>CM044322.1:13595953-14298930 GCA_024291935.2 Okapia johnstoni | reverse complement strand
CTGCTCTGCAGGCGGATTCTTTATCATAGGAGCTACCAGGGAAGCCCTAACAATACATGCTTCCATACAAAAATAAGCCTTGTTAAAGCAAACTTCTCTGAACTGCACAAGGATTCCATTAACTGTCAAAAAGACAAAGAGGAGAGTGCAGTTCTCCTAGGTTCCCTTACTCTGCTGGTCTCCCAGGTGCCCCTTCCCAGTAGAGTCTTTTACTTTATCAGCAAGATAAAAAACAAAGATGAATAAGAGACATGCTCTGTTCTGCACCCTATAGTAAGGGAAACAAACATTTGGGCTACAATTACTATAAGGCATGGTGGTGGGATGGAAGGACCACCAAGAAGGGAAAAGACCAAGTCTCCCTAGAGCTCTCACTTAATGATGCTGAAACATGATCGTAAGGTTAAGTAGCTACTAAGTGAAGGCTGGGGCTTCCCTGGTGGCTCAGACAGTAAAGAATCCATCTGCAATGTGGGAGATCTGGGTTCAATCCCTGGGTTGGGAAGATCCCTTAGAGGAGGGCATGGCAACCCACTCCAGTATTCTTACCTGGAGAATCCCACGGACAGAGAAGCCTGACAGGCTGCAGTCCATGAGGTCGCAAAGAGTCAGACACAACTCAGCGACTAAGCCCAGTACAGCAAGAGAAGGCTGAGGAGGAGGGAGTGTGAGAAAGGAAAACAGTATCTGTGGACATGCAGGATGCGCGAGAAGGATCCGCCCCAGTTTGGGACGCATGGGATGACTGGTCCTGTCGTCTTGCTTGTCATTTATATGTTTCAAACATCCTTTCTTTGGGATATTAGCCTGACATTTTTGTGCCTAATAAAATGCTGCCATAAAAATATTTGTGCATATGCTTTTAAGAACTGTATGAAGGTATAGCTTAAATGCCATAAAATTTGCCCATTTTATGTGTACAGTTCAGTGAAGTGAAGTGGCTCAGTTGTGTCTGACTCTTTGCAACCCCATGGACTGTAGCCTGCCAGGCTCCTTCGTCCATGGAATTTTCCAGGCAAGGATACTGGAGTGGCTTGCCATTTCCTTCTCCAGGGGATCTTCCAGACCCAGGGATCGAACCCGGGTCTCCCGCACTGCAGGCACTCTTTACCGTCTGAGCCGCCAGGGAAGCCCTGTGATTTCTAGTAAATTTTCCAAACTGTGTGACCATCAGTACAACTCAGTTTTAGAACATTTTCATCACATCAGTAAGATCCCTCCTGCCTGCTTACAGCCAGTCCCCTTTCCTACCTACAGCCCCAGGGAACCAACCTGTATATTTTTAAAAACATGTATCTAGGGTTTTATCATCGCTATTAATTAACAATAGCAATGATTGCTGTAATAAGGGTATGAACAATTTTATGACTCATAATACATATTACAGACTATTTTCCAAAGCAGCCGTACCATTTTACAAGTCTGGAGAGTTGCATTTCATTGTGCACACTCAAGAATTTTTCAATAGTATCTAATTGTTTTCCTTTGTATTTTTTGATGACTGAAACAGACCATTTTTCTATTTGTGTGTTTACGGACTTTATTTTTTCTGAATGAATTTCCACTTTGTGCCCTTCCCTCTTACTGAGATGCTCTTAATTTTTTATTGGTGTGAGCTTCTCATATAACTTGTCATTTACATATTGTATGCTGCTGGTATTTTCCCAACTGAGGTTTGCCTTTTTATTTTATTCTTTTTTTGATATATGCAAAGGTTCATTTTTACGTGATCAAATATGTCCATCTTTTTATTTTTCTTTGTGATCTTTGTCCATGCCTTTGAGGCTGAGAGTTATTTCCCTCTCAAGAGCTTTGATAGAAGTTCAGTTTTATGTTCTATTTTGTCTTGTTAAGAATTAACACATCGTTTTTCTTGGAATCTGTCACTTCTGGTGAGGTCCTTTGTCAAATACTTAATTCTTACCTATTTTAGGCCATATTACTAGGATATCTGATTCTGTGCCAGTGACTTTTTTGAGGGTGCACTTAGAGAATGAGAAAACTGACACATATGCAAAATAGGAAGACCTGGGAGGAAACTTTGTTATTTGCAGGTAATGGACCAGAGGGTGCTATCAGTCTGGGAGGACCTAGCCTCCTGTCGCTAAGGCCCCGAGTCCGCCATTCTGCGGGAGTTACAGAGAGGCAGCGTTTGGGCTCAGCTCTTGAACACTTTCATGGGCAGCTTGGGAAAGTATCTGACATATTCTAGTGAAAAAGAGGAGGCTCCCTGCCCATAATGTGGTCATTGGAGGTCTGTTCCATGTTAGGTGCGAGGTCAGAGAGGAAGACCCCCAGGTCCCCTTCCAACTCCAGAATCTCAGGCCTCTCCAGATACTGTTCCTGCTTTCATTTATTCAACAAATATTTATTGAGCATCTAATAGGTCACTGGTGCTCGTCTAAGCCCTGGGGATGCAGCAGTGCAGAAAATAGTTTCTTCCCTCTGGATACTTCTATTCAAGGGGAAGACAGCAAAGAAACAAATTCATATACTCATATATTGAATTCATATAATTCAAATTCATATATTCACAAATTCAAATTCATAATCTATCAGGTAATGATAGATAATATAAGTAAAAATGAAGCAGAGTAAGAAGAGCTGTTTTATGTTACGAGCTCAGTGAAGACAATGAGGTGACATTTGCGCAGAGGTCTAAACAAAGCAGGGGCTTCTCTGCTAGCTCAGTTGGTAAAGAATCTGCCGGCAATGCAGGAGACCCTGGTTTGATTCCTGGGTTGGGAAGATCCCCCAGAGAAGGGATAGGCTACCCACTCCAGTATTCTTGGGCTTCCCTGGTGGCTCAGCTGGTAAAGAATCTGCCTGCAATGCGAGAGACCTGGGTTCGATCCCTGGATTGGGAAGATCCCCTGGAGAAGGGAAAGGCTACCCACTCCAGTATTCTGGCGTGGAGAATTCCATGGACTATATAGTCCATGGGGTCGCAAACAGTCGGACACGACTGAGCAACTTTCACTAAAGAAAGCAAAGTAATGGATGGGGTGATGGCTGAGGGCAGGAGGAGTCAGCCAGGAAGGAGAAGGAAGGACAACCACCCAGGCCCTGAGGCACCACTTGTGTGAGGCCCTGAATGCAGGGAAGCGATCCAGCGGGGAGCCCAATTTCTCACATAGTCGATTTATTAACAGTTGGATCTGCCTATCTCATTTTTCAGTATCATCATAAGAGCTATAATTTATTAATTCCCATGTGCCAAGCTTTGCTGATCACCTATGTGTAATGACTGCTAAGTCTCACAACAGCACTGCAAGCTAGGTCCTCTTGTCCCCGTTTTACAGATGGGAAAACGAGCTCACTGCTTCCTCTTGGGAACTTTCATCTTGGTCCAGACTGCCCCACTGAGGAGATACTCAGTTCACAGCTGTCTGTTAAATGCTCAGTGTGTACAGATTAGGCCAAATGCACACATGTCTACAGAGTAGTACTAGAGACTTCTGTGATAAACTCACACCGGAAACTTGACAGCCAGCCCTAGCCTATTTGCCTACTTAACTTGAGGAGGAAAAATACAGTGGGCACTTGGGAGGAATAATTCCTTTATTTGAAGTCACTCTCGGAGCTGGTCCTCTTTAAACTAGCAGAATATAACATCATGACAGTGCCCTCTCCTTCACTACACTGTAATATTGCTAATTGCAAGCCTAGACCTTTCAACAATTAGAAAATCCTTATCCTAGAACCTTAGAAATGTAGGAGTTGACATAAACTTCCAGTTTCCAAGAAAATCATGCAGACAATTGAAAAGGACATGGAAACTACACAGAGTAAGCATGTGGTCAGGGAGACTGTTAGTTGCTCAGTCGTGTCTGACTCTTTGCAACCCTGTGGACGATAGCCCACCAGGCTTGTCTGTCCATGGAATTCTCCAGGAAGAATACTGGAGTGGGTAGCCATTCCCTTCTCCATGGGATTTTCCTGACCCAGGGATCGAACCTGGGTCTCTTGCATTGCAGGCCAATTCTTTACCATCTGAGCCATAGTAGGCAAAACCTCCTTAAGATCTTTTTGAGTCTGCACCACAGTGCCCCTCTGCTTCTTCAGACAACCCCTCCTTGTCAGCATCATCGTGCGTTTCCATTCTTCACGCTTGTGGGGGCCTCGTGGGGACCTGGCTCTCTGTAGCTTTCAGTGTGTCCTTTGCACAAGGGCGGAATTGTATCTAACAGCCCCTAATTCTGGCTGCATAAAGCATCTCTACAAAGACTTCCATTTTGTCGTCCCTTTGAGGGGAAAGGGCATGCTTCGGACTGAGAGAGTCGCTGTGTAGCTCCTACACCCAGCTCACTCCTGCTTCCTGCCTTCAACAGCTGAAGGTTTTAAGGTTCTCTTTTTAGCACAGTCCTTTAAAAATTTAAGTGAGACGTGAAGTCACATTACAGTAACAAGCTCCCTATCTTGCCCAGTAGAGCCAGTGTGCAGGTGGGGTCCCATGTGATGCTGAGATGGGGCTGCTTCTGTAAGTTTTCTCAGGTTCCCCTTAAAATGACACTTGGCCGTGTGGAGCGCTTACTATCCATGTTTTTGATTTCCAAGTTTTCTATTCATAAAATAATTGGTTCTCAGAACTGCTGACAGGTGAAAATAACAAAAACAAAACTGATTTGAATTTAATTTAGTCATCCACTCACTATAGTCATTAACAAAAGCGGCAAGGATTAGCCCCGTGTTCTGGGCTTCGCTAAGATTTGCCCACAAGTAACAGGGCACAGGACTCCTACCTACTTTGCAGGGTTGGTGTGAATCACCAGTGAAATAGTGTCTGCAAAGCAGCTGATGCAATTTTCTTTCTCCTTCTCATAGTCATAATAATTTCAGAGGAGCAAATGCTTGGAAAATAAAAGTTGCTGTTTGGGGTTGACACAGAGGGTTTATAGAGATTTGTCCCTCAAAAGGGGACACATTCATTTTTGTATAGAATGATAGATTCTCTAAATTCTAGAGTGCTTTACAATTTTCAAAATTTCACACACATGATATCATGTAATCGCATGATAACCCTTTTTCCCCCTACCCCTTAAAAGAGGGCACTTTCTTAAGGTAAGAGTAATCTTGGAGGGTCTGAAATACTCCCTCTGCATAACCCTGTAACTCATTTACAAAGTTGGAGACTGCTTTATCGTTGAGTACACTAGTTCATGTGTGTGTGTGTGTGTGTGTGTGTGTGTGTGCGTGCATCTGTCTATCATTGCATCCAAGTCCTTCCTTGTAGATGAGGTGCCCTCTGAACCCCACATTGGCCGGCTGGGCCTTTTCTCTGATTGAGGCTTCGTAAGAAGGGAAGGGACCTAGGTGTCTGCCATAGAAGCTTTATTGGAGCACATGGAGTTCTGGTCCATCTGGGGTGGAAGGCTGAGGTGGGAGGAAGGGTTCCCTGACACCTGGCAGATTACCATTTGTGACGACAGTTCACCCCCCTCCCCCATCAGCCACAAGGAAGGTGGTCCCTAATCCCCTGCCATGGCCTGAACAAACACGGGGTTCAGCAGCAACAGTAGTAATAATAGAAGCAGCTGATATTTAGTGACCACCTGCTAGATACTAGATTTTTCCCATTTGATCCTGATGACAACCCAGTGAGACAGAGACCATGATTATCCCTAGGGTATCGAAGCCCAGTGATGTGCCCAGTGCCACATAACAGTGTACGTGTCCACATCTACATGGGGAAAGTTATCTTTCCTTTCCCAAATAAAACCTCCGTGGAAACTCCACAAGTTCCACGTTTCCCCTCCACCCAGACATCCAGCACTCTCCCACAGGTCTGCTCTGTGAGCCCGGTGAGTTGTTTCTGATAGATGTGGATGTGTCCCATTTCCCACAATGGAGAATAACTCCCCCATGCTCAGGGTCCATGAGGACTCACTCCCTAGCTCCCCATTGTGTGGCTCAGGGAGCTCCTCCAGGGTGGTTGAGGCCAACAACAGCTGGCATCTGCTGGAGCAATGGGGTCGGGAAGAAGACTGCTGAGTGCACACTTCTTTTGTCAGGATTGGGCACCTTGCCCAGGAGACGTTTTTTACAGTGAGTAGAACAAGCCTGGAGATGATACCAGGTTCAAAAACTCTGCCGGGAGCAAGGGTGAGAATTGGTAGTGTGATAGTAGAAGAAACCAGAAGTCTGCTCATTGGTGAATCATTCACCGAGAACAACCCATCTGGGGCCAGTTAGCATGGGGACAGGCCACCCTCATGCTCTCACAGGCCCTGAAGACTTCATCATGTGGCAACACTTCATTTATCAAACACATACCATATGTGACACATACCACACGTATAAAATTATGTGCCAGGCAGGACTGAATCACTCTACTATTATTAACTCATTTAATCTTCAGAAGCCAGGTGAAGTTGGTACTGTTATCTTTGTTTTACAAATGGGAAAGTGAGACACAGGGAGATAATGTGATCAGGATCCCAGAGCTAGTGAGTCACAAAGCCAGGATGACCACCCAGCCAAGTGGTACAGCCGTGCGCTATGATGATACTGAAATATTAGGACAATGTGAGCTACTTGTAACATACAGATATTCTGACAAAGAAACAAACCATGCATTTGAGAAATGGTATATACAAACTTATTTTCTTTATGTTTTAGATACATTTAGGAATTAGTCTATTTATTTAGACTTATTTAGAAAATTGAAGAAATTTTTCTAATTTATTAGAAAATTTTATTTTTTGTAGGCAGTTAGAAAATTTCATTTTTAAAGGAACTTGTTCCCCCAACAAACTGAAAAATGTAGTATGTATTTAAAAAGAAAGAAGTCGGGACTTCCCTGGTGGTCCACTGGTTAAGATTCTGAGTTCCCAATGCAGGGGGCATGGGTTCGATCCCTAGTTGGGGAACTAAGATCCCACATACCATACAGTACAGCAAAAATAATAATAATAATTAAATGAAAGAGCTCCATCCCTCCCCACTGCTGCTAAGCCAGTTGTTTCTGCCCCTGCCCCTAGCCACGGTCAAGCCCTTCCCCACATGTTTCTCCCATCCTTGTCTAGGTCATGGGGAGGCTTGGATGAGAAGTACTTTAGACAGTCAGGACATGGCTCCCACTTTTGTTGAAAAGAAGTCATGGTCTATGATCACTTATATGAAACCCTAAGATATTAGCACAGGATGTTTGCAGAGACCAAACCCAACTACCACCTATAAGAAAGTTAAAGATGTGTGTATGACCTGCCAAAGACTGGATGTTGGGTAAAAGCTTTATGACTTTGGAAAACTTCTGGGCCTCTCTGGGCTTTGTTCTTCTCATCTGAGAAGTGGGAGATGGGACAGTACGTAAGACCTAGGGTTGTGGTTGCAGAATAAGCAGTATTTGAAAAGTGCTAAACATGGTACCCAACATGTACTCACCAAACTTGAGCATCACATGATGTTACCTGTTCACACCTGTGTGATCCAGGCATCGAGGGCTAAGTCCCGTTGAGTCAGTATGATTGTCACTCCAGGAAATCAGAAACAATAAACAGAGACACAGACTGAAAGTAACTGGAATTTGGTCACATTAAGAGCCTCTCAGGAGGCAAGGTCCATGTCATCCTACATGTATCCTTCCCAACCTTGGTTACTGAGCCTCTTGTTCTTTGGGATGCTCTTGTATCTCTCCAATACATTCCTCTTTTTTAAAAAATAAATAAATAAAAGAAAGGAAGTGGTCAAAGGATATAAATAGTATGGATACGTGACTTTATACAAAGCCCTTATCTGTGACACTGTGAGACAGGCAGGGCAGAGACTTGTTCCCATGCTCTGTGAGGGATTACAGACCACAGAACCATGTGCTTTGACCAAGAGAGTCCAGTGATGGGACATATGGAACTTAAATCCCAGACCTAACACTGCCTTCATAGAGTATATACCCTGATGGAGAGAGGATGATATATGTTCAAAAGTAATATAGTAGTTCTTAAGCCTTGAACTAATCTGTTTTGTTAGAGAATGCATTTAAAGCATTTTTGCCTTCCTTGTGCATCCCACACGTGCCAAACATGGTCCTAAATATGTTATACATATTCAGTGAATCTTTGTTTTTTAATCCTTCTTTTAATTTAGAGCAGATTAAAAGTAAGATATCCCTAGCTTATACCATCCTCCTCCATAAAGTATAAGCTCTGGGCTTGGAGATGCAGCTGTGGAATGCTAGCAGCCCTGGCCCTAGGAGAAAGGGTCTTGTTCACTGTTCATTTTGTTTTTTCCTGTTCGTGACAAACTGGTCTCCTGAAGGGATCATCCATTTGGTGATTATGTGGTGAAAGGCTGAGTCTTGTCTGTGCCTAGTATAATATAAATCCTTACCAATACAAAGCGAAGTGAGGGAAAGTGAAAGTCGCTCAGTCGTGTCCCACTCTTTGCAACCCCATGGACGATACAGTCCACAGAATTCTCTAGGCCAGAATACCCGAGTGGGTAGAAGATTCCCTTCTCCAGGGGATCTTCCCAATCCAGGGATCGAACCCAGGTCTCCTGCTTTGCAGGCAGATTCTTTACCAGCTGAGCCACAAGGGAAGCCCAAGAATACTGAAGTGGGTAGCCTATCCCTTCTCCGGGGGATCTTCCCAACCCAGAAATCGAACTGGGGTCTCCTACATTGCAGGTGGATTCTTTACCAACGGAGCTATCAGGGAAGCCCTATCAATACAAAACAAAGGCTTATTAGAAGCTTACTAAAACCTCAAAGCGATGAGGTATATACAGTTTACAAGTTGGCCGATGTGTATTTATGACTTACATATCTGGTGCCCAGCAGTGACTGATGAAGCCTGGGTTTCATTGCAAGGAGACAAACTGAGAAGATGGATTGCAGATAACTATTTCCAGCTCTGCTTTGAATTTCTCATTTACATCTTATTTTTTTCTTTTCCTCTCAAGGGTCGAGATTACTGTTCGGAAGAAGAAGATATCACATAGCACCAATCCTACCACTCGAACCGGGAGCTACTACTGTGTAAATAGGTTACACCCCAGTTGAAATCTTTGCAAAGGTCGGTTCTCTTCAGCGAACAGCACTATAGCAAAAGAAGATCGTTCCATATCGTATGCCCCATTAAATTACAGTGTTTCTTAATGAACTTGCAAAGGAATATTGCTAAAAACAAACAAAAACTGTTATCGAACTTTCTTTGTTGCTGCTAGTTAAAACTTGTTGCAACTTTTCACTTCTCTCGGTGTCCAGGTCTGCAGCAAAATTCTGCAATTTCACCTTAAAGATACTGTTGGTTTTACAGATGCTCTCCAACCTATTTTCTATAAGATGAGGTAGTGGTGAACTCAGATATCCAACTTCTGTTCTAGACCGGTTCCGCTTCTAAGACAAGCGCCTCCTTCCCCCTCCCTCCTCCCTGCCTCCCCCAGCAGTCCAGAGCCTTGCTTCTCACTGGCAGTGTTGCGCTTTGGAGATGGGATGGTTGCTATGGCAAGCCTAGTTTCTCTGCTAAGAAGAAGTAGAGATGCTATTATCAATTCAAAGCATGTCATGACATGACTCCTGGAAGTGACATAGGAGCTAGCAGCAGGTGGTTTCATTTCCTGGGTCTCTTAAAGATCAAGCTTGCAACATCAGTTTTGCTCAGATGCAGACGGAAGTGTGATCACAATCATTTTGAATCCCTCTTGCCCACTTTTTTTTTCTAAGAAAATAAACATTTTACTGTTTTTATGTATCCTTGTCTTCTCCCATTCATCCAACTCAGTGTTTTATGATGATCCTGGGTGTGGAAGATGAGTCCTCCTAGAGATGGCACCTTAATGGCTCCCTACCATCCCATGTTCAACCCCCCACGCAAGCGCAGTGCTGGCATTAGTCAGAGGTGATGAGGGAACACCCCACGGCTTGTTAGGAGAGCCTGAAAGCACCCCGTTACCTTTCACTTTGTCAGCAAATAAACCACGCTACTTCCTAATCCTCTCCCTTCAAGATGTCACGTGAGCCTTGCCACTTCCATTCTCTTGTTGACAGCACTGGATGGTGCAGTGAAAAGCATTTGCCGCCTGGAAAACGTAGTAATCCATTGACACTGGTGATGATTTTCAGAGATGCAAAAGCCAAAGCCCCGGGCCATAGTGGGGAATGTGAACTGTGGGTTTGGTAGAGTTTATTTTTCCATATTCTATGAAGAGAATGATCTCTTCTCAAAGACAGAAGTAATATTTTTAACACATGTTGTCACAAGTAAATAGCAATCAAAAGGAGAAAATAATTTTTGTATTTTTTTAACACATCCGAAAGCTTTGACCAGAGTTCTCTTTGTTACTTTTGGGGGAGGGCACCCTGTTCAATGCCACGCCAGCAGTCCAGGTCTGGATTTGTTCTACCCACACACACACACAAACACACACAAACACATACACACAAATAAAACACAGAAAAAGCACTGTATGTTTCTCTTTGTGGGGTTATGAACACAAAAGGCCTCACTATCAGCCACTCGACTGCCCTCCGAAGGTGGGTAGTTAATACGTCCTGGGTGGTCAAGAGATTACCTGCCACCGAACAGAATAGGAACCTTAGTGTGGTCTCACTGCGAAGATGAGCCTTGACTTGAAAATCCATCCATATAGCTGATGGCACCACTAATGTGTCCAGGGAGAAATTCCTTATCTCCTTTTGGACCCAGCAGCACGCACCAAACATGAGGGGAAGGAAACTCAGTCAGGCACTAGAGAAAACGGACTCAAACGTTAGCAACAAAAGCCCTTCCTTCTTTCAGCCGGCAGCGGCAGCTATTTTGGGGAGCAGCTGTGGTTGTTACATAAATAGAGACGCAGCCAAAATTTCAGGCTTTTTATCCTGCTTCAAGCAGAAAAAAATGCAGGGAGAGTTCAAGTCGCCTAGGGTTTTACATCCCCTCCCTTTGTATGGTTTTTTTGGCCGAGTGACTAAAATAGTTTTCCTCAACTGTAAACGAACTGCAACCCCACCTCAGACTTGTGCGCCAGAGACTTGTTCACTGTTCCGAGAATGACCTTTTCCCGAGATCCCTTGCTCTTATCGAGCAAGAATGAAGCAGACACTGAACGCCTTCCATTTGGTGTCTCAGCGTCTTCCCAGAAAGCCACCACCTTCAACCAAGATAAAACACGTTCACGTCGTTTTTCTTATGGTCGTGTTTAACAGTTTGACATGATACACACATACACAGAACCACGTGTCTCTTGGAATCTGATTTTTGAGGGTTTCAAGTGTCGTTTCCGTGAACCAGTGGCTTTTCACCTGGGTTCTGTCCTCCAGGTTTAACAATGGCTACCTCGCTGATGTGCAAAAGTGATTTCACCTGCAGACACGTGTGGTACACTTAGATCTGAGAAACGGGGTGGCCGAGCAGGTTGGCATGAAATGCTTGATTATGTTAGCAACACTCAAAACTGTTTTCCATTTGTCGGTTTTAATCATAAAATTGTCAAGTGATCTGTGTTTGTATTTTTTTTATGCCTTCTGAAAAGGTCTAACTCAAAAACCTGTTGCCTTTCTTCTCCCCACCCCCCCGCTCCCTGCCCCCGTGTATCTGAACCCGTTAAGTACATTGTCTCAGATACAATGAAAGAATAATCTGGAAGCTAGTGCTTCTGCTGGCAGTTCTCTCTGAGGCCTCAGGGAGATGGAAGGAGGGAGGGAGGGAAAGGGCCTGGCGGAGGGAGGTAGAAGAAAGATGAGAGATGGACCCAGGAGCATTTAGGACAGAGCAGGTCGAAGGAATGGCCGTGGGCCGGGTGCGATGCAGGATCCAGCTGTTTGGCGGCCAGTGGGCAGGGCGGACTGTCGGCAAGATTTACTGCGGGATTACTCACGCCTGTGTGCTCTTGAGTTGTCGAATTGTAAAAGTTCAGCAGTCTGTGCGTAGCTTTCTTTTGGTTGGCGGAGATTCGGGATCACGGAGTACTGCTGTCATAATTGAATGCATGTTTGTTACTGGCTGAGAAGCTTAAAAAGAGGCTTTTTAACCTCAGTGATGCCTCCGAGCCCCGGGCTGGAGCACAGGGCGGTGTTATGGTCTATTTAGGGACAAAGAAGGTACAAAGTCTGGGGACAGAAAACTAGGTCAGCCCTCAGACACAGCAGCGGCTGCCCCCCCCCCCCGCCCTCCGCCCCCCAACCCATCTGCTGGGAGTCAGGTCTCTCGGCGTCTGCAGCGCCCCGGGTCTGAGGTCGGGCTCTGATGCCCAGTGTGAGGAGGAACCTCTGTTCTTTAGTCCTCTGTGCGGTGCCAGCCTCCTCCACCTCCATGTCGGGGGCTCCCCCAGGCTCACAAGCCGCAGCCCCCAGCCTCCAGGGCTGCAACAGGCCCCAGGAGCAGGCCCAGGGATGATGGCGCCCCCTTTCGGTCCCAGCTTGAGTTACAACTTTGTCTTCCCAGTTTCATTGAGATTTGTCTCTTAGGGCCAGCCTCTCCCCTAAGCCTGCTAAGAGCGGAAATTATACCTCTCATTATGCAGTTTACCTCAGTAGCCTATGAGGCCCCCTGGCATATTGATGACAAGCCCTGCTTAGACATCAGGCAAGAATTTAAAAGAGCATTTGCACGTCTACTGCTTTTAGAAAAGAAACTCAGTTAAATATGTCAGTTTGATGGGAAAACTCAGTTTGATGGGAAGGAAAATTATCAAATTCTTAATCTAGGAAAATACTGACTCTGAATCTTGGACTCTGGGACTCATATATTTTTTATGAAAGGTGAAACAATTGGCTCTCTCCTTCCTCCTCCCAACTCCCATCATTTGAAAAAAAACAAATACCAGATTATACTGTATAATTATACATAAAATCTGCTTTCCCCTGAAAGATGTGCTCAGAGCTTTATTTCTTTGTACCTCTCAGAAATTAAACTTTTTGCTAAGTTACTTAAAACCCTAGTAGAAGAATAAGGCCTGGTCAGGGAGAAGGGAGATATATTTAAGGCATAATGAAAAGGTGGCTCGAAGCTGGAAGGTGGCTTCTCCTGACACAGGTGGATTACTGAACACCCCTCCCTGCCCCGACGTCCACCCCGGGTGCTGTGTGAAGCCGGGTGAGGCAGTCAGCTTCCACACAGCCCAAGACCCTGACATCAACATTTGGAATTTCATGAATAAGGTCTACGAATTGCCTTTGCCAATGAATGGACATGTTTTTCCAAGAGGGGAAAATGCCCTTGACTTCAGTCACTTTTTTGTATGTCTCTGGAAGAGAGTCAAATGCCATGGAAGAATATGAGGTTTGTGGGTAAATAGATTTACTTTTGTGAGAGACCTTAGGATGAGCTCACTAGTTATGCCATGCTTTTCAGAAGACTCTTGTACCTTACCTGGGATCTAATCTATTCTTAGGGAAAGATGAAAAGTAACTAACATTTATTATTTAAACTCACTCTGTGCCAGATACTGTGCTAGGCATTTTTATAACTGTCTTGTCACAATAATCCTGGGAAGTGAATCAGTTACCCCCATGTTCTGAGTAGTGTATCTTAAGTGTAGCATGCATCTATCCAACATGAATGCCCATGTTGAAAGAAGGAAAGATGTCATTCAAGTGCTTTTCCAAAATTTTATTATTATTATTATGCCCTTTGCAACATAACACTGTGAAAACAACCCTTTGGGGGCATCTCCCTCTTCCAGAGTCTCTCCTGGGCTCATCACCAGCATGGTTTCCCCATGGAGAGTGTTTTCTTGGCCTTCCCATATCTGATGAGCGACACACAAACCAGGAGAGGCTAGCAGGGTGTTAGTACCTGGAAGGAAAAGGCTTTGGGGTTTTAGACACATCTCTCTCTCCTTGGAATACTTTGAGCATCTGGAAAAGAAGGCTGCTATCTACAGTTAGGCATCTGATGTGGCCAGAACAGGCTTTTGAGTGCTGATTTCTTTCCTGGGTCCCAAGTCTTGTTTCATCCCAGAATGCATCCTTTGAAGAAAGTGAAAAGCCTTAACCTTCCGAGAAGTTTAAGAGAATCTGATCTCCAAAGGTGGAGGAAGGGCAATGCTTAGACCATTAACTTGAAATTCTTTCTTGTGGGCTAGGGTTTGACGTCTCTTTTTGATTTTTGGACTGGGAACTCTGTGTTTCCTAGGCTAGTGTAAGCATTGAAACTAGATGTGAATCTCTTTCAAGACCTAAAATGTTTTAGATGGTCATGTAGTGACTTGGGTAGGCATTTAAATAATTTGTTCCAAGGTCAGAAGAGTCTGAGAATTCCCCAGAGTTCCTCTCCTTGTTTCTAAAGGCACAACAACCTCTGAAGAAGATGATTCATGTCTCCATAGCAACTGTTAAAGGTGCTGCCTGGAGGGGACCTGCCTCCACCCTCACTTTCTTAGCTTGAAAGAATCAAAAGAGTTTCCTTGTGTCAAGGGGGTGCTATGTCCAGTTTTCTCATGAAAACTGTCCCCAAGATTCCTGCCTCTTTCTAACATGGTAGCTGTCAAAATCCTTTAAGATGGTGTCGGAACTGACTCTTATGTCTTGGAAGCCAGAGAAAAATTGCTTTAATTTAGCAAGACTCACCCCTAAACCAAAGGCCCTATTCCATTACTGTCTTCCCTCTCTTCTCTGAATGCTCCCTGCTTTCCTTTCCAGGGGTTATTTTTAGCCCAAGGCTTTGCATCTGATTGAGGAAGACTTAGAGGCAGTAAAAATGAATGCCCCGAACTCAAACTCGGCCAAAACTGCCTTAGGGTCCCTCGGGTTGAAAAATAGCTCTAGAACGTTGGAGACCACTGGGCTCGGACCCAGAAGTGACTGAACAGCCCCTGGTTTCTGCCTTTTCAGTCCAGATCGTCAGAGACCCTTCTCCCTTGACAGTCCAATGAGCAAGGGAAGTTTTGAGGTAGATTGCAAGCCAGCTTTTCCATTCAGAGCAAGATGCAAATTCATTTTTGAATTTTTGTATGGATTTTCCTGGAGCAGAATCAGGCAGCTGCTTTATTAGGACTCTACATTTGGATCAGTTTCCTAACACACTCATGTACACACCACAGAAAGATACAAGGAGAAAAAATACATACTTTATCATTTAAGTACTTCAAGAAGAGCTGCATTTGGCTTTGTATAATCTCTAAGATAACGTATAAGAAATCATGAGTGTAATTATAATAATACCAAACTAGGAAAAGCTAGTGATCACACTCTCCAAAGTCTGAGTGAGACCCGAATAGGAGGATGGAAATCTGCTGGTTGCCCTTTCTTGCGCCCCCTCTGTGCCCGGATGCCTTCCATTAGCATCTTTCACTCACCTGGGCTCTCTTACCTGGACTCTGTGGTTAGCAGTCTTTCCATCTTTGGGCAATACAGGACACAGGCCAGGTCCAGGAGTATACCCCAGCGTTTCTCACACTCTCCCACTTAGCCAGCGTGGCCCCAGCTGCAGCATTTCACCCGCTCTACTGGGACACAACATCCCCAGGGAGTGGGGTTGGGCCCCTTCATCCAGGTTGGCCCAGATGTAGCATTTTTAGCATTGCCTTCCCCGGTGGGCTTTCCCGGTGGCTCAACTGGTAAAAAATCCTCCTGCAATGTGGGAGACCTGGGTTCGATCCCTGGGTTGGGAAGATCCCCTGGAGAAGGGAAAGGCTACCCACTCCAGTATTCTGGCCTAGAGAATTCCATGGACTGTATAGTCCGTGGGGTCGCAAAGAGTCGGACACGACTGAGCGACTTTCACTAACTCTCTCCCCAGTGTCGAGGACTCAGTTATTTAACAGATCATTTGGAGCATCTCGTTATTAGCTCCAGGCACTGAGCTAATCGCCAGCAGTACACGGAAGACCCAAACCCAGCTCCCGCCCGCAAGGAGCCCAGCGTTAGTGGGGAAGACGGTGTGGGAAGTGCTGCTGCAGGGAATTCCTACCAGGTGCTAAGGGAGCATCTCAGAGGGGCAGCCACCCAGCTTTGCTAACCCGGGCTTCCCAAAAGAGGGGACTTCAAAGCCCAAGTGTGTCAGAGGCCTGAGGGGGAAAGCACCGCAGAGGGCCTGCAGGCTGAGGGGACAGCATGGGACACAGGCGAAAGAAGGGCCAGCATGGGTGGTCAGGGCCGCAGGCGGAGAAGCAGCTGGAGTGGGAGCTGAGGAAGAAGAGATGCAGGCAAGGCAGCCAGGGACCCCGCCCCGGGGGCAGAAGGTGGTTGTGAGTGGTGCTCAGCTCTCTGAAGCCCACTTCTGAGGCCCACCAGAGAGGTAAGTGTGGTCCTCGTTGGGACCAGGAGTCCCTTCCTCACCATGGAAGGGCACAGTTGCTTCCTGAGACAATTTATTCCCGTGTATCCTCCACCCCTGCCCCAGCTCCTGGTCCTCTCCCCCAGAGCTGTTTGCTCTCAAGGGCTTTACACCGGGCTGGATTTAGAGACATACAGGGGACAGCTCTGGGTCCTCCTGACCTGTCTGTAGACCACCCAGACTAAAAATACCTTCTGGGAACTGGCTGGCCTAGAGCTCGGGATGAGGGTACACCCAAAGATAAATACGTGGGAAGCCGCCAAGGATTTCCCCACCCTGGGTATGAGGCCTTCATTCCTTCTACCCACAAGCAGCCTCCCTTGGACAGCCTTTCCCTGGGTTGGGTCCCACCTGGTGGCCGAGCTTCTGCTGTGTCTGCGGTGTGCACCTGTGTCCTGCCAAAGAAAGGGAAATTCAAGCAAAACACAAAAGCACAGATGGACTATATGCACGTGGAAAATACCTGCCAGCCCGCACAGCTGCCGTGAGCCTCGTGGGGGCGAGGAAGCCCCGGGGACTCAGAGACAGCATGATCTCTCTGTGCAGACAACTCCAGGTGCCTTTTAGGCTTTCCAAAGAACCTCTTCAGAGCTCAGAGCATTGGGTTTCTCTTCCCCTTGCCCCATAGACAAATTGTTAGAAGGAGAAGAAAAATAATTAGGCGCATCAAAACACTAGCTGTGAGAGAGCATGGTTTCTAGAAACTCAAGAAAAGGCACAGCAGGTAGCATCATTTCCTTGAGGAGCTGAAGGCAGTTTTCCTAGCTGAGTGGCTCAGGTCTTCTGCCCAGGGATCCCCAAGAGCCCCGAGGGCTGCTTGGGGCTCACCTTCTTTGCACAAACCCCACAGCTGCCATCCTGGCTGCGGGCTGGCATGTTCACCAGCCTTCTGGACTCTCAGAAAGACTGTAGCTCCCACACCTACTCTTTTCCCAGATATTCCTCTGGCTCCTTGCAGAGGAATTTTCTAATTCTGTGTCTTGTGGTTCCCATGCAAATTTCACAGCCGCCTAGGCGTTTTGATGAGAATTCAGCCTGTGGCCATCACGATGCTGGAAACTGACAGAGCGTTTGGCCTCAAATACACCTACTTTAAAGTGAAGGCCTAAAAGGTCCCCTGAGCAGGGGTGTGGTCATGGAATCTGGCCAGGTCTGCCTTCCGGCATCCTCTCCCCAATGTCTGCCCTGGTCCAGCTCTCTCTCCATCACCAGGAAGAAATCAAAAGGCTTCCTTGCCAGTGTCGAAAGCTGTGTCTGTGCTCTTCCCAGGGGCATGTGTGTTTTCTTGAGGACAGGCCTTAACATTTAAGGAAAATCAAGAAGCGGGACCAGGAGGCCTCAGCTCTTATTCAGGTCTGGAAGGTAATCTTGAGGCTTTGCTTTTCTGGGCACCTGCAAAAGCTTCTCAGGGGGGCATGAGCGCCCAGCAGGGCAGCCTCCTCAGGGCTCCACATGCACACGAATTCTGTAAAGCAGTGGGTGCCCATCTCTTTGGACCACACATGCCTATCAGCAAAAACCTTGCAAGATGCACCCCCCATATGTTTATTAATTTATTTAAAGTATCTATTCATATACTCCTCTACTAATATATTAGGCACATTTTTTAAAGTACACAGGATAGAAATTTTTAAAGAACAAGATAAAAAATATTATAGACAAGAGGTTCTAGTATTTTCTCTCTGAACCCCTGAGGGTTTGGGTGCCCCCTCGTATGTGCACAGCCACTTTGGACACCACTATTTTAAGAGCAAATCAGCACACCTTGATAGCACGCTTCCCCAAACCCTGTGTTGGCACTCGGCCTGAAGAATAGGAAGGTCTTGAAGCAAAATCCCCTAGGAGCTTCTAGTCTGGGAGACAGGGCAAGCAAGCTCTCAAACCACAGAAGCTTCGAGAGTTCAAAACCCCATCCAATAGGAGAGCTGTTCCTAGACAGTAGTGGCTGTAGGTGCTAAGAGAAGATCAGATACACTGTACGGAGCAGTGGGGTTTCCCATCTTCCCTCTCTGGGTCTCCAGAAAAGGACATTTGGCAATATCCCCAACTCGCTCATGACTGACATTCTTTGACCCCTCCAAGTGCTTCAGCAGTACTATTATTCCCCACAGCACCAGTGGGTCCATGTCGCTTGAATATTATTTTTGATTTGACCACCCAGATGTGATGATGATTCTGTTTCATTTGAAAAGGGTCTGAGAAAGTGTACAGGTCTAATTATATATACATATTTATACATGTGTATTTTTGTTTATTGTTACATTTTGACATTGGACTTTATATTAAATAATTTTTAACAGTTGACCTGACTCGGTTCTTTTCTGTGCCTTTCTGTTTTCATGGATCTCAGGGACAAGGCTGTGGTCTGCAAAAGATCTTGGGGTCTTCCTGTCCCTCCACTCTTTTGTCTTCTTCCCTACTGTATGTACAGAAGTTCAGGTTCTTCTGTTTTTACAGGGAATGTGCCAGGCCAAGCACCCACTTGGAAAGCCCCCAACCTTGTTTCCATCACTTTCAGCTTTCAGAGACAGTCAGCTTCTGCAAATTCAGAGCCTCACTGTCCCCTCAGCTTCTGCAAATTCAGAACGTCATAGATTTGATGAAGCTGCAAAAATGAACAATGATAAAAAATGATGCTGTGAGCCTTTCAAATCTCTTGTGCGTCCCTCCCCCTCCACCACACACACACACACACACACACACACACACACACACACAATCCTAGATGTGAGACCTTGGACAAGTTACTTAACCTTAACCTTCCTGAACCTGCTTACCTTACACTTTTCTCGTAGGTTTGATCTGAGGAGATCCCATAGTAAATGCTTAGTAAACAACCACTCACTTTCCAAAGGGACTCATTCAGCTGACATCTGCTATTTACATGATGTATGCCAGGCTCTGGGGTCTCCCAAGAAGAGGAACAGAGATGGGAAGATTTAAGGAACTGTGAAAATGAGGTATGTACCTCATGAGGTGTGAGTGTCTCTCGTGGCCCACTCTTAAAATCCATGACTATCTGGCACATTCTGGAGGCTGAAAACAATTGACTCTCCCATACGCTCACCTTCCAGGATCTACCAGAGAGAAATGCACACGTACACACACTCTCAAAGCATGAAGCCACAAGCAGTTTTTCTTGGCTTTGTCTTCCCTGTGGCATCAGCCTGTTCACCCCTGACAAGCATTGATCTGGTCAGTCAGCCCCGCCAGCCTCTCTCCACGCTTCTCCCTGGCTCTAGAGAATAGATTTTCTTCATGATTTCCTGATGGTTCAGTGGTGAAAATAAGGATGGGAATGGTGAAGGGAGAGGGAGGGAGGGTCTGCCAGTCAAGGGAAAGGAGTTGATAACCATACCCAGACTTTCTCCTGACAGCAAGTGGGGCTGGAAGATCAGATTCACTGCTGAGTTTTACTGGCTGTCAAACACCACAAAAGCCCGAGCTTCTGCTCAAAATAAACCTGGGACCCAAACTTGTTCTTTCAAAAGCAATCAGCCTGTCTCTCCCATCTCAACCGTCTCATCCTGTCACCCCTTCTCGTCCTGCCCTCAATCTTTCCCAGAATCAAGGTCTTTTCCAAGCTTTAGGGGCTTCCTAACCTCATCCCAGTCCCCACTGCACCCCACACACATACACTTGCTAGTTCCTGGTACCCCCGATAGGGAAGTTTGGGAGCTTCCTATAAGCTCGAGCCACAGAGGCATCAAGCTGCAGAGAAGACGCTGGACCACCCCTTGCGTCTGCTCCCCCAAGCTCTTGTAGGTGACATCAGGGTCCAACCCACCCATCACAGCTGGACTAAAGCCTGTGCGTGGTTTGCATGGAGTTCTCCTACTTGGAAGCAGGAGTGGTGAGAAGTGCCACGTGAGTGATGGAGGGGAGAGGAAGACTGATTTGATAGCGCCTCAGTGCTCACCTAGAGCCAGACATCCTGAGTTCGAAGTCAAGTGGGCCTTAGGAAGCATCACTGCGAATAAAGCTAGTGGAAGTGATGGAATTCCAGTTGAGCTATTTCAAATCCTGAAAGATGATGCTGTGAAAGTGCTGCACTCAATATGTCAGCATATTTGGAAAACTCAGCAGTAGCCACAGGACTGGAAAAGGTCAGTTTTCATTCCAGTGCATAAGAAAGGCAATGCCAAAGAATGCTCAAACTACCACACAATTGCACTCATCTCACACGCTAGTAAAGTAATGCTCAAAATTCTCCAAGCCAGGCTTCAGCAATACGTGAACTGTGAACTTCCAGACGTTCAAGCTGGTTTTAGAAAAGGCAGAGGAACCAGAGATCAAATTGCCAACATCCTCTGGCTCATCAAAAAAGTAAGAGAGTTCCAGAAAAACATCTATTTCTGCTTTATTGATGAGGCCAAAGCCTTTGTGTGGATCACAATAAACTGTGGACAATTCTGAAAGAGATGGGCATACCAGACCACCTGACCTGCCTCTTGAGAAACCTGTATGCAGGTCAGGAAGCAGCAGTTAGAACTGGACATGGAACAACAGACTGGTTCCAAATAGGAAAGGAGTCCGTCAAGGCTGTATATTGTCACCCTGCTTATTTAACTTATATGCAGAGTACATCATGAGAAACGCTGGGCTGGAGGAAGCACACACTGGAATCAAGATTGCCGGGAGAAATATCAATAACCTCACATATGCAGATAACACCACCCTTATGGCAGAAAGTGAAGAAGAACTAAAGAGCCTCTTGATGAAAGTGAAAGAGGAGAGTGAAAAAGTCAGCTTTAAGTTCAACATTCAGAAAACTAAGATCATAGCATCCGTTCCCATCACTTCATGGCAAATAGATGGGGAAACATTGGGAACAATGGATGACTTTATTTTTCTGGGATCCAAAATCACTGCAGATGGTGATTGCAGCCATGAAATTAAAAGACGCTTACTCCTTGGAAGGAAATTTATGACCAACCTAGACAGCATATTCAAAAGCAGAGACATCACTTTGTCAACAAAGGTCCATCTAGTCAAGGCTATGGTTTTTCCAGTGGTCGTGTATGGATGTGAGAGTTGGACTATAAAGAAAGCTGAGCGCAGAAGAATTGATGCTTTTGAACTGTGGTGTTGGAGAAGACTCTTGAGAGTCCCTTGGACTGCAAGGAGATTCAACCAGTCCATCCTAAAGGAGATCAGTCCTGGGTGTTCACTGGAAGGACTGATGTTGAAGCTGAAACTCCAATACTTTGGCCACCTGATGCAAAGAGCTGACTCATTTGAAAAGACCCTGATGCTGGGAAAGATTGAGGGCAGGAGGAGAAGGGGACGACAGAGGATAAGATAGTTGGATGATATCACCGACTCAATGGACATGAGTTTGGGTGGACTCTGGGAGTTGGTGATGGACAGGGAGGCCTGGCGTGCTGCGGTTCATGGGGTCGCAAACAGTCGGACATGACTGAGCCACTGAACTGAACTGAACAGCTCTCAGCAAACTGGAGGGAGATGAGACCACGAGTCCCAGCTGTGAGCACTGTGCACACTCAGCCTGGCCTGGGGATGGCCCTAGAGGATAATATTTCTCCTCATGACGTGGTCTCCCGGCCACAATCACCTGCCCCTGCCCACTCACCCTTTCCATCCCGAAAGCTTGAAGTGAACTGGTGGGGACCATGAAGCTTTAACTTTCGAGATTCATGTCATGTTACCCACTCTCTGACAGAACCCAGCTTCCATCAGCCACTGCTCTTAGCCCAGTCCTCACCCTATACTTCCTAGGTGGCACTAGTGGTAAAGAACCTGCCTGCCAAGGCAGGAGACATAAGAGACACGGGTTCTATCCCTGGTTCAGGAAGATCCCCTGGAGGAGGGCAAAACAATTCGCTCCAGTATTCTTGCCTGGAGAATCCCATGGACGGAGGAGCCTGGAGGGATACAGTCCATAGGGTCACAAAGAGTCAGACATGACTGAAGCGACTGAGCATGCACGCACGCACGCCCTGTACTACTCTGCCATGTTTATTTTCATACTCCGGCTCCTGATTGCCCACAGGAAGACCCTATCTTTTCTTATTACAGAAAATTGCACTTCCTTTGAGGTCCAGTTAAAACTGACCACGTATATGAGATCTCATCTTAGCACCCAAGATATGCCAAGCTTTCCTGCCAAAGGACGTCCCTTTCAGCAGGGGCCAGGTGGGGGTCAGGGGCACAAGCCCTGAGCGGCTTGAAGCACAGAGAGTTCCGGTGTCAGACTGAGTCTCCAAGTGCAAGGTGGAGCCCAGAAACCAGGTCAAGTTCAGAGTCTCACTAAGGGTCAAGTTGCCCGTACCGAAGAAGGTTGAGCCCATGGCAAAGCCCAGTGCAGGCAGCTCACAGGTCTGAAAGCTGTGATGGTCATGGAGGCAGCATTTAAGGAGAGAGCGAAGCAGCTATGTGCAAGGAGAGGCGTGAAATAAAGAAGCAACAAGAAGACAGTGTGCAGCATGGGGAATTATGTCCATTATCTTGTGATAACTTACAATGGAGTGTAATCTGCAATAATACTGAATCACTATGCTGTATACCTGAAACTAATATAATACTGTGAACCAACTATACTTCAAAAGGAAGAGAAGGAAAAAGAGAGAGAAAGGATGAAAGAGGAAGGAAGGTAGGGAGAAGAAAGAAAGAGATATGTGTGCCAAAATACACATTACAAAAAAGGTGGTAGCATTATTTCTAACCAGGAAAAATAGAATGCACTCTTAAACCCATCAAAAAAAGAATGGATAAATAAATAGTAGTTTCATTAATCCTGTATCAACATGGATAAACCTCAAAAACAAGGAAGCGAGTGAAAAACATGCAGAAGATGCAGTATGATGCCATTTATATAAAGTTTGAAAGCTGGTAATACCATACCATATATTGTAGGCCGATGCCCATGTACATAGTAATATGCATAGGAAAACATACATGGGAAAGACAAATACCAACTTCAAGAAAGGAGGTGGTCCAGTGGCTAAGATTCTGCACTCCCAATGCAGGGCACCCCGGGTTCAGTTCTGGTCAGGGAACTAGATTCCGCATGCTGGAACTAAGAATTTGCATGCCACACTTAAGACCCCATGCAGCCAAATAAATAAAACTAAATATTAAAAATGAATTTTAAAAAATGATTAGGCATACATAAGATGAAAATTATCGAAGCTCATTCTTAAAAAAAAATAAGGAGCGGGGAGGGGAAATGGTACAGGGGTGAGTTAACAATGTTGCAGTGTTTAAAAAAATTAACTGGAGCAGGGACATCCCTGGCAGTCCAGTGGTTAAGACCCATATCCAATGCAGGAGTACGTGGTTCAATCCCTGTCAGGGAACTAAGATCCCACATTGCCTCTGAGGAGCAACTGAGCCTGTGCACCATAACTAGAGAGCCCTCATGCTGCAACCAAGATCTGACATATAGTAAAAAAATTTAAAAAGTAACTGGAGCACATATGGGAAATACTGTACCTGTGAATTTGGAAAATATTCCCTATTTCCCAAATTTCCCTATATTCCCTATTTTGTGTGTGTGTGTTCAAAAAGAGACCTCATGCCAGGGACCAGCTGCAGCTGATTTAGGCTCAGGGGCTGCCGTCAGCCACAGCTGAGACACCAAAGCGCTGACAGGGAATGGACGTCACTGCTCTTGGAGCTCTGGGAACTTTGGAAATCTCTGCTTCATCTCATATTTTGAGGTCCTCTTCTCTAGCTTTCCCACGCAGAGGGCAGGTACCCTGAAGTCCCACAGCCCCTAGCAGTGAGCTTCATGTAGAACTGGACTCAGCAAACTGTTTTTTAAATTTAGTGAATGTTGTGCTAATATCTGCTGTTACAGCAAAATGATTCAGTTATATGTACATGCATTCTTTTTCATATTCTTTTCCATTAGGTTTATCACAGGATATTGAATTTAGTTCCCTGTTATATACAGTAGGACTTTGTTGTTTATCCATCCTGTATGTAACAGCTTGCATCTGCTAACCCCAAATGCCCAGTCCTTCCCTCCCCCACCTGCCACCCCTTGACAAACACAAGTCTATTCTCTAAGTCTGTGAGTCTGATTCTCTTGCGTAGATAGGTTCATTTGTGTAGTATTTTAGATCCCACATGTAAGCAATATCACATGCTATTTCAGCAAATGTGCTGTGATCTGACTTCTCTCCTCATTTTTGCTGTGCATGAAACTCAGTCGATCACCTCATGTGTGTTCCCATTTGGCATAACACACCCTGTCCACATGCGTCTCCCTGCAGGCTGCTCAACCCACCTGGGAGCTCACACACAGCCCCTCAGACCTGCCCGCGACTACTTTCCACAAGGTTCAGAAACGTGGTCTCCCGTCTAGAAAATGCTGAAGAAGAGGCTTGGCAGATGTGGAGTGATGCTGGAGAATGAGAGAGAATTCCACATGCTAGAGAAGGAACTTCCTAAAACTTAGCTGTTGAATGCTGTTTCAAACATCAGAGTTGAAATGTCTGCCAGTAGCTCTCCTTCCAGACCTTTTTTTTTTTTAATTGGAGCACAATTGCTTCACAATTTTGTGTTAGTTTCTTCTATGCAATGAAGTGAATCAGCTTATGTATAAACATATCCCCTCCCTCTTGAGCTTCCCTCCCACCACTTCTAGGTCATCACAGAGCCCTGAGCTGAGCTACCTGTGCTGTATAGCAGCTTCCCACTAGCCATCCATTCTACACGTGGCAGTATATAAACACCAATCCCAAGAGTTCTATGGCTCAAACTAATGGTGTTAACAGTGAATAAATGCTAGGGGTGAGTAGGGCTTGAGAATCACACACATACACAATAGAAGAGATGGGGTCACTTGGGGAAAGCTCGTTGGTTCATCCTAAGACAAGCTTTCATTAATGGTCTACTCTGGGGGAATGGTTCTCAACCATGGCTGAAGGTTAGGTCACCTGGGGAGGTTTTCAGACCACAGCCAATGTCCAGACCTCAGGTCACTTAATTCAGGATCTCCGGGAGCAGGGCTAGGTAATTTTAGGTATCTCCCCAGGCCACTTGTGCGCAGGGGGGTCCCCAGGCCACTTGTGCACCCAACTATGCCACTGAGATGGTCACCAGCAACAAAGATGGACAGAATGAACCCTGCCCCCAGGGAGCTATGGAATAGTAGCGTGTGCTGGTCCGTCCACACACTACAAGGGGCTGTGAGAGCCTGGAAAGGGAAGCACCCAGCTCTGCTACCAATCATGATGATGAGAATGAACCTGGAAAGGTGAGGAATGAGGAGGACTCCGGCTGACACACGAAGGCAAGTCCCTTCTGACAAGAGAATGAATCGAACCCCAGAAGATGAAGAGCTCAGGCTAGGGAAAGGTCTCAAGGGTTCATCTAGTGTCCAGGCAGGATTTTGCTTCAGCCATTCTGAAGGAAGAGAATTTTGTGAACTCCCCTATCTTGGACAGGAGACTGACCCCAGATTATCACTGACCTCAAGCTGCAGCCTAAGCCTGCTCCTGCCAGCAGCGTTCCTCACCCCACTGCTCCTCAGTTCTCAGGACCCCCTGGCTCTGGGAGATGCGTTCAGGCTAATACACAGCGTCTCGGGAAGGAGCCCCTTCCCCTCAAATTGACAAACCTCAGGGAAGGCAGCTCCCATCTCCAGGAGAGCTGGGTCTCCTTTGCAAGGGGCTGGGAGCAGTGGCTGCTCGTCTTCTCTGCAGCATCTCTCAAGTGAACACACAGAACAGGCCCTTGTGTGGGGCAGAGCTGAGGTGTGGGGTGGGGGTTATAATGGTTATAATTGGGGCTGCGTGGTTGGACTCCTGGTGAGTTTGGGAATTGCCAGCTGGGATGTTACCCGAGACATAAGCATCCCCCCACGTGGGGCAGCCAGGCTCACGGCTGGAATTTCAAGCACTTGCTCCAATTGTCCCCAGAGTTGTGGTCATTGGTATGCTCGGCACTTGGTCGTTGACCTGACACTGGGTTCTCATGGTTTGCTCTCCTATCTGGGACTGAGAGCCTTGAATACAACCAACACAGACAGTATCCTATAAAAAGCAGTTGTAAAGACTGGTCTGCCACCTCCCTGCTTCCCAGGGCCCCAGCTGTGGGGTGAGCCTGGGGCTGGCTGGTTTCCCCACAGTCCTTTTGTGTTGGCTGAAGGCTCCCCTGAACACTTCTCATCAGCTACAGACCAAGGCTGGGGCCCACAGGGATATGAGTCTCCCATGATCAGACTGGAATACAAATGGAGTTGCCAATTTAAAGATCAGGTTAGATGGCGTGGGATGGGCGGGCCACGCAGAGGAGAAACTCCCTTCCGAAGCTCCGTCATTTTACATGTGAAAATTCAAGTCACTAATAAGGCTCTGTCTGTTTTCGGCTCCCACCCCCTCTTCCCAGGCCCTTGCCCAAAAAAGGAGAAAGGGACGCTTTAAATCCTCACCCTAAACCCTCTTTTATCCTTGACATAATCTTCAGGATTTGTGCTCCTAGGGACTCAGTGGAATTCTGGTGCCCCGGGGCCCCCTCTGACTCCTGCCAGGGGCCACAAACATCTCCTCATTCCCACCCCTCCTCCCCCACACAAAATCGGAAGGAAAAAGCTTGAAGATTTTCCAAACTATAAATAAACAGGGTCATTGGTATTAAGCAGGAAGATCCAGGTAAACTGAAGTCTCTTCACACACTGAAACTTGGTCATGGTCAGAGCTGATTCCCATCCTCAGGTCCCAGGTGAAATGGACTTCTTAGCAGAAGCCAAGTCTACCAAACGCTGGCAGAGTCCACGTCACTGGGGGGCAGTGTGACATCAAGGCCATCAAATGGTCCCCAACTGATCCATCCTCATAACAGTCACTGCCACATACTGAACAGAGACTAAACCTTCTCCCACATAATCCTTCAGATAACCCCTATGAAGCATTATAGTCGGGGAAACTGAGCCACGGAGAGATTGAGTAACTTGCCCAAGGTCACACTGCGTACATGGTAGAACCAGGATCAGTCACCTGACTCAGAGGCCTAGCTGGTAACCACTCAGCCACAGTGCCACCCACATGTGTGCCTTGGGTCAGCAAGCCACGTCATCTCTGCTTGATCACATCCTTTGCCTGGGCCACCACTGAGCCACCTTCTCCAGCTTCCCTCCAGTATTCTCGTCCTTCCTTCCTTCTCATCTTCCCTTCCTTCGCTTGAAATAGCTCCCCTAAATGTGTCCCTGCTGAACCAAACCCACCAAGTACTCCTCATAGTGAACATAGGCCGCTGTGAGCAGGTAGAAGGGACCCCAGGCAGCCCTTCTTGCACAGCACCTACCCCTGGGGGTTCCTTTTTTCTTTCCTTCCTCCTTTCTTCTTTCCCCCTCTCTCTCTCCCCGTCTCCCTCTCCCCTTCTCTGCCTTCCCAAGCTTTCCACTTACCTTTCCAGCTTTTCTGCATGCCAGCTAGATGATCTGGAGTCAGCGGATCATTCAAAGCAGGTCGCACAAGTTCCATAATCTTCCCTCAAGACCAGTCCTGAGAGACCTGTCCTCATGACAGGGTCAGCCCAGCATTCTTGGGGCCCTACCAGCAGAGGGGGACCCCCCTGCTCTCAGCAGACGACTGCCTTTTATCAAAAGCACTTTAAGAAGGACTTGTTAATAATGTGTTGTCACTGAATTTGTTTACCATTGTTACTTGACATACTGGGCTAAGACCCAGCGAAGGCGGACAACCCATCTACCCACACAGCCACTTCCATGAGGCACCTCAGGAGTACTCAATCCTTGCTGCCGATTGGCTGAACCAGGCAGCCTCTGAGTGCACGTGAAAACTAGTAGCCAATCAGCACTCCCCATAGCTTTTTTGAAAGATTCACATGTGTTTAATGTGTATAAAGCCAAAGAAAAACAGTCCTGAATTCTGTAGCAGTATTCTGCTCAATTCATATGGCCATACCTACAACTCAACATGTACAAAAATAACATATTTAGCAAACCCCACTTGTAAGGATGATATAGCTCTTTTTTTAGCTGCCAGGTTTGGGGACTGGGGGAATATTACACACACACACACACACACAACCTACACAATGGGAGCTAACCCAGAGGGGCCCAAGGTGCAGGAGGGGGCGAGGAGGGGCATGAGTCCCAGGAGAGGAGCTGTGAGGAGGTCCTGAGGCGGTTAGAGGCCAAGCCAGAACTCAACAGCTTGTCCACCATGGAAGGACATGGTGGAGCTGACCAGTCAGACCCTTGGAGTGGCTGCGCTCCTCCAGGAGGTTCGGGCAGTTCTTGGGAAACCCAGCTTCTAGTTGCTGTAGTGACAGCTGCCACGCACGCTGGACACAGGATCAGTTTGCTACGGTCCTGGGAGACGCCAATTTGCACCCAGCCGTTACTGAGTGCAGGATGATGGTGCCGCGTGTGCAAAATCAGGTACGCTGGTAGCTGGACGAGTCCAACACCTTCCCATGGGTGCCCACCTTCAGCAAGTGTCCACTCACGGAGTTTCGGAAATACGTGGAGTGTGATCTTTGTGGAGGAGTTGGGCTGGGAGCTCCCGGTGAAGTGGAGCTCTGTGCCGTCACACTGTTTACCACAGACGGACGCCAACAGGCAGAGCACGAGCTGAGTCCTGTCATTGGAGCGCGCCCACACAAAGTCACATGGCTGATTCCCAAGGCTGCACTTGTCCAAATGGTCCCCCCACTTTGCTGACTCAGAAGATGGTGATGCTGGCAGAATCCTCAGCCTCCTCCTGCCTCACCAGCCCCCTCTCAGAGGGCTCGGAGGCCTTCACGCTATGCAGCCAATACAACATGTCACCAAGGTGGCACTTGACCACTTCTCTGGTTTCCTGGACCACTGGTTCCTCTTTTTCCCAGGGAGTCTTGGGCATAGGGTTCTCCGGGCCTTTATTGAGGACTGTGAGAGGCTTTCTGTTGCTGGGATCCAGTCTGCCGGGAGCAATTGAAAATATTGGTGGAATGATGGGGCAGGTAATGGGGGTGGGCTGGGATGTAGCCAGAAAAACTGGTCTTGAGCTGCAATGGTCAGGTGGGCAGTGGGGTCTGTCTACAGCATCTTCTGGAAGAGGCAGTTATGTGCTTGGGAGTACGGCATTCATTCCTCTTGATCCAGAAGTCAGTAAGTTTAAGGCAAGAAATCTCAAAGGTGTGCTGCCCACTAACATGATGCACCCAGCAGATCCCACAACCACCTGGAAACACTGCCTTTTCTTGCTTAACACCTCAGGAATGGTTTGTTGTTGTTTAGTCGCTAAGTAGCATCCGACCCTTTGGCTCCTCTGTCCACAAGATTTCCCAGGCAAGAATACTGGAGTGGGTTGCCATTTTCTTCTCGGCCAGAATACTGGAGTGGGTTGCCATTTTCTTCTCGGGATCTGCCCAACCCAGGGATCAAACTCAAGTCTCCTGCATTGGGAGGCAAATTCTTTACCACTGAGCCGCTAGGGAAGCACTATGTACTTAGATAGGGTCTTCAGCTCCCCAACATATTCATCTTTGGTTGCCAGTCCAAATCTCCTATTTTCACCTCTAGATCCTCATTCAGGAAGACTCTGACCGGCTTGAGGTCCCGGTGAACAAGCCGGTTTGGGTGCAGCCAAGGACCATCTGCCACAGGTAGCAGCAGGTCTTATCCTGGCTCATGGATTTCCTCCGCTGATGCGGCTCCAAGAGAGATCTCCAGCAGCACCAACATGAAGTTCACATTCTCGAAAAAGCTGTGGAAGCCTCAGACTACATCCTGGCAGGCAAAGGGGCAGTGAATAGACCTCTCCCAGGTCATCGTCACCCTCTGGTGTGGCCTGAGCTGCAGCAACTTTGGTAGATCTTGCTCGCAAATGCCTCCTTGGGGTCTTCATCAAGATAGAGATGCCAAAGCACTTGGTGAAGCTGCTCTGCCCCTAGAAACTGGCCTGGGAGACCGCGCAGCCCACTGCATAGGTCCACTAGGCCTTCTGGGATATTGTTTGCCCTCTGGATGTCCATAGGGGCCTTGGGAGCCTCAACTCCAAGGATCCGGTCTTTCCCGGGTGGGCTGGTGCCCTAGCCAGCCTCTCTGCAGAGCCACCTCTCTTGTGTTCCTGGGAGCTGCTCCTCCGACTACGCAGGGTCTGAGCAGCGGCTTGGCGCTATTAGGCTTCTCCCTGAATCAAATGCTGCTCTGAGAATGTTACAAAAGCTCTTCTCACTCTTTCTCTCCTTTTTTTCCCTCCCACAATCGGGGAGGAAGAAGCATGGCAGCAGTGGCTTGGGTTCTCCAGGTACCCTGGGCAGCCTGGTCCCATGCCCCACGCCCCACATACTCAGCATCCAGCCCCCAGACTGGGTTTATTTCCTCCAGCAGAGGGGAAGTCAAGGGAAGGTGGTTTTATCAGATTAACTCTGACCAGTAAAAATGCTGTCTCCCAGCCTTTGTGAGCAAGCTGACCCAGCTGTGTGTGTACCCAGTGGTTTCCAGGCTGGTGGGCGGTTGTTTTTCCTCCAAACCCTTGGCTAGCTCCACATCTCACCCGAGGGCTGCGGTTTGGGGAATGTTTTGAGTTGAAACATTCAGGCCCCTTGTGGTATTCGGAGTTCTGAAACCCTTCTGTGCTAAAAGGAAAAATGAACGGTCTATTTAGAAACTGCTAACAATTCACAGTGTAAAGAAAAGGCCGCAATTCGGCTGCTGACAGGCTGGTGTTCTACGGGTGGTCCCAGGGAAGCTGGCTGCATGACAGTCATGGCCCCCGCTCTGGATATTCTGCCTAGAAGACCCCCTACTAGTGGGTGCAATGCTTCCAGAAAGCCTCTCTCTGGCCTTTTCTGGGCCCTTCCCCGAACATGCTCCTCCTGGGGCCTGTGGTGTGCTTGAGCTGTGAATGAGACCACTTTTCCTAAATCAGATGAGCTTTGCTCTTGACAACGGAAGGAAAGGTGACTATTTGGGAATACCTGAAACAGCTTCTCTTGGGTTTGAGTTGTGAGGTTTTTAGCTATCACAGACATAGACACGATTCTCCTAAAGGAGGAAACTGCTTTTCCTCTAAAGGACAAAACACACTTTAGGTGTTTTTTTGTCACCAGAGGTGCCCACTTCAGCGCAGAAGCGCAGCGCTGCCCAGCAGAACAATGAAGCGAAGGACACCGCCTCTCTCCTCATATTGCTCAGTCTAGTTGGAAACACAGGTAAGAAAGAGCTATTGAGAAGGATAGAAATAAATGTCTGGAGAACACTTCCCATTCCTTAATGAATTCTGCCTTTTATCTCCCAATAGAATCTAAGCTCCACAAGGGCAGGGATCTCATCTTACTCACCACTGGATTTCCTGTACCTAACACTGCCACTGGCACATCGTAGACCTTCAAGAAATACCTGTTGGGTGAGTGAATGAATGAATGTCATGTTCCTTGTCATAGCCCCAGCTCCCAGCATAGCACTTGGTTCAGTAAATTCTTGATAAAAGAACAAATGAACAAGAGAGTGTCAGAGCAGGGCTTTAAAGTATAAACGAGTTAACCAAAAAAGGACTGAAAAGGAAAGGGGCAGGAGATTCCAAGGGCAGAAAGGATGACATTTACAGAGCCAAGCACAGATGTGCAATTTTCAGGGAACTTGTTGGAAGTAGCCCAACATTTTACCTGAAAATAAATTTAAACAAAATTTTGCAGAAAAGTAGCAGAAGACAGCTTCCCTTGTAGCTGAGTGGTAAAGAATCCACCTACCAGTGGAGGAGATGCAGCTTTGATCCCTGGGTCAGGAAGATCTCCTGGAGAAGGAAATGGCAACCCACTCCAATATACTTGCCATGGAGAATCCCATGGACAGAGGAGCCTGGCAGGCTACTGTCCACGATGTCACAAAGAGTTGACATGATTTAGCGACTAAACAACAAAAAAGCAGAAGACCACCTAGGTGTTTTTTAAAATGTTGAACATTTAATAAACTGCCATGTAACATGGAGGAGTGTTAGACAGCCGTTACCACAATGAAGATGGCCATTTTTTGTGTGTTTCTAAATAATGCATAAAGTGAGCAGCAGAACTCAATAAAGCCTGTGCATCATCACTGTCTTGTGGCCAAATCAACAGTTGCATTTGGCTGCTGGATGCTGTAGCTTTTCAAAATGTTTATATATTTTTAATAGATTGTCTTGTCAATGTTTTTAAATAGACAAAAGAAGGATGTGGTCAACAGTAAACGTCCCCAGTCTTCTCCTAGTGCCAAGTCCCAGGGAAGACATTCTAGGTGAGGAAAGGGATTCTATTTACATTTCTTTATCTTTGGGGCTCCAAAATCACTGTGGATGGTGACTGCAGCCATGAAATTAAAAGACACTTGCTCCTTGGAAGAAAAGCTATGACAAACCTGGACAGCATGTTAAAAAGCAGAGACATTACTTTGCCAACAAAGATCCATCTAGTCAAAGTCATGTATGAACGTGAGAGTTGAACAAAGAAGGCTGAGTACTGAAGAATTGATGCTTTCAAACTGTGGTGTCGGAGAAGACTCTTGAGAGTCCCTTAATCTGCAAGGAGATCAAACCAGTCAATTCTAAAGGAAATTATCCCTGAATATTCATTGGAAGGACTGATGCTGAAACTGAAGCTCCAATACTTTAGCCACCTGATGTGAAGAGCCAACTCATTGGAAAAGACCCTGATGCTGGGAAAGATTGAAGGTAGGAGGAGAAGGGGATGACAGATGATGAGATGAATTCACAGGGCCAGCTGATTCCTGCTGATGCTTGACAGAAAACAACAAAATTCTGTAAAGCAAATTATCCTTCAATTAAAAAATAAATAAATTTTTTCAAAAAGTCACAGTGCTGTGTGTTTCTACTGTATTGATTACAAGCTTTTTTTGTTTGCATGTGACAGAAGCTTAATGTAAACTGTCTTAAGTAGGGGATTCTCCTGTGGTCCAGTGGTTAGGACTCTGTGCTTTCACTGCAGGGTATACAGGTTCTATCCCTGGTCTGGGAACTAAGGTCCTGCAAACCAGGTAGCACAGCCAAAATAAATAATAACAATAATAACAAACTAGCTCAAGCAAAACAACCATCAAGTGCAGGAGCTGGTTCTTTCTAGGTTTCTGTGTGTGTGTGTGTGTGTGTGTGTGTGTATACACATATGTATGTATCTATCATCTATCAACCATCTGTCTATCTAATTTTAGGTTTTCTTCCTTCCAGAGTAACCTCATTCTCTCCTACTTCATATACCTCCTCTTTGCAGTCAGGGAAGCATGCTAACATGGCCTCTGCAGCTTTGGGTCAATCTATAAAAAATCCCAAGAAAAGACTTTCATGAGTTCTGCTTTGGATCACATGCCCGCTCCGGAACAATCTCTGTCACTGATGACCAGCCCGAGTCAAGGGCCCTCCCATGATGAACAGCACCTTGACTGCCAGATCTAGAAGAGGCGTGTCCTCCCAAAGGAAGAGATGAGGAGGAAAATCAAACCACACATCACCCCACGGCAGTCTTGCAGGTGTGCCAGGCAGCCAGGTGCCAGGTATGGACACGCTGACATCACATCTTCAATCAGCACAGGAGAAGGTAAGTTTTGAATACACATTTTTCATGTCTTACTGTAGCCTCTCTTCTGGGATTTGGTTTCTTCACCTGTCAAATGTGTAAGTTGGGCTAAGTTCACCTTTAAAAGTCTCTTGTGGGAATTCCCTGGTAGTCCAGTGGTCAGAACTCTGCCTTTTCACTACTGAGGGCATGGGTTCAATCTCTGGTCAGGGAACTAAGATCCCACAAGGCTTATGGCTTGACCAAAAAAGAAAAAAAAAAGTCCCTTGAAAATATGACATTCTAGTGTTTCTGAGATATTCACACTTAAAAGTCTTGCTAACATCAGAATAATGGAAATGTCAGCTTCCTTGGTTGATTAATCCAGAAGGTAGTTTTGGAATTTTTAACTTTGTGGTTGTTATTCTTTTTAAAAACACTTAATCTATTGTTCTGCAAAGAAATCTTATCTTCTTCCCACTGAGCATTTTTCAGTTTCACTCAGAATCTCAATTATTGGAATCATCGTCTTTGAAAGAATAAGATATTTGGGAGCAAAGTATTTTAGATCCATCCCAATTTTTAATTCTTAGGCCCAAGGCTTTTATTATTTATAATTGATCCTAGAAGCTGTGGGAAGGGAAATCATTGCTCCCTTAGGTTATTTGGGGACCCCTTGACCTTGGTAGAGAATAGTATTCCAGAAGGGGGGGAATCTCTGAGCCAGAAATTGTTACTGTGCTGTTTGTTGAGTATCCATGATATACTTATGAAGTGCAAGGAAATCAGAATCACTGACACCTTAGCCCTTCAGGGGGGTGTGGGACTCTGTGCCTCTTGAAGCACGTCCAGCTGCCCCACCTCCACCCCCACCAACCCTGGGCCAAGGCAGCACAGGTGCAGAAAAGAGGGACAAAGAGGAAAATGTCTTAGGCACAGTCAAGGACTGGATGGTAAAACCTGGGTTTTTTAAAATTGGAGAATAATTGCTTTACAACATTGTATTAGTTTCTGCTGTACAACAACGTGAATTAGCTATATGTATACATATAACCCCTCCCTCCCACTCCCACCATCTCACCCCCCAGGTCATCACAGAGGACAGAGCTGAGCTCCCCTCTAGTTCACCTTCAACATGATCTTCCCCTGTGTCCCCTTCACCTCCAGCCACCTTCAGAGCCTCCTTCTCTAAGACCTGAAACCAAGCCCAACCCTTCCTCACCCTCAGCTCCCAAGACCTGCTTGGTAGTGCCGTGACCCTGACCACCAGCCACGCTGGGCCTTTCAGTCTTGCCTCCCACAAGCATCTGGAGCAGGCACGTCACTTGCAGGCATCTGTTGTGTTTGCAGAGAAAGCCCTTTCCTTAACCCAATCTTCACAATCCAAATGCCTGACTCCACGAGGGATCCTCTAACAGCCAAGCCTTTGTTTCCTTGGGGAGCCTACCCCCCCACCACATACTCTGTCTGAGGCTCCCCGCCCACAGCCCCACTCCCCTGCACACAATGGAAGACCTGTGTCTTTCTTTCACAGCCCTAGAGATATGACAGTGGATGCTGGGGCTGCCTGCCAGTCCCTGGGGCTGCGGGAGCCTCCCCAGCCTGGTGAGGGTGACTGGCAAGGTCAGCAGCCAGGTCGATCCTGGGCCACAGGGGCTGCCACCTGCTTGGTGTTTTCTTGATCACTGGTCCAGGGAAGGGGTGACTTGACTTCTGGAACCCCCACCCCTCATATCCAGCATGTGGAGCCCTGTACCAAGGTCACAGATGTGGAGCCTTAGGCCAAGGTCACAGGTGTGGAAACTTAAACCAAGGTCACAGGGTGCCCCATGGAAACTTAAACCAGCCAGGTCACCCAGCATCCTTACCAATCACCTAATGCCACCCTTCCAGTAAAATTTTCTGTCATGAGACTATAAAAATTGGCTACTAGGCCTCAAGAGGGGACGGCTTTCCTTTGAGCTGGCTCACCGTTCTAGCAGCGTCTCACACTATAATAAACTCTATTTTCCTCTTGTTCTGCTTCATGTCTGGAAATTCTTTTCCAGCCCGTGCACAGGCTACATGACACAACAGAACCTTATTCCTCAAAGAACAATGGGCTTTCTTGCAGACACCTCCAACCCATCAGCCTTTTGAAGCCCATCGCTTCCCACAGGACATCTCTGCCCTCCATCACAGAGTACTTCCCCATGAAACCCAGGCTGTCTTTGGCCTGCTGATTCTGGCCTTCTGAACATGATAATAAGATTAGTCCACTTTTTCTCTTTGGCTGCACTGCAGGGAAGCATGCGGAACGTCTCCAACTGGGGGACCAGGGATCAAACCGGTGCCCCTCTGCAGTGGAAGAATGGAATCTTGACCACTGAACCACTAGGGAAGTCCCAGATTAGTCTTCTTGTTGTTGTTTAGTCCCTAAGTCATGTCTGACTCCTTTGCAAACCTGTGAACTGTAGCCCATCAGGCTCCTCTGTTCCTGGGATTTTCCAGGCAAGGATACTGGAGTGGGTTGCCATACCTTCCTCCAGGGCCAGATTAGTCTTACAAAGCACCTTGACGGTTCCTAGCACTGACTTGGAAGGATGCATTAATTATCCACTGATCACAGGATTTTTTTCAGTCATTTATCAAGGATTTGTTGAGCACCTACTCTACTATTAATAATTACTCTGCAAGACCCTGGGGATATAAAAATGAGCAAAATAGAATTGAAGTCTAGATGGGAAGACAAAAATAGACAAGGAAAATAATACATGCGATCAGCATTGTGCCAGGCACGTAGAAGAGGAGCACTTAGGCTGGCCTGAGAGGCGTTTGTCAGGCAAGTGGAGGTAAGACAGATAACCTGAATGAAAGCTCCCATGCCTGCGTTCAAGGTCTGTGGGCTTCTGTCCTCCAAGCTGTCCCCACTATGCGTGTCTGCTCTGAGGATGCCACCCCTCCACCAACTTCAACACTTTGGCCCACCTGTCTTCCTCCTTCCTCCTCTAGTCTGAATGGTTTCTCCAGCTGTTTAACTTAAATCTACAACTAAACAGGGAATTCCAGCAGGGCCGGACTGGCAGTCTTCGAGTCAAGTTCAGCATCATGGTCTGCAGGGGACTGATCTATGTGTTGTACTTTAAGTGCCTAGGGTAAGTACGCCAGCAGAGATGGCCAGTGGTACAGCCATGCAATAGCTGCCCAGCTAAAAATGACATTTCCCCACCAAGCAAAGGTCACATACACGTGAAACAGAGGAGGAGTCGGGCCTTCCAGATCTGGGCCTTCATGTTGCTGCTCATACTCTCCTCCACACCCTTGTCCCTCTGCTCCTGGCCACATGAGGCTGTCGCTCTGCTTTGATCATGACCTGCAAAAGAAATCCACATCCAGGTCCCTTAAGCCATTGTATTGTTGGCTCTCTTTGTTAGAGCAACCCAGTCTTACCTAGCATTAATATGACGGCCAGCACGTCAGGTTTCTAGCTTTCACAGAAAACATGGAAAATCTAGCAACGCTATGCCTGCAACCCTGTGGGGCCACAGTCAGGAGGCACAGACCCCAGTGTCCAGTGAAGCCAGGAGCCGATGCCCCTGCCAAGGCCCTTGAACTCTTGCTTTTCTGCTTCTTTACTCTTTCCCATGAACCGCCTGATCCTTGCAGGCGCTTTCATTTGCAGAAGAATTTTAGCCTCCAAACAGAACACAAGATTCAGGAAGTCCCATGGCTGATGATCCACCTGCCTGGCTCATCTCTCAGAAGTCTGTCCTGTTTTAAAGCCTAAATCAGACATTTCACCTCAGGTTTAGGACCTGGAGCAGACCCGATGTCTTCCCCACAACAAATATTCTACAATATCCCCTCTACATTCCTGAAATTAAACTAATATTAAATTAAATAGTAATCAACTAATTAATTAATAAATGATTAAAAAAACTAATAATTAGATTTGATATTAGTTAAATCAAACTAATACTACACACCGTTTTAAAAATCAGTATAATGTCCTAATGGAATATAAAGGCAAAATAAAACCAGAGTTGCTTAGAATAACATCATATGTGTTTCAGTATTTAGAGGTTTGATGCAACTCCATCAGGAGCCAACAGGAAGTACTCAGATCCTCAGATGCAGACAGGCACAGGTATGTGATTTTGGTAACAAATACCACAAGTGTCACTGCCATCAGGGATCTGATTCCAAAAGGAGGTGAACAACTCTTGGTAAAGGTGAACAATTTTGGGTAAAGCCCCAAACAAAACAAAATTCTGTCTTTCCTTGATTTTTCACAGCCATTAAAATCAAGCTTTCCTGGGGATTCCCCTGGTGGTCCAGTGGCTAAGACTCTGCGCTCCCAATGCAGGAGGCCCAGGTTTGATCCCTGATGAGGGAACTAGATCCCATCTGCCGCAACTAAAGATCGCATAAGCAGCAATTAAGACCCAACACGGCCAAATAAATAAAAATAAAATTTTTAAAGACCATTGGAAATGGTAAATATAAAAGACATATCTGAGTAAATATAAAAAGACTTATTTTTAAAAAATCAAGTTTTCCCGGAAATCGTCATGCTTCAAGTTCGAAAACTTGAAACAAATACTTTATGCTGATGAATAAAATGGAGTTCGGATGTACTGTGAGACCATTCCAAATACGTCCTTCACAGAGAATGCACGGAGAGCCCCCAGCAGTCCTGTAGGGCATGGGCAGTTCTTGGCTGGGGACACCAGCCAGAGAATTTCAATCTGTTTAGCATCTCTGCCCTTTTCCCCATAAGCGCTGAGATCACCCCCAGCCCACTGCTAAGACAATCAAACACACCCGGACATTTCCAAAGCCCTCTTTCAGCAGATGTTTCCTGCATGAGAATCCCTTCTCCAAACTACGCAGATGCACAGAGAGAGAATGGCGATGTCAAAGCGAATGTGAATATGACTCCAGACACCACCTCCTCTTGATATTCTGTGACTGTCTGGACCTCGGAGGCTTGTGTTCAGCAAAGGCCTGAGCGGTGGTCAGAAAGGACTGTGATGGGACCCGCGATGGGTGCGCCGCTGGGAGAGGAGTGAGAGGTGGCCACCTTCTCCCCAGGCCCCTGGACTTCATTTGTGTGTTTGAGAAAGAGCTATACATAAAGTGAGAGTCCAAAACTGAATGAAATTCAGTTCTCCCATCCCTCTCATCTCCTGCCTATTAATAGTCTCTTGGAACAAGTCACATGGAGATGTTTATTCACTGTCTGTGAAGGTGTGTTCACCTGAAATAGTTTCTGGGCCATTTTTCTCAGCTTCTGTGATGCTGGGCAGCCAAGAGAGACACCATTTCTCAAAGTAAGGTGTGTACAGCCAGGTTCCACCCGGGTTGGGGTGAAGCCTGGAGTCAAAACACCAATCAGCTCCTCTCAAACTTAGAAAACCAGGGGCGTAAACGTTTCATCCTCTGGATTTTTCTCCAGGGACCACCCTCTTGGCTTCTCCTCATTGAAGAAACTGCCTACTTTCTCCTCAGGCCTGGGTGTTGTCTAAGCTCTTACACGACTCCCTGTGGCCTCTGGACAAAGGCTGCAGAGCTACCAACGTGTGCCGTGGAGGGACAGTGACAAAGAGAGCAGGTGCCCTTCTTCTCAGGACCTTCCTTGGTCCTTAGATCTGATTCCCTGTGAACAAATGCCTCCCTTTCCTCATTTCATGCCATTCCACCACCTCATTTCCTCCCCTGTCCAAAGTCATTTTTAACTGTCTGACCAGGAAGGATCTGACCTGACAGGACAATTAAATATTCATACCCTGATTGAAGAGTCTGTGCGAAAATCAATTAAAAATAGGACATGTGGAGCTGAGATGTTTTCAATCTTTTTTTTCTTTCTGTCAGGAAAGCTGTGGCGCTCAGACGCCAATGCCCCGGGGCTGGGGTGGGTCCCAGGAGGCATGCACACCTTCTGTCAGCTGGGTACACAGTCTCCACCCTCCTCGCCTGGGGCAGCTGAAGGGGCTGATGTGGCCTTTGTCCCTCCAAGAGGAAGAACAGGCACCTGAGCACAAACCTGCCCCCTGCTTCCGTCTTCACCAGGATGAGCTACCGCCCTCTCTGGGCTTCCATTGAGTGCCCCCTTTCGTCAGATGCTTGTCATTATTTGCTAGATTGGTTTGCACTTTGTTCTAGATTATGAGAGAAGGGAATGGCAGCCCACTCCAATATTCTTGCCTGGAGAATCCCATGGACCGAGGAGCCTGGCTGGCTACAGCCCATGGGGTCGCAAAGAGTCGGACACGACTGAGCGACTAACGCACACTGGAGAATAAGGGAACAACACATTGAGGGCAGGAACTGTCCTCTTCATCTTTCCACACAGATCCCCAGCCAGTCCCTGGAATCTGGTGCACAACTAATAAATGTTTGTGCAAAGAATCAGGAGGGCAGAACTCTGCCACTTTATTATCACTTCCTGGTAAATCAGTTGAATAACAATTAAAAGTTCAATTCTTCCACTTTCTTCCAAGTCGACTTGAGGTAGCATAGGAATGACTCCAAGAAAAGTCCAGAACTAGTGAGGATTTGACTTCCCTGGTGGCTCAGAGGTTAAAGTGTCTGCCTCTGACGTGGGAGACCCGGGTTCAATCCCTGGGTTGGGAAGATCCCCTGGAGAAGGAAATGGCAACCCACTCCAGTATTCTTGTCTGGAGAATCCCATGGACGGAGGAGCCTGGTAGGCTACAGTCCATGGGGTCGCAAAGAGTCGGACACGACTGAGCGACTTCACTTTCAGTGAGGATTTATTTCTCTAAAGAAGCAGAGAGGGCCACTCATCCCAGATCTCTGACATGATATGGTTCTTAGGTAGATGGACCCCAAGATAAATTCATCGCCAAATAAGATCAGAAAAAAGCATCAAGAATTAGTTAGCAAAATAAAAGCTCTGGGATATTCTGTGGTCAAGAAATCCACTTAACAACCTTTAATTTGGCATTTCCCAAATGTTGTTTTGTGGAAATCTGTTAACATCCTTCAGAATCAGGCAAAAGCTGGCCCAGCAGATCTCTAAGTTCCCTTTCAGCTCAAAAATCCCATGGTTTTAGATCTTTAAAAAGCAATGGCAGGAACAAGGAATTTGAAGAACAGGTAAGCTTGATTTCAAACATTGCCTCTTGTTAACTGAAAAAGCAGGGTGAAGTCAGTGTCTCAGAGCCTCAGTCTTCTTATCTGTGAAATGGGTATGATAATAGCATCCGTATCATTATGCTGCTTTGAGGATCAAATTAGGAAACCAATGTACGCTAAAGCAATTTATAAACTGGACATGGCATAATTATATTAGCTATTACTAGTATAAATTGAGAATAAAACAAAATTAGAATTTGAACTCGAAAAATCTCTTATCTCCTAGTCATTTTCTGGGAACTGGTTTCCCACAGCCCTGCCTGCTCTATAGACACATTTTTAAAATAACACAAATCCCTTGACTTCTTTCTCTTTCTTTTTCAGATCGATACTTTCAGTGTCATTTCAATTTAGTATTTGGGCTCGGAAAGGAAATACATTAAAAACAAACAAATGATTTGTTCTATGTAGCGAGCCTCGGGTTGAATGACTTTGGGGCATTCATTCAGTGCCAAAGGCTGGTGGTCAAATTAAAAACAGAGTGCAAGACAAGGGGGACTCTGATGGAGAAGAAAGTCATTGCAGAGAGCCAAATTCCACCACAGCAAATCCAATACAGACGGTTCTAAGACGCAATTCTTCAGGGAAAAAGAAAATTGTCCTGCCGTCCTGAACATCTCTTCCCAGCTAGAAAGAATGTTGCTTTTTCACACCTCATGCTGGTACTTGGTGAAAAAAGAGTCTTCCTGGTCCAAACAACACTGTCTTCTGCACATAGTAAATAATATACAGTTATGCCATGAAAATAATCACATCCAAAATCCGTCTACCTTGTTTATTTTCCTTCTTGGTTTTCACTCAAACCATGACTTTTGGCCAATTTAAAACAATACCTTCTATTTGTACCCTGTTTTTAGTTTTTTAACAATTGTTTCTTCAATCACACAGTGAAGCTGAAGATCCAATATCAAGTCTGCACGAGGCAACCTTCTAATTGATATTTTTCTGTAAGAATATTTCAGGTTCTGATTGAGTCACTGACTTCACACTGAAGGATATTCTCAGACAGGCTGGTTCTCAGCAGCAGCTGGGATTCCTCAGAGAAATCGTTATGATTGTTAAGAAATGAAGTAGCTCTTCTCCCGGGGGTTTCCCAGGTGGCACTAGTGGTAAAGAACCCACCTGCCAACGCAGGAGACAAAATTGATGAGGGTTTGATCCCTGGCTCAGGAAGATGCCCTGGAGGAGGGCATGACAGCCCACTCCAGTTACTCTTGCCTGGAGAATCCCCATGAACAGAGGGGCCTGGCGGACTGCAGTCCATGGGGTCGCAAAGAGTCGGACACGACTGAAGTGACTTAGCACGCACACACTCCTCCCAGGGCAAGATGTGTACCTGCAGGTAGGAAATGATGGCAGGAGCATTTCGAAAAGATGGTTTCCTACATTTTACTAGATTTACGGTGTAAAATCAAAAGCCCAGGTTCTGCATTTCTAAAATGTTCTGGTTGATAAAATTCTGCTCACGAATTTTTTTTTCTTTCAATTTTATGAAAAATGTGATGCGTTAGCACAGGGGAAAAAATATAACCTCTCAGTTTTGCTGAACGCAGGAAGATTTCATTCAGCAGAACCTGGTTGCAAGAACTTAGACAAATCTCTCTAAAAGAAAATAGCTCCAGCAGTAAACTGTTCAAAAATGAGCTCTCTGAAAAAAAAAACCTGCAAAGATAGTCTGTTGTTTCATCATCTGCTAATTTTACCCCATTGAGTTTCATATCCTATTTTAAAACGGTTTCACCTTAAGATGACGAAGCAGAGCTTTGAAATTAATATGGAGTACGTTATTTTGTGTATCAAAATAGGTTGTCTCTTAATTAGTGTCAGATCAAAAAAAAATGCTAGTACATATGCTTAGTCCTTAAAGTTTATTTTCCAATCAATTCTTATGTTTTTGTTATGTCGTTTTTATTTTCCTATTTCTCAAATGAGGAACCTCATTTTTAGAGAGTTTAACTCTTTAGCCCAAAGCTATGTGGTAACAACAGCCTTGGTATGGAGCCCAGCGCTGTCTGATTCTAGGACCTGGGTCCTCTCTCTGTACCTCACGCTGACTTTCTCCTGGCTAACAATTCAGGAACATCGAATTCTGGAACAGAAAGGAACCTCAGAGATCAATTGCAGAAAACTCCACTTTATGTGAGAAATTGGAGCCCAGAGACATGAAATAGGCTTGTTCAAATTATTTATTTATTTATTCAAATTTATTCAAATTCACATCATTAGTTAGGTAATAAGAGCCATCGCTTCTCAGCAATTTCTGATTTTTCTGTCAGAACTTTTCTGGCACAACAAGCACTCAGTGTGAGCTTTTGCTGGGATTTTCCTTCCCCAGTGAAACTAGCTTCATCATATTATGTAATATACATGTATAATACACATATATATGTACATATGCACACACATATTAATATATGAATAATCAAATAGCATTCATGCTACAAGGATCTGTTTCCACACATAACACTCTGACACCAAATGTGTGGGTTTTCCCCACCAGGCAATTCTCCAGTTCTCTGTGGGAACCAAACAGGTATCCTACAATCTACTTCAATTCTGACACTAACTACGTGGAGTGAGTACAGACGCCAGAGTTTAAGGGCTCAGTCCCCCAAGACTCCCCTTACCCCCACTTAAATGCCTCACAACTAGTATGTCCCCGGGTTACCCACACTTCTGTCTGACTTGGCTACAAATCACAGGTTCCCATGACCCCTTCCTTCTCAGGTTTGAAAATCTGCCATCCATAAATGGTTCTCAGAACTCAGGGGAATGTCTTACTTACTATTACCAGTTTATTATAAATATACAAATGAACATCCAGATGAAGAGATATAGAAGGCAAGGCCTGGAAGCGGCCAGAATACAGGCGCTTCTTCTGACCCCATGGAGTTTGCAGAATACCACCCTCCTGGTATACGGATGCAATCTCCAACTCAGAAGCTCTCTGAATCCCAGGTTTGTTTGTTTTGGTTTTTTTTGCTGCGCCTTGCGGTTTGGAGGATCTTAGTTCCCCAACCAGAGATTGAACCCATGACCCCTGCAGTGAAAATCAAGTCCTAACTGCTGGACTGCCAGGGAATTCCCCCGGAATCCATTGTTTAGAATTTTTATGGAAGTTTTATTACTTATGCACACTTGATTACATCATTGGCAATTAGTGATTAATTCAATTCCCGGCCCCTCTCTCCTCGGAGGTTAGAGGGGAGCCAGTAATCTGTGAACCCTTCCAGCACCCAGAACCTATGCCTCTGATCCGGGTGACACGTTGGAAGCGAGCCTGCTGTGTGCATCCATTCTTCTGCTCCTTCCCACAGCCTTCTCCTTGAGCAAGGATTTCTCTCCAACTGTGCATTTATTATCCACTTCCACTAAGAGGTCCTAGTCACTCCAGGTGACAAGTGTCCCCATCTCCTGCACTTTAATCCTCTAATCCAGTTAATTCTGTTTTAGGAGCACAAACAAAATTCTTCTGGTTTGCCCTTTTGGTTCTGCATTGCTTCTATTTCCCTATTCCTTTTTCCAGTTAAAGCAGGAGAAATCAGGCCAGGATCTCAGCCCCTGCTCCTCAGTTTCCATTTTTGCAAAATTGACTAATACTACATAAGACCTCAGAAGCATTTTCTGCAGGACTCCACCACTTTGAGAAGAAACAAAGCTTGTCTTTGGGTTGTTCCTACCAGTGGTGTGCTGAGAAAATATATACATAAACAAACAAACAAATAGCCTTGATTTGTACCTTTTGCTGCTTTCCCATTTCTGTGGTATAAATGTGTCTACTATGACCGATTTCAAGCTACAACATTTACCACCAGTGTGCAAAGTTCTTGAGTATTTAACAGTTGCTCTTGAGAGTCTGTAAGAGCTGGCTCCAGCCCATCCCTGGCAGGGCTACCCTCCAATTCTCAGGGCACCCCCTGTGAACACCCATCTTGCATTGCCATTGGCTGACACAATTCTGTCATTACCTAGCATTCACTGTGGTCCACACTCTCCTGGGGACTTTGCATAACTGATCTAATTTAAGCTTCACAAAATCCACTATCTCTAGCTCCATTTCATATGTCATGGTTACTTCTGGGGGATTATCCCCCTCCAGTTGGCCTGAGCAAGATGTAAAGTACAGGACACTATATCCATTGGGTAAAGCAGTGCACCCCTCTCAAAAATACATTTTAACATAGCAAGTTCTTTTAAGCATATTTTTTTTCATTACAAAAGTAATGAACTGCTTTGTAAAGAAAATTGGAAAGTAAGTATTCATTCTCATATATTTTAAGATTTATTTGGTGTCATGGTAAAGTGTCCATGATACATTATGTTTTAAATGTGGGATATAGTACAGTAGCATCCAATATGGCACCGATTCTATTTTTTAAAAAAAACATATATGTTAAGGAAATACTGGAAATAAAATTAAAAAATGCTTTAACAGTAGTCATCTCTGAGCAGTGGGAAATAAAGATACTTCTACTTTTTTACAGTTTCTGTTTTTCATAATTAATGCATCAACATGTATTACAGTTTTAACAAGAAAACTATAACATGTGTGATTTTAATTTGGAAAAATATAAAAATGGAATGAATTCAGACTCCCCAATTGTTCTATTCTGACTCGAAAATTGTTCCATTCTGATTTGAGGTAATGTTTTTTACAGAGATTTAATTTTAAAGAAATATCAGTGATAAACATGGGCTCTGCAGTTCTCTGTCCGGGGAGGTCCCTTAACCTTCAAGGAACTCTTCCATGTGCCTTTTTATAGTATCTCTAATTTTCACAAAAACCCTGAAAAATGCATATTGTTAACTCCAAGTTAGAGATGATGAAACTAAGAAACTCATTCTCAATAAGGACAGGTGTCTCAAATATTGTGTCCCCACGGAAAGCATCTTTGTGTGGGAGTCTAACGGTCAAGAGCATGGCCTCCCTCCAGGCAGCATCAAGTTCTAGGCCCAGCAGTGGTCCTCTCGGGTACATCTCCAAGGGCAAGGAGTTGAACTAAGCTTCCATTTCTCATAAAATAAAAAGATAATTTCCCTTAAAGTGTTGTTGTATTAGATGCCTACCGTTCAAAGCCCTTACCTGATGCTTAGCTAGGTTAGCTACAGGCTGCCACAGCACTAAGGTTGAAACACAGATATATCTGGTCACAAAGTTCACACTGTCTCTACTCTGCAAAACTTCTTTACTTCACCAGGACTTCTCTGTGAGTGAGTGAAAGTCGCTCAGTCGTGTCCAACTCTTTGCAACCATCATGGACTACACAGTCCATGAAATTCTCCAGGCCAGAGTACTGGAGTGGGTAACCTTTCTCTTCTCCAGGGCATCTTCCCAACCCAGGGATCGAACCCAGGTCTCTCGCATTACCAGGTGGATTCTTTACCAGCTGAGCCACCAGGGAAGCCCACTCCTCTGTGAGGGTTTCCTTTTTTCCTTCCAGCTCAAGGAATTCTGCCTTCAGTTCTAGCACAGCACCCCCAACTGTCACCAGGCTCCCATTTTGTCTCTGTAAGGTAAGGTGTTTGCTGGGGAGCTTGGGGCTGGGGAGCTGAGAGGCTGGGGGACTGGGGCTGGGGGCTAGGGTTTGGGAGCTAGGGGGCTTGGAGCTGAGGACTGGGAGCTGGGGACTGGGGCTTGGGGGCAAGAAGCTGCCTTCTCTTCAGCCCAGTGGTCTCCCAGGAAGCTGTTTCCCAGGCTCTTTTACTCTGGCAGGTGCATGGAGGTGACGACCATCTTTCTCTCTCCTGCTAGGAACTGTGTTTGCTCCCCAGATTGAGTCTCCTCCTTGCTGACCAAGCATCTTGAGCAGCTGGCTTCAGCTGCATCTCTTTCTCTGGGGGAGTCTCTGCAGAGTTGTTAGGACCTGAATTTCCGTGTTTACTTTCCCGGTTACACCTTCCTCAGGCAGGTGGCCTTGCCCGAGCCACAGAAAATGTCAGCACGCTGGCTGGGAACACAGCCCTCCCGCTGGCGAGCTGGCAGCTCCTGTGTTCTTTAGTCTCTGGAGCAGCCCTGGCCAATTAGCTTGTACTCTGCCCACGTGCCCAGGGCTAGAAGGGAAGCGGGCCAGGCTGAACCAAACCAGACAAGGGCTCCCAGGACACCCGAGGGCGGGTGGTAGGAGCAGCTGCTATTCTCTCGACTCTGGGCTGATGCGGGAGGTGGGGTTGAAGGGGGGAAAGTTGCAGGGAGGGGGGTCAGGAAGTTCTTCCTCCCATCCCAGGGGGGGCTCCCAGGGGGCAGGCCAGGGGAAGGGGAGGGGTGTTAGGACTCACATCTGGGGTCAGTCACATATCTGTTCAGCCAGGAAGAAGGCCTTTCGGCTTCTCCATCTCTGTGTCCTGCAGAGTCTTCGAGACTGTCCTGACCACTCAGATTGCGAGGGCAGAGGGCCGTGTGCGCAGTGGCTGGGGACGAAGACGGGGAGGGAGGCAGACAGGCGCTGTCCTCCCACCTCCCTCGCTGACCCTCCCTGGAACCTCAGCTACTGGGCTTCTCGGTTAAGGTTTCTTCCCCTAAAAAGCAGAAGAAAAATGTCTACTTCTTAGTGTTACTGTGAGGGTGAAAAGTAATGAAATGTGCAACCCTTGGCACATAGAAAGCACCCAATAAATTGTGGACTTTTTATGTACAGAATCCATGCCATCTCGGTTTATAGATTTACTGGACTCTCTTCTGGGATGAAGAAAATCGTGAGCCTTACCCAGGTAACATTTCATCTCAGAGGTTAACTAAAAGCAGCAGCAGGACAGAAGGCAAAGATGAACAGGGAGATGTAAGGAACATTCTCAGAGACCCCTTGGGTGCCAAACACTGGGCAAGGTGCCTTACGTCTGGTGTCTCATTTTACACTGCAGGTAACCTTTCTGAAAGATCAGGCAGCTAAAATCAGACAGCTTGCTGGCACATTAAAGAAACAAAAGAAATGTTCAAGACTGGAATGCCTGCTGTGTCAAGACACCTAATTAGAAGACAACGTCACAGTGAATTAGTAGAGCAAGTCTCCCTCTCTGCCGGCAGAGCTAAAATAAATGTGCCAACAGGGGAATCACAGAGCGAAGTCGATTATCATCCCGGTGATTCCATTGATTCCACATGCACGACTCAGAGGTTTGACAGAACCAGGCACGTGTTGTGTCTTGGTGTCATGCTAAATGGTAGGGCTTCCAGACACACTTGTCATATTGCTGAGGGAATCCTATTCCAATCAGAGATCTTCACGTCAGTTGAACTTGTCTAGTTATAATAAGGAGACATCAAGGTAACTTCAGTCACCCAATTAAAACACTCTGGCAATGACTGAGCAACAGCAGGATGTTGGATTTACAAAGATTTTTATTTCCAACTCATCAAAATGTTTTACAAGGGGAAGGCAATCATTTCACAAAGATTATCTTCACCTGCCGTTCTGGGACACAGAAACCCATTCTTACAGTCAGTGTTGGTATCATTCATTCATTCATCCCATCTCTTACTTATTTTTCCATTAATTCAACCATGTGAGTTGAGTGCTGTTTCATAACAGGTAGAGCCAGGGAGACATAAAATGCCAAATAAGAGATGGTGCATTCCTTTAAGGGGCAAGTCTGTTAGAGAATAACCCAGTGGCAAAGACTGGCTGTTACGTAAATAACTGTAAGCCAGGTTTAGGCTAGGATGGGGTGTCTATGCTAAGCTTGACATTTATTGTGCAGGTTATAAGGGTGCTATTGAAGGATTATAGGCCTGAGTGTGTACATTTTAGAAGCAAGTGTGTAGGTGTGCAGGATGGAGGAGAAGCAAGGAAGTAAATTAGGAGGTGAGTGCCGTCATGCTTCATGGAGTCTACTCCCACTCCGGCTGCCTCATTATCAGTTTCCCCCTCCACTCATGGCATCTAGGCCTTTTCTCCACCTCTTGGCTGAAACTGTTCTTTCCTATGTCATAAGCAAACTTCTGGCCCAAGTCCAAAAAGTGCTTTCCATGTTTTATCTTATCTGATCTCTCCACTCCACTTGCATGGCTAGCCACTAACTAGCTGGAAACTTTTCTCTGGCCTCTCGATGCTCTGATTCAGATTTCTCATGACCTACCCATCAACAAGTCCTGGTGTTTATAAGGCGCATGTAAAACTCTCCCTGGGAAATGTCTTGCTTGTTGGCAACTTCAGCAGCTAAAATTCCTCCCCAGTAGAAAATCTATTAATGAAGACAATCTAACATGGGGATTCTCTGAGGGAAAATTTTAATCACACAGTTGGTCTCAGCATTATATTATCATGAATCCATCTCTACTTATCTAACTTAAGAATGAAGATTTGGGGTCAGAATAAAGAATATCGTCCTCTGGTTTGCCTTTGCTAAGCTGCACTGGAGCCTATAATTGAACTTGTTAAGAAGAACAAGATGCAGAAAGAGGCTTTCCGAAAGTCCTTAGAGAGAGATCTTATCTTCTGGGTGATTTTTGCTGAAGGAAGGTCATTTAAATATCATCTCTGGTGTTCTAAAACTATGTCTAGTCCCTCAATATATGTGCTTCTCCTCTCCTCAATATATGTTCTACTTCTCTCTGGTCTCCATAGTGAATTGTTGACTAAAACTCGAAGGGAAGCTCCATGGGGGTTAAAGCCTCAATTCGTTCACTGCTGCTTCCCCAGGACCTAGAAGAGCACCTGGGACAGACTAGGGACTCATAATTAGGTACAGAGTGAATGACAAGTTGTTTCAAGTTGGTAGGGGATGCAATTTGTCCCCACGCATTGCTTGTTTGTTGGCATGAGGGAAACAACCACAAAACTTTGGCTGAACTGCTGAGAGCGTGGATGAAGAAATTTAGAAGAGGTCACTTAAGGATTTACCAACTTCAAATCTTATATAAATTTATTATGTCCTCCAGAAGCCTCACATCTTTGTGGGAGGCCCAGGATTTGGCAGTTACCACCACAAATGAGGGAAGACCTGAGGACATAATCAACCAGGCATGAACTGGCTGAGTTTACAAACATGGAAGCTCAAATCGAGACTGACACCTTTCTGTTTTGCAGCTCTTCGACCTCAGCACAAATGTCTGAAAATTCGTAGATTGCAGGCGCCTCTCTGGTTGGATTTTGAGCATGTCTTCTCATAGAATTTAGTTTATTTAAAGCCTCAAAAAAAAAATCATCAAACAAAGAGTCTTCCCCTGATACTGTGGTCTTCTCTGATGGGTAGGGTTCAAGGCCACCTGCCTACCAAGCTGAACCCACTGGGCAGTACAACAAAGGGACTTTATTGCCTTCTAATTAGTGCCCTATCAGTTTGCTAAACATGTTACCCAAATGCTGTGTCTGTTTCCTTCCTGGTGCGAGTCAGCTGAAATTTCCAAGGCTGCTTGGCCTGATTCCAGGTCCATGGAGAATTGATACCTTCTTGATCAACTTGTGCAGGAATCTCTCATAAACAGTAGTAAGATGGTCTGTTGTCTCCAAGTTGAACTTTCCTCAACCTTTCATTCTGTAGCTTGAAGTCAATTTTGGGATTTAGCTTTTTGAACTCAAAATAGAAGCTTGATAACTGATCCTTATAATGAACCAGCATGTTATACCGCCTTCAGAGTTGGAGTCAGTTAAGTATGGTTTCTGGAAAATACACACAGTTTTCTTTTTTTAGTCAAAGAGCATTGCCAAATAGAGCAACATTTTGTTTTATGCCCTTTGTTAAAAATATATGATTTGTAGCCCCTTTTTTAATCCTGGCAAAGGATCCCTGCATTCCCACCTGCTGTTGAGAGCAGAAAACAGAATGCTCCCTTGTGCACTGGTGATTTCAGATGATGGTCAGGGACCAACTGCAGCTTCTACCTCTCTACCTTCTGATAGAATGGCTTAGCATTGGGCCTCCCTGGTAGCTCAGTGGTAAAAGAATCTGCCTGCCAATGCAGGAGACACAGGTTCAATCCCTGGTCTGGGAGGATCCCACATGCCAAGGAACAACTAGGCCCGTGTGCCACAACTATTGAGCCTGTGCTCTAGAGCCTGGGTAGTGCAAATACTGAGCCCACGTGCCACAACAACTGAAGCCCACACACCCTGGATCCTGTGTCCCACAACAAGAGAAGCCACCACAATGAAATGCCTGCATATCACAGTGAAGAATAGCTCCTACTTGCCGCAAATAGAGAAAAGCCTGGGCAGCAACGAAGACCCAGCACAGCCAAAAGTGATTAACTTTTAGAAGAAAGAATGGCTTAGTATCAGTTGCTGTTTAGTCCAAGTCATTTTTTGGCATATGTTCTTAGAAACACAATTTATCTGTTTACAATTTCAGATGTCAGGTGAGTTCATTCAATTTCTTAGAGGTTTGTTTTGTCATAGGGAAAAATCTTTCAATTCTATTGCAAGTTACTAAAGTGATGTTGCCCATAAGCTTAAGTTCTACATAAATGGCCCATCTCTGGGAACTCTACCTCCCAGGTAATGAACATTAAGCTAAAATACCTCTGTTTAGCTCACAGAAAACATCCTGACAAGGCCCACCTGTGAATGACTGCAGGCAGAGAGAAATTAACACATCCTCCCCAAAGGCTGCTGGGAACCCGGAAGTGTTTGACTTTACTCCCTCCCGTTTTGTATTAAAGAAACTTGAGTTCTAACTCAGGCAAGATGGTTCTCTGGGATATGAGGTCACCATCATTTTGGTCTGCTGGCTTTCTGAATAAAATCGCTATTCCTTGCCCCAACAAGCTGCCTCTCGATTTATTGGCGCATTGCGTGGTGAGCAGTATGAGCTTGGACTCAGTAACAATTTTTGGTGACCCAAAAATGTGACCCCACTTGGAGAATTTTCAGGTAAGTTTCCAGCAGCTGTCAGGACCTCTGGTTCTAAGGACCTACCATTCAAATTTCCCCAAAGCAGCACCCCCTGCCCCAGTACTTGGCAGTTGGATCAAAGAATCAATATTTGGGAACCAACATGCTCCACACAGAAGGGTAAGTCACTCCAGTGTGTACACCTGGAAACTATTTTCTCTCTATTTGGGGCTTTTGCTTCAGAAGAAGCCAGTTTGTTCTGTATTTGAGTGAGGTACTCTGTTGGAAAGAGGAAAGGCTGTTGGACTTTCACCTGATTTGTGAACTCGTTCATTTCTTTGGATACTACTATTTGTGTGCACTGAGTCTTGTTTGTATTTCTGTCTCTTAAAAAATGGGGAATATTTCAGCTATCTCTAAAAAGTTCTCTGAGTCACATTTTGGATAAGTGCTCTGATTATAGCCTTGAACCTGTAAGTGAGAAGAAGCTAATTTATTGTAGGTGCAAAATCACAGATTCTCACATCTGTCTGGTGTTCTGTATCATGACACAGGTTACTACAAAGTGATAGTGATAGAAACTAGGACTCAGTTTTGAAAGGAGAGGCAACCAGGGTGCCACTATTGAAACAGGCTGTCCAATTATTTTTTTATAATTGGAGGATAATTGCTTTACAAAGTTGTGTTGGTTTCTGCTGTACAACAACACGAGTCAGCCATAACTCTGTGTGTGTGTGGATATACACATATATATACATATATCCCCCTCCTCTTGAGCCTCCCTCCCACCCTCCAACCACACCCTCCAATTGTTATGGTTTTGAATTTCTCATTCTCCGCGTTGCTTGTTCAGGGAACCCCTCACCCCACTTGGTGTAACTGGCAGGTTCTTACTCAAGTCAAGAAAAAACAAAGCACTCAATAAGCAGGTCAGTTCTCTGATATTTTCAAAGAGAATTGCAAGGAAAGTATTTTAGGAACATAGTGCAGATAATAAAAAATGATGTATCTGGTCCAGTGTTTGTATTTCAGGAGAGAAAGAGACAGAAAGAGACAGAGAGAAAGAGAATAAGAGGTTTCTAGTTCAAACCTACAGAGTAATTTCACCATCTGCTGGAAAGAGTCCCCATGACACAAAATTCTGCAGGTTTCCTACTTCTCACACCCCTGCACTGTTCCCAATTCATTGCTGGAAGAGGGTTTCTAGAGCTAGAAGATTTTGAAAAGCTGCTGGGGGAGGAATAGTTTTATGTATCACCACCTGTGCCCTGAATCTTTCCTGGAGTTTGGGGAAAAGGAGAGCAAGGAAGTTTTGTTTCTGTTCTTGGTTTGTTTTACAAACATTCTTCTTTCCCTGAGTGTAAAAGCAATACATTGGGCTTCCCTGGTGGCTCAGTGGTAGAGTATCTGCCTGCTAATGCAGGAGGCCTGGGTTCAATCCTTGGGTCAGGAAGATCCCTTATGTAGTGGAGCAACTAAGCCCATGCCTCACAACTACTGAGCCTGTGCTCTAGAGCCTGGGAGCCACAACTACTGAGCCCACAAGCTGCAGCTCCTGAAGCCCACATGTTCTAGAACCCCTGCCCAGCAACAAGAGAAGTCACTGCAGTGAGAAGCCCCCACACTGCAACGAAGAGTAGCCCCTGCTCACTGCAATTAGAGAAATGCCCATGCAGCCATGAAGACTCAGGCAAACCAAAATAAATAAATAAAATTATTTAAAAAGAAAAAAGCAATCCATCTGGCAATACCAAATGCTACTAAGGGTAAAGATTCACAGAATCTCATACACTGCTGGTGGGAATATGTATAGACTGAGGCAACCACTTGGAAAAACAGTTCCCTGCTGCTGTTTAAACTTTCACTCATCCTCTGACAGGCATTTCCACTCCCAAGTTTATAGCCAGATTGGTATATAGGGACAATGGGAATTCATGTACCAGAATATTTGTAGTACTGTTCTTAATAGGAAATGTCTGGAAATAGCCTAAAATACAGAATGAACTGTAATATGGTCACACAATAGAGTATTATATAGTAATAAAAATAAATAAGCTCCCAGGGCCTACGCATCAATAGAGATGAATCTCAGCAATATTAAGTGAACGAAGTCCTAGAAGACAATTTATAGCATACTACCTTCTTAAAAAATTTGAAGCCACCAAGATAAAAATATATAGTTCATATAGCTTTATAATAGCATGTATCAATTACATATAACTTTATTAAAAGGAAAAGAAGGGAATTATGAGATTTGGGAAGGTGGATATCTTGAGTAAAGAAAAGTACTGAGTGGGATAGGAGAGGATTCATGCCTAGATGCAAATTTTCATTTTAATCTGAGCTTTTATATTGAGCATTGGGTGTATGAGTACTTACTACATTCTAATGAACAAATTAATAAATAATGGCTATGTATGGACTAACGAGGTGACTAGTTACTGAGTTAAGATCAACCCAGTTCAGAGTGTCTCTGGATCCAAACAAGAAACTGAAAGCAAAAATCATACATTCATTGTGAACAATTTAGAGCCTTAGACAAAGCACGTGAAGAAACAACCATCCCTAACTGTATCACTCGAGACATGATCGTTCAGGTGTATTTCCTTACAGCCACTTTTCTCGGAGTCCTATTTTGAACAAAAATGTAATCATGATGTTTAAACAGTAATCTTATTCTTTACACTTAATATTATATCCCTTTTCCCATGTGATGAAACAATCTGAATGTTTTTAACAGCTGAATAGTATTACCTTATATGTATGCATCATAATTTAACAAATCCTTTATACACATTTATTTTGCTTTCACTGTTTCTTGCTGTGGGTTAGACTGAAATAAACAATTTGCACATATCTGGGTGCTTTCTCTGATTTCATTAAGATTTTTAAGAGAATCAAGGTGGGAAATTTTTTTTAGTTATTGTTACATATTGCTAAATTGGAGGGCACTATTCTTAGGCGAGAAATGAAGTGGATAAAATACTGCACATAAAAATGCCTAATATATACATGATAGACATTCAATATCAGTTGACTATGAAGCTGCATATAATTATAAGGTTAACTAGAATATATTGGAAAAGGATAAAGGAATATCTTCCTCATCTACCAGACTAATGATAATTAGTCATTCTAATTAGATGACTTAGAATTGCATCTTACGTTTTGGTGGAAATATCACTACAAGTACATGACATAGGAGTATATAATTATATTAACTTTATGTTGCATTAATGATACTAAATATAATTTATATGTCATGCTTGTTCTTTCAAAAACGTTTTCATCTGCATAATCTCATTTGCTTTCCATGACAGTCCTCTAAGATACGTTAAATTACCTCCACTTTACAGATGAGGAAGTTGATATTTGGGTTACTATACTTACCCAAGATTTCAAAGCTTAAAACTGAGTTCTAGTCTCAGCAATGGTGGAAGAGCTTATACTGAATGATTGTCCTTCAGATAACACTTATAAATGATGGACAATAGCTGTCTTAAAGGTTCCAGAGAAAAACTAAAAGCAGGCAAAAACTGAAAGGGTAATGGTTAAAACCAATAACCTAAGTTTCCACCTTAAAGAACTAGAAAAATAAACTCACAAGATGTAGAAGAGAGGGGACCAAAATAAGAACAGAAATCAGTGGAACAGAAAACAGGCTGTAGAGAAATTTAACAAAACTCAAAATCTGTTTTATTGAAAAAACAAAATGGCTAAGCCCCTAGCTAGACTAATAAGGGAAAAAAAGGAATTCATCATATTGGGAATGAAGGAGGGAGCATCATTACAGATCTTACAGACAATAAAAGAGAAGGGATTATTGTGAACAACTGTCAATAAACTCAACAACTTAATGCTCAAATTCATTGAAAAACATCTCACCAAAAATGAAAAGAGAAAAAAATGGAAACTCTGAATATCCATGTATCTGTTATTTTAACTGAATTTGTCATCAAAACTTTTCCACAAAAAGGATTCAAAGTCCAAATGGTTTCACTAGTAAATTCTATCAAATAGTTAAGGAAGACATAACACTAATCTTAAATTCTTTCCAAAAATAGAAGAGGGAAAATATTCCTAACTTTTCTGAGACCAAAAATATCCTAATACAAAAGCTTGATAAATACAAAAAAGAGAATAAAGCATACCTCTCATGAATAGTGACCCAAAAATTCTTACCAAAATATTAGTAAGTCAAATTGAAAAAGTAATATATCATTATCATATCAGGTTTAACCCAGGTATACAAGATTGGTTTAATATTTGAAAATCAATTAATGTAATTCACCATTAATATAAGAAAAAAAATCCACATGATCATTTCAATGGCATTACAAGCATTTGACAAAATTCAACAACTATTCACATTTCTCAGCAAATTAGGAATAGAGAGAAATTACTCAACCTGAAAAAGGGCCTCTCTTAAAAACATATAGCTAACATCACATGTAATAATGAGTTATTATTAGTGGTGGAAGCACAAAAGGAACAAAAACAAGACTTTCCTGGTGGTTCAGTGGTTAGGAGTCCACCTACCAATGCAGGGGACACGGGTTTGATCCCTGGTCTGGGACGATCCCACATGCCATGGAGAAACTAAGCCCAGAAGCCACAACGACTTAAGCCCACATGCCCTTGAGCCCATGATTCACAACAAGAGAAGCCACCACAATAGGAAGCCTATGCATCCCAATAGAGAGTAACCCCTGCTGGCCACAACTACAGAATAACCCCTTCTCACCATGAGAGAGAGTCTGACCGCAGCAACGAAGACCCAGCGCAGCCAAATAAATAAGATATTTTTTAATTAAAAGGAGCAAAAACAAAAAGGCAGTTCTCATAAATCAAGGGAAAATGATGTCCCAGTCTGAATCTGTAAGGCCTGAGGCTATGCCAGGGAAATGACTTCCCCCACCTTTTCCAGAAATATGAGTTGTGCAAAGTCCTTTTATGATGGTGAGATTAGAATTCCCAGGAAAGTGTTTTTGTTTTTTTCCCTTGTAATGCTTATGCTTTATTGGAACAATTACCTATTTTTGTTTTAAATCTCTTCTTCCTCTGTCCCGTGTAGCTCTCTGACAAATTTGGGATCTTTCTCTGGTTTCAGAATTTGTGCAAAGAGGCCGGCACTCCGTAGCACAGACCCTCTGGCAGTGGGCATACCACCCGCGGTGGAGGTTCTCCCCTACAATGTGTTTGCCTGGGTCCTTCCCCCTGTTTCTCTCTGCCAGGCTTATTAGGAGGCAGCTTTAGGGAATGTGTCTTCCCTGGTGGCTCAGATGGTAAAGTGTCTGCCTACAATACGGGAGACCCGGGTTCAATCCCTGGGTCAGGAAGATCTCTTGGAGAAGGAAATGGCAACCCATTCCAGTATTCTTGCCTGGAAAATCCCAAGGATGGAGGAACCTGGTAGGCTACAGTCCATGGGGTCGCAAAGAGTCGGACACGACTGAGCGACTTCACTTCACTTAGGGAATGCATTTGAGAGCTAGTGAGTAACCCCACTGGACAGGCCTGCTCCTGGGAATTCTTGGTATAGTAACTACATACTAAGTTGTTCAGTTGTGTCTGATTCTTTGTGACCCCATGAACTGTGCTCCATCAGGCTCCTCTGTCCATGAAATTTTTCAGACTGGGAATATTGGAGTGGGTTGCCATTTCCTCCTCCAGGAGATCTTGTTGACCCAGGAATTGAACCCACGTCTCTTGCATCTCCTGCATTGGCAGGTGGATGCTTTCCTACTGTGCCACTTGGGAAGCCCCAGAGAACAAACACCCACCCCTTGTGTGTACTTTGTTTCATTCTGGGATTCAGTTTATCACCCAGCCTGGTCTCCAGTCACACAAGATCTTTTAAAACAATCCAGGCCATTCCTATTGTTTCTCCTCAAATACTTGGCTTTTGAAAACTCCTTATGATTTCATGGGATCTTTTCTGCTGTTTTTTGAGAGATTGAAATGACTAGGTTTGTCTCCGTTGGTGGGATACTCTCCCTGCATTTCAGCCTGGACCAGTTAAGAGGTTGAAGGGCATATATCTGAGCCACAGCTGCCACTAATGATGACCAGAACTGATTAATTCAGTTAGAGTTTTTAGGTGAAATTCAGACAGCAATTTGATGAAAGAGAGGCACACACAAGGAGGGGACTTGAAAGCACATCTACATAGCACTTTATTTAATGATGTCTTTTTAAAAAATTAACTTTTATTGCAGTATAGTTGCTTTACAATGTTGTGTTCGTTTCTACTGTACAGCAAAGTGAATCAGTCATAGTATACACGTGTGTACGCTAAGTCGATTCAGTGGTGTCTGACTCTTTGCGACCCTAATGGACTGTAGCCCGCCAAGCTCCTCTGTCCATGGGATTCTTCAGACAAGAATGCTAGATTGGGTTGCCATTTCCTCCTTCAGGGGATCTTCCTGACTCAGGGATCAAACCCACATCTCTTGTCTCCTGCATTGGTAGGCAGATTCTTTATCACTAGTGCCACATATACCCCTTTATACATTAGCTAATGATAGCTATTGTACTGAGATCCCACCTTGATTATGGCATTGAGCTGTTTTTAAACACAGCTATTCTTTGAGATAGATTCTATTATTATCCCCACTTTACAGATGGGCAAACCATGCTGCTGCTACTGCTGCTGCTAAGTCGCTTCTCGTGTATTCTTCAGTATGGAGAGTAAGTAGGTTGTTCATCATTCTTTTCTGCAGTTCTCTATCTTACTCAGAATTTCAAACTTAGAAGTTTCAGTTTCAGCAATTCAGTTCTCAAGAGCACCATTCTTGACATCACTGCAAAGCAAGCTTGGGCTTCAGGGTTTGAGACCCTGAAGACTGCCCGCCCAGCACAGATCTCAGTCTCACCGCTTGAGCTCTGCCCACGCACATGTTAATTCAGATGAATAATGGCACCAAAGAAAGTACACAGCACATTCTTTCATTAATGGGTTTATTCATCAGGAAATGAAGAAAAGAATAAATGCTGCCAATGAGAATAGCCAGTTTTCAGGGAAATAAAAGACATTTTTGCTTGAATGTGCTAAAAGTTTAAATAACGAGCAATAAATTATCTAAGTCAGTGGTTTTCAAACTGTGTTCCGTGGAGGCCTGGAGTTTTGCAAATGCACCTCAGGGGCAGTGCTGGAGTTAGTAATTATCTTACCAGCTGAATGTTAACTTGCAAAGGAATGAATATACTGAGGCTCTAAAGTGAGTAGAGTGTCTTTGAAACAGAAGAAACAGAACCTTCCTGCATCCTAAGAGCATAATCGATACTGGATATGTGTGACCTTGATTAAGTCACTTCCCATCTCTGGCTTCTGTTCTGTCCAATGAGAAGATTCAGGGCTGTGATGATCACAAAAATCTTTTGGCTCTAAAGCTCTGAGACCATCTCTTGTTCTCCTCAATGACTACTTTCAGCAGAAGAGATTTTTAGAATTATCTTTAAACAGCTTCATTTTCATCATTTCTTTGATGTTTCTCAGTGATTGCACATCCTAACTCTGGATAAATGTGATTTTTGGACCTAACAAAAACAAAAGTGAACAAACAGAAAGATCCCTACTTCAGAGCTGGACTGTGAAACGAAATTCATATTTTACAGCAAGAAAAATTTAAACATAAAAAAATTTCTCTGGGGACTTCCCTGGTAGTCCAGTGGATAAGACTCTGGGCTCCCAATGCAGGGGGCCTGGGTTCGATCCCTGGTCAGAGAACTATATCCCACAGCCGCAACTAAGATCCAGAACAGCCAAATAAATAAATATTTTAAAAAAAATTTTTTTGCCTTTGGCCTCCTCTCTCCCCACACTGTGCACTGGGTACCCTTTTTGTGCATCAACCAAACCTCCGCACTGGCAGAAATACCTGCTCAACTATAGACAGCAAAATTTTCCCAGCATCAGCAAGACAACTCCTTAAAAGATAACATTCCTTCTTAATCTTGTAAGAGGCCACAATGACCACTGACCTACTGCTTTCTAGATTGTGTAAGCTGTCAATAATACATCACTTAATGTATAGCCCTGTTTCAAAAAACTTCAGTGACTGTGCTTGACTTCTAATGGGCAGAACAGTTCTCCAAGCTTTCTGAGATGCTGTTCGTGACTTAGATGATCTTCAATTTGGCTGAAAAAAAATATTCCATTTCTTTCTTAGATCAGCTGATTAATTTTTCATTTACGAGGTATTTCATTTAGTTCTCCATAAGTGTTTAGTGAGTGCCTTTCAAGAGTCAGGTACTGATGTAGGGGAGACAAAGATGAATAGGCCAAACTTCTCTGTTTTCTCAAGGGGCTCCCAGTCCCTTGAGCTGGTAAAGCACACTTGTATGAATTTCTTTTGTGTTTCATAGATGTCACCTAGTTCTGGCCATTCTAGCTGGAGAAGATAAAATGTTTGACCCAGTGATCAGAAAAACTAGTAGTTGCCTTAGAAAGAAGGAGACCTATTTCTACCATTTTCAAGGATTTCTGATAAATATCCTCTAGCTCAGAGGCCATAAAGCCTGAATCTATAAGTAGACCATGTGCAAATTACCTTCAGTTCCAAGATCCCTTTGGTAGCTGGCTGGTTGGCAGTAAAACCTTGTTTACTAGGATCTCTAAATCAGCTTTGTCTGGCAGCCATATTACACTTGGCCCAAATGGATAACTGTACGTAGACAGGAAAGGCAGCTTTTGTAGTAGAAATCTGATTCATTAAGCCCCAAGTCCCAGATCCATCTAACTGGCTTTGGGACTTCAGGCAAGTCCCTCAACTTATTGAAATATATATTTCCTTATCTATAAAATGAAATTACAGACATTTCACAATGTTGCCAAATGGATAAGTAATCACCTATATAGAGTTCCCAGTATATGTTAATACCTAGTGATGATTCAAAAAGTGGCAGTTCTTTTTATTAACAGGTGGGGCTTCCTTGGTGGCTCAGACGGTAAAGCATCTGCCTGCAGTGCGGGAGACCAGGGTTTGATCCCTGGGTTGGGAAGATCCCCTGGAGAAGGAAATGGCAACCCACTCCAGTACTCTTGCCTGGAAAATTCTATGGACTGAGGAGCCTGGTAGGCTACAGTCAATGGTGTCGCCAAGAGTTGGACACGACTGAGCGACTTCACTTTCACTTCACTTCTGCAAAGAGGAGCCCCAGAGGGTAAAGAGTCTGCCTGCAGTGCAGGAGATCCAGGTTTGACCCCTGGTTGGGAAGATCCCCTGGAGAAGGAAATGGCAACCCACTCCAGTATTCTGGCCTGGAAAATCCCATGGACAGAGGAGCCTGGCAGGCTACAGTCCATGGGGCCGCAAAGAGTCAGACATGACTGAGTGACTTCACACTTTCACTGCAAAGAGAGCATGAGTTATCACACTATCTATGAGAGGAAAGCTGACCTGGACTAGTCCTCTTGGAGTGTTGCTAGAACTTGACGGAATCACCACTGAGCTGAGCAGAGGCTTATAAACGTATCCTAGGTGGTATGTGGCTCTGATAGGGCTTCTTGGAGAGAGCAAACTGCCAGGAATCACAGAAGGAAGACGTTGTGAAACTGAGTCAGCAGTCTGACTGAAGCAGTTGATGGAGGCAAGGTCTGACCTGGTGTCTCCTGGTTGACATTAGAATTGTAGGAAGGTGAATGGTTGAGGCACGTTTTTCCATTGACCTACTTGATTGAGCCAAGGATCTCTGTTTGGAAAGCCACATAATCACTATCTGAGATGTTAAGCCGTCAGAAAGTCTCAACAGTTGGAGGAGGCCTTAGGTGCCTGTAATAGATCTAGGATACTGGCAGACCATCTGACCTGTCTCTTGAGAAACCTGTATGCAGGTCAGGAAGCAACAGTTAGAACTGGACATGGAACAACAGACTGGTTCCAAATAGGAAAAGGAGTACGTCAAGGCTGTATATTGTCACCCTGCTTATTTAACTTATATGCAGAATACATCATGAGAAACGCTGGGCTGGAAGAAACACAAGCTGGAATCAAGATTGCTGGGAGAAATATCAGTAACCTCAGATATGCAGATGACACCACCCTTATGGCAGAAAGTGAAGAAGAACTAAAGAGCCTCTTGATGAAAGTGAAAGAGGAGAGTGAAAAAGTTGGCTTAAAGCTCAACGTTCAGAAAACTAAGATCATGGCATCTGGTCCCATCACTTCATGGGAAATAGACGGGGAAACAGTGGAAACAGTGTCAGACTTTATTTTTTGGGGCTCCAAAATCACTGCTGATGGTGATTGCAGCCATGAAATTAAAAGACGCTTACTCCTTGGAAGGAAGGTTATGACCAACCTAGATAGCATATTTAAAATCAGATACATTACTTTGCCAACAAAGGTCCATCTAGTCAAGGCTATGGTTTTTCCAGTGGTTATGTATGGATGTGAGAGTTGGACGGTGAAGAAAGCTGAGTGCTGCAGAATTGATGCTTTTGAACTGTGGTGTTGCAGAAGACTCTTGAGAGTCCCTTGGACTGCAAGGAGATCCAACCAGTCCATCCTAAAGGAGATCAGTCCTGGGTGTTCATTGGAAGGACTGATGTTGAAGCTGAAACTCCAATACTTTGGCCACCTCATGCAAAGAGTTGACTCATTGGAAAAGACCCTAATGCTGGGAAGGATTGGGGGCAGGAGGAGAAGGGGACAACAGAGGATGAGATGGTTGGATGGCATCACCGACTCGATGGACATGGGTTTGGGTAAACTCTGGGAGTTGGTGATGGACAGGGAGGCCTGGCGTGCTGCGATTCATGGGGTCTCAAAGAGTCGGACACGACTGAGCAACTGAACTGAACTGGCAGACGGTCCCTTGAAAATGAAGAGTCTTCTTTCCACCTCCACATCTGCCAGCTCTGAGGCTGCAAACTGCAGGCTTTTGTTGTCATATCTTTTTTGACTTGAACCATGTTTAAAATGAGATTTCACCAGAATTTCTGACTTTTCTCAAGTGTTAGAAATACCTAATCTGCATTCTGATACAGAATGGTACACTGACACCAGCTCTTTAAGGATTTCGGGTTATTCACAACTCCTTCCTTGAAATATTTCTTGTGGTTTTTATAACACTGCTCAGTCCTCATCTTCCTCTGCCCTCTTCAACTGCTTTTCCATTCCATCAATCTCTTCCTCCTCTGCCAATCCGTAAATGCCAGCACACTCAGGGCTCTGTTTTCCATCCTCTTCTCTTTTCCCCAGTCCACATTCTTTTCTTTCTTTTTAAAATTTTTTTGGCTGTGCCGTGTGTCTTGTGGGATTTTAGTTCCCGGACCAGGGATCAAACCTGCCACCCCTTGCTGTGGGAGCACAGAGTCTTAACCACTGGACCACCAGGGAAGTACCCCACATGCTTTTCTTAATAAACCTCATCTCCTCCCAAGGTGTTGAATCCCAGCTATATGATGCTACAGGTGAGGAAAACTTTTCCCTTCTTCCCTTTAGGTTCTTTGGCTAGTCTATTAATTAAATTGACACAAGACAGATTAACAGGAGAGAAAACAAATTTAATTTCTTATGTACAGGAGCTCATAAAAATGTGAGACTCAAAAGAGTTACCAAAGTAGACAGCTTTTATACCTTTTAGACAAGGAAGCAATAAATTTGTGAAGAATTGACAAGACAAAGGGGTTTGGGCTTGGGGTTAGCAAATTGGTGGCGAAGTAACAAGGTTTGTTTATATAGCCTTTCATGTCCCTAAATTGCCTGTCTCTGGTGATAAGGATGCCCTGTACCCTCCTGGTACAGGGAGGATACATCTAACACAGAAGATTGACTTCCTGCTTTCAGGAGGACAAAGGAGAGTCAGGATGTTCCTGCACTTTTCTTGTTCTTAACTTTTTAAGTTAATTCATTTATTCTTGGTTGCACTAGGTCTTCACTGCTGCATGCAGTCTTTCTCGAGTTGCAGGGAGCAGGGGTTACTCTTCATGGCGGTGCACAGGCTTCTCATTGCCGTGGTTTCTCTTGTTGTGGAGCACAGGCTCTAGGCCCACGGGCTTCAGTGGTTGCAGCACACAGACTCAGTGGTTGTGGTGCATAGGCTTGATTGTTCTGTGGCATGTGGAATCTTCCCCAACCAGGGATCGAACCTGTCCCCAGCATTGGCAAGTGGATTGTTATCTCTGGTCCCATCACTTCATGGGAAATAGATGGGGAAACAGTGGAAACAGTGTCAGACTTTATTTCGGCGGGCTCCAAAATCACTGCTGATGGTGATTGCAGCCATGAAATTAAAAGACGCTTACTCCTTGAAAGGAAGGTTATGGCCAACCTAGATAGCATTTTAAAAGCAGAGACATTACTTTGCCAACAAAAGTCTGTCTAGTCAAGGCTATGGTTTTTCCAGTGGTCATGTATGGCTGTGAGAGTTGGATGGTGAAGAAAGCTGAGTGCCGCAGAATTGATGCTTTTGAACTGTGATGTTGGAGAAGACTCTTGAGAGTCCCTTGGACTGCAAGGAGATCCAATCAATCCATCCTAAAGGAGATCAATCCTGGGTGTTCATTGGAAGGACTGATGTTGAAGCTGAAACTCCAATACTTTGGCCACCTCATGCGAAGAGTTGACTCATTGGAAGAGACCGTAATGCTGGGTAGGATTGTGGGCAGGAGGAGAAGGGGACAAAGAGGATGAGATGGTTGGATGGCATCACCAACTCGATGGACATGGGTTTGGGTAAACTCCAGGAGTTGGTGATGGACAGGGAGGCCTGGCGTGCTGCAATTCATGGGGTCGCAAAGAGTCGGACACGACTGAGCGACTGAACTGAACTGAGACCACCAGGGAAGTCCTGACTGTTTCTTAAGTAACTTTAATTCAAAATAATCAATATGCAGCATATTTGGGGGTGGCATATTTTGTTCCCCTTCGCTGTTGATGGTCGTGGTAAAGTGTGGCATACAGAGAACTTGTTGAATTGTGCAGAAGCACAAGATGGGAGGATTCTGGTATGTTGTTTTCTTTTTCCCTTTCATCGTTTAATTGACCTAGACTGTTTTTTAAAAAATTATTGAAATATAGTTGATTTACAATGTTGTGTTTAATTTCTGCTGTATAGCAAGGTGATTCAGTTATATATACATGTACATTCTTTTTTTTTTTTCAGTTGAATTTTCTTTTATTTGCAACCAAAAGCATAGATAGTGGCTGATTCTAATTTCTTTCACAGTATGATTCAGAAGAATACAATTTGAAAAGCTTGAAAACAGGACATTAACATGAGATGATAATTTCTGATAAGTATATGAACTAATTGTTGTTGAGAAAGGACAAATGTAAAACTCAGAAGATTTCCAGAAGATGAACAACTCTTGAGTTTAGGGTGCAATACATTCTTTTTTGTGTTCCTTTCCATTATGGTTTATCACAGGATATTTAATATCGTTTCCTGTGCCATACAATAGGAGAACCTTATTGTTTACCCATTCTATATATAATAGTTTACATCTGCTAATATCAAATTCCTAATCCAACTCTTTCTCCCCCCCTACGCCCCTTTGGCAATAAGTCTGTTCTCTATGTCTGTGAACCTGTTTCTGTTTTGATGGTAATTTGTGTTGTATTTTAGAATCCACATATAAGTAATATAATATGGCATTTGTCTTTCTCTTTCAGACCTACTTCATTTAGTATGATAATCTCTAGGTCCATCCATGTTGCTGCAAATGGCATTATTTTATTCATTTTTATGACTGACTAGTATTCATTGTGTGTGTATGTATGTGTGTGTGTGTGTGTATCAGTTAGGTTGCATCCATGTCTTGTGAATCCCCCTTCTAGCTCAGATGGTAAAGAGTCTGCCTGCAATGCAGGAGACCCGGGTTTGATCCCTGGGTTGGGAAGACCCCTTGGAGAAGGAAATGGCAACCTACTCCAGTAATCTTGCCTGGAAAATCCCATGGATGTAGGAGACTGGCAGGTACAGTTCATGGGGTCGCAAAGAGTCAGACACGACTGAGCGACTTCACTTTCACTTTCCTGTCTTCCTGGCTATTGTGAGTAGTGCAGCTATGAACATAGGGCTGCATGTAGCTTTTTAAATTATAGTTTTTCCTGGATTCTGGATATATGTCCAGGTGATTTTCTGAGCGACTTTCACTTAAAATATGGGCTTCCCTTGTGGCTCAGCTGGTAAAGAATCCACCTGCAATGTGGGAGACCTGGGTTGGGAAGATCCCCTGGAGAAGGGAAAGGCTACCCACTCCAGTATTCTGGATACTGGATAGTATGGATAGTATAGTCCAGTTCACTTCAGTTCAGTCTCTCAGTCGTGTCCAAATCTTTGCAACCCCATGGACTGCAGCACGCCAGGCCTCCTGTCCTTCACCAACTCCCGGAGCCTACTCAAAATCATGTCTATCGAGTCAGTGATGCCATCCAACCATCTCGTCCTCTGTTGTCCCCTTCTCCTCCCACCTACAATCTTTCCCAGGATCAGTGTCTTTTCAAATGAGTCAGTCCTTCACATCAGGTGCCCAAAGTATTGGAGTTTCAGCTTCAACACCAGTCCTTCCAATGAATATTCAGGACTGATTTCCTTTAGGATGGACTGGTTGGATCTCCTTGCAGTACAAGGGACTCTCAAGAGTCTTCTCCAACACCACAGTTCAAAAGCATCAATTCTTTGGCACTCAGCTTTCTTTACAATCCAACTCTCACATCCATACATGACCACTGGAAAAACCATAGCTTTGACTAGATGGAACTTTGTTGACAAAGTGATGTCTCTGCTTTTTAATATGATGTCTAGGTTGGTCATATCTTTTCTTCCAAGGAGCAAGTGTCTTTTAATTTCATGGCTGCAGTCACCATCTGCAGTGATTTTGAAGCCCCCCAAAATAAAGTCTCTCTTTCCACTGTTTCCCCATCTATTTGCCATGTAGTGATGGGACCAGATGCCATGATCTTAGTTTTCTGAATGTTGAGTTTTAAGCCAACTTTTTCACTCTCCTCTTTCACTTTCATTAAGAGGCTCTTCAAGTACTATTGAAGCCTGGCTTGGAGAATTTTGAGCATTACTTTGTTAGAGTGTGAGATGAGTGCAATTGTGTGGTAGTTTGAGCATTCTTTGGCATTGCCTTTCTTTGGGATTGGAATGAAAACTGACCTTTTCCAGTCCTGTGGCCACTGCTGAGTTTTCCAAATTTGCTAGCATATTGAATGCAGCACTTTCACAGCATCATCTTTGAGGATTTGAAATAGCTCAACTGGAATTCCATCATCTCCACTAGCTTTGTTCATTGTGATGCTTCCTAAGGCCCACATGACTTCACATTCCAGGATGTCTGGCTCTAGGTAAGTAATCATACCATCGTGATTTTGAAGATCTTTTTTGTATAGTTCTTCTTGCCACCTCTTCTTAATATCTTCTGCTTCTGTTAGGTCCATACCATTTCTGTCCTTTACTGTGCCCATCTTTTCACAAAAATTTCCCTTGGTATCTCTGATTTTCTTGAAGAGATCTCTAGTCTTTCCCATTCTATTGTTTCCCTCTATTTTTTTGCATTGATCACTGAGGAAGGCTTTCTTATCTCTCCTTGCTATTCTTTGGAACTTTGCATTCAAATGGGTATATCTTTCCTTTTCTCCTTTGCCATTCGCTTCTCTTCTTTTTATGGCTATTTGTAAGGCCTCCTCAGACCACCATTTTGCCTTTTTGCATTTCTTTTTCTTGGGGATGGTCTTGATCACTGCCTCCTGTACAATGTCACAAACTTCTGACCATTATTCTTCAGGCACTCTGTCAGATCTAATCCCTTGAATCTATTTGTCACTTCCACTGTATAATTGTAAGGGATTTGATTTAGGTCATACCTGAATGGTCTAGTGGTTTTTCCTACTCTCTTCAAGTTAAGTCTGAATTTGGCAATAAGGAGTTCATGATCTGAGCCACAGTCAGCCCCCGGTCTTGTTTCTGCTGACTGTATAGAGCTTCTCCATCTTTGGCTGCAAAGAATATAATTAATCTGATTTCGGTATTGACCATCTGGTGATGTCCATGTGTAGAGTCTTCTCTTGTGTTGTGGAAGAGGGTGTTTGTTATGACCAGTGTGTTCTCTTGGCAAAACTCTATTAGCCTTTGCCCTGCTTCATTCTGTATAGTCCATGGGATCGCAAAGAGTCAGACATAACTGAGCGACTTTCACTTCACTTAAGACTGCTGGATCATATAGCAATTCTATTTTAGTTCTTTGAGGAACCTCCATAGTGTTTTCCATAGTGGCTTCACCAGTTTATATTCACACCAACAGTGTGGGAGGATTCCTTTTCTCCACATCCACTCCAGCATTTGTTATTTGTAGACTTTTTAATGATGGCCAATCTGACAGTTGTGAGATTGTTGTTGTTGTTCGGTCATGTCCTACTCTGCAACCACAAGGACAGCAGCATGCCAGGCTTCCCTGTCCTTCACCATCTCCTAGAGTTTGTTCAAACTCACATCCATTGAGTTGGTGATACCATCCAACCATCTCATCCTCTTTCATCCCCTTCTCCTCCTGCCTTCAATCTTTCCCAGTATCAGGGTCTTTTCCAATGAGTTGGCTCTTCACATAGATTGGCTCTTCACTGAAGTATTTCAGCTTCAGCCTCAGTCCTTCCAATGAATATTCAGGATTGATTTCCTTTAGGATTTACTGGTTTGATCTCCTTGCTGACCAAGGGACTCTCAAGAGTCTTCTGCAGCACCACAGTGTGAAGGCATCAATTCTTCAGCGCTCAGCCTTTTTTATTGTCCAACTTTCACATCCATACATTACTACTGGAAAAATTATAGCATTGACTATACAGAACTTTGTAGGCAAAGTAATGTCTCCGTTTTTTAATATGCTGTGTAGGTTTGTCATTGCTTTTCTCCCAAGGAGCAAGCATCTTTTAATTTTTTGGCTGAAGTCACCATCCACAGTGATTTTGGAGCCCAAGAAAATAAAGTCTGTCACTGTTTCCATTGTTTCCCCATCTATTTGCCATGAAGTGATGGGACTGCATGACATGATCTTTGTTGTGTGTGTGTGTGTGTTCACTTACTTTAATAACACTACATTTACCATGTTATCACCATGGAATGTAAATTCAGGTTAAACAAGAGAATTTCACAAGTACAGCAAAGCATTCTGTGATACAGAAAAGTTTGTATAATATCTGACCAAACCAGCTTGCTCATCAATCACTTCCATTATAGGCATTATATTTTTCTTTTGGAGAAAATAAACATACTGCACACGTTTAAAGTGTTTTTTATTTACCTTTGCATTAGCACCTAAAATACACATTTGTTTCAAGATAACATTTAAAATTGTTCTAATATAACAGCAGGAAAATCTAATTCTGCAATTACTAAAGAGTTAATAGGGATCTACAGTTAAGTTATTCTTATGTTTACAACCATGATCTAAAATAAATACTACTTCAAAGTGGCTCTGTTACCAACTTTTTACTTGCAGGGAGGTTTATAATGTTGTATTCCATGCACTGTTCTGAAAGGGTTCCTCAAGAGCCAAGCAGCCCTTAAAACAGTACTCAGTCCACAAGACAGTCAGAAAGTTAAATTAACTGCAGAAAATAGGACTCCTACATTACATCAAAAGCATGATATTCTGCAGCAACTGGGAGCGTTTTCAGGATTGGCATGTTGTCTTCTTTAGAACTAATTTCAACAGAAGAGTTTAAGAAGGTGGACAGGTACCTCTATCAAATGTATTTAAAAGTAACGTGTTTCTTTTATGCTGATCTGAATCTGACTCCCCCGAATGACCTAGCTAGTGAACTAGTCACCAGTAATTTGGTCAGCAGGCAAATCAAGCCTGCAAGAAAATAAACAAATATTCAAATTACCATGTTCTTGTCTGACCCCCAAAATTTATTTTCAGCATAAATATATAACCTCAGTATGAGATGTCTAATTAAAGCAAGCACCACCAAGACCAAGACGGCATCTCCTCTGCTAAGGTTTAGGGTTTGCCCAGAATTCTTGATACAGGGAATCGCCCATAGCAAGAGTCATTGCTCCCACATCCCTGGCAGCCCTTGGGCTGCCACACACATGTGAATCAGGTGAACAGAAATTTTAGTATTTCCTCTCTATATAATCCATATGCAACAATTGCTGCAAAACCTGCCATTCCAATGCAGACAAATGGTGCCTCTAGTAGCTTTTCGGGTAAGTTAATATCCCTGATCTTCATCATATGAGGAAAGAGAAACATCTGTGTCACTTGACATAGTGATTGAAGAATCTTCAGACAACTACAAGACGTTTCAGGTTCCTATCGGCTTGTGACCCCACTCCTGCACCTGCCGTCCAGCTGGCTTCTGCCAGATATTCGTTTTTTGAATGTTGAGTTTTAAGCCAGCTTTTTCACTCTCCTCTTTCACCTTCATCAAGAGACTCTTTAATTCCTCTTCACTTTCTGCCATAAGGGTGGTGTCATCTGCATATCTGAGGTTATTGATATTTTTCTCAGAGATCTTGATTCCAGCTTCTGCTTCATCCAGCCTGGCATTTCACACGATGTACTCTGCATATAAGTTAAATAAGCAGAATGACAATATACAGCCTTGATATACTCCTTTTCCAATTTGGAACCAGTCTGTTGTTCCATGTCTGGTTCTAACTCTTGCTTCTGGACCTGCATACAGGTCTCACAGGAGGCGGGTCAGGTGGTCTGTATTCCCATCTTTTTAAGAATTTTCCAGTTTGTTGTGATCCACACAGTCAAAGGCTTTAGTGTAGTCAATGAAGCATAAGGAGATGTTTTCTGAAATTCTCTAGCTTTTCTATGATACAATGGATGCTGGCAATTTGATCTGTGGTTCTTCTGCCTTTTCTAAATCCAGCTTGTGCATCTGGAAGTTCTTGGTTCACAAACCGTTGAAGCCTAGCTTGAAGGATTTTGAGCATTACTTTGCCAGCGTGTGAAACAAGTGCAACTGTGTGGTAGTTTGAACATTCTTTGGCATTGTCTTTCTTTGGGACTGGAATGAAAACTGACCTTATCCAGTCTTGTGGCCACTGCTGAGTTAATCAAATTTGCTGGCATATTGAGTGCTGCTCTTTAACAGCATTATCTTTTAGGATTTGAAATAGCTCAACTGGAATTCCATCACCTCCACTAGCTTTGTTTGTAGTGATGCTTCCTAAGGCCCACTTGAATTCATATTCCAGGATGTCTGGCTCTAGGTGAGTGATCACACTGTCGTGGTTATCTGGGTCATTGAGGTCTTTTCATATAGTTCTTCTGTGTATTCTTGCCACCTCTTCTTAATATCTTCTACCTCATTATAGTTTTGATTTTCATTTCTCTAATAATTAGTGATGATGAGCATCTTTTCATGTGCCTATCAGTCATCTGTATGTCTTCTTTGGAGGTAGATCTATTTAGGTCTTCTGCCCATTTTTGATTGGGTTGTTTGTTGTTATTGAGTTGTATGAGTTTTTTGTACATTTTGGAAATTGATTCCTTGCAGTTGCTTCATTTGCAAATATTTTCTCCCATTCTGTAAGCTGTCATTTCATTTTGCCATGGTTTCCTTTGCTGAACAAAACCTCATATGTTTGATTAGATCTCATTTATTTTTGCTTTTATTTCTATTGCTTTGGGAAATTGACTTACAATATTGGTATGATTTATGTCAATTTATGCTTTTTCTATATGTTCTTCAATGAGTTTTATGCTGTCATGTCTTAAGCTTTTGAGTTAATTTGCCTATGGCATGAGAGTGTGCTCTAACTGCACTGATGTACATATGGCTGTCTACCTTTCCTCACAACACTTGCTGGCGGTGCACGGTCTTTTCTCCATTGTATCTTCTTGCCTTCTTTGTGGAAGATTAATTGACCATACATGAGTGGTTTATTTCTGGGCTCTTTATTCTGTTCCATTGGTCCATATGTCTGTTTACCATGCTGTTTTGATTACTGCAGCTTTCTAGTATTGTCTGAAGTCTGACAGGGATATACATCCTGCTCTGTTCTTTTTCCTCAAGATTGCACTGGCAATTCTGGGTCTTTTACAATTCCATATAAATTTCAGGACTGTTGGTTCTAGTTCTGTGAAAAAATGCCGTGGACAATTTGATAAGGACTGTATTAAATGTGTCGATTGCTTTGGGTAGTATTGCCATTTTAACAATATTACTATTTTCAATCTAAGAGGATATCTTTCCATTTCTTTGAATCATAATTTCCTTTATTAATGTTCTATAGTTCTCAGCATGTCTTTCACCTCCTTTGATCTAGGCTGTTTTTATTTTTAAAATCATAATGTTCATTTTGGAAATATACCCAAACACAGATAAAGAAATAGAAATTGCCTGTAATCCAGAGATAATCATTGTTAATGTTTTGGTTACTTAAAGTAGAATTTTTTGTTGATATCCATCACTATCCTCTCACCATAAGTTCTTTTCCTTCATAAGCTTACCCAGTGTTGCAACCTCCAGGCCCTATAATGCCTGGCACACAGGAGATGCTCAGTAAGTTTTTGTTGAATAAATGAGTGTTTTTTTTTTTTTTATTATAGAATAGCACTGAGGTCATACTTCATATACAGTTCTAGATTTCTAGATTTTTATTCATTTAGCATTACATTTCATTATGCTAATTTAAAACTCTGTAGTGATTTCTCATTACCCTTAGAACAAAGTCTAAAATCCTTACTAAATCCTGCAAGCTGCGAGTCTTTGGAAAGACACACAACCCTCATCTTTGAATCCTCAGAATCCAGTTCCAGGCTCTTCTCTCCATTTTCTCCCTTCCTAGATTTGTGTTCACGATTTAAAGTGCCAGTCAGCACTGGTGGTGTGAGTTCATCCCATTCCAATAACTACTTACACTTAAGTGCTAAATCAATAAGTAGTTGGGCTTAACAAGATTTAAAGTTTTGCCAAGTTTGCTCAAAAGAGCAAGAGATGTTAGTGGTGGGTAAACTGGGAAGTGAGGCCGTGGGGAAGGGTGATGGATTCTGAGAAAGTAGAAGGACCAATGGATTGGAGGTCCTGAAGAATTACCCAAGAGAATGGACAAGACTGAGTTAAAAGTAATGATTGGACACTGAGATAAAATAAAATATTTACATATTTTATTAATATAATACAATTAAAGCTGGGATTCAGTTGGCATAGGACCTCAGGTAAGACAAGAGAGTGGCTGACTAAATAGATCAGTTCTTCTAAAGATAGCAACTGTCTGGGATTGCCTTGAGAACTCCACCTACTCTACAAGGAGAAAGCTGGATGGGAGAGTGGGGAAAGGGCGTTTAGCACAAGCTAGCTTGCAGTGTTTGTCAGGCTGCCTCTTGACGCAAGACCAATGGCTTTTCCCGGAAATTCGGAAAAGATACAAGTAGGGGTTTGCTGTGTAAGCTGTGCCTCCAACTGCTGCAACTCCAACAGTAGGGTGGTGGTGGTGACAGTGGTAGGAGGGAACAGCCAGGCGCCAGGTGTTAGGTTTCTGTCTTTGACTAGTCTATTTAAGGACTTTGGTTCTCTCCTTAACCCTCTGAGGAAGGTTTTCAATCTTCTCTAGGAAATTCCATCCTACTGTTACATCCAAAGTATTTTTTCAGTATTACCTGTAGCTGCTATGTCTCAAGACAGCACCCCTTCTTAGACAGCTGTGGCTGAAACAAGGGTAGAAATGTGCTCTAACACACCACAGGACTTCTAAAGTTAAGCATTTCTTCCACAGTCATCTGGGATGATGAGTGCATTCTTTTACGAATTCATAAGCTCTGGAAATAAACCAAGGCTCCCATTCTATGAACCAGGCACCTAAGCATAAGATGCTTAGAACTTGTTCAACTTTCAGTTTGCTTGTCTTTAAAGAAAGTGATTATTAATATCAACAGATATAGTGATATTATCAGATCTTTCACGGTATCTTGTGTTCAGAAACCCTAGAACAGTAAGGATGAAAAGCATAGTATCACAGTATCTGAAAGTGGCTGTTAAACAAATGGTCTCAATGGAATTAACAGGAGAAGTCAGTATTACTTCTGATGACTATTAAAAGGACAACTGATTTTATTAAATATGAGGAAACTCAAAACATACAGGCTTCTCTGGTGGCTCATTGTTAAAGAACCCTCCTGCCAATGCAGGAGATGCCAGTTCAACCCCTAAATCAGGAAGATCTCCTACAGAAGGAAATGGCAATCCACTCCAATATTCTTGCCTGGGAAATTCCTTAGACAGAGGAGCCTGGTGGGCTACAGTCCATGGGGTCGCAAAAAGAGTCAGACACGACTTAGTGACAAAACAACCACAACAACAAAACTCAAAACACACAGGCTACCAATACTGACATTGTAAATTAATAACTCTAGCTCTACCCTGAGGATACTAGTTAAGTTGTGGAACTGTTCAATGTATGTTTGCATGTCTATATTCTAAGCCATCCCCCCAATCTACTCTTCTAGGGTAAAATGAAAATGAAAGGGAAGACAGTGGTAAAAAAATTTAGAGATATCGAAGTATAAAGATATGCAAAGTATGCTAAAAATTAAAACTAGACCAGGATATTTACATATTTTATTAAATCTTTACAATCAGTAATTATAATCAAATACACAACTATATACAAGGATTATATACATTTTGCCCAGACTTTTACATCACAGTACATAGTTTCCCTTAGAAATATTGTATACATTTATCACCAAACAATAAAATCCAACAACAGTAGTGTTACAGCACCTGTTAGTACAGACATCTTTTTCATAAATTACATCATAAGAAAATATACGGCTGTAAATTGGGCTTTTAAAAATGTCTTTTATAAAATCTGAACATACAATATTTCATTCACAGAATGTTTTTTTTTTTCCTATGTTCTGACTGAAGCCTTGTGCATAAAACGACCAGTTGGAATAGTTACTAAATGCCCCCTCCTCTAAATTGACAAGCACTCACTACTGGAATTATGGCTGCTGAGATTTCTTTATGATGGATTTGGCATGGGGTTTGGTGAGGGAACAAATGCTGGTTTTACTACTGAAAGGGCCATGTGATGGTAATTTAAATAAAAATAAAACTCTCAAGAGTATATTAGAGAAGTTAAAATCACAGAGTGTACAGTTTTTCATTTTACTCTCTAAACACTGTGAAGAAAAAGGGAAAAGTATAATGTTAAAAAAATTTTGTTCTGAAACAACTATATTCTTGTTGGAAGCCTATTAAAAGTTAAAAAGAAAAAAGAAAACCTACCCAACAAAATATCCCATCCCAAACATAATCTAGTAAATTACAATTCTTTCACACCTAAAACTTTATGAGAAAAGCACTGCAAATTAGGGTGTATCATTTTAGTGGAGTTTCCTAAGCAGAAAAAACTAGAACTATTTTTAGCAGGTAAACAAGTGAAGTTTTAAAACTTGAAAATACCTGAATTAAATACTTTCTCTAATATCTAACTTTAAACTTTCAGATAAAATCCATACTTGATTCCAGGTTTGTAAACATTGTATAAATCCTTCTTAGTCAATCAATTTTATGGCTGTGGTGATCACTTCAACTCTATTTTTATGCAGCCGACATCTAACTGAGGTAGACCAGATGTTTCTAAAATTCAGGGTCACACAGAAACCCCTGAATCTTTAGGAAGTAAATAAAATGCTATAAAAGGTACTTAAAAAAACAAAACAGTTAAAAAAAATGTTTAATGCTGTTGAAGCTTTTCAGTAACTCAAAAACAACTTCGTGGCAGTATGTCAATTAAGAAGGGAGAGTCAGTGACAATGTTGGAGTTTTGAAGCTGAACATTATACCTTCTTTTCTTAGCTAGGGAAAAATCAAGTATAATTCCTCCTGCTATTAATTTTTATAGTTAATTTTATAGTTAAATTCTTTTTCTTTTTTTTTAAGGATTCATTTTTCTAAGCAAGCTGGTGGTTTAGTCGCTAAGTTGTGTCCGACTCTTGTGACCCCATGGAGCCTGCCAGGCTCCTCTGTCCATGAGATTCTCCAGGCAAGAACACTGGAGTGGGTTGCCATTTCCTTCTTCAAGTTGCTTCTAGACCTCAAAGAATGGCAACAACTCCCCCTAATGGCCAAAGAAAGGGTAAGTGGCAGTAAGCTGGCTTTTCTGTGTATGCCACAAGATCTCTGCTGGAAATAAAATTATGTTGTTTTGATAAATTAGAAAAGCTAGATTTAGACAACAATGGCTTTGAGCTACAAAAAGAAAACCAAATCAAAGTATATAAGGCTTCTGTAATCCAAGTCTTATAGGAACATCTGTTCCTTTTCGCCAAGCCCCAGTCCTAATAAATCAAGGCAAGTCAAGTAATTATGCTTCAGCTATTTTGGCAGCTTTGCAATCAAAATGAACAAAGCACTATGTCTATCCTTCCATATACTGTATGTATTATAGTTCTATCTTCTTACACCAAATTTCACATGCAGAGAGACTAAAAATATCCATTTTGGTGTCAGGTTTAATTAAGGGCCAATAAAAGTCTTGTATACTACTCTTTTTTCCCCCCTCAAAGTGAATTCTCTATTAGATTTATTACTCACTGACCCAATTAACTTTAGCTGGAATTTTTGAGAGCAGCTATTTATCCCCTTATAAAAGAATATGTTTACCTGGGATCTAAGACATACTGTACATGAATATACATAACTACAATACAGCACTGCTGTTCTCTTCACAGCTCCATATACAGTTTAAGTTCATCAGTACCTCCAAAACTGTGTTTTAAGAAAAAAAAAGTTACTATATAATGACATGGTAAAGAAAAAGAAAATTAAGTCCCAAATATTCCTTTAGAACTGATTCATGTATGTTTAAAAAAATAAATAGAGTAAAGCCATGATTTCAATTACAGGGCCGTCTACATTTATCAACAAAAAAGTTTTAAAAACTTAAATGTGGCCAGCACCAGCCTGACACACACACACATACGCACACACACATATACACATCAAAAAAAAATTAAAAAATAGGGAAAAAGGTTCCATTAAGCTATATGGCTATATGTTAGTTGCTACTGTGTTTTTTACACAGGTTACCATAGACTAATTTTCAAGTCCATATTGGAAGGAATACTCATTTAAAAAAGAACAAACTTAAAAACCATGATTCAACAGAAAATGTGACAGATTCCTTAGGTGCAACTTTAGCAACTATAGTTTCAAAGGAGGAAAAAATAGTAGTTACTCCAGAATTTTTAGATCACTACCACAGTTTTATCATGGCTCTCTAAGACAGAAAAATGGAGCAAAATGTATTCAGCTATTGGCGACACAGGTCTTGTGGCTCAAAATGCATACTACACATGGGATGGAGTAAGGCTGATGGCTAGAGGTAATCACCTCCAAAGAAATGAACTGGAAAAGATTTATAATTTGCCTGACAAAGATATAACCTTAAGTTCCATTTCAGAGTAGTCACAGCTTTCCCTATGGAAGGCCCAATGGCAAGTTCATATTGCAACATTATAGTTTCTCCCTTGCTCCATTTTTCAAGAGTATTAAGTAACCAATTTCCACATTATATGACCTTTTTACCTGGTCCCAATGATTAGTCTTTATGCAAAGAACTCACTGAGAAAGTACACTGGCTTCACCTTTGGTTTAAATGAAAAGGACACTGTTAAGAGGGGAAAAAATCAAGTCATCTTGATCATGTTACACAATGAAGCAAGTGAAAATGATGAGCAAAGCCTGTTTTCATCATGAATGCATTTGCTTCACAACCACTTAGGTCACTTTGAGTGTTTCCGTGAAGGCAGCATAACCAGAATGCCCACAAAACTCCTATGCATTTCCCTCAAAGAACCTCTAACCCTCAAACCAAGAAAACCAAGAGCTTCCTTTAATTAGAAAGCTGTACAAATCTGTATTCCCCACCTCATAGTTAACTGAATATGTTTCTTAGCTACTATCCAGAGACTGCAGAAATCTGGTTCCAAGGAATGCCCAGTAATCTTTTCCTGGCCCAAGGTGTGCAGCAGGATGGTACAATCCTGTCACCTGGGGAGTAGCGGAGGACTGTGAGTTTGCATTTTTGATGGGACAGTTTTAAACAAGGTCAGTTCTAACACAGCATGTTCCAGATTCCTATGGTAACTAACTCTCCCAGTCAGAACGTGGTTGCTCATCACCATACTTAAAGCCTCCCATGAAGAGAGCCTGCTTAGTATCAGGGTGTCTATAAACCACAGTTTACCTTTTCTTTTGAAATACCTACCACCAGGTAGACTTTCATGAGTCAGAGCTCATCCTTATCCATCATTTCAAATGCTTCTATGTCTTCATTCCAGTCTGCTAATATGGAGTCTATAGGCTGGACCTTTTTACCCCAGCTAACATTAGGATTGGAATCCTCCTCAGTTTCTGACTGTTCTTGAAGTTGGTTATCTAAATCTGTACATTCACCATCAAGATTTGTAGTCTCGTGGTTTTCCATGGGGTTAGAATCCTGTTCAGAAGAAGAAACGCTTGCAGCACTGTCTGTATCTACTGGAGATAAAGATTCTGGGTGAGAGTTCACAGAACTTTCCTCAGGAGATTCTTGATCAACTAGATCAATCTCCTGAGATCTTGATGCAATCTGTTCAGCACTCTGAGAGTCATTTTCGGAGGATGGTTGTTCTTCATTTTCCATCTCAGGATCTGTACATGAAAGAAACAAACTTCATGCTACTTTCCTCCTCAAAATATGTACTATCATATTCTCAAAACCATGTTGGTTTTAGTATTAAAGCAAAAAACAGAGTTAAAAGAAAACCATATTAATGCAGGATGACTCTAAGACTGCCGTCAATGGGTGTCAATAAATGCCAAGAAATATACTAAATGATAATACTATTAAAATGCATTTAAATTTATATTATATGTCTCAAATTTATTAAACATCTAAATTCAGGAAAGCCCACACATGAGAACATATTAAACCAAATAAAATTTAAATAGTGCATGCCACTGCTGTAATTTTAATATTCTTTGAAAAGTGAAATCCCCACTCAGTAAACCATGAAAATGCAGATAGTACAAAATTAAATGATTCATGGATATCAATGTGATTGATTAAATATTTCCATAAATACAAAAACAGGTTATTTACAAAACTTCATTATTGGAAGTCTATGAATGATAAGATATAATCATAAAATCCACTGGAAGGCTGAAAAGCAGGCTAAACCTCTGGTAATGAATATACAGTAAAACCACTAGAGGCATTTTATTTAGGGTTCCTACAAGAAAGTGCTTAGGTAGCAGCATCTATAATCATGGGCTGCACAATTCTCAGACTCTGCAGTCAGTCGGTAAAGATCTCCTAAGCGTCTTACTGTGTGGCACGCACCGTGCAAGGTGCTAGAGATAAAACTAGGTAAAAACAAACACCTAACCTGCCCTTCTGAATCTTATAGTCCAGCTGAGGAAAATGTTTATGAATCGTCATACAAATAAAGAGAAAACTCTGTGATGTATGCTATGGTGTTAGGAAAGAATAATGAGATTTGAGGACTTCTTTCAGAATGTGACACTTGAACTGAGATAAGCAGAATTAGTCAAAGAAGAAAGAGAAGATGAACTTATTATAAAACCAGAAAAATGGAAGGAAATAAAGGCAGACAGGGAGGGACAGAAGGATATGTATGCATACACCTTGACCACGCAGGATTACCTGACATGGGAAGCTTAAGATAGCTCATGGTGGGGGTGTGTCAGGGGGACGGCAGGCAAGGGGGAGGAGTTCCCCCAGGTTCTCTCAGCTGTGGAAAAGGTACATTTTCATTTGACATTTAGGGAAACTAAAGAACAGAAAGCAGTCTGGCAGCTTGGAGCTCATTTATGCGAGGCTACCTACAAACAGAACAAATCTCACAGAACACCTGTGAACACGAGCAGGAGACCTCAAACACCTGAAAGGACAAGAAAAATCTCTAAGTCATCAGGTAGAACGAAGGAAAAAAAAAAAAGGATGGAGGGACGGGACGTGCGCCCCTGGGAGGGAGCTAAAAAGAGGCGGGGTTCCCACATCCTGGGAAGCCCCCTCAGATCAGCGGGGTCAGAAAGGGAGTTTCAGAGGCTGCAGAGAGCACAACCCCCATTTGTGGCAGGCAGAAGAGACACCGGTGCAGGCTGTAGGGCTGCTACCCTGCGCGCCCCGGCCTGAGACATGTGTCTGCCAGTATGGGCAGGGCCCGAAACTCAGGAGTGAGAGCACAGTCCCAGGAAGAGGACTGCTGTTGGCTGTGTGGACAAAGCCTGAAGGGGGCTGGAGTGTGGTATGGCTGCAACTGGGGGTGTTTGCAGAAGCACTCGGGCCACCATAGAAGTCAAGCACCATTGTTAAGAGGCACACAAAGGGAGCCCCTTTCTCCACTGCCAGCCTCTGCCTATGCAGGCTCTGGGATAGCACACCTCAGTCACGGCCTCGGTGGCTTAACAAATGCAAATCAGTATACACAGGATGGATAAACAACAAGGTCCTACTGTATAACACAGGGAACTATACTCCATATGCTGTGATAAACCTTACTTCGAAAAGATGCATGCACCCCAGTGTTTCCTGCAGCACTGTTGACAAGAGCCAGGACATGGACGCAGCCTAGATGTCCACTGACAGAGGAATGGATAAAGAAGATGTGGTACATATATACAATGGAACATTACTCAGCCATAAACAGAATGAAATACTGCCATTTGCAGCGGTAAGGATAGACCTAGAGATTATCATACTAAGTGAAGTCAGAAAGAGACACGTACCATATGCTATCACTTACATGTGGAATTTAAAATACGACACAAATCAACATATCTACAAAACAGAAACAGACTCACAGAGAGCAGACTTACGGTTGCCAAGGGAGAGGAGAGGTGATGGAGGGGAGGATTGGGAGTTTGGGATTAACATATCCAAATTAGTGTATATACAGGATGGATAAACAACAAGGTACTACTGTTTAACACAGGGAACTATATTCAATATGCTGTGATAAACCATAATGGAAAGGAACATAACTCAATCACTTTGCTGTACAACAGACATTTATACAACATTGTACATCAACTGTACTTCAATTGAAAAGAATAGTCTAAGTATAGGAAAAGGAAAGAATCAAGTTGTCTTTTCAGATTCCGTTTTACACTTAAAGCAACTCAATTTTTAACAACACTATCAAGATGATAAAAGAATTTGACAGAGGGTAAAAATAAGGTAAGTAGGCAGATACAAATAACCCCTCTGTAGTAGCAATAACTGGTTAGAAATAAACTAAGTACCCTTTTCATAATTAAAAACAGAATCTGCAAGACAAAGAATTAAATTTATTATGAAATCTTATTGCTTAATATTATAAAATCGCAATGAAAAAATAAGATCTGATTCAATGTACAGGTAAGTACCTGTCTGTACCTGGATGGAAACTCAATATTTAACAAAATTTTCCTGTTTATATGTAACACATGCAGTTATACAATTCCAAAATGAATCCCAATTCTACTCTTTTACTTTTCGGACTGGAGAGGATTATTTTTACATTCCTATGGAAGAATGTCAATCACAGAGAAGTCAAGAAATTCTGAGAAGAATTAGTGAGAGGGGAGCTGCCTTAAGAGATATTAAAATGTATTCAAAATAGCAAACTATTATTGGCACTGGAATAAGCAAATAGATTAGTGGAAAAGAAGAGCAAGTCACCCAAAAACTGATCAAATGTATAAGAATATGTGATACATAGCAAAGTGGAAACAATCAGCTAAATAAAAATGGCAGTTGGAGAAGGACAAAAAGGAAGAAAGAATCTACCACACCACTACAAACCTTCATTCTAAGGGGCCTGTTGTCACAGTATGGAGTATCATAGTACTAATGACTACATCATTAAATTCAGGGATGGTGAATCAGACATGCAGAAGCAAAAAAGAATGAAGAAAATCTCAAGATACAAAAAAAAAAAAAGTTTTAATAATGAAAGGACAAAGAAAATTGGCAAAGACTTTGAGACTGGATGTTCTACAATCATTCATTCACCCATTCAACCAGTATTTACTAACAGCAAGAAATACAGAGCTGAGACACAGGTAAAGAAGTACAATGTAATACAAATGTCAAAAGTACAGCTATATTAAGAAGATGTTGGGACTTTCCCTGGTGGTCCAGTGGTTAAGAATCTACTTGCCATTGCAGCAGACAAAGGTTCAATCCCTGGTCTAGGAAGATCTAGCAACGAAGCCTGTGTGCCACAACCACTAAGTCTATGCTCCAAACCCTGTGCTCTGTAACAAGAGAAGCCACGACAATGAGAAGCCCGTGTCACCACAAGCAGAGAGTAGACCCTATTTGTCATAACTAGAGAATGCCTGCACACAGCAACAAAGACCCAGCACAGCCAAAACTAAATGAATACAAATTTTTAAAGAAGATGTCCATACATTTTATCTATAAGAATAAGAGAAAAAAATTCATAGAGAAGATAGCACTAAACTTGGTATTTAGAATGATGAAATGTTTTTAAAGAGGAAAAGGTTGTGGGAGTGGAATTAGGATTTACAAGGCATTTGTGGAAAGAGGGAAGACATGCAAATGCAAAGGTGCAAGAGAAAACATGTGGTGACTGAGGAAGAGAGGCTGGAGTTCTTAAGTGTTAATTCTACTAACAATGTTTCAGCTGCCCCTTTCCAAGCAAAGATGCCATCTGTTTACATACTAGATTCACCTCCTCAGAACCAAACCCTTTTCAATAGAAATCTAAGTTCTACAGATCAACTGAAGGACAGATTTGCCCCAATCAAATTCAGTGAAGGATAATCTTAGGAAAAGGAATACTGCCACACTTAAATCTTAGGCAGTTCAAACCACTGGACCTTTCTTTTATTTCCCCTGTTCTTCCTGCCTCTTCACCAGACAGACACAAATATAAAAGTAGTTCTGAATCTGTGGGTCCACACAGCTCTTGACGCACTGGAAGCATACACTGTAAACTACAAAATGACAACATATTCAAACTTTTAAATGCTGATTTTTTTTTTCCCCTCTTGAGAAATACTACTGAGAAAAGTCAATTGAATCTTAATTGTAAATTGTTTCAATTCGGACCTCAAGGTAACAGTGTCTTTTGTTTGCGGGCACAGGGTGGGAATTATTCAGCACCTTTACAAATTCTAGAAATTCTGGAACTGGACAAATGACAAACACAATATTAACACTTCTGCAGATAACTTTTAGAAGTGTGACTGGTTTAACCTGAGAAAGCAGCATTTCTACTCAATAAATTACTAATGCTTTATTCTGAAGAAGAATGTATAATAATTATCTGGACATTTTTGCTAGGATATAGGACTGTTGCAGATATTTCTCTTATCAATGGCTGGGATTTACCAGAATTAGAAGGTGGGAGCAGGGGCTTGTTCTGGAGTCTCTATTTTCTGTATTGATATGTGGGAGGATTGGCTCCATCAAAACTGACTTTTTAAGGGAAATATGTATCTGTGGAATGAGATCTTTAGAGAAAACAATCTGGAGGACATTTTAAATCATTCAGATTTTATGGCTGCTATTATTTGGTGTACTTATAGAATCCTACCTAGTACCCTTGTGTGTGCTGTGTGCTAAGTTGCTTCAGTCATGTCCAAGTACCCTTGATGGCACAATAAGGGCAGATATAGAGCTGAGAGATTTTTTTTTTTTTTTTTTAAAGGAGGGGTGCCTTCATGGCCTTGTTCAGTGTTTCTCAAAGTATAGCTGAGTGCAATTAACTGGAATGCTTGTTTAAAATTTCAGATTCTGATCCCCTGCTTTCAGAGAGTCTGATTCAATATTCTGGAGTAGGCCTCAGGAATCTACACTTTTAACTACTACATCAGCTAATTCTGAAGCAGAAGAGAAACACTGATGCATGCAGCAACAGCACAGGACAGATTAATGGTACCCACTGCAGATATTAACTTAGAATATTTTCCTAAGTAAATAAAGCAGTTGATTTAATAAACTATTATCACTGACTTCTGTTACACTGATAAATATTAACAATTATAACTCATTGCTGACAGTTAATAATGCCCTACAGTTCTTCAAAAAGCTATACAAAAAGGGGAATTTTTCAAGGCTTTTTGTCAAAATATCACACTATAACAGAATCGCAGTCAAAAAATGGACAGACTATCAAAACTTTAAAAAGTATATAATTTAAATAAAGCCCTTTTACTGCGAGGTCCTTAAGGGAATACTGTTATGCTGTTCAGACTTTTTATTTAAATAGCATAACTGATCTCTTTTCATATCCTTTCTCTGGTATAGGAAGCATGTGCTCTACCACAATCTCACAGTCCTAACCTTCACACATTTCCTACAGAAGTATGGGTTTTAAAAACAAGTTGATACTTTAAACAGTTTATACTGCATTCCAATAAAAAGTGATCAAAAGTAATACATGCTATACAACAATGTCTTCGTTAGAGTAATATTTGCATAGTGAATAGTGAATTCACCTGTTATTTAATTTATAGAATTTGTTATGACAGGATCAATAAAGAATCATCATTATGGGACAAGCTGACTAGACATGAAAATAATTTAATTACTTTAAATGATGTATTATCATGGTAGCCACTGAAACAATATATATATGCACACGCAAGTGTGTATATACATGTATATACATATATACACATGCATATACATATATATAATTTAAGGCTTATTAAAGATACTTACTACTATTAATAATGTAGCTTGGAATCATTTTACCTTTTAATATTGCTGCTGAAATTCCAATGGTAGCACAAAATAGGGGGGAAAAAAGCAAAGGCATTAAAGAGTTACATGGAATAATAATTTGCCTGTGTTTTATGTGCCAAAATGCATATAAAGATCTAACTGAAAAAAGGGCTCAGGAAGAAAAAAAAAAAAAAAACAGGCACACAGGAGGATTTAAGATTAGGAATCCTTTCTATTCTGTTCTATTTATACATCCTTAAGTACATACCCCTACTCACTCCATACTGCTTAAATAGTTAACAACTGAATGAACCTCAAAAGAGAATAAAGCAATACAAGAACACAAGGCAAAACACTGATTTGGCTAGCACTGGATTATTGCTAAACTTTTTTTTTTTAATTGTTCCACTTGGAGGTTATACTGAATTGAGTAAGTTTCCTACATATCTCCCAAACAAATATCCCAAACATCAACAACCGTGTACAAATTACACAACTTTATCTGTTGAAGGCAAGGTAGGAGGAGTAGTGCTCTCTCTATAGGAGTCTCCAGTGCTAAGAAAACTGCTATTAAAAGCAGGATTACAGACTATGTCTGACAGTTCACTTTCCCTCATTTGCCCTCTATCCCTAGATGTGAGATTGTAAAAGAATACTAGTGAGACCTTGCATTTATACAATAATTTGGGTTTCAAAGAGCTTTCAATTTACTAACAAACATTTTGGCCCAGAGAGGGATACATGTATACACTCTCATGAATTAAGGCATGCTATCTTTTTCTTCAGGCACTAGCCAGCCATGTGTAACTCTTGTAACTTTTAAGTATCTATGTGATGAAATTAGATCTCAGTGAAGAGTAGCTGCTAGATTTCTACCGCTTTCGCCAAAACTGGTTATTTGATTACAGGTGGCCTGGTGAAACCCAATTACTACTATATTGTATACAACACCATTCTATATAATCTTTTTACTTCTTATTCTTAAAAAACCCAGAGGATATAGTATCTGTGAAATTGAACGGTGAGCCTCTGTGGATGTTAAAAATGACTCTTAATGTAATTCTTGTATTTTTATCACTGGCAGAATCATAGCAAAAATTATAAATTTTATATAAAAATATAATTGTAATGACATTCTAAATCAGCGAACAAAGCAAAATTACCTTTCATTACTCATCTTTCCAAAAGAAAAACATATTTTGAAATCACCTTCTAAATATTTTCACTTCTTTTACCGGTAAACCATAAATAATCGTTTTGTCCCTCATTTTTGTCAAGTTAGAAAAACTGATGCGACGCAGAAAACACAGGATTTTCGCCCTTACCTCGATCCTTCGCTCTGTCGGAAAGGAGCACCTCTACCTGCTCGTACTCCCGGACGGCGTCCAGGATGATGCCCCCCTCCTTGCTGAAGAGGAACAGCATGGGGATCGTGATGTCCGCCGTGTCCCTGCCGTCCCCCGCCATCTGGAACAGAGGGGCGGTGTCGCTGCTGCTCCCCTCGTTGTCATCTAGGAGGGGGCGGACAAAGCAGACGTCAGAACGCCCGTCCGCCACAAAGCTCCAGCTACCAGCCTGCGCCATTTGTCACCCGCCGACATTAACTTCCTGCGTTAAGAACCACAAAGACACTCATACCCGTGGGGCCCACTAATTCTACTCCTAGAAATCTATCCTAAGGAAATAATTCAAAAGAAGCGAAATGATCTATGCCTGAAAAAGTTTACTGCAGTGCTTTATATTTGTTAACAACTGTAAACTCTAAGTCAATTATGATGAACTACCTGAGGGAACACACAGAAAAACAAAGTGTTATTATTACATAGAAAAGTAAAGCACAAAGTTCTATGATTGTGACTATAAAAATTTCAGATGCTTATGAAAAAGCCTAAAAAGGGAAAAATTCAGAGACTTGAATTACAATGATAGAAGAATGAAAATTTTATTGCTATTTACGATTTCCTCTAATGGCATTATATTATACATTTTTAAAACATCCTTCACAAGGAATAATTATGACTAGACTGTTTTTTCTTCTGTAAGTTGAATGAAACATTATTCTGACTTTACACTGGTTAAAAAATAGTAGTAGGACTGCTAAATACTCTTCTACTGGAGATGTCAGTTATGTCCACTCCTAATCTCACATACCAGTCTCCCTGGAGAACCTGTCTGTCACCTCTCAAGACAGCTTGCATGGACAGGCCCTGCTAAGTGGAGAATACCACGCAGAATCACCCCCTTCAACAATAACTGACCAGACAAAAGAATGGCTACTTGAACCTCGGTGACTGGGGGATTTGAAAGTGGCACACTTTCAAAAAAGAAAGACTTTTGGTTAGCAGTGGGTAGAAGTCCAGTTAAGTGACACAGACTGATGGCTTAGGTTGCAATTTTGGAAAAGGCCATTTTGGAACCGCTAGGTAAAGAGAGAGCAGGCAGGTGAGAAACTGCAGAATGAAGCAGAATAGCAAAGAGCTGCAGAAAAGAGTCCAGGAGGGCCCACAGATAGAGACAGAGACAAGAAAAATGCTAGCCATCATGGTTCCTGATGATTTTTAGTTTCCACTTCTAACTCCTTAGAGCACTCAGTTGTATTTCTTACTCTTGGATTCAACGAAAATAATCCATTTCCATATAGTAAACAAACCTCCCTTATACCAGCTAAATAAACTGTCTCTTGTAGGCAAATGATTTCTAAGATAATCTATACTTCTGGTATTTAGGATAAAAAACAACCAAGTCCTAATTTGCTCATTTATATACAATTAAAACTACTGTAGATGGTGACTGCAGCCAGGAAATTAAAAGACACTTGCTCCTTGGAAGGAAAGCTATGACAAATCTAGACAGCATATTAAAAAGCAGAGACATTCCTTTGCTGACAAAGGTCCATATAGTCAAAGCTATGGTTTTTCCAGTAGTCACATATGGGACTTGGTTTTTTCAGTAGTCATGTGCGAGTTGGACCATAAAGAAAGCTGAGTGCTGAAGAATTGATGCTTCTGAACTGTGGTGTTGGAGAAGACTCTTGAGAGTTCCTTGGACAGCAAGGAGATCAAAGCAGTCAATCCTGAAGGAAATCAGTCCTGAATATTCATATGAAGGACTGATGCTGAAGCTGAAACTCCAATACTCTGGCCACCTGATGCAAAGAACTGACTCATTGGAAAAGAGCCTGATGCTGGGAAAGATTGAAGGTAGGAGAAGGAGACAACAGACGATGAGATGGTTGAATGGCATCACCGACTGGATGGACATGAATTTGAGCAAGCTCCAGGAGATGGTTAAGGACAGGGAAGCCTGGCATGCTGCAGTCCATGGGGTTGCAAAGAATCGGACAGAACTGAGCAACTGAACTGAAATGAAAACCATTAGAAACTAAACAAAATGCTTCACCAGAAAGAAACAAAAAAAAACTTCAGGGAAAGGAGTTACAGCATAAGAAAGTTTCCACTTAGACATTAATTTTTTAAAAATTAAGGACCATTCCCTTTTAATTATTTACTTACAGATCTCAAGATAGCATTCTGTAACTAATAGCTACTAATGAAAGCATTTGATTTGACAAACCTTGCAGTGTATAGAATACCACAAAAATTAGACTTTACCAAAAAGTGGGGAAAATCTAAAATATTCCACATATGTTCTCAACTTTATTTTTTCATATTTTTTAAAACTCAGTAAGATGTTTAAAATAATAGTAGTGGCAAGCTATTAAATTCTTTAATAAAAGTAATCTCAGAGTGGAAAATAACCAAGGATTAAGAGGTGATTTAAGTCAGGCATCAGCATCCTCTTTCTGTAACTGGTCAGATAGAGAATATTTTAGACTTTGTTACTGTTACCACCACTCAACTCCAGCACTGTACTTGAAAGCAGTTATAGAAGACAGGTAAATCGAGGAGCTGTGTTCTAATAAAACTTTTACTTAGGAAAAAAAAGCAGTGAGCCAAACTAGGCTTACAAGCTAAAGTTCTCTAACCACTAATTTAAGTTATTAAGCAGAACTTCTCCTAATGTTAACAGTTAACTAATGAAATTCATGCATTCATTAAATCAACACTGTAGTGCCCATATAGGATAAGCAAAAGGAATAGCAAGTATTTTTTCAGTGAAATAAATCCTATTTTATTTTTACCCATATCAGTAATTTTAGGAAATTTTATTTACATTATCTTTAAACCTCACGACCACCTAAAAGACGTTTATTACCATTTTCACTGGAACTAAAAAAAATTCTACTGAATAAACAGGTAAACAATCTAAGGGTGGGCCAAAGTGACAGCATGATTCTGTGGAAGAGCCAGGAACTGCACCCCCATGCATCTGACTCCAAAGCTTGCATCTGTGTGGAGGAATGGATATGTTCAGTGACTTTCCACTGGAGGTGGCAGGTATAATTCTTGCCCCTAGGGGGATCTCATGGGCACATTTTCTGATCCATGGTATCAGGTGTTTTTACCATCACTCCTGCTGCACCTTCACATCTGACCCAAGTACTTTTATTGGCATCAATATACAGAAACTCAGATTTAGATGTTCAAACAAGGTATGAGACATATAAAAATTATTAAGAGAGTCATTGGATTACCTATCCAATATGCTGGCTAGTGAAGTAAAAACAATATGACAAACTCTAGATAAAATTTTGGAAAACGAAAGGAAAAACCCTAAAAATGATGTTTTAGTTATTAATACAATGACATGGAGGATTACTTACCAATAACAATGCCACCAATGGCTCCGGCATTCTGTATGTTGCGTGCCTTTTCTGCAAACATGCACTGCCCTCTTTGTATCAAAGCAATTTTTCCCATCACTGCTTCAGGGTTAGTAAGCTCTGAACAACCATTGTATGGTTTACTGCTTGCAACAAATCCTCTTGTCTGTCAGAAATAAAAAGTTACTTGAATAACTTTTATCTTCTCAAATCACTACTATGTCATTAAAATTCAAATATCTAGAGCTTTAAGGAGGTCTTATTTCTTTTCTAATGATAACATATCCAATACACATTTAGCATAAATTTTTGCTTTCAACATTTTGCATGTCATAGTCCCCAACCAATATTACTGTACTTTGCAGTTTATAAAAGCACTTTTACATAAATCACTCAACCTGATCTTTATAATGACTCTGAGTTAAATACAGATAACATACATTTTACATATGGGGAACTGAGATTCAGCTTTCATAATTTGCTCAAGGTCACGAAGTTAGAAAGTGGTAAAGTTGGAGCCTGTTGGCAGACTCACTACATACCCAAACCCATACTTCAACAGCTGGGAATCATTTTTAAACCATCACTGGTAACCAGAAAAACTTTTGAAAGAGGCTGAAAAAATGGATTAGTGTACATAAATCTGCAAGCAATTCTTCTTCCTAGAAAAATTAAATCTACCAGGGAACTGACTTTAAAGATGTGAGTGTAAAGATGTTTTAAGATCCTTCTCACTCTTAGAATGTAAACTTCATGAGGGCATAAATCTTCACTGGTTTTTATAAACATGACATACAGCAAAAATCTAAAATGTTGCCTAGAATAAGAGTTGTTGAGCAAGTCAATCAACTATAAACCTATACAGCTTTAAAGTATATACTAGAAAAAGTTTAAATTAGCAGTAATAGAGTTCAAAGACCATTGGTTTTAGATGATCAGGATACTTGGGTTCTGGTCTAGTAGCTAGCTAGCTTTGCTACCAGTCAGCCAGGTAATTGAACTTGTGAGCTTTGTTTCCTATATTAAACTAAACTAACAGGATAAACTAGCTTAGTGGTCTTCCAAGTTTGCTTAGTGGAACCTCAGCATCTGATGCGCTTCACAGCCACTTGTCCAGAGCACTTTCGCTTTAGCTGTTCTCTACATTAAGCCTCTGAGTTAGATTTTTGTTCAAAGAAAGGTTCCAGTAGTTTAAAAGCATGAAAACCATTTTTAGATAAGTTAAAGGCTTTGAATTAAGAGAACAGTATCTGAACAACATTTTAAGTAAAATTCTATAACCATATTGCAAACATAAATTATGACTCAATATTTTCAAGATATGCTTTTAAATTTAATCTCCTTTAATCTAAAAGATTAAATATTTAGGTGTTTTAAGTAAGTTAAAAGTACTAAAGTAGAAAAGAGATTAAGAAATTAACAACACTTAAGTACTATCCAAGTTCAACCTCAACAATATTACAAGTGCACACACCTCTTTATGTTTAGACAGGTCTGGCCCAAACTGTGCTGGACCAGCAGTTAATACTACCCGGCCAAAAAATGGGTGGGAAACAATTTGTACAGCTCGTGGAGGGAGCTGCTGTTCTTTTTGTTGCTGACTTGACAATTCAATCATCTCCTGCATAAACCTCAACCCATCTTCTGCGTCAATCGAACTAGCAGCCTAGGAAAGAAACAAGATTAATTTTATCCTTTCTGGAAACTCAACTTTTTTATTTTTTAAATACTTCTGCAAATATAGCCTTCTACTCCAAAATTTCTCCTTTCAGTTTTGGTCTCTACCAAATATTATATTTATGTCCTTATTTGTTCTCAAAAATATTGCTTCTGGAAAGATTTTCTGAATATAACATCTGAAATTTTTATTCATGTCTATTTCACTGTTTTATAAACCACTTTTGATACAAACTGAGAACTGGACTTCCACCAAAGGCTCAAATGCTCACTTTGCTTGTTTTCTCCCCTGGTTGTCCTTTTAAGAAACAAATTTCATACCTGACCTATACTCCCCTTCTTTGAAATTATGACCTAACAACCAGATTATATTCAAGGCATAAGTATCAGTCACCTATTACATCCTAGAACTTGACTAGGCACTGGGGACATAGTCTTTTACTTTGAGAAGTTTGTATCTAGAGAAGAGATGTAAAATTAGCTACAATAAATTTTCTCAAGAGGGAAAGTAGACTAGGAACATAGACAAGGGAATGAATGACTGATTTTGTCAGTGTGTATCTGGGAAATATTTGGAATGATTCAAACTGCATCTTAATAGAGGAAAAGTTGAAGAGTGCCTGACTATAGTAGGAAAAAGATGAATTCCTAACACTTTACAGAAAAAGTCAATGGAACTTCATAGGATATAGAAGATAGAGGAGAACAGAGAGGAGCTGGCAAACAGAAATTCAAGCCTATCCTGAGATTTCTAGTTTTGGTGACTTAGAGAATAATGGCAGGGCTGACTAAGATGGAGAACAAAAAGGCAGAGAAAGAGACTGTGGTGGAAGCAGGGAGAGAGAATTAGTTCAGGTTTGTACAGACTGAGATCTGAGATGCAAAAATGTATGACAGGGAGATTAAAGTTGGGTTTAAGAAGCAAAGTTCACACTCAGGATTACATACAGATGATCCACTGGAGAAAGAAGTAGCAACCCACTCCAGTATTCTTGCCTGAGAAATCCCATGGACAGAGGAGCCTGGTGGGATCTAGTCCATGGGGTCGCAAAGAGTTGGACACGACTGAGCACACACACATACACATATCTCTAAGAAACCACACGTACAAAGATGATGGTGGAGCTTGCAGAAATAGATGATACTACTGAAGAAGAGTACAGAAAGAAAAAAATACAGTCCAGATTCTTTGACAGTGCCTACACTGAGTGGCTGTGCCAACAAAGAAGAGTTGCAAAGGAATCTACAAGATACTGAACAGAGTATTTGGAAAGATGTTGGGATGCCCTGGAAGACAAGAAAGGAGTATGTTCTAAAAAGAGACCAGTCAATAGTTACATGAAAGTTCAATTATATGAGGATGAAGGGGCCACTAGCTGGCAACTATGTCACTGGGGACCCAAGTGAAAGCAGTGTCATTAGAGATGTCATTCCCTCTGCTGGGACAAGAGAAACATAAGGAAGCAGACAGAAGATTCTTTAAGAAGGATGGATGTGGCAAGAATAGAGATGAGACAGAAACCAGAGGGGAAGATGAGGTGGTGAGAAGGTTGAATTAGAGATTAAGGGATATCTGAATATGATTCTACTTCATTGAAATTATTTCTCAAATTGTACTTTTCTCAGAATTAAGGTAGGAATAAGGTGGATAATTTAAAGATCTCAGGTTATGAAAACTTTTAAATCAAAAATCAATAAAAATTTCCCAAAGACATGTGTTATGTTGCCTAGGCATAGATAAATAAATGCAAATTTTGATTAATGAATGAAATATTTAATACTCCTTGGAAACTAAAACAGTATAAAATAGAGATATAAATATTAAAACTAATTATTAGCTTTTAAGACTATGTCCTAAATAGTGGAAAGACAAGAGACTGAGAAACAGAAAATTTAGATTTGAGTTGGTGTTTGACCTTATCAACACAGGCAAACCAGCAACCTATTTGTGATTTAACTGATTTATAGTACAAATCAGGTTCAATTAGATGGCTTTCCAAGATACTTCCAAGTACTAAAATTCTGATCCTCTAACTTGAAACTCGCAGAGTCGGACACGACTGAGCAACTGAAGTGAACTTTAAACCATACATTTATGGTTTTTAATAAGCCAAATGTCATTATGTTATTAAAGCTAGTGAGACCAAACAGGACAGAGACCGTAGCTAATTAGTGCAGCAATGTCTTACTTGGATTGCATGTTGAACCAACTGGACTCTCCCATCTTTGAGGTGAATCAAACTCACCCCCATCTTCTTCAAGATTTCTAAATGCTCAGGGTTAGTGGCCATGAAATCTCTGGCTCTCAGAGGGGGTTTAGCTCCACTCCTCAAACTCTCCTCTCTGCTAAAAGTAATTATAGGCAAGGCTTAAAAAACTACAAATCAGAATTGGGAAAAAACATAAGGCAAAATAAAAATAATGTTAGATATTTGCAGAATTGCTAGTTTTAAACTAGTGAAAAATGGAATAAATATAAATAGTTATTTACCTACATACAACTTAGGTTTTTAATAAGTGTTATAGCTTTCAAATATATTTTACAGTTATCAAAAGCTTGTATATTATCTGTAAGGCAGTATTAACAGCATTAAAACCATCTGACGGTACAGAACAGCTTGGCTTGGGGATTTATTACTATTTATTTCTCACTCAAAAAAAACCCCAGACATTTCTCTCAATATTTGAAAAGCAAAACAATGCTTGTATTACTGAATAACATTCACTTAAATTTTCTAGTAATAGCTTTTCTAATTAACTATTTAGAAGCAAACGAACTCATTAAGGTAAAAACTTTTGTTCAGCAACCAAGAATAAGTATCTCATCAAAAAATCAAATCAAAACACTGTATTTTTCTTATACGGAAACTACAGATAAAAGGAAAAATATTTTCTACATAAACAAGATGTGGAAATATTTGATGAAACTATCCTGTGTAAAAATGTGCTGTGGAAGTTACAAACTATTATATGCTGCCAAAATTACTTGGTTCATTAATCAAAAGATATACAGAAATTTCCATAATAATAAAGACATCACTGCTGAATAAACTTTGCTATCTAACTTTATTCACCAATAATTTTAATTTTAATCTGTTAACGTACATACCTCCTCAATATTTTGGTTCTAAGTGAATGTATTCTTGGCTACTCCTCACATTCTCTGTCATTTACTAAGAATTAATTTTGGTACTAATAAATATAAAATAAGACATCTTACACTCTGATGATGCCTCTAGGACAGCTCTTGTCCACCACATTTTTCAAGGGTTCACGGATGCTCTGGGCATATAGTGGATCGTTAGGGAAGAGGATCTGAGTGTTTGGACAAGTCCAATCAAAGTTACTGTCATCCAGTTCTGTATATTCTGAGGTCTAAAAAGAGAAAACAATGCTATGTTAAGTACAAATAATTATTTTACTTAATATTATAGTTTGTGCAAAGGAAACATTAAGTGGAATCTAAGTATACAAAGGATGCAATATAAGAAAATATCGAAGGTACTTCTTCAGCCACACTATATTTACTGAATTGTAGTCATGGATTACTTTTCACTTAGAAAAACAAAACAAACAGATAGGAGTAAAAAAGAGAACGAGATATTTAATTCAAAAACATAACCTACTGTGTTCTTCTTAGAGACTCTTTGATTTGTAGTAGAGAGCCAAAGAGGTAACAGATGAGCTTCTGTTGTAAAAATGTAATCTTCTATGTCAAAAATAATGTCTTCTTTATCCGCGAATAACAGGTAAAGATATTTAAACATTTCCGCCAAGAAGAAGGAATCCATTCTAAAATAAAAGGTTACAGACAAATCTAAGTATGTAAAAATATCCAAATGCCAGCTATCTGAAAGCTGCAGAATCAAGGTCGATAAGCCTGTCTACACCAGTACAGATATCCAAAGAACTACAGAACATATCTGTTCCCCAGTGGTGACGGCCTTGACTCCAGGCATATTCCAAGGAAGTAAAGAAGACCAGAGGGGCTGCCTACCACACAAGTCCACTAAATCTTGTCAATAATGCAGACAAGATTTTCCTATGGGCCTTCTGAGAGAAGAGTTTGGCATTTCTTCTACAGAGAACCAACATCAGGGAGGTAATGCAGATGAACTTTACTACTGAGAACCTTACATGAATCTTCAATTAACATTCACTGAACTGGATAAAGTAATGCAATTTTGATGCAGCTCATTACATAGCCATTTAAGTGATAAACAAGAAGGCTTTAAAAGAAATCATTTATGAAAAGTTACATGAAAAAAGTACAACACAAAATCATATGGACTATGATCATAACTTTGTAAATACTGAACTACTCCTCAAGAAGGGAATATGAATAAAGGAAATTAAAAACATATGACTTTACAAATGATTTAATGTTATAATGTTTTAATAAACATTTTAAAGAAAAGCTTTAATAAAAAATGGTAGAAAGAGAGCATATGGAGTTATATGGTGTTACAGTAACAAGGAATTTAAGTAAACGTGCTACATTCCAAAGCATTTGAGCTTTTAGCAGTTACTAGACAGGCTGCACAGTTTCATAAATCTGGGCAAGCACAATTCCTGGCATACAGTAGGCACTCAATAAATGTTTTCAAATGCAAGTTTAAACAGCATTACGAAAGAATGAAATGGAGAGGAAGCTGGACATAGTGGTAAGGATCTGGGGCTTTCAAAATAGAAAAGACCTTCCAATGGCTAGCTATGACACCAAGGGGATACTACATAAGGACCATGAGCTCCAGTTTATTCTAAAAGGACATAATACATGCTTAATAGTGGTGTAAAAACTAAATGAGATTCTACAATGTCAACCATTTAGCATAGCAGTTGGCATGCACATGAGCTCAAAAATAGAACTATCATAATTTTTCCCATACACAAATGATGTTTCATTTTAGAACTCACGTATAATGTTTCAAAACTTTTTTGAACATTTTGGATGTTAATCATTATAGAATAGATAAAATACTTCCCTGTCAATCTGCAATAAACTTTTGGTAATTTAACTTTTTCTGGAGGGCTGATAATTACTATCATGAGCAAATGCTAGTTTGAGAACTGTAAACTAATGTGCAAGACGTTGATTTTTAAAAATTTTATTTATTTTTTAATTGGTGGGAAATTATAATTTTGTGTTGGTTTCTGCCATAAAACAATGTGAATCAGTCATAATATATATATATATATCCCTCCTTTCCCTCCCCATCCGCCATCTCATCCCTCTAGGTCATCATAGAGCACAGGGCTAGGCTCCCTGTGTTATTTAGCAACTTCCCACTATCTATTTTACATATGATAGTGTATATATGGCAAGATATTGATTTTTGGCAAATTCCACAGATGATTATGAAACAGATGATTTGTAAATGCTCAGAAAAGAATAGACATAGTAAGATTACTGCAGTATGAGTTGGGCAAAGCTAGCTAGTTTGAGTATTGTATCACATAATCTATTTTGTACTTAAAAATCATAACTATATACATAAATGCAAATACACAGCCATTAAAATTGTCTGGAAGACTGTTTATAAAACTGCCAACAGTGATAAACTTAGGATGGCAAGTAGGGAAAGTATTGCAGGAAAATTTTCATATTCTTTTTTGCCATTTAAATTCTTTAAGTGATAATTATTAGAAAGATACAGATATTTCTATTTTGAAAACTGGGAGGGGGAACAGGGAGGGGAGACATAGGTGAGCCAGACAATAAGGTAGATCTGTAGAGGAGTAAGCAACCAAATGCAGAGTATTAGATGGAAATTTTTATAGCATACTTATCTAAACCCCAAATCACTGAAAACAGTTGTTTAGCTAAAAAAAAAAAAAAAAAATCAGCTTCTTAAGAGCAGAATAGAGAACACCCATTTGTCAGTAAGTCATTGTTAAGTATCTGAGGTCAACTGGGCACAAGTTCACTGTGTGTCGAACATAATAAAGCTGCTGAGAAAATCTAACGCACATCTAATAACATGGTATGACAAAGATTAGTAGTTCTCAACCTTTTGTTGGACCAAATGCATCCAAGAGATACAATGCTACCATGAGGAACAGTGGACAGAGACGGAGGAAGCCCATCACCCCTCAGAAAATGACCCATCCTGTGGCTGAACCCAGATGGTAACAGTGCTGCGGGCCAAGCACATCTCAAGTACTGTTACTTCTGGACATGGCATTTTAAGAGACACTCTATATACTGGAATACAGTCAGAATGGGACAAAGGCAACAATAAGAGATCCAGAAATGTAAGGAATATTCAGCAGGAGAAAAAAAAGGATGCTAAATTTAGAAAAAATGGAACTCTCTAGATATAGTGAATCACGTCTTCCTCTGTAATTCCTCTACCTGCTACTTTTCTTTCTACTCTAGCACACATCAGGCTTCCTGGGGCTCAGCAGTAAAGAATCTGCCTGCAACACAGGAGACTTGCAGGAGATGTGGGTTTGACCTCTGGGCCAGGAAGATCCCCTGGAGGAGGAAATGGCAACCCACTGGGAAACCCCATGGAGAGGAGCCTGGTAGGCTACATAGAGTTGGACACAAGTGAGCAACTTGTGATTCTTTTGTACCCACCTTCCTCACTTACTACAAGTCACAGGAGGGCAGCAACTAATTCTAATAGATCTTTTCATCCTCTTACCTAAGAGCAGCATCTGGTATACAGTAGACAGTTAATTACTGTTCCTTCAATGAGTTGCCAGCATAGCATATAGTCAAAAGCCTATCTGCCTTGATTAGAATTAATCTAACTAATTCTGCGACCTCGGACAAGTTCCCTAATCTCTCTGTGCCTTGGTTTCTTCATCTATAAAATGAAGATCGCAACAGAAATTATACTTCAGAGGGCTGTTGTAAGGATCAAAGGAATTAAACATAGAAAGTGCTTAATTAGAAGAGAGCACGGAATGTAGGAAGCAGCCAATAAATGTTACAGAGAAATACACGAGCCATCTGCTTTCATTTCTTGCTGTTTTCTGTATGCCTGCTTCCAGAAACCTATCCATTTCTTATCAGCTGTAGTCAAGGAAGGAGACCTCAAGTCTAATCAACTATCACCTGAACACTCTGAGAGAAGGACTGAGGGATAGCTCTGCGAGTGTTATGTTTCCCCTGTCTCTAGTTCCTCTGCTGGAAACTCCTTTTACCACTTTCCTTTTTCTACTCCTGATCCTTCAGGACACAAGATGCCCTAGAAACTTTGAAGTGAATATCACATCCCATTTGATATGGGGATGCATTTCACATCCTTTGCATTTCACATCCCTTTGATATGATCCATAGCACGAATACAATACTTTAAAGCCTGTTTATCTGCCTACCCCAGTGATTCAAAGATAGAAAGGACATGTCTTTTTATCTGTGATCTTCAAAAACTAGTATAACTCTGGCACATTAGACAGTTTAGTAAATATTTGTGGAATGAACATTTGCAAACCAAATGAACAAATTGTAATGTTCATTTAGACATGTGTTGCTATGTTCTGAACAGTTAAAGCAACCAAATCGAATGATCCTGGAATAACTGGAATTTTAGTGACTTTCACATTAACCAAAGCATGCTTTTTGTATCTTGAATGCTCCACGTCATCTACATCTATCCAGTATCCAATAAAATATAACCTGCCAACAATCCTCCACAGCCCTCCAAATCAACAACAGAATAAGAATATACACAGTAACCACCACACTGCTTTTGACTGAACAGGAATCATCATCCAGATCATTTACCATCACCTTGATGATTTCTAACATTTTACATAATAGAAAAAACTATTAACAAAGAAGAAAACTCCAACTTTCCTAATACTCCAAAGACCAAGGTTCTGATGTTTAACAATAATTTATTCATCTATTTAAAAATCATTTGAGCACTTACTATACACCAGTCACTATGGCAAAAATACAAACTTTCAAACAATTTAAGCCTATTTAAGAGAGTTTAAAAAAAAAGCACAATAAACTAAGATTTACATCTTCAAATACCCTTGTAAAAGCATTAAGCTTATCTGAAAGCTGACTAAGAATCGTATTTTGTGTTGTTTCAGAGTTACCCTGAGGAAAGGGGAGGTTAGGAATTGTTTTACCTGTCCTCATGACTTCCAGTACGAACATCCTTCATGGCAGCAAATCCGCAAGGCACTCTAGCATATTTATTTAAATTTTCAATAAGTGTTTTCCCTACTTCAAGGTAGTAAGGATCTCCTGTAGCCTATTAAAAAGGAGAATATATGTATACATATACATAGCTTATATAGTACCGTATAACCATTCATTTATCAAATATTTATTGAGCACCTACAGGGTGCCAGGCATTGTATCAGGCACTGGAACACATGTTACATGGAACCTAGTTCTGAAAATAAGCCATGAATCTGCTTTATGAATTTCTTAAATACACAACTGGAAAGCAGCACAGCTGTACATCTTAGGCTTTAAATGAAATTTCTAATGCCCAGAAGGGCTGCCTGACTGAAAAACGGCAAAAGACATGCTTTAGAAGGCAGCTCTAGAATACAAAATTTCTCTTTAATGCAATGTTTAACAAATATTTTGAAAAGGCATAAAGCTTAGATGTCAATTCTTGCATCTTTCAATACTCTATGAACTAGATGAATAAGAACCATGATATATCCAACCATTATAACATTAAACAAGGACTTTGAAAACCCAATACTATTATTCTAAGATAGTGAGTTATCCAACAGAGAATGAAGGCTAAATAGCAAAAAGAGAGTTAAATTAGCTTACTTTATACAAGAAGTAGGTACTTTCTGCAAATTCTGGCCTTAAAGGATGTTGAGCCCAATGTACTCTGAAATCTGTGGTAAATGCCTAGACAAAACAACATACAAATATTCACAAAAGTGTGATTAAAAAAAATAGTTCTAAAATATATTGTAGTATGTAAATTAGATCACAGACAAGTAAAAATAGTTAAAATATTGATAACAATCTATGAAATGAAAATTTTCATTGCTTAAAATCACAATTCACTTTTGTGAGGCTGTTATTTTTACCAATTAAGTGGGATTGCTTTTTTAAATGATCACTTTGGCTATTAGGAAGCTTAGGAAAAACTATGACTTCAGTAATGCTACTACACAGGTCACCTGATGGCTACATAATTGTGTTTTCTTCTTTTTTCCTTATCGCCACTTTTTTCTCTTAATTATTAAGTCCCTCACCCTCCTATTTCTATTTTAGCATATGCACTCTTTTTCTTTTTTTTTTTTTTTAGTAAGAATCTCAAATCCTCTGTGCTTGAAACAAACACTTCAGGAAGCCTTCTGTATTGGTGAGATGCTTAGATATCTCACAGAGAGTACGGTCATATACAAATTTGGAAAATTTTTATGGTACATTTCTGGAAAGCCAAAAGGCATGCTATTAAAATCATGCAGTATCAAGCTAGCAAGAATATTTATTATTAACATATAAAAACCAGGGAGAATAATTTTTAAACAGCATGAAAAGCTAACACTTCCAAATATCCAGGGAGCACATGTGATCAGCAAAGGATATTCAATGTATGTAGTTTTCATAAAATACACTTTAGAAAATGAAAAGTACAAAAGTCTCCCTAGCTGGCAGGTACGTGTCAAAGCTAGAATGAGACAACATGCAATGGTATGGATTAGAAAAGGTTGAGAAATACCAATCCGGAATATTTTTTAATATCAAATTAGTAAACTGTCAGCATTATCCTAAACTGCTGCTGCTAAGTCGCTTCAGTCGTGTCCGACTCTGTGCGACCCCATAGACACTAGACTTCTGTTAATACGTAGGAAAAGGAAAAACATATATTAATGTTTTAATTATATATTAAACCCAAAATATATTAATTAAATAAGCTATTTAACCAGGAAAAATAAAGAAGAACCAATCTTGAAAATGACATTTTCTACCTTTAAATTATTAATCTATAGATTGAAGTAGAATTCCAAAGATGATCTGCTTACCTCTGGTAGAAAATTGTGTTTTTTAATCACCTGATATAACATTTCATGAGTTTCAATAGCAGGTCTAATATCTCCCTTTAAGACCTAAAAACCAACAATAACAACAAAATAACCTAGTAAAGCATGAGTTGATGTTATCTGCAATCATTACATACACAGAAAAATCCAGGTTAATACAAATTTGAGTGTGACTCTGTTTTGATAATTCAATTTTGGAGATCACAAATACACTTAATCATTCTACTTCAGTATTAAGAGAATTATGAGTTATTTGTTTTTATTTTTATTTTTTTATTACCTGCAAACCTGGAAAAAAGGCAAGCAAAGCATCCATCCAAGTCCGAGCATTCAGCATTGGCTTGTGGATATGCACATCAAGTAGAAGAGGTGGCTGGCTTATGTATCTCATTATGGCATCATAGTGCTAAAAAAGGTCACAATATGTGTTCATGAAAGTCAATGAGAAAAGATGTACTGTTCTAAATACAGCATATCATTAAATAGCACTGTGAAGAAATGGAACCTGAATTTACATATGAATAAATTTACTAAGGAATTGTTACCTAAACTAATGCATCTCATCAGTGCTGCCACTCTTATGGTCCACTACCTCTGTCTTTTATGGTCTTAAAAATTCTTCTCCCCTTCTTTCATCTTCTCCTAGACATTTCTCAGCCTTGACAACAACAGGTTGAGCTGTCAGAGTCAATGAATGATAACAAACCAACAACAAAAATAATATCTGTCCTCATGCACCTGAAGAAAATCTTGTTATAATCTAATAAATGATATATGTAATAGTGTTTCTAAAAGTATTCAACTGATGACTTATTAGGACTTTTATTAGGTTCTTCCCCTAACTCATCTATTATTTGTTAACTATTATTGAGTACCAGCTAGATCTTAAAGCACTGTTCTAATCATTTCATATGTATTAGCTCATTAATCCTCCCAATAAATAGTATGGGAAAAAAAATAAATAAATAATTCTCATTCTGTGGATAAGGAATAGAGGAAAATATCTAAGTTACTTGCCCCAAATCACAAAACCAGTGGTACAACCAGGATTTAAACCCAGACAACAACAGCTCCCATACTTTTAACCACTATATTGTACTATGCCACAATAACGTGAGTAAACTCATGAGAGGGCAAAGAAATGGTAAATTATTTTGAAAAGAATGTGGTGACACAGTTGATGAGTTTATTCTAATTAATTTCAGTTTGATTTAATGATAGACAAAGGCAATCCAATTAGGTTCAATAATCTCCTCCTTCACCCCTAAAAATATGCCTGTGAGTCTGATCCAGACTTAAAGACTTATAGATCTGCTTTTGAAACAAATACTCACTGGTTTGTTCAAGTCTCCAAAGCCCCAATACTTGGTGTGGTCAAGGACCAAGTCAAACTTCCTAACTATTGTGAAAAAAACTGTCAAAAGTCAAAAGTAAAAATTATACATTTATAGAAACATTAACCCTACTATATGCCTAATAGGTTCCTTTACTGATAATAGTTTATATGTTTAAAAAAAATTCTTGCTTTGTAAAATTGGCTACAGAAGTCTTATTTAAAAGCCAGAGATACTAGTTTTAAGAATTTTTTTAAAGCCGATTTTATAATGAGGAATTTCAAAGAGGAAGCACTAAAGGGTATTATTATGCAATTATTATGTAATTACTGGATCGTTTATCAGTTAGCCATCAATCTTTAGTTATAACAGATATGAAAACAACACTGCTGCTGTTTGGAGGTTACAGTTTCATTGCTGAAGCTAGCATAACGGCTGGCTTTTTCCTCCAAGATCATCCCAGGTCAAAGAAAGAAAATAACAAGAAGAAAACTGTATGAACTTGGTGGGGCATGGGGAGGGGAGGGACTTAGTTCTGGAGCAGAAGGCAGCCAGGCGTAGCTATAGAAGGGTCAAACAACAGAAAACCTGCTGGAATTTTGCTCTGGTTTCTCTCCTACCACTGTCTTAAGATACCACGTCTCCTCCCCCCGCCCCGCTACAACTCAGACATACGCTCTAGGCAGCCTCAGGAATAAAATCAGGGTAGCACAGAAGTCCTACGTAAGGAACTGAAATCAAAAAGAGACAGGAACTAATTTTAGATACTCTCTTCCCAACCTTTTCTCCTTCAAACTCTTAAGGCTAATGAATGACAATCTAAGCTATAATTACAATTATAATCTTAGAAATCCCTATATCCAGGGTATACTCCAGGCCAATCAAATCATTATCTCTAGGAGTCCAGGCACTGGTATTTTTAAAAACTTCTTAGAATCCATCCCTATGATAACTGGGGCTGATAGGAATTGGAATCTTTCCCACAAAGTAGGTGACAAGTCAACATGAACTTATAGAAAGAAAACATCTAAGATGCATGACTTTTTAAAAATAAGAAGAAAGTACTGGAGGAAGAGTTTATCAGAGGTACAAAATATTAGAACAGGCAAGCCAAGATTTAAAATTAGTCTAATAAACACACTAAAGAGACAGGATAGAGATTAGCAATACAAAAGAAGAAATTTTTAACGGAGAAGAAATTATGGAATAAAAACATAAGAAAATTTCATAATGGATAGGATACACAGCATCTAGGATATAGCTGAGAAACAAATCAGCAAACCCAGAAGACTACATGTAATAACAGGCATTGCAAAAAGAGATAAAAATGAAAGAGATAAAAAATATCTTAAAAAAAAAATCAACTTTCAGCAATGAAAAACACAGATTTTAAATTGAAAGGGCCCATAGAATACCAAAAGGAGAAATAAAGAAAATTCTCCCCCTAAAATTATTGTTACATTTTCAGAAACTTCTCTGCTTTGATTTTCTTAATTTTCTGGAAAAAAAGCAGATCACAAATAAGAACATAAAAATCAGAATAACAGGTTTTTTAAAAAAAATTTAAGAAGACAGTGGCTTCCCTGGTGGTTCAGGGAACCCGCTTGCCAATGCAGGAGGCATGCATTTGATACCTAGATCGAGAAAATCCACTGGAGAAGGAAATGGCAACCCACTCCAGTATTCTTGCCTGGGAAATCCTAGGGACAGAGGAGCCTGGTAGGCTACAGTCCAGGGGGTTGCAAAAGAGTTGGACACAACTTAGCGACTAAACAACAAGAAGACAACAGAGTTGTATTTTCAAAGATTTGAAAAGAAAGAACTTGAACAGATTATTTACAGCCAACCTTTCTCAAATATGAAAGCATAATAAAATTACTGTTGGGCATCTACGGCCTCAGAAGCTATTAAAAGCTACTGAAAATTGGTTGGGATAAATATTTATACAAGAAGAAAGGCAAAACTAAGAGATATTGCAAGAAATATACAAAGTACAGGTGACAAAATACCTTGTTAGAGTTGAATACTTTTAATGAAAGAGGGAGGAGGGGCAGCACTAAGACTAAAAGAAAAAAGAGAAAACATTCATAACCAAAAAGAACTAAATATCTAATGATACTAACAGTGGATGACGGTTGGAACAGAGGGAGACAAAAGAATGGCAGAGCAGGCTGAAGCTCATGTCTCACTAAGAGGTAAATATAGGTTTCAATTAAAAACAAAAGGATTAAAAGGAAACGGAAAAGGTGAGACACACTGAAATAATAATTAAGATAGTATAAATAAATCCAAATATATTAAAATGCTAATAAACATAAATGAACTAAATTCACCAATTAAAAGACAAAGACTGACAGAAGGATTTTTTAAATCTATAAATTTTACAGGAGTAACACTTATAGCATGAGCATCTGCAAAGATTGAAAGTAAAAGAGCAGAAAAAGACCTATCAAGGAAATACTAAGCAAAATAAAGCTGACATAGCTGTATTACTAACAGACTAAACAGACTTTAACAGAGTATTATTAGAGATGATCACTACATAATGATGAAAGGTTCAACTATCAAGAGATAGCACTTTTAAATTAATGCAGCCAACAAAATATATAGAGCAAAAATACAACTACAGGGAGATACTAATAGGTGCACAATTATTGTCAAATTTTATCAACATTCCTTAATACGTCAAGCAAACAAAATTAGCAAGGAATTGCACAACATTATTCACTGAAAAAATTGACATATGTAGAACTCTATATCCAACAATTAGAAAACACATATTTTTTTCTTAAGCACAACTGAAAGCTGACCATGTTCTAGGCCAAAAAGAAAACCTTAATAAATTTCAAAGGATAGGTACCACACAGATCATAAGTATCATATAAGTATCAATATTAATTCTTTAAAAGAACAAGTAACTCAGTAGAAAATGGACAAAAGTGTAAGAATATCCACATTTTTTAAAAAAATGAAACACATAGCCAATAAATATGAAGACATATTCAACATCACCAGTGCTCAAAGAAATACAAATCGAGTCACCATGGGAAATCATCTATACACTCGTCTGATTGGCAAAATCTTTGAGTGTGACAATACAAAGTGCTGGAGAGGATGCTGATCCACAGGATCTCTTCTATGTTGCTGGTGAAAGTATAAAGTGGTGTAGAGTGGAAACAACTTTAGCAAACAATCTGACATATCTCCTATCATTGAACTTTAACTTAAGTCTATGATCTAAAAATCCTACCTAGATATATAGACAAGAGAAACTTTTATATACGTACAACAGAAGAAACACAAAAATACTCACAGCACTAGAATTCCCAAGAGTAAAATTCTAGAAACAACCTAAATGCTTATAAATCCATGGTTTATTCACACAAAGTATTACGCAGCAGTCAAAACAGAATGAACTACATCATGCAACAATGTGCAAGAATTTTAGTAATATAATTTTAGACCTTTTTCTCAAAAGGTCTCATATGACATGATATCCTTTTATAAGTTAAAAATAAAACAAAAATATGTACCTTAAGGAATATATATGGATGCATAAAAATTTATAAAAGGAAAGCAAGGGATTGAGCAATACAAGATCAGAATGATGGGTATTTCAGTTAGAGGCAGACATATGAGATTACAGAGGTATGGGATAACAGAGGTATGAGATTACAGAGGTATGAGATTACAAAGGTATGGAGTCGAGGACCATAAGCAGAAGCAGTATATTGTCAAGTTAGCTGTTTTTATAACAGATGGTCAGTCTATCTGTGAGTACTTAATATATTATTAAAAATGAACTAAATAAAATGAGCCATGCATGGACCAATGATGAGAGTGAATTAAGAGATGAAACTGCAAAATTCTGAAGCGAGAATTCAGATCAGTTTCAGGAAAGGAGTATTTAGATAACACTTTGAAAATTTTCAGACAATACTGAATAGAGGCAATAATATTAATATGTTCAAATTAATATTTATATAATTTCATTTATTTAAATATAGGCAGTTATTTTTTATTTTATATATAACATAAGCCTTTATAAACAGAGAAATGTATAAATAAGATAAACAAATCTCATTAGTAATAGTCTACTGTATTTCCATTTGTTTATGCCTGTTTTATAGGGTTGTCTTTTTATAAAGATCATATTTTTATATGATTCTACATCCTGTTTATTCATAAAACATTGTTATATGTTTTGTCCCCTGATCCAATTCAATTTAATAACTTACTATTCCAACATTGATGTAAAATAATTCTCAAACATTGATGCTACTCTTTACTGATGATCACTTAGACTGTTTCCAAGTTTTCCACCACTACAAATAATTTTATGTGATAAACATCTTTGGGAACAAATGATTTTCTACCTTTTATACTGTTTTCTCAGGCTAGATTCCCAAAAGTGAAAATTTTAATTAAAGGAATGAAAATCACAATTAGTGAGCATTTACGTCACAGTAAGCACAGCATATGCCAGGCACTGTTCTAAGTGCTTGTGCTGTGTGCGTGTGTGTGTGTGTCTGCACTCAGAGATCAAATTGCCAACATCCGCTGGATCATTGAAAAAGCAAGAGTTCCAGAGAAACATCTATTTCTGCTTTATTGACTATGCCAAAGCCTTTGATTGTGTGGATCACAATAAACTGTGGAAAATTCTGAAAGAGATGGGAATACCAGACCATCTGACCTGTCTCTTGAGAAACCTGTACGCAGGTCAGGAAGCAAGTTAGAACTGGACATGGAACAACAGACTGGTTCCAAATAGGAAAAGGAGTACGTCAAGGCTGCATATTGTCACCCTGCTTATTTAACTTATACGCAGAGTACATCATGAGAAACGCTAAGCTGGAAGAAACACAAGCTGGAATCAAGATTGCCGGGAGAAATACCAGTAACCTCAGATATGCAGATGATAGATACCACCCTTATGGCAGAAAGTGAAGAACTAAAGAGCCTCTTGGTGAAAGTAAAAGAAGAGAGTGAAAAAGTTGGCTTAAAGCTCAATGTTCAAAAAACTAAGATCATGGCATCTGGTCCCATCACTTCATGGGAAATAGATGGGGAAACAGTGGAAACAGTGTCAGACTTTATTTTTTGGGGCTCCAAAATCACTGCAGATGGTGATTGCAGCCATGAAATTAGAAAACGCTTACTCCTTGGAAGGAAGGTTATGATCAACCTAAATAACATATTTGAGAGCAGAGACATTACTTTGCCAACAAAGGTCCGTCTAGTCAAGGCTGTGGTTTTTCCAGTAGTCATGTATGGATGTGAGAGTTGGACGGTGAAGAAGGCTGAGCGCCAAGAATTGATGCTTTTGAATTGTGGTGTTGGAGAAGACTCTTGAGAGTCCCTTGGACTGCGAGGAGATCCAACCAGTCCATCCTAAAGGAGATCAGTCCTGGGTGTTCATTGGAAGGACTGATGTTGAAGCTGAAACTCCAATACTTTGGCCACCTCATGCGAAGAGTTGACTCATTGGAAAAGACCCTAATGCTGGGAAGGATTGGGGGCAGGAGGAGAAGGGGACGACAGAGGATGAGATGGCTAGATGGCATCACTGACTCGACGGACATGGGTTTGGGTAAACTCCAGAAGTTGGTGATGGAGAGGGAGGCCTGGCGTGCTGCGATTCATGGGGTCGCAAAGAGTCGGACACGACTGAGCGACTGAACTGAACAAATAATCTTATGTGATAAACATCTTTGGGAACAAATGATTTCTACCTTTTATACTGTTTCCTCAGGCTAGATTCCCAAAAGTGAAAATTTTAATCAAAGGAATTAAAATCACATTAGTGAGCATACGTCACAGTAAGCACAGCATATGCCAGGCACTGTTCTAAGTACTTGTGCTGTGTGTGTGTGTGTGTCTGCACTCAGTTGTGTCCAACTCTTTGCGACCCTATGGCCTGTAGCCTGACAGGCTCCTCCGTCCATGGGATTTCCCAGGCAAGAATACTGAAGTGGGTTGCTATTCCTACTCCAGGGGATCTTCCCGAGATTAACTCATTTAATCATAACAACTCTAACTGACTGCTGTACTGCAGAAACACAACACTGTAAATCAACTATACAATAAAAATCTTTCTCCAATAAAAATTATTTAAAAAACACAAAAAACAAAAATCAACACAACAAAATCATAATAACTCTATGAAGTAAGTACTATTATTTTCATCTTCACAGATACAGAGGCACACAAAGGTTAAACATTTTGCCCAAGATCACATGACTTGAATTCCAAAAATATGGCTCTGAGGTCTATGCTCTTAGTTACCATGCTATACACAATTTCTGGCAGTAGGGAAAAAAAAAAGATTGGTGATAGTATCATTAAATATAGATTTCCACTTAATTACACTTTAATGTGAGATGGTTAAGGTATTCTGTTCCTCTGGTTCTCAAAGAAATTAGTTCTATTGTTTCATCTCTAATGCTATAAGGTATGAAATAGGATATTAAGCCATCTGGAATAAGGGTGCTATTATTTGGCACCAAGGAAGAAAATTTGGCTACATTTGTTAAAATTCTAGCAATCTTGTGAGAAATTAGGCTTTATACTGTCATAAAGACTATTTTAACAAATAAAAATCCTTTATTTCCCAACCATTTTTAGAATGTGAAGGCCTAATTTGAAAAGTCCAACTTACATACCTTTTCGTACCCAGTCTCCAGTATGAATATTTATAGTCACACCCACTAAATTACTACTTCTCTGTCTTTTCTCCCAGAGAAAATCAAGAGCTTTTCTTGCATATTCCTATAATAAAAAAAGAAAAGCATACTTGAAGAACTGCATATCTTTGCCAAACAAAAATCAAGGGCCCATAGTATACTTTTAGGATTAAGTAAAATTCCAAAGATGATCACTTACACATTAAATTTCCTTACAAGTCAAAACCATTGGCTCTTTCAGCCAATTGAGTCTAGTTAGAAAGAATGACTCTAAAAATGCTATTTAGTGCCAATGATCTCACTTTGAGACCATCCTTGTTCATCTACTCTTGTAGCATAGGTCCACATTTACACATAGGAATTATTGAAATAAAAGCAATTGGCATGTATTAAAATAATTTCTATCTTTTAATGCAAAGTGAAAATCTCCTTAGATACTCTCATTCACAAAACTGAAAGAGAATTTCAAAGTTAGTATGCTATCTCTGAAACAGAATAGGCATTTCAAATCCTACATTTTAAATAGCAGGCAACTTCATTAGTGAAGAGTAAGTAAAGCAACTAGCATTCATTTAACAGTACCAAAATTATAACCTTATAATAACATTCTTCTCTTTTTTCATTTATTTTTATCCCTTGGACACTAAATTATTTCTGATTAAATTCTTGGCTTTGGATGAAAAGATGTTAAAAAAACAAAAGCAAAGAACATGTACAAAAGAATTAGGTTTAATTTCAGAGCATGAATCTACTCAGCATTGCAGAAGTACTTCTATAAAAGAAATCATTAAACCAATTTGTCACTGTGAAGATTTAAGAACAGGGTATAAAATAGTTTTCATTCTTGACTCAATCTATTTATGCTGAATTTTTAAAACAAAGCAGATTGCAACTTTACTTAATCGTATAATTTCAGAGCTGAAAAAATTTCATGAAGATTACATTTCCCTATTCCTATCTTATAGCTAAAGAAACAGGACCAGTGAAATCAACAATTTAACCAAAGTTTAAAACTAGACTACAGGACAGCTATTAATGATATGAGAATTCAGATCTCTTCATATATATCAGACCAAAGGTCAACAAACTTTTTCTGACAGGGGCCAGACAGTCAATATTTTAGGCATTATGGGTTAGACAGTCATTGTCACAATTACTCAACTCATCACTGTATCACAAATACAGCCATAGACTAAAATCAATAAATGAGCTGGCTGTGTTACAATAAAACTTTGTTTAGAAAAACAGGCAGTGGCTTGATTTGGCCTCAGACTGTAGTTTACCAGTCGTGTATTAGTTTGAGTCTCTGTCAACTGCATGAGGTTGCTTCTTCCATAATAAATCACATTCAAGAAGCTAAGGAAAAAGCATGATTTTAAAATATAAAATAACCCAGTGGAAAGAGGCTGGGCTTTGAATTCAGAATTCATGGATTCTACTTCTGGTTCCACTCCTTCACCCACTAGTCAAGTATCTTTGAGCCTCACTTTCCTCAAGTGTAAATGCGGCTCACAGTTTATAGGTCAAATTAAGTTAGAAAGGATGTAAAGAATGACATTTTTTTTTAAATGAAGGAAAAATATTAGCCAGCAAGTTAAAGAATAAAAATTAAACAAAATAAGATTAACCCATTCTTAAGATACTTTGAACATACATCCACACAAAGACCATTAAACTTGTTTTATGTAAACTCAGACCCAATGTCTCTAAATGCTAGTATTATACAGTCCCTATTTCTGCTCATTCTATGTGCACCATTTGCTGAATTTGAAACAATTCTAAGTCATATGTTTGAACATAGGCTGCTACTATTGCACTCCAATGACATGGTTAAACAATTAGCTAAAATTAAAAAGTGTGACACATAGCTAGTTCACAACAAACTATTTGGAGGATATTAAGTCTTTGGATAATGAAGGATAATTCCACTGGAGTAAACAAACTTACAGATAAGACTCTCAATGAAGGAAAGTGCAAAAACTTCACTACGTTTTAGATTAGTGAAGTTTTCAGAAATGCAAGAGACCACACAGAAGTCTAACAATAAAACAAAGCGACACAGTATTTCATACAAGACATCTGTGACATCAAATTTCATATAAGTAATATAGCTAAGGCATTTTCTAAGAATAAAACTAAAAAGTTACAATTTGTGAACAAAATGCAAAGTTGTACTTAATATAAGTGTGCTTTTGACAATTAAAAACTATGTGCTGAAATTTAGACAAAATATTCACTGAGATAACAGAAATCCTCCAATTGATTCTCTTAATACTTGATCAGTGAAGAAAAGCTATAAAGTAGTCATTTATGCCCAATACCCAGGAGACCAAACTATGAAAAGCAAACCTCAAATATTGTTGCTCCTGTGAATCGACTCAGAGCAGCAAACTCAAGGATCAAGGTGCCTGCACAAGCTGTACAGGTATCAGTCTCAGTACCTGTCCGAGCTTCTGGTTTTCTGACACCAAACTTCAAATTGATCTAAATAAAATCAGAAGATTATCATTAGTGATTGTCAAGAGACAATGATTTCTGGATAAGAAACCATTTTTCAACTGAGACTCTAATCAAATCATGAGAATAATTGATAAAATTTTCTCTGCTGATCTTTGTGACTTTCCAATTAGCATCTAGGGAAGTACATTCTAAGCACATACTATTCATGGGATAAGTAAGTTTTCATCTTAGCTTCTTCTTCAAGGATATCAAAATTCAGCATCAATATAATAGTTATACAAAGCAAATACCTGCTATAACAATTGTGTTCTCTGGATAGTTTGAACTAGTCAGTACCAAATTAGGAAACTATACCAGTCCTAAAACAAATTGAGGTTTAACTGAGAACCTGTGAAAAAGTATTAGCATTAGTCTTTCATAGAGAAAAAACTAACTATAGTATATATTTAAAAGAAGATTAAGATTATATTTACTCATTGGCAAATGCTTCTTATATCAATTGAATAAACTTTTTATTATGTTTCATTGAAAAAAAAAGATTAAAATTTTATCCACAGGATTTAAAATTCTGAAATATAGAGTACGTTACCTTGCTGACAGACTAACAAATAACACAAAGAAAAATGTCTCATCCAGCCAGACACCACCACAATCTAAACTTGAACCGAGGTGGCCAGAAGCGAGCTCTAGGGTTTTATGTGGGCATAAAAAAATAACCATTAACTGTTCAACAGCATTTCTGTCCAGCAAATACTTCTGTGTTAAAAACATTATTGCAAATAGTATCAATTATGTATTTATACCCAAAAGAGGTTGATTGTACCAATTTTCATCAGCAAAAGCAGTATTTACTAAGTATATTTAAGAAGGATGGGAAGGTAGTTATTTTCTACCTATAGTTCTCTTCTAAAAAAATAATTTTTAAAATTATATTGATACTTCTGAGGATAAGTAAGTAATAAGACTGTCTTTGTTTTATGATAATGACCTCAGTAGCTTCTGTTTCAATTTCTTGTTTGCTTCTCACGTTATGACAAAGTGAAGAACTGCTAGATTCTTCAAAATTTAGCACCTCCATTTATAGTAAGAACTAAAAATATTTACTAAAAGTAAATTCAATTAACGAAACATTTAGATGGTTTAAAATAATTTTGATTTCAATTTTAATATGCTAAGGAAGCAAAAAGATAAACAAGAAAGTTTAAGCCACACTAATAAGCAAAGAGATTTCAAATTTTAAACCACACAAGCAAAAGAAATTTCAAATTAGAACGTTTCCATTTTTTCCTCATTAAATTGGCTAAAAGTGAAAGTGAAAGTCGTGTCTGGCTCTTTGCAACCCCATGAACTATACAGTCCATGAAATTCTTCAGTCAAGAACCGCCTCCCAGGATTCTTCCCAAGTATAAAGTAGAACCTTTCTGAAGAGCAACTGGTCAATAAGCACACAAGGCCTTAAAAAGCATTCCCTATTTTATGGCTTTTTTTTTCTTCTAGTAATTTATCTAAGGAAGAAATAAGTAAAAAAGATGTGTATAAGGATATTCACAGACGAGCTATTTAAAAATATCACAGACTAGATAGAAATTTAAATAAGAAATTTAATACTAGTCTTTTTTTTAAACAATAACAACCAAAAAGATGTTTTCACGATCCACTAAATCAATGGGTAAACAAATGGGCTGCGACCTTCAGTTTGAAAAGCATATAATATCACGCTGGATCTCCAGTCAGAGATTTCTTGATGGAGGAAATGAGTCTTATTTATATTGGTAGAGAAGTTATTATGGCAAGCCTAAAGGTTTGGAAATGAAAAACAAAACCAAAAACTCCCCAGGTGTTTTGAAAAACACAAACAGATTATTTTGTCTGAAACAGAACATGCATTTCATTGGGGTATGGGTATGAAAGAACCTCAGAAAGAAAGTTATTTCCAAACCAGAAAGAAACCTGGAAGTTAAAGGACATTCAGCACAAAAGGCAGAGTCAGTAAATTTCTGAGGGCAATTTGATAAAAATCAGCTTTAGTAAGATTAATTTTTAAGTCTCTGAAGCAAAACCTAGAGAGAAAAGAGTAAAATATACATTTGTAATAGTTTATGAATACAATTATATTAGTTTCAACAATAAAGCAATGGTAAGAAATAAAATTAATAGAGCTTGGTAATGGCTGAGAGGTCTGGCCCAGGTAAGAAGGAAAGAGTAATACTGTTATTAATAATAAAGAATGAAATAAATCAGGAGAGAGTTCTTTCCATCTTCAATAGCTCCTTTCCCTCTGCCTTAAATATCAAATTTTCTTGGATGGGGGAGTAACTCCTAGGACTTCCCTGGTGGTCCAGTGGTTAAGAATCGACCTTGCAATTGCAATGCAGGGAACAAGGGTTCAATCCGTGGTTGAGGAACCCATGCTGCAGGGCAACTAAGCCTGCAAGCTGTAACTACTGAGTCCGCCTGCAACAACTAGAAAGAAGCCGATCTGCCACACCGAAGAGCCCATGGACTGCAATGAAAGACCCAACACAGCCAAATAAATAAATAATAATAATAAAAACACCCTCAATTGACTGTGCTTGTGCTGCCAACTCTCCTTAACTACTAACATACAGGAAATCTTAAAATGAATGTCCCTATACTTTCACCTACGTTGAATCCTTCTTCCCCTTTATTCTGCCACATTACATCCTTCAAGGCTCTGTTTACCCTAATTATCCTAATGTTTGCTGGAATGTTTCCTTCTGAAACTCTTTTTTTTTTAGTATTTTTAATGCCATACACTACGTTGTGGTTCTCCTCCTAAGTCTCCAAACAATCTCCTTTTCACTGCTATACTTCTTCCTCATTCCTCTCTGTCCTGTATTCTCTCAATATCCTCTCCTCTGGAGAGTGAACACCTACTCTATTGCTTCCACCACATCGTCTGCACAAATAATTTGGGGCCCAAATTCTAGTCTGGCATTTGTTTTTTCCTTCTGCAGCATAACCTTATGCAATGACACAAAAAGTTTTAACGAATCTAAATTCTCACACCACTCAAATGCAAATTAACCAATATGTTCATATAAATTCGTTATAGTGCTTGAAGCAATTTTTTTTCCAGCCTCAAGCAGGTAAGGAACGATGGTTGGATCACAAAAATTGACTCTTTCAAAACAGCAAAGAAGTATACAAAGGCTGCCAAATTTTTCAGAATTACTTACTCTTGGATAAGGAAGGCCACTGGTAGTATTGAAAGCTGGTAAAAGTTTGTAACCCAATTGCTTTGCCATTTGGAGAAGTTCATCATTGTACCACTGCATGTACTCGCCTTTTTCTTTCAGCATGATTGCCAGTGAGTGTCCACCCAAAAGACCCCTACAACCAGAGAGATGAAACATTAGTCACACTGTACACATACTTACACATCATCACCTAAACAGATGTGGGTATCTTGCTACCAACAATTTAGCACATAAGGAACAATCATAGAAGAACATAATTTCTTACCTAACTCTGGATACTCAGTTTGTGGCAAACCATTATAAAAACCACTATTAAACCATGGCCAGTATGAAAAAAAAAAAGAATCAAATGTTGTAACTGTTGTAAAAGATTTGGCCCCTGGAGAAGGGAATGGCAACCCACTCCAGTGTTCTTGCCTGGAAAATCCCATGGAGAGAGGAGCCTGGTGGGCTACAGTCCATGGGGTTGCAAAAGAGTCAGACACGTCTGAGCAACTAAACAACAACAAAAGGGTTTGGCATTCTTAAATACCTTACAGTTTCTTAAAATAAAAAACAACCTAGAAATCATTTATCTTAATAAGTTTAACACATTTGACTTTAACAAATTTTAAATCACAGCACCCTGAAATCTCTTTTAGTATAACATTAACAAAAATTCCCCACTCTTTATTAAATGTAGTAGATTAATAAACTCTGTGAAAAGCTAAAAACTATTTTTTAAATTTAACTGATGAATAGACTCACTCTGCCTGTGTGACAAAAGGAAATGAGTTACAGTAACACAAAAATAACCATTAAATACAAAAATGTAATAATGTTGAAAAATGTAAAGTTAATTCAACCAAGACATAGAGAAATATCCTTAGAATGGGAACTTGCTTAGTCTCAGAAGAAAGCACATCCTCCAGGGAATGATCAATTGATCCTAAACCATACACCGCTTGCCATCTTTCACCCCATGGACGTCCTGGCCCCTAACTCAGGAGGCAGTGCAATGTTGGGCTAAAGAACAAGCTCTGATTTGAATTCTGGTTCCTTAGTCTCATCTCTGAGCCTGTTCTTTCATCTACAAAAAGAGGAAATACCTATCCTCAGAGGTTTGCTTTCCTAAATGAGGTAATGCATGTAAGTACTTTTAGTAGAGCACCTGACTTAGTAAGTGCTTGATAGAATTATTATCTATTATTACCATTATTACCATGAGGGTCTATAATCCTGACGAAGCTAAGAACTCTGGATGCTTGCAATCAGCTCCAGAAGAGGGTCATTGTCATTACACAGGTTGTGTCGGTTTTTCAGTCTAAATTAAGGTTGCACAAGTAGATGTTATTTAGATCTCAGGTCCTTTAAAAGTAGTTTTCCTTTATTTGACTGTTTAATATTCTTGTTTGATAATATTTTATAGTGCTTTCTCATCTGATCTGATACTTCACTAAAAATCCTAATTTAGGGACTTCCCTAGTAGTCCAGAGGTTAAGAATCTGCCTGCGAATATAGGGTTGATCCCTGGTCTGGGAAGATCCCACATGCCAAGGAGCAACTAAATTGGTGCACCCCAACTACTAAGCCGGTGCGCTAGCGTCCAGGAGCCGCAACTAATGAGCCTCTTCCCCGCAACTACTGAAGCCCGAGTGCTTAGAGTCTGCACTCTGCAATAAGAGAAGGCACGGCAATGAGGAGTTTGTGCCCTGCAACAAAGAGTAGCCCTGACTTGCCACAACTAAAGTAGAGAAAGTTCTTGCACAGCAATGAAGACCTAGCACAGCCAAAAGGAAGTAAAAAATTTTTAAATTCTAATTTAGGCATAAAACATAAGAGTCTTACTAAAGTTAAAGTAAAATTTAGGGTAAGCCTTGAGTATAATATAATATAAAACCTGATTTTAAATTGAGTGCTTTTCTTTCTCAGTCTCAAAGTCCATGTAAATTCTGAAGCCACAAATGTGGATGTACAAAGAAAGACCTGTATCACTTCTGGGAGACACAACTGTTCTACTCACTACACACACACACACACACACACACACACATCTTTTTAATATAATTCTGTTCATCTTATTCTTTCAAAGTCTTATCTCCTGAGAATTGCACCCAAGAATAGTACCTACACTATCTGCTTCAAAGAAGAATAAAAATGAGGAGAGTTTTGTCCATAATTAGCTAAAAATTCATTCTAACACCTCCATTAGTTATCAGGTTTCTTAAGCTCCTAACTGATAACAAAGAACAAATTCAGGTCTCTTCCCTTCCCCCCTTTAATTTGTTCAGTATCTTTCTCTCTATAGATTTCACGGTAATGTTGACTTTAGTGATAAATTTAAAGTTTTAGTGTTTGATTTCATTACAATCAATAGAAACTATATGTCTAGAATTATGAACAAGAGTTTAAATTGAAAGATCAAACTCTGACAACAGAAGTTCTATTTAACATATTATGGTATGACCAAAGTAAAAACAGTAAGGTTGCATCCTGTCCCAAGTGATATGTCCTCTAATATTTTCAAATAAAGAAACCACAAATCAAAAAATGATCACAGAGTAAATTAGAAATATTAAATACTTGTATTGATAAAATGTACAACATTCCTTCTAAATGTAGGAAAAACTTTCAATTTAATTTAATTCTTCTGTTTAAATAGACATTAATAGGTATCTTAGATATCCAATCTAGGCCCTTCTGAAGTGAAAACAGGGGTCCATAGAAGCGAAAAAATTTGGCCAAGGTCACATATTAATATTACGTGATCACTTTCTGGTACTCCCTGCCACAAGCAGCAAGAACTCTGGTCACACCGAACGGTACTCTAAGTGTGGTCTGCTGACCAGCAGCAACAGCACCACCAAGCGGCAGTTCGTTAGAAAAACACCTCCTTGGGCCTGCCTTCAGTCTACTCCATCACAATCGGCATTTTATTTTAGCGAGATCCCCAGGTGATTTGTAGCAAACAAGTCTAAAAAGCACTGCATCATTACACGCAGTTCTCAAACTTTAGCATATATTAGAATCATCTGGAAGCTTGTTGAAAAAAAAAAAAAAATTCCTGGGCATTACCCCCAGACTTTCTGATTCAACAGGCCTGGTATGAGGCGCTACAACCTGTATCTCTAACAAGTTGCCAGGTGATGCTGATGCTGGTGGTGCTGGAATCATATTTTGAGAACCAATGCCAAAGTGGTTTAATTTCAAAGCGGAATAGAACCTATTTATAATAATGGCTGCTCAATTAGAGACCAGTAAATTTCTAAATATAGGGGAAGTTATGCAGCCTAGAAACACATTTTCTCCTTCATTTCTGATAAAAATTTTTAAAACACATAGAATATCTCAGGTCGAGGTTCATAAAAATCAGTAAGAGCTTAGAGAGAGATGATGGAGAGCTTCCAGTATAAGGATAAAGCCAAGATGATAGAATGAGAAACAAACGTACATCCACCTATGGTCTTTCCTAATACACAGCTACTGCCCCTCACTCACTCCCCTGTATCAAGACAGATATGAGGTGTATCATCCAGCTACACTTATAAATAAATAACACCACTTAGTTTCTCCCAGGGTGGCAATTTGTGTCTCCTGGGATACCTATTTATCTTTTTCTCTTCTCCTATCATAGCAGAACATAGAGGACTACTAAACCAAAAATAAGGTACACAATAGTCTCCCTTATATTCATTATAATATGATTCACACATTCCTTTTATTTCTGAAAAATGAAATCACAACTTTCAAAACTCTGATACAGCTAAAATGGTCTAAACAATCATGGGCTTCTCAACAAAAAATGTCTCAACTATGGCTAAATTTTATAAACAAAGAGAAGCTTTAGAGAAATACATAACAATGCTGGGTCCCATTTCAGGAAAATTAAATCAGAATAACTTGGGAGAGAAGGATATTTTTTTAAACTTCGTAAGTAATATTCCTAAGGTGCTGATATAGTGGAGAGTCTCTGATTAAAAAAGAAAAGAAAAAGAGAAAAGAATCACCCAGTGAAATAAAAACGTAGAAACACTACTGGAAGAAAAGCCAGGCTCTGAAAATTTTCTGCCACCACAAAGGCTTTTTGTTGTGTTTTTTAAAATATTAATCAATACTTTAGACATTAACTCAACTTTGAGAATTATGCCTTAAGGAAAATTCTGCAACAAGCCTATTTTTATACCATAAATGATCTGAGTGTAAAAAACTAGAAAGATACTACCTTCAGAAATCATGACAGCTGGAACTGAAGCCATTCCCCTCTGCCACCACAAACCATCCCCAATGAGAATTAATTTAAATAACTTTGCATCCCATCGGGTTTAAAAGGAGTGCTAAGTAGTGATCACTTGGTATTAAAAATCACTTTTGAGAAAGAAGTAAATTTTTAATGGACCTAATATATAAAAATTTTAATTTAACTATTTCAGTATCATTGCAGCATGTCTTTCTGGAACAAGAACATCAAGAGCAATTTTTAGAATTACTTTTTTCCAATAGCTTCAACCTACTTGTCCAAAAGGAAACAACTTTTCTGATTAAGGGGCATCATGTAAGCTAACATACCTATAAATTTTGAGTATCTCCATGATTCTACATAATTTCACTTGACATGCACATGACATTATCAACTCAACAGTATGAAAGATTTATTTTGAAGCAAAGATCAAATTATCTTAAATTCTGAAAGCTTCTATTTCAGACTTACTATACTACAATTATATTCTTAGTACTTGAGCATACATATTATGAAATTTATAAAATAATTTAAGAAGAATCAAACCTACCACAAGAGTGTCCAAAGAATCAATCAGCGTCAGGGAAAATCTAAGAAACAAGTATAGTGAGATACAAAACATTAGAATTCTGAATATTTGTATCCATGAACATAAGACATTATCTGCATCCTACTGACTGGCTGGCAGTTTCCATTATTCCATTAACTAGTACTTTCATGCATCTACAGTACCATGTAACCTATAAAACACTAAAAGAACCTGAAAAGCCTTAACATCACATTTACATTCGGCATAACTACAAATCTTTCAAAGTGAACAGAAATAGTCATTAGCTCTTTTAAAAGCAAAAAAAAATATCAACGCATCAACACCTTATAAGTGTCAACGATTATATACATTCTAAGAGCCACATTCATCTTAACAAACGACTCAACTTTTCACTGATCTAAGAGGTAAACTGATTAATAGTGTACAAAAGATAACAGAAAGGAATAAAGGAATTTAATGTAATACTTAGAGCAGTCTTTGAAATTTAACCAATTCCCAGATACACATTATACACTGCCTCTAAGATGCCTTAAGACTTGAGAACTTTGAGATGCCATGTTATGCCCTCTGTTAATACTCACTTTCCCAAGGCATCATCAACATCACCCCGACTTGGCTCCTGGCCTCTAACTCGACCTCTGCAGGTCAAAGGCATGAGTTCATCCGCTGGATAAGCATGTTCCTGCAAGGAAAGTCTTAATGAGTCACTAAGGAAAGTAAGAGGAAAGTGCACATCTTTTAGAGAACATAACTTTTCAGTTTTTTAACAAAAATTAATCAAAAGTTTTACTATTCTTACAGTCCATGAAACCTTAAAAGAAAACTTTTTAGCTATAAATATAATATGTACTTGTAAAATACAAAATATTTCCTTAAAACTCTAATAACAATCCATTTCCCCTCCACCCAATCTCACTTCCCAGAGAGATAAACTGCTGTTACAACTGGCATTTATCGTTCCAGACCTATCCACACACATAGAAATACATGCACATACATCATTTAAAAATTTCATTTACAAATAGGTACTCATGCCATATGCACACACTGTCCTAAAATGTGTTCACTTAAATCATTCTGGGGTTTTTCATGCTGCAATTCTACAGATGTATTTTATTTTTTTTAATAACTGCATAGTGAAAGTTTAATATTAACTAATATTATTGAGTACTTATATTCTAAGCACTGTTCTATATATTTTAATTTATTTAATTTGTCACATAACCCTCTGAAACAAATTCCATTATTTCTGTTTTATAGATGAGAAAACTGACGGCCGGAGAAATTAAGTTAGCCTATGTCATGCAACCAGTAAATGACGGATCCAGAATGCAAACATGGCAACCTGATTCCAGGGCCCACACACTTCACAGGACCTGCTCCTCATGGTATGCCAAAGTACGGGTACTGATGAACACATAGGTTGAATTCAATTTTTTGCTGTATAAACAATGCTTCAATAAACAGCTATATGCCCATATCTCTTGTACATATGCTTGTATTCTATGGATTAAACCTCTAAAACCAGACCCAGTGGGTCAAAGGTACAGATAGTTCATTTTCTCTGTGCTGTGCTTATCCAACTTATCAGTCACACCCAACTCTTTTCGACCCCATGGACTGTAGCCCGCCAGGCTCCTCTGTCCATGCGGATTCTCCAGGCAAGAATACTGGAGTGGGTTGCCATGCCCTCCTCCACGGGATCTTCCCAACCCAGGGAGTGAACCCAGGTCTCCCACATTGCAGGCAGATTCTTTACTGTCTGAGCCACCAGGGAAGCCCAAGAATTCTAGAGTGGGTAGCTTACCCCTCTTCCAGGGGATCTTCCTGACCCAGGAAATCATACTGGGGTCTCCTGCATCGCAAGCAGATTCTTTATCAGCTGAGGTTCCAGGGAAGCCCTTTCATTTTTGCTAGCTACTATCAAACCGAAAACAAAGATTTACACTCTTAACAATACTCTCAGGCAATGATCAACAGTTTAACATTTTGCCAATTTCCTGGATAAAAAATGGTATCTCAAGTTTCATTACAAATGAGGATAAATATCTTTTTGCATTAGCCACTGCTATTTCTTTTTAGAAATGTCTACTTATACCCTTTGTTTATTTTCTAGTGGTCATCTGACTCTTATACACTGTTATGTATAGTAAACGTTTTTTCTCCTATCTTTCCTTTGGCTTTTAACTTTGTTTACGGTATTTTTTACTTTAATCTTTAAATATGTAGTTAAATCTATTAGTCTTTTCATGGTTTCTAAATTTGGGGCACGGTTAACAAGGCTATCTTGGGTCTCTGAAAACAGCACTTATAATTTTATTTTTTATACGTCTAGCTATTTAGTCCATCTGGAATCTAATTTTGCTTATGATGTGAAGTGGGAATGTATTTGTATTTGCTCCCCCAAATAGCCAATTTTCTAAATACCACTTTTTAAACAATTCATCCTTAATTGCTTGAAATATAGCTTATAAACTGTCTACATGAACACACGTTTTTATAGTCTCTACTTTGTTCTACAGACCTAGTTCCTACTCCTATTGCCCTACAGACCTATTTGTTTTACAAACCTACTTCCTGCTTCAAAACCATTGTCTTAATCAGTCTTTACAACATGCCTTGCTACTTGGTTAAGCAATTCACTCCTCCCCAATTATTTTGTTCTGAATTTTCCTAATGAGTTTTTCAAGTTTACCCTTCTGGATAACTTTAAAATTTCCTTAAAATTCCATTGAAATTTTAATTGAAAGAGTCTAAATTGGGGAGAATTGATATTTTTTACCAACTGAATCTTCCCATCTAGGGCTACTGTATCAATATACTAGTTCAAATCTTCTTTCATGAATTCAGCTTCCACCACAGGTCTCCTATATTTCTTAATATTTATTAATTGGTACTTTTTACTGAAATAGGTTGATGTACAAAATTATGTTCATTTTGGGTGTACAACACAATGATTCAACTAATAGGCATTTTATAGCTTGGCATACTATTGAGTAGATTTTTTTTTGGATGAACAACCATGACAATGTATGTCTAGTCTAAATGATAATGAAGCACACGCAAGAATCCTCCCTCTTGTCTACTACACAGTGAAATGTTGTATAATTTTTTAAAATTATTTTTAATACATAGCTAAGCTTGAAAATAAGAAATTTTCCAGTACCAAAACTGAATAGTGGAATGAGAAGATGAAGCTGCATTGGGCTTAGGAATGCCCACAACATGGACATTAGGAATAAAGAAAGGCTTTAAAGGGAAATAGGTTAACACCCAAAGTGTCAGAGAGTTGATGTTGTTAGCCCTCCATGCATGGCCATAACCAATGAAGTAGGTTCTTTAAGTTGAATAGCTGCTTCAATGAAATTGGACTAGAACATCTCCAATTACTTGGCTGCACATCTTAGAAAAGGAGAGAAACAAGAAAAGCCTGCTAAACTTTATATTCTCTTTAACCAGGGGACTGTCCCTAAAAGAGTCCCCCAAAATTAACATGACTATAAGAAACATTTAGAAGCTAGAATCACTGTATTACATATTTCAATTTTAGATAATACTTACTGACTACCTGACAAGGATAACAGCATTAATATACTCACCCTTTTCCCTAATTCAACTTGGGATTTTTATCGATTATATTATTATAAACAGTTTTCACTTTGCATGTTTTCACTGTACACACACAAATTGAGATTCACAATTTAAACTTTCAGCAACATGGTTCAAATTCCAGGTACCATTGTACTTTTAAATAATTGCACAGAATGCAAACTGAAGTGCCAGTTCTTCAATCCACAAATTACTATGTATATACCAGATGCTTCTTGTGATCAGTGATCAATCACATAACTTCTTTCAAAGTGGAACTAGTGATTGATCACTGTGTATTTTTTAGTTCAGACAGCAAGCATGAAGTTATATGTCTCCTTGTCACCTAGTGATAATCCTACATGACAGTTTGACAGGTTATAAAAATAGATAATCAAAAGAGGAAATTAACCAATGAGGATGAAAGCTCACAAAGAAATGAAAAGTGGAAACACTGAAAGTGAAATTCACATTGAACATAAAAGATATTACAGAAGAAACAGCTGACCATGGAATGTTGATACTGCTGTCACTGAAGCAGTATTTATATATGCAGCTAGAGGAATTCAGTAAAGGCCAAATTATCCACATAGATGAAAAAAGTGGTTGTGACATAATAATGCCTGCAGAAATTTCATGACACAGAGGGAAAAGGATAAAATTTTTGAAGTGGGTCCAAATTTTGAAATTTCTGTATCTACCATACCAGGTATGCTACTGCTGCTGCTAAGCCGCTTCAGTCGTGTCCGACTCTGTGCAACCCCAGAGATGGCAGCCCACCAGGATCCCCCATCCCTGGGATTCTCCAGGCAAGAACACTGGAGTGGGTTGCCATTTCCTTCTCCAATGCATTTGAAAGTGAAAAGTCAAAGTGAAGCCGCTTAGTTGTGTTCGACTCTTAGTGACCCCATGGACTGTGGTCTGCCAGGTTCCTCTGTCCATGGGATTTTCCAGGCAAAAGTACTGAGTGGGGTGCCATTGCCTTTTCCACTATACCAGGTATAGCAGAGATTTATGTCGTATCTTAAGTCATATACAAGAAGGCAGCAAGCAAGGCGAGTCCCGTTCTAACTTCTCTTAGTGAGGTTTTTACAAAGAAATAATACTTCAATTCCAAAGTCTCTAATATTTTGAATAACGGTACACTAAATATTAGTTTTAGCTATTTCAAAAATTTCTCTGTACATTTATAACTATCAGAAAGAAAATTCTAAACGCTTTGACAAAGATTTTTTTAAAGGTTTATAACATTTATAGTCTGGTCTGGAATCATAATTTCCCCAGTTGCTAGTGTTAGAATTCTACTTAACTGGAGTCAATGCACACCACTTTTCTTTGGCGTCTCCATTCCTGAGTTTTCATCTCTTGGGTGCCTGGACTTTGTCCTCAGGTAAGTTATTTTTGTTTACTTTAAAACAGCATCATCAGTACTGTTATTTCTGGGTTAAGCTAGCTCTTGCTTTACATTTGAAGAACAATCCAAATAATTATAAAATGCCTGAAACATATTTTCTCTCCTTTAGAAGTCTGAAAATACTATTCCACACCCTTCTTGCATTCATGAAATATCACCATGGCCAAGTTTCTAAGACTACTCTGATCCTTTGTACCTTGAATATGACTTGTTCCTCCTATACCTGTATGCCCATATGATTCTTAATTCTAAAAATTCAGCAAAAATATTCCTGACCCCCAATGTCCAACTCTATCCTCCTGCCTCTCACTTAACTCAATTATCTAGATTCCAAACTCATTACCATGTTTGCAGCAAAAAAACAAAAGGTCAGGAACACTACACAGATGGTCACATAAAAGGAAAGACCAAAACAAAAAAATAAGACTAAATACAAAAAGACTTGCAGCCTGCAATCCTTCAGGTTATTTTAAAAACTTCGGTGTTCTACGATGATTTATTTCCTGAGGAAAGGATTCCAGGTAAAAAATGCTTTAATATAATTAGAACCCACATACAGCTACCAAATTCTGAATTCAATATTTTATAATTTTAATATTATATATATATTTTAGTAGAAATTCCTAATTACTTTTACATGTGGCTTTGAGATGTCAAGTTCCTAACTACTTTTTCAGTTAATTCCAACAGAACCATGATTTACCAGAATGCACAATATTTTTAATGCTTTATAGTTTCATATTCAACACATATAAAAAACACTTAGAAGTAACTCAAGTATCATTTTTTAAAAATTGCTTATGTATTTTGAAAGATACTACATAAGAGATTCAAATGTTAATTTGATTGTAAAGAGCTCTTTTTAAACGACTGCCTAGAAAGCTTAATAATACTATTTTTAGGGTTTTGCAAAACACATACACAATCACCTTTATCTGAAATTAAATATGAAACTCAAACCCTAAGCTTATCCAGGTAAGAAAAATATTATTAGCAACTGAAAACCAGAATAATCAAATGAGAGAGCTTTGAACCAGGTGTAAAAATACTTTATGTCCCCCTGTTTCAACATTAAGAATAGAAACAAAACCACAACCTTTTCTTTTGGTTAACCACAAAGCAAACTACAGTTGGTTTGCATAATTTCAGAGCAATGCATGTGTGTGTGTGCTTAGTCACTTAGTCATGTCCAACGCTTTGCGACCCTGCCAGGCTCCTCTGTCCACAGGATTCTCCAGGCAAGAACACTGGAGTGGGTTACTATGTCCTCCTCCAGGGGATATTCCCAACCCAGGGATCAAACCCGGGTCTCCCCAATTGCAGGTGGATTCTTTACTGCCTGAGCCACCAGGGAATCATAAAGCAAACTACAGTTGCTTTGCATAATTTCATGGCAATGCATACTTGGCAAATAAACAGCATACAAGGCATTACACGTCAAACATTCTGGCTAACTGAGGTTACAGTAAGTCTTTCTCTTCAATGTATTGCCAGAACAAAGGATAAGAATTTTCATACTGCTATGACCAACAGCCAGAAAAAAAAAAAAAAACACCTTTAAAAATTATCACTAAAAATAAAACTCAGGTGATAAAAGTCCTATATCAATTAAGTATTGATAGAACATGTGCTTAGCTAAAAGCAAGAGCAAAAACATAAAACACAGTAGACTCTCCACATCAAATTCTAAACTCACTAGCATTTTGATACAACTGCTTCAAAACTCCAACCAGGGACTTCCTTTGTGGCTCAGTGGTAAAGAATTCACCTGTCAATGCAGGAGGCATGGGTTTGATTCCTGATTTGGGAAAGATCCCACGTCCCTTGGAGCAACTAAGCCTGTAGGCCACAACTATCGAGCTAAAGCCCGGAAATCGCAACTCCTGAAGCCTGCGAGCCCTAGAGCCCATGCTCCATAACAAGAGAAGCCACCACAAAAAGACGCTCGAGCACCACAACTAGAGTGCAGCCCCTGCTCCTCACAGCTAGAGACAAGCCCGAGTAGCAACAAAGGCCCAGTGCAGCGAAAAAATAGACAAACATATAAAATTTTAAAACACTCAAATCAGGACTTCTCTGCTGGTCGAGTGGTTGGAATCCGCCTGCCAATGCAGGAGACATGGGTTTGATCCCTGGTCCGGGAAGATTCCACATGCCTCAGGACAACTAAGCCCGTGCTGCACAACTACTAAGCCCACGTGCTGCAACTACGGGGCCCGTGCCCTGGAGCCTGTGCTCTGCAACAAGAGAAGCCACCAGAATGAGAAGCCCTCAGACTGGAATGAAGAGTAGCCCCACTCACTGCAACTAGAGACAGCCTGCACAGCAACAAAGACCCAGCACAGCCATAAATAAATACATAAGTTAAAAAAAAAAAAACCACTCAAATCAAAGCAGCATCCAAACCTGACTTCTTGGCAAAGCCAGTTCCAAAAACTAGCCAAAGGGAAGAGACTTTATTCTACTCAAATCAATAATAAGACAAAAGTACTGTTTATTTATAATAGTGAGCTATTGAAGACACCAAATCTCTTTAATTCCCCATAAAATTATATACATTTTAAATGTTTTATTCCAGATCCTTATTGTTAAACACCTTACCTCCCTTCTTGAGGCAGGTAAGATATTCCTTCCTAAAACAAAAACTAAATGATATCTAATAAACCATCTATTATATACGGATAGCATATGCTAATTACTGACTGAACTTACATGATTTTTCAATTCTCTTTTCACCCCAAATCAAATATTTCTTTTCCCTTTTGTTCACTACTTATGCTCACTAAGCCATGTTTCAGGTGTTTAGGATTCCATTTATCTAAACTATTAAATTATTAATACTTCTACCCTGAACATATGGTCCTTTGAGTACTATATTTTATGAAATGGTTCTCAGCACTGAGGAGAAATAAGTAACAAAACTGCAGTTATAAGATTTTAAATTAAGCACAGAGTAGAATGCTGGCAAGCTTTAGAAGTCTGTACTCAAAATAACAAAAGTTTCCAAATTCTTCAATACATTAATCAATTTGGTTTGATCAATGATAAAATAAATTGAACTTATGAAATAATCTTACATGGAATAAATGATAACAAAAATGTTGTAATGAAATAAATCCTGCTACCAACAGATATTTTTAGCAAGATTATTACCAATAATGCAGAAAAAGTATTTGACAAAATTTAATAAATACCCTGTGATGATGAAAATTCTCAGCAAGCTAGAAATAGAAAGGAACTGAATATAGAGCATCTATGAAAAACCCACAGCTAATATCATACTTAACAGTGAAAGGCTGACTGCTTTTGTCACAAGATTAGGAGTGAGACAAGGATCTCACACTTCTTTTCAACATAATACAAGAAGTCCTAGCTACTGCTTTAAGAAAAAATAAAAGCTACACAGTTTGAAGGAAGAAGGAAAAATCTTTTTTTGCAGATCACATGACTGATCATATAGGAAATCTTATGGAATCTACCAACAAAGCTACTAGAAATCATATGTGAATTTAGCAAGGATCTCAAGTTATCAGAAAAAGTTGTATTTCTGTATGACATCAATGGACAGTTGGGAATTAAAATTTGAAAGACTATAATTTATAAGAGCATTAAAAATATGAAATACTTATGAATAAATTTAAGAAGAGATGTGCAAGACCTGTACACTGCAAAGTACAAAACACTGCTGACATTAAGAACTAAATAAATGTACAGAAACACCATCTTGACGGATTAAAAGACTTCATACTATTAAGAAGTCAAACTCTTCAAACTGATGTATAGATTTCAATATAATCCCAATCAGTATCTCCACAGGCTATATATTTTTTTGGAAATTGACAATATGATTCCAAAATTTACATGGAAATGCAAAATATCTAAAATATTCAAAACAATTTTGAAAAAGAACAAAGCTGAAAGACTTACAATGCTTGATTTCAGGACTTGATATCACTTAATTCAAGACTGATATGGATGGACTAATAGATATTTAGATCAGTGGGGAAAAAAGAGAGAGAGTCTAGAAACAGACCCAAACATATACAGTTAGCTGATTTTACAAAGGTGCCAAAGTAATTCCGTGGGACAAGGATACTCTTTTCAACAAACAGTGCTAGAATAATTGGATATCCACAAAGAAAAAAATATAAACAAAGCTTTACCTCACACCATATATACAAACATTAACTCAGAATGAGTAATAGATCTCACTGAAAAAGCTGAAATCATTAAAACACCTAAAAGAAAACAGGAAAATCTTTGCGACCCTGGGCTAGGAAATATTTTTTTTAGGTAGGGTATAAAAAACATAAGTCATAAAAGAAAAAGAATAAATTGGACTTTGTCACAAGTTTAAAACATTTATACTTCAAAAGACATTAAGAAAATTAAAAGGCAAAATATAGACGGGAAGAAAATATCTGTAAAACATGCATATGATAAAGGACTAATACCCAGAAAATAATATATCTCTTATGACTCAGTTATAACAGGACAAATGACCTGATTTTAAAATAGCAAGAGATTTGAACAGATGTTTCACCAAAAAAAGATACACTAAGCACATGAAAAGATTTTCAACGTCATTAGTCATCAGGAAAAATCAAACTAAAATCACAACAAAATACCACTACACACCCCCTAGAATAGCTAAAATTAGAAAGACTGAAAATACCAAGTGTTGGGGAAGATGTGGAGTAACTAAAACTCTTAAAATTGCTCATGAGGAATGCAATGTGTTACAGCCACTTTAGAAAAGCCTGGCAGTTTGTTATAAAAAGTTAAATTTACCCTTCCCATACGACCCAGCAATCCCATTCCTAAGCATGAAAATGAATGTCCACATAAAAATCTGCATTCTCAAATTCACAGCAGTCTTTTAATAAGAGCCAAAGACTAGAAACATGCTAAATATTTATCAACGGGTGAATGGTGTTTTACCAAATCAACAAACACTACTGAGCAGTAAGTAGGAAATATAATATCTCCAACAACATGGACAAATCTCAAAAGCATCACACTACGGGAAAGAATGTGAACCAAAATACTACATACATATTCTAAGATGCCACCAATATGAAATCCTAGAAAAGGGAAAACTAGTGACAAAGACCAGATCACAATGGTTGCTAGAGGTCAGAGGTGGAGAAAAGGAACTAACTGCATAGGAGCATGAGAAAGCTGCTGGAGGGAGATGGAAATGTTCTGTATCATAAATATGGTGGTAATTAAACAACTGTGTACAACCGTACAACACAGAACCATGCATTTGAAATCGGAAATTCTTTCTCTGTAAATTCTACCTAAATGTATAGGAAGATTTGGCTCTATTGAGTCAAAATCCTACACAGAGTATCACAGTATGATTTAAGAAACAGAACAAACAAACAAAAAAACCTACGAGAAGACACTATAGAATTTAAGTCACTGGCAGTTTTTTAGAATGTTGTAAAAGTAGAGGCCAAGGAACAGTGATTAATAAAAGGCAGTCCCACAACCATTTACACACAAAAATTGCACATACACATGTATTTGTACCTTCCCTCCTCCTGACCATTCATACCACTTTTACACTTATTTATTCATAGAATTACTCTTTTTGATTAAGAAACTATCAAAAAGAAACATTAGGTACAGTTTCAAATGAAAATATGAAAAAGTTCTGGAGATGGATGGTGATATTTGCAAAACAATGTGAACATAATTAATGCCATACACTTAAAAAGGGTTTAAGTGGTAAAATTTTAGGTATATTTTACCACAACGAAAAATGTGTTTTACAAATCAGGAAAAAATAATTCGAAGAAAACTTACACAAATCTGGAAATCCATAAGGAAGTTACATTTTAAAACAGTTCCTTTTGTTTAAAGGATAAACACTGATTTTTCTTTGAACCGTGCACTCACGAAAATGAAGTAAAGTGAAGTTGCTCAGTCATGTCTGACTCTTTGTGACCCCATGGACTGTAGCCTACCAGGCTCCTCCATCCATGGGATTTTCCAGTCAAGAGTACTCGAGTGGGATGCCATTTCCTTCTCCAGGAGATGTTCCTGACCTAGGGACTGAACCTGAGTCTCCCACATTGCAGGCAGATGCTTTATTGTCTGAGCCATCAGGGAAGCCCATGCACTCACGAAAGCAAGCTTAAAAGTGAATAGGTATGATGCTTCTAGCTAAAGGAAACTGTGCTACTGTGCTCAGCAACTCTTTCAGAATTTATTTACAATGTTTAGGTCTCTACCAAGGTAGCTTCTGCTTATAACAGTTGATAACTGAGTTATCTACAGTCAACAGGAAAAACATTAGAAGACAGAGATCATCAGATCAGGGAGCTCAGATCCAAAACAGTTCTGTATTTGGTGGCCTAAATACATGTATTTTGTCATTTAATTTAGTCTGCAGACTGGCCTCAGCACAAATACTAAAAACAAGCTAATAGAAGTGGCTGTGGTCTAAGGTTAAACAAGGTCACGCAGAACTGCCAAAAAACACATCTAATTTCATTTTATTTGGGGAAAAAAGAAAGTCATCTTTGCAATTCACTGTGGATAAACTGCAGTCTGATTGAGGCTAGAGATCTGTCAAGTACATTCATTATAATTGTTAGTTATTTATGCTATTGTGTGCTTAGTCGCTCAGTTGTGTCCTACTCTTTGTGACTCCATGGACTGCAGCCCACCAGGCTTCTCTGTCCATGGAATTCTCCAGGCAAGAATACTGGAGTGGGTAGTCATTTCCTTCTCCAGAGGATCTTCCCAACCCAGGGACTGAACCCAGGTCTCCTGTCTTGCAGGCCGATTCTTTACTACTTGAGCCACCAGGGAAGCTCCTTATGATACTGAGATAGCCCCAAATAATATTCTTAGTTGATAGAATGCATGTGTTCTAAGCCTCTCGAGTCGTGTCTCTTTGTGACCTTAGGGACTGTAGCCCGCCAGGCTCCTCTCTGTCCATGGGATTCTCAAGGCAAGAATACTGGAGTGGGTTGCCATGCCTTCCTCCACAGGATCTTCTCAACCCAGGGATCAAACCCAGGTCTCCTGCATTGTGGATTCTTTACCATCTGAGCCACCAGGGAAGCCCAAGAATACTGGAGTAGGTAGCCTATCCCTTCTCCAAGGGATCTTCCTGAGTCAGGAAATCAAACCAGGGTCTTCTGCATTGCAGACGGATTCTTTACCAGCTGAGCTACCAATTGACAAAATCAGAAAATTCTTGAATGTAACAGCAAGAGATGGCAAAGATTTAGTAATCTACCTAAGGCTGGCAGGGCATTGTTATTGAACAATAGCATTACTAGAACCTGGGGAATCATAAAGAAAAACAAAGTTCAAAGACGGCATGCCTCGAACAGGAAAGAATGAGTGTGTTTGAAGAAAGTTCTATGCACCATCTAGGGAAGGAGTTCTGAGTTAAGGCCTCGATAAATTTTAGGAGGGCCATTTCAATCTCAGGTAGACAATGAATTGTCGTGATGATAGCAGCAGTAGCTGGTGGCAGTAAATACGTACTGCTTCCTATCTGCTGGACACAAATTCCAAGTACTTTAATTATATTAACTTGCTTAATCTTTAAAACACTGTGAGACAGGCAAACCATTTTAGAGAGATGAAGAAATAGGTTCAGGGAGATGAGGTAACTTTCCCGTTGTAATCCAGCTGGTAGGCAGCAGAGCTACCACAGGATGTCCTGCTCCATTTCCAGAGTTTTTGCTCTTAATATTATTCTGCTTGTCTTTGGAAAATAACATTGTTTTCCCAGAACCAAGAAAGTTAAAAGAATTGCTGTAATTGTGTACTAGACTGGAGAGTAATATTTTTAAAATCTAGTAAGAAATGAAAAGTTTTCAACATTTATTAAAAGCCATTTTAGCACAGAAGGCAACTGACTAAAGCAAAGCAAACAGTTGTACATCCCCAAATTTACCATTAACGTATATTTTTAATAAAATTTATTAAACAATTTTTGATTTTAAAAGGTAAAAATAAATCACAATAATCAAATGCAAAAAAAAATCATTTGATTATACCTTCATAAGAATTCAAGTCAGTGCTTTCAAGAACAAACAAACAAACAAACAAAAAATTTATGTACCAGGTATGATGCTAGCTGGGCTTCCCTGGTAGCTCTGCCTGCAAAGCAACAGACCTGGGTTTGATCACTGGGTCCGGAAGATCCTTGGAGAAGAGAATGGCTACCCACTCAAGCATTCCTGCCTGGAGAATTCCACAGACAGAGGAGGCTGGCACGCTACATACAGTCCATGGGGTCACAAAGAGTCAGACACAACTACGTAACTAACATTTTCACTTCATTTTTTCATGATGCTAAATACAGGACATATAGAAGATGAATTTATTAAAAAGTAAACAAAATGGCCCTGTGATCTCAAAAATCTTATACTCTACAATAATTCTTTGTACTAATCCCCATTTTTCATAGGGCTCAAGGGGGGTGAAATGATCTGTTTAAGGTCCAAGCTAAATAACTGACATAGGATTTGAACTCAAACCCATTTAACTCCAAAATCTATATATACTTTTACTCTATAACAAGCTGATAGTGTTTCTGAGTATAGGAACTAGAAAAAAATTGCAACTGACTTCATATAACAAGTACAGGGTACCTGGTCTCTGTTTAACATTTTAGAACCATTTCACGTTAGCTGAGAACTTGAAAAGGGGAAGTGTGAATTCTAGACTAAATCTTGGGTTACAAACCTCACATAGTTTGAGCACAGCACAAGTACACTGCAAGAGTCACTCATATTGTAAAATAGTTAAACATTTTAAAATACATATTGCAGTGGACTGCAGATGGTGTGACTCCACTGGAAAAATGGAGGGCGGGGGGTGTTAATTCCAAGAGTTTCTGGTCTTTGGAACTGAAATCCCTCTTCTTTAGATTTTGCAGGCAGATGACTGTAATAAAAGTTACCCAGTTAGGGTCGATAAATAAGAACTGGACCAGGAAGTCTTCTGAGGGCTGCCATTGGTAGCTGCTCTGTCAGAAACTCGTTTCTACGTTAGGAAAAAATGTACTGATATAACTTTCAGCTGCTTACCTAATAAGGAACAAAATGTTAAAGATACTGTGCTTCACAAAAGAAGACCCTATTCCCAGTGAGATGTACTGAATTAATCCAGCTGTATAACATCTTATTCAACTTTGGAACTAAAAGTATGCATTTATGACATGGCTTAGGTTTGAAGATGTAACCTAGATCCACTTGGCCACCCTAAAACTATTAGCTTAGAGAAAATTATGCTTTGCCCAAACTGAATTAACCAGGGATAAATGATTTTGAAAGAAATGTTAAGGAAATGGCCAAGTCTTGAGAAATGAATTCAAAACTGTGCTTTCAACATGGTTAAAAACACCCAGAACTTCATCACCATTATATCCCCAAAACATTTAAGAACTCAGTATGTACTCTTAAAAGCTGTACAATAGAAGGGAATTAGAATTATCAAGTATAAGACAGGCTTAAAAATTTTTTTTAATGTATAAAAGCGTATGTACTTACATGTTCATAAAGATAATATAAACATATGAAGATATTTGGGTAACAGAAAAATGGATTCAGAATCAGTTGAAAAACACAGCAGAATCAATTAAACTTAGTTCTTTGCCAAACTTTCCCCAACTACATTTACAGGCCTTAATCATAGAAGATATGCTGACATAACAATTACTTCATAAGAAGTAATTCTCAGAATAATCTGATTAAACTCATCAAAATTACACAAATTTACTTGTAAAATTATCTTTCGAACTCTAAAATTTTCTGACTAGTTATCTTTTAAAAAGTATTATGATTCTTTTTTTTGCATTTTAAGATCATTTCATTGGGGGGAGCAGGAGGTCACTGGGGTGGAGGGGCAGCTACAAATGCCCTTTCCCACCTGCTAGTGCTGTACTATTTAATTAAAATTAAAATTTTAATTGTGGTAGAAATCATGGAACATAAACTTAACCATTTTTAAGTGTAAGTTTAGCAACATTAAGTATATTCACTATTGTGCAACAGGTCTCCAGAACATGTTTTGCTTTGCAAAACTAAAGTGGTTATTTCGTCTCAAGTGAGCCCTAAGGCATTTAAAAATAATATGGACCAGCATATCTAGAAAGCAAAATATATTCAAATCAAGGCCCACTGTGAGGGTATCATTTGGACAGAAACTAGGTGACAGTCTGACTCTCTTAAAGCAATGGTTTTCCTCATAAAGTGAATAAAGTAATTTTGTAAATACTTTTTTGTTTAGTTAAGAGAAGCATTTCCCTTAAGGCAAAGATAACATCTTACTCATGTTTATATTTACCATATCTAACTATACAAACTATTTAATACACACCATTGATAGCATCAAAGGAAACTATTTAAATACAGTTTCATAATCTAATTAAATTTATTCTTACCTATTCAATATATTGGTTCTCTAAGAACCACTATCAGGAATACCGTTACCCTATGTTCACACTATTTTTAAAAACTTCCTTTAAAAATGAATTTTTAAAGGAAATTAAATTTATTCATTCAAGTTGTAAAATTCCCAGTTGACTGTGCTCACATAATAATCAGCTCACATAAATGGTATATAAAGATAAGCTTTCTACTTACCATATAGTTACCATAAGCATGATCAAACATTTCCAATACTTGATTCCTAATTTTAAAAGAGCAGAAATGGGAAAAAGTTAAATATATTCTACTTAATGTCTTTCAAAAAGTTAATGCTCCTTCATAAACATATACCAACAAAAAATAAAGCAAATATTTAGTTAGGAAGGAACATAAACAGTCAGGAAACAGACCAGTGTTAGCAGACAAGTGAATCACACAGAGCTAGGCCAACCTTTCACTATTCTAGAAATTCATATAAAATTCATCTTACACTGTTTCCTAAGAAAACTGTTGAAGGATGCATGCCATGAAGAGAGAAGAAAATCTGATGATGAAAAACAATTACCTCTTAACAAAATTATTTAATATAAATGTCTCGAAAGGGGAAAACAATAAAGAGCCCCCAAAGAAATAATTATTGTTAACATTTATTGCTTATACTAAACGTTCTACAAAAAAAAAAAAAAAAAAAAAAGAGGTGGGAATGTGTATCACTGTAAAATAACAATACTCTACCAAGTCTCTGCCTTTCCCCTTAAATTAAATAAGATCACTAATGCCTAGTTTAATACATATTTGTTAATATGTTGGCCACATTTCCAAAAGCTATATTTTATGATACTGTGTACCTTTTGCTCCTTTAAAAAACTGTCAAAAGTCAATAAACAATATTCATTCCTAAAGTAAGAAAACTAATCCTCAAAAAGAGATTCATGTATTTGGCTAACTCTGTTTCTCAAAATTCCAAGATGACTGTTTAAAGTGGAGATTTCTGATCCCCACACCAGATTTTGCCTTTGTTATTCATGAGCTGGTTAATTATGTAGGCTGCCCCCTAATAAACAGGAACTGCACTGGCAGTTTTGGCTCTCAAAACATGACAGAACTGCTCAGAAACTCATGGTTTCACTGACATAAAGCAGGACAGACCACAGCATTGTCAGAATATTGGAGAAGCAATAATGATATTTACTTTGTAATGTTTAATATATGCTGGTCACTGTTTTAAATGCTTTCCATATATTAACTCATTTAATTATTACAACAACCTTAATGTAATGGTATTACTATATTATAGATGTGGAATACGAGAAACCAAGAAGTTGAATAACTTAGACAAGGTCATCCTGCCTTGACTGAAAATGGCAAGGCCAGGAGTCAACTCCCTGTGTTGTTCTTGTTTGCTCAGTCACTCAGTCATGTCCAACTCTGTGACCCCACGGACTGCAGCACACCAAGCTTCCCCGTCTTTCACCATCTCCCAGAGCTTGCTCAAACTCAAGTCCACTGAGTCGGTGATACCATCCAACCATCTCATCCTCTGCCTGTCCCCTTCTCCTCCTGCCTTCAACCTTTCCCAACATCAGGGTCTTTTCCAATGAGTCAGTTCTTCGCATCAGGTGGCCCAAGTATTGGAGTTTCAGATTCAGGATCAGTCCTTCCAATGAATATTCAGGAGTGATTTCCTTTAGGATGGACTGGTTGGATCTCCTTGCAGTCCAAGGGACTTTCAAGAGTCTTCTCCAACACCACAGTTCAAAAGCATCAATTCTTCGGCACTCAGCTTTCTTTATAGTCCAACTCTCATATCCATACATGACCACTGGAAAAACCATAGCTCTGACTAGACGGACCTCTTGTTGGAAAAGTAATGTCTCTGCTTTTAGGTTGGTCGTAACTTTTCTTCCAAGGAGCAAGCATCTTTTAATTTCATGGCTGCAGTCACCATCTGCAGTGATTTTGGAGCCCAACAAAATAAAGTCGGTCACTGTTTCCATTGTTTCCCCATCTATTTGCCATGAAGTGATGGGATCGCATGCCATGATCTTTGTTTTTTGAATGTTGAGCTTTAAGCCAGCTTTTCTACTTTCCTCTTTCACTTTCATCAAGAGGCCCTTTAGTTCTTCTTCACTTTCTGCCATAAGGGTGGTGTCATCTACATATCTGAGGTTATTGATATTTCTCCCAGCAATCTTCACCCCAACCTGTGCTTCATCCAGCCCGGCATTACCCATGATGTACTCTGCACAGAAGTCAAATAAACAGGGTGACAATATACAGCCCTGACATATTCCTTTCCCAATTTGGAACATGGAAACAAGTCCATTGTTCCATGTCCAGTTCTAACTGTTGCTTCTTGACCTGCATACAGATTTCTCAGGAGGCAGGTAAGGGGGTCTGGTATTTCCATCTCTTGAAGAATTTTTCCACAACTTGTTGTGATCCACACAGTCAAAGGTTTTAGCGTGGTCAATGAAACAGAAGTAGATTTTTTCTGGAATTCTCTTGCTTTTTCTATGATCCAACGGGATGTTGACAATTTGATCTGTGGTTCCTCTGCCTTTTCTAAATCCAGCTTGAACGTCTGGGAGTTTTCGATTCACATACTGTTGAAGTCTAGCTTGGAGAATTTTGGACATTACTTTGCTAGTATGTGGAGTGAGTGTAATTGGGCAGTAGCTTAAACATTCTTTGGCTTTGCCCTTTGTTGGGACTGGAATGCAAACTGACCTTTTCCAGCCCTGTGGCCACGGCTGAGTTTTCCAAATTTGCTGGCATATTGAGTGCAGCACTTTCACAGCATCATCTTTTTAGGATTTGAAAGAGCTCAGGAGGAATTCCATTACCTACACTAGCTTTGTTCGTAGTGATGCTTCCTAAGGCCCACTTGACTTTGCACTCCCAAGATGTCGGGCTCTAGGTGAGTGATCACACCATCGTGGTTATCTGAGTCATTAAGATCTTTTTTGCATAGTTCTTCTTCATGTTCTTTTCTTGTTTCTTCTTCTTCTGTGTATTCTTGCCCCCTCTTCTTAATAGCTTCTGCTTCTATTAGGTCCATACTATTTCTGCCCTTTATTGTGCCCATCTTGGCATGAAATGTTCCCTTGGTTTCTCTAATTTTCTTGAAGAGATCTCTAGTCTCTCCCATTCTATTGTTTTCCTCTATTTCTCTGCACTGTTCACTTAGGCTTTCTTATCTCTCCCTACTATTATTTGGAACTCTGTATTCAGATGGGTACATCTCTCCTTTTCTCCTTGCCTTCCGCTTCTCTTTTCGCAGCTATTTGTAAGGCCTCCTCAGACAACCATTTTGCCTTTTTGCATTTCTTTTCTTGGGGATGGTTTTGATCACTGCCTTCTGTACAACGCTAGGAACCTCTCCATAGTTCTTCAGGCACTCTATCAGATCTAATCTCTATAGCCAGGCTCCTTTCCTACCTAGAACTCTTACCCAAAATAAGCAGAGCCTGAGGCAGTGAACTGAATCCTGTGTCCTCAGGGCACATCCTAGCTCTAAAATCCTCAGTCTCATCAACTGAAAAATGAGACTAATGCATCTACTTCAGTTGAAAGGATTACCCAAAATAATCCATGAAAGCATCATATAAGTAACAAGGTCTCCAGCTCAGTAGGTAAAGAATCCACCTGCAATGCAGGAGATTCAATTCTTGGGTTGGGAAGAGCCCCTGGAGAAGGAAATAGCAACCCACTCCAGTATTCTTGCCTGGAGAATCCTATGGACAGAGAAGCCTGGCAGGCTACAGTCCATGAGGTCGCAGGAGTGAGACATGACTTAGTGACTAAACCACCACTGAAGTGGCTCAGTGGCAAGGAATGCATCTGCCAATACTGGAGATGTAAGTTCCATCCCTGGGTAGGGAAGATCTCCTAGAGAAGGAAATGGCAACCCACTCCAGTATTCTTGCCTGGGAAATCCCTCGGACAGGGGAGCCTAGCAGGCTACACTCCGTGGGGTCGCAAAACAGTTGGACAGGACTTAGCAACTAAAACAAATAACAACAAACGCCAGGCTTACTAAGTCAAAATCTGCAAGACTTGAGACCAAGAAATCAGTCTTTCAATTAAACACTCTTAAATTTGGGGGAGTAAGGGCTACAGAAAAAACTATAAAAGTCAATATTATGGCGAGGCAAGGCCAAGTCTCCTGATAATTATCAAAAGAAAAACATTTTATCAGTAACAGTCTTGTATTAATTCTTACTATTATTCCCAAAGTTTCAATCACTAATGTAAAGAATTAAGAGTCTTAAAGAAAATGGCTGGATCTATTTTTCTTTTACCTCCTGTTGTATTGCAATTGTCATTTTAAAAGCTGTAATCATGGATGATGAAATACTGGTAACAGTAAAGTTAGCAGACAGAAAAGGACTAATTTCCAGAACCTGCTATAATAATCAGCAGAATCAAGTACACTCAACCTTGTGAACTGAACAAGCTAAGTCCTACCAACTTTTTATAAACAACAATTATTTAAAAACACCTAATCATTAAAAGCGGCTTCCCTGGTAACTCAGGGAAAACAAGGTGATAAGCCACTTTGCTAAAACATTGATTCTTTATATGTTTATATGTATGATAGAATATGGATCAAGTTATCTCAGAAAATTATGGAGTATCTCAAAGAATCCTTCTAGACATTTTTTTATAATATTGCAGGTGACAAAGAGCTCTCAAATTAGCTAATAAAAAAAAAAGGAGCTAAATTTCCCCTTTAAGCATTGATATCAATAAATGGAATATGGAAATTACTTTTTCCTTCCCCTGAAATAGAATTAATAAAAAATTACTGTTAAGACAAATTCCTGTAACTGGTAATAGTAGTGCCTAGACATATATATTACAGATAACATTAGGATTAACTTGTTAACCCAACTTTGCCCTCAAGCTTCAAGATGATGAATAAATTATGTTTGCAAATGACACATTCTTTTCCAAGTTCTTACATTTATGAAGCACATGACCATCCCATGATCACCAAATTTCACCAATCATACTTCAAACTGGAAGTATTTACTACCCAGTTGACCTCTCTCACTTTCTTAATTACACATATAAGTCCTAACAATCATATTTAAATAAAGAATGGTAGAATAACTACTATATCATACAGAAACACAGTTTTCTATTGCGTTTTGTATCTTTAACAACTGAATAAAAATGTATTGGAAGTCAGGTCCACTCTTTCTTCACTGTAAATAATTTCTGTAAGTCAGCTTTTTCTAAAGTTACATTGCTTGCCAACATGCTATAGACACTGAACTGTTTCACACTTCATTTTTAAAGTAAAAACATTAACAACTGCTGTAACATTTAAAACACAAAAACAATAAATGAATTCCATGAAGTATAAGACTACATCTATCCAGCTAAATGATTCCTAAAACCATAAACTGCAAGTAACCAAGCAATTTTTCACTATTCCTTATCATTTCAGTCTTTATCATCAGTTAAGTCTGGGGGGAGGGTAAGGGATGGGGCATTTTCTGCTTTTCATCATAAATCATCATTTGGATATTTGGAAAAAATTGTACAGGTAAACCTAACAAATCAAAGTTCAGTCTCCTGAAAACTCCCAGAGGAGAAAACAGTCAAGCAATGTGTATTTGTTGTTTGTAGCTATAGACTCTTATTATACTCTTATCCTAGAGGAAGGCAATCTAAATTAACAAGCCTAAATAATTGTAACCACTTTCATAAACGATCTCAAAATCTGAGCTGAAATCTCAAGCCAATTTGGTTGGACCGCTCTAGTTAAAAATTTGTCTTGGTCAAAAATAAGTTATTCAAATGACTTTTCTTAACAAAAATTTTTAATAAAAAAGGGAAGGGATTTCCCTGGCGGTCCAGTGGTTAAGAATCTGCACCTCCACTGTAAGGGGCACAAGTTCCGTCCCTGGTCTAGAAACTAAGATCCCCCATGTTGTGCAGTGTGGGAAAAGAAATAAATACATACATGAATAAAAATTTAAAAAAAAGGGGGGGGAGGGAGCGGTGGTCAAATAAAAATACTTGCTCTCCTTAACAGACTTGAAGCATCTCTTTCCAAGGCTTATGGAACTAACTACAGCAAAGTGCAGGGAGCATGGACGCTGAAGCACTTGGGAGCACTTAAGGTTTGAATACTGGCTCCACCATTTAATTAGCTCTGTAACTTTGAAAACATCAACCTTGAGTTTCAATTTCCTCATCTGCAATATGGGGATCGCATTCATCTCATTAAAAAACAGGATTACAGAGACAGTATATGTAAAGTGCCTGGCACTGAACACTGAGTATTCAGTAGAGCAGTTATCAGTGTTACATTAAATCTATAAAAAGAAAATTTAAGACCCTTATTAGAGTTTATTAGTCAATTTTGTTTGGATAGCTGATACTTTTTTTCCAAACAAGTGTCTTTTCCTGCTATTTTATTTAAAAACTAATATAAGACTTAGCAACAATTTCAGTAAAGTGGAAGCCTGTATCTAAAACAAATCCTGATGGTTTCACATCATCTCCATCATAACTCCAGGAGGTAATCATCTTTCCATGTTTTTCTGAGCTTAGACAATTTATTCTTTAAAAAAAAGGGGGGGGATGGTACCACAGATCTTATTCTATAACTTACATCTTTTTTGTCTTGAGAATATATTCTGGGCAGCCTTCTGATGACCTAACTCCTCTTTAACGACTGCGTTTTATTAAATAATATGAATGTTCTGAGGGACAGCTCTGCTATTTCAAAATGCACATCCTTGTACACCTATCTCTACTTTAATAGTGCTTTTATTTCTGTAAGATAGATTCCCTGAGATGGGATTAATGAATCAACGAATGCAGACAATTTAAATTCCAGGAGACTGTAAGTAAAGTACAGCAAATTTACACTCCCACCAAGTTTCTTCTCATACCTCAACTATTCAGGCACTCTGCTTTGTATTTATTTACTAACCTGATGGCAAAACCCAGCTATCTCATTGTTTTAATCTGCATCTCTCACATTTATGAGGTTGAGTAGCTTCATGTTTATTAAGTATTTGCATTTCCTCTTGTGTGAATTAACTCTTCATGCCCTTTGCCCATTTTCTACCGGTTCTTGGCTTTTCCCTTATTCATCTGTGGGACCTGGCCTATATTAGGAATACTGACTCTAAATGAAATGCTATACATATAGCTTGATGATTTTATGCCTTTCAAGACTGATAAAACTACTTTGAGTAAAGTGAATAGGCATACTTAATCTGGGCTACGAAACACCACCATCCAATATTGTTCTACTAGAAAGATGCAGAGCAAGAAAACACTGCAAAGGAAATGGTAAAATGCGTCAAGTTCAAGTTCCAGTGAATGCCCCCTATTCCGTAACAGGTGTAAACATGATTTCCTTAACTAGTGAGATCAGCCGCATTTTTCCCACCTGGGAGCTCACCGCTGCGAGAAATCTAACCACATCTCTGAGTCAAGCGCGACCGCAGAACTCTAGCGCGCAGGGACCCCGGCCGGAGCCCACTTCCCGAGCCACTGACATAGCAGCTGCGTTGACACACCGCGGCTGGTCTTGAGGAGCCTACACAGTCACAGACAGCCCGGGAGACACCCCGAGACAGTCCCCCGATGTCGCCTCGCGGGCCGGCGGCCCCCGTCTTCCCGCACCCTGTCCACCCCGCCAGGCTCCTCTAACAGCCGTCCCCAATCGCGACAGGAGAAGCCACTGCGCGCCCGGGTCGCAATGACAGGCACCTTCGCCCGTGGTCCGCCTCACGAGGAAACCCACCCCCAGGCTGTCAGGCACCCTTACCCAAGCTTCTGCTTCTCCTCGCGACTCATGGGCGCGGCCCCCGCCGTCCACACGGACGTGGCCGACACCAGGCACAGCGCGGCCGTCGCCGCCACCAGGCTCCATGGCGCTCGCTGGGGGACCGAGGACCCAGAGCCCCGGCCGCCGCCGGCTTCGCTCATGGCCCCGCGGTTCCGCGCACGCGCAGCTGCTACGCCCTGCCGGTGGGACACATTGCCGGATGCCGGTGGCGAAGGGGCTGCGAGCCGTGCTGAGGGCGGGATGCGGAGGGACGCGAACGGCCGCCGTCGCCGAGCAGTTCCCCGAAGCCACCAAGCCGGTCCCCAGCGCCAGCGCTGCCACCGCCCTCAGCCCTCAGCAGCCCAGAGCGCCTCCCCCAGCTTTCCGGTGTCGTAGTCTAGGAAACCGCCTTCCCCCAACGCTACTTCCGGGTGGAGCCCGGGCACGGGGAGAACGTTTGGTCAGGACCAATGGAGACGTGGACAAAAGGCGGGACTGGGGAGGGACCTCTCCGCTCGGCCGTCCTCCGACCGGTGCACTTGAGACCCGAAAACTACCAGTCCCAGCGTGCACCGCTGCCTCCCCGGCTCTCTCGCAGTCCGACCCCACCCGGGCCAAATTGCCACCCTGGGTGGGCGCGCTGCACCCTGGGACGTGTGGTCCTCCGAGGGGCTGGAGTGGTTCCTGCGATCCCGCTTGCCCGGGCGCCCGACAGCCAGCGGCCCCTCCGTGGTCTGCAGAGTCCAGGGGAAACCCGTCAGCTCTTTATCCATCTTCCTGCGAATACGTTTCGCTGCGGGCTGGCAGGAATGAGGCTCACACGGCCTCAGGTCAGTGCTGCACGCCGTAGGGAATAATAGTCTCTTTGGGGGCTTGCTTCCCTGGTGGTTCAGATGGTCAAGAATCTGCCTGCAATGCAGGAGACCAGGCCTCTTCTTCAGGGAAATTTCAATACCATTACAGCAAAAATGAATTGAGCCTTTGATGGCAATGTGCTGAGTGTTTTTACTTGCATTCTCTCATGCACTCTTCTCAGCTTAAATAGGTAAGTACCACCACCCCCAGGAAACCGAGGTCGGAGAAATTAGGTTACAAGCCTCGCCACGCTGCTGAGTTAGATTCCAGCCAGCCTCTGTGACTCGGAAGCCCTAACGTGTAACCAGAGTGAAGGAGGGCACGGGAGGCCTGGTACTTGATTAATAATAGTCATCTGAAAAGCTCAACGTCAGGAAACTAGTGTGAGCTGCGAAGAAAGTTTAATGAAGACTAGAACTTGCAATTTATTTTGATGACCAAGTCCCAGGTTAACCATTGGCAAAATGAGAAGATAAGTTCCTCTTGAAAAACCACATTGTTTTTCTTGTGTGATAACTCAGTAGGTATGTGCGGAGCTTAGGAGGGAGAGCATGACCTGTGTGACCACAGGAAATCAGTTAGTCGACCCCTCAGCAGCTCAGCCCTTCGTCCTTGATTTCTATCCCTTGCATCATCTGCTTCCCTCTCAGACCGACTGTTCAGGTGACACCGATGACGCCTCTGCTTTCACTATCCTTTTCTGTCTTAAAATGCAGGTGTTTCCTGCATCTTAAGGTTTTCTTTTTGTACTCTATTTTGTATTCTATAAAACTCTTGTCAGTTTTCTCTTTGTACTCTATTCCTTGGTGATTTCTTCCCCTCTTGTGGATTCAACCATCATATCGCTGTGGTTGATTTGTAACTCAGTAGGTGTACTGATCTGTGTGTGTGTGTGTTTAGTCAGTCGTGTCTGACTCTTTGCGAACCCATGGACTGTAGCCCGCCAGGCTCCTCTGTCCATGGGGATCCTTCAGACAAGAATACTAGAGTGGGTTGCCATGCCCTCCTCCAGGGGGTCTTCCCAACCCAGGGATCGAACCCAGATCTCTCACATTGCAGGCAGATTCTTTACCAGCTGAGCTTCCAGGGAAGCCCATCCTGATCTCTAAACCTCCTTAATAGAAATCCCCTTCTGTCTGGTCCAAGGGTAAGCTCAAATGTAATGTGTTCAGTGATTCAAATTAATCTGTCAGAATCATCTTCAACTCATCGTCCTCCTTCACAATCTATGTCCAATCACTTGCTAATTATATAGTCTACTTCTGCTATCACTACCTTTCTTTACAGTGCTACTTCTACTCCATTCAAGCCTCCATTACCTCTTTCCTGAACCATCACAGTGACGTCCTAAATTATTTCCTTGCCACCCTAACTTTTCTCTACGTTGCTACCAGAGTTGGCATTCAAGGATATCTACAAGCCCTCTGAACACATTATCTCCCTTCTGCCCCTGCCCTGCACTCAAGTCCTATGAGGTAACTGGCAGATTCTCATGTTATATCCTTTCTATGCCTTTGATCTTAACTGGCCCCTCTGCCATCCCACCATCTTTGTCTGTAGAATACTGCCTAACCATTAAGTCTAAGCTCAGATTTCATCACCACAAAATCCTTCTAAGACTTTCCAGCCATCAGATGTCATCCTCCCATTGTATTCTGTGTCTGTATTATTGTGTTTTTTTTTCACAGTCAGCCGTGTCCACTAGATTGTGACTGCTTGGAGGGTGTTGACTTCAGCTTATTCATGTGTATGTTCCAGAACTCAACACTGTGCCTCTCCTATTACAGATTCTCAGTAAATGTTGGATGTCTTTATTTGTTTCCTATCCCTTCAGTTTCCGTATCTATCAAGTGGTAATAATACAGTTTTTATCTACTTACGTGGAGGCTATAAAAACACATGAGGTCATTTCTGTGCAATATTTAATTTCATCCTTTGTACAGACCTGCAACCCCTATGTTAGTTCCATCCTGGATCCTCTTTGGCAGCTTTAGTGATGAAGTTAGCTGAGTAAATAATACCTGGGAATTGTTCTTGGCTCTGACCCAGAGAACATGGCAAGCTAAAGGTCAAGACCAATCATTCAGAATTTGAAAACTAGAACAAAGGAAATGGAAAAATAGTCAGTGACCTTCAGTTATATTGAAATGTGGTCAGGTCAGCTATTTGTAGTGAATTATTGGAAGTAACTCAGTTTTCTTTGCCTTCCTGATGTTCCAAGCATTTATAAGAAGTCAAAATTGACTAGTAACTGTCGCTGAGAACTCACTCATTGGAAAAGACCTTGATGCTGGGAAAGATTGAAGTCAGGAGGAGAAGGGGACAACGGAGGATGAGATGGTTGGATGGCATCACTGACAACATGGACATGAGTTTGAGCAAGCTCCAGGAGTTGGTGATAGACAGGGAAGCCTGGGGTGCTGCACTCCATGGGTTCACAGTCAGATATGACTGAGTGACTGAACTGACTGATCACTGAGAGACAGTGTCCTCAGGAAGGAGAAGTATTGGCTTTTAATGTGTAGCGTTTTCTGTTTGTTTGTTTTTTCCCCTTGGCTTATTTGGTTTTAAGCTAACACTGCATTTTAAAAATGTATAATGAGAATATAGAACATATCTTTGTTGACTTGCTAAATAGTAAGCAACTTTTTCTCCCTCACTGAAATTCCATTTTTAGCCAATTGTTGAGTCCATTTTTCTCTAATCTCTGCAAAACCATAAGGATAAAAGCTGTGGCCTGAAAAGCAATGTAGCCTAACAGATCTAAAGTGGAGCCCATGGAAGTGAAAGAAAAATATATTCACAAAAAAAGAACCCATTTCAACCGCTTACTAGAAATAATAGAAATTCTTAGCTAATTGGCAATTTGTGAACACAAGGATACTTTGACATTCATTATTTCAAAACCTACACACATTATTTTAGAACATATATACTTAGTAATAAAAAGGATATGAGTTAAATAAGGCTTCGCTCAATAGCTCAGCCGATAAAGAGTTTGCCTGCAATGCAGGAGACCAGGGTTCGATTCCTGGGTTGGGAAGATCCCCTGGAGAAGGAAACAGCAACCCACTCCAGTATTCTTTCCTGGAGAATTCCATGACAGAGGAGCCTAGCGGGCTACAGTCCATGGGGTTGCAGGAGTCAGACACAACTTGGCGACTACACCGCCACCACCAAGAGTTAAATGAGAGAGACCTTGGTGTGTTGTACAGAAGGAAAAACACTGGTGGGATGAGAACAGGGATAAGGACTTTTAAAAGACTAAGGAAGAGACTTTAGATGTGTAAAGTCCATTAAAAATGGTAAGAAGAGCCATTTATATACTGCCCTTTACCCCGGGTGAGAGTTTGTTTGCACAGCCTTGAAGCTTATGTAAATATGTATGCTCACCTGGTGTTCTTACTTGCTTCCGTGGATGAATCAGAAAGTAGGGAGGGGTTGGAGCCCTGGTTGGAATCATGTGGAGTCACAAACATAAAGGAGAGTCTCCACTTTAACATGATGGCTCAGAACTTGTCCCAGGAGGCTGTGACCAGCTGTGTGAGACTGACCTACAACAGCAGTTGCCTCTAAATGACTTGAATTCTTGAGTATGACAGATCTAATTTCTCCGAAAACTGTAGTGTAGAATTTGGGAGTGGTGATTTTGTCATTCTTCAAATCCACTTTTCCTATTGTTTGAGAATGTGTGGAATTTGCAGAGCATTTTTCTTGCTGAGAACCCAATCTTGCAAACATTAAATAAATAAAGACAGTACTTATTCTACGTTTACAGCTAGGGACTTTGAGGGCCTTGCAAAGAATACTTCATGGAAATGTTATTTGGTGAATAATGTGGACTGACTCCATGCTTGGCTCTCTAACTGAGGTTTCCAAATTCCAAGAAAGAGAATGGGAAATTTGAATGATTCACTACCCTGCAGAGATGTCCCCAGGGCTTTTTCCACCTCTCAGTGAGAGTTGAGATCTTCAACATCACTTCAGCTTCAGATTATAATCTCACTTTTCTCTGGGGCACGGGCACCAGCTCTCTCAGGCAAGAGGCTTTGCTCCTATGTCAGGTTTCACGTTGAGCTCACCCTTATGGTTGGGTCTCGCATTCCCTTGCCATTTTTCATTTACTTCATGAATCAGCAACAACTCCAAGTAACATAGCACTTCACAAGTGAGTGTCTCTTGCCTCTGGCCCCTCTCTCCTAAATCCACATTTTGTACCCCCAACGTAGTTTCTACTTCACATGTTAGACTGGCCACCAGTTTTTAAGTCAACACCATTCAACAACATTCTGCGCAGCCCGCGTAGGTAGCTTGATGGCCAAAAACAGTGACTCGGAGCCAACTGTGCTGCTTATTAGCCGTGTTATCTTAGGAAAATTACAGAACGTTTTTGTGCCTTCGTTTCCTCATTCGTAAAATGGCAATAATATTGAGGTGGCCAAAAAGTTTGCTCGTTTGAGTGAGGTTTTTCTGTAACATCGTACGGAAAAGACCCAAAGGAACTTTTTGGCCAACCTGAGAGCACCTATCCCAGTGTGTTTTTTTTTAGGAGGGTCAGATTGTTTAATTGTTGTAATACCTTCATTATAGAGGTGTTGTGAAGGTGATAAGATGATGTGTGTAAGATATTTAGCACTACTTGAAAGAGCTCAGTAAATAATAGCCATTGATATTATTATGAAGAGCAGAAGAGAAAATTTGCCCTCTTTGAGAGTAGGATTCAAGGGTACAAATGTACTATTCTTAGTCCACTGCTAAAGATTAATGGACTTTGTTATTTTTTTAATTTTTATTTTATATTGCAGTATAGTTGATTTACAGTATTGTTAGTTTCAGGTGTACAACAAAGTGATTCAGGTATACATATACATGTATCTATTCTTTATCAGATTCTTTCCCATTATAGGTTATTACAGAGTATTGAGTAGAGTTCCCTGTGCTATACAGCAGATCCTTATTGATTATCTTTTTTATGTATAGTAGTGTATGTATGTTAATCCCAAACTCCTAATTTAGCCCTCCCCCCCTTCCCTTTTGGTAACCATAAGTTTGTTTTCTAACAGACTTTGTTGTTATTTATAGAACTATTATTTTACTGTTATTTTCAGAATTAGAGCTAGCTCTTGAGCAAATATCTTCAGAGCAAATATCTTCTATTCCTTCTTTAGGGGCCTACACTTAATTTTAGTACTTCTTTAGGTTCCCAGGGCACTGTATTCTAATGTCTAATTTTTATCTGGTTATTCTCCATGTCCCCTCACATTGCTTCCCTTTTCTTCCTATTCTTCCTCTTCATCTGACATGGACGTGTGTGTGTGCGCGCGTGCACACACATGCGCACACACACACACATTTGCTTTGTGCCCACTGCCAAGCATTGAGCTTCAAATCACATGTCTTGAGCTCTCAACCTGGATCTACCATTTCCCATTCTATGCAAGTCAGTTTACTTAAGCCTCAGTTTTTCTTTTCTTTTTTTTCACTCCATATGGCCTCCAAAGATGGGCTGAAGTTCTAGATGTGGAATTACATTACTGATCCATGGTTAAGAAGCAGCAGCTAACTTGCAAATAATTTAATTATGCAAAACTGCTGGCTTGTTTTTATAGATAGTGATAGCAGCCAAACTTTAGGAATTGGGATGAAAATTGACTATTCTCCAACAACCTCATAACCAGTTTATAATTAAACCAAGTCTTGACGAGTTTCTGTCCTACAGATATTTGTTAAACAAACAGTTGTTTAGCAAGCAGACACGGTAACATATAGCACCTGTTCTGGGAGTCTGATGAAGTGCCAGGTCTCGGTCCTTTTGGAATCTGCAGTCATGACCTTACATGGAAGATTTGCTGGAGGCATATGAACAATATTCCAGAGCCAGGATTCTATCACCCTTTTAGTAAGCATCAACCCACTGGAAGCCCTCCTTCCCACACACCATTTCTAATGGTTCAGCTTTTTACAACTTGTTCATGCTGGAGTGGAGTACCTCTAATATGTTTCAGCTAGTCCATCTATCTTGGAAATCACAATTTCTATCAATGAGAATTATTTCTAACATCCATTATGATGACTAACCACTAATTTCAACGATGAAAATTCACTTTTGACACTTGTTAAATTAAACAGAATTTGAGCAACTCCAGGAGGTAGTGGAGGACAGGGAAGCCTGGTGTGCTGCAGTCCATGGGGTTACAAAGAGTCAGACACAACTTAGCAACTGAACTACAAATATTAAATAGAATGATCTTTAAAAATGTAGTTGTAGTGTGTTAGTCACTCAGTCATATCTGACTTTGCAGTCCCATGGTCTGTAGCCCACCAGGCTCCTCTGTCCATGTGATTCTCCAGGCAAGAATACTGGAGTGGGTCACCACTGACTTCTCCAGGAGATCTTCCTGACCCAGGGATGGAACCTGGGTCTACTACATTGCAGACAGATTCTTTACAGACTGAGCCACCAGGAAAATCTATACCTACCTCTATTGGGAGTCTTCCTGATGAGCTGTCCAGCTGCCATGCGGGAGTAGGGATTTGTGATGAGGCAGCTGACTGTACCTCAAGTGCAGTTTAACCTAATCCATTCATAATATCGTGCTGTCTATGGTGAAGAACTTTAGATACACATGCAGACATCATCAGGATAATACTTACAAAGGATATATACTATGCCAGGTCCCTCTCCCCTCTCTTAACATGTGAGAATTATTATCGCTGTTTTACTAATGTAGAAGATGAAGTTCACAGAGATTATATCACTTTGCACCGGTCAAAATCAAGGAAATGGTATGGTCGAGATTTGGTTAAAAGTCCAGACCATTTCCACCATATTAGGATGACCATAAATTCTCGTTTGCCTCTTGATTTACCGAATTGTCCTATTATCTGATTAGTGCCCTCTTCATTTTCAAAACTGTCCCAATTTAAATAAAAACTTAACGTAATCACCCAAACTCTATTACATGGTCTCCGAAGTCCAAGGATCTCTTTCCCTCAGCTCTGTCAGATTCTCTCAGATCATATGAACACACAACAGTAAGTGCTCCTGGCCTGGCTCTTTCTTTCCCCATCATGTTATTTTGAATAAAAGGGAGAAAAAAAAAAAAACGTATAATTAGGTTGCACAAATTCAGGAAAAGAAAATCCTGCTAACAGGAAATACAGGTCTTCTCCTTTGCTAAGAAAGATGTAACAATGAGTCACCAAGAAATTGGGCAGACTGCGGTAACTGATTATAAAATACGATAAAAATTATGGGAAGAAGAATTTTTTAAGTTAAGCTGTATTTTCAACAGTGTTTGCCCAGAAACATTCATATTGATTAATTTGGTGTCTTTTTTTGTATGTTACCATTTGTCCTTACAAAGAGAGAAAGAAAATTGCACCCAGTTTTTACCACTTTAGGTATACTATAAAAATCACACTTTTGGTTACAAGCTAGAAAATAAATGTCATGGGGATATAATGTTCAACATGGCAACCATAGTTAATAACTATTTCATATTTGAAAGTTGCTAAGAGAGTAGATCTTAAAAGTTCTCAACCCAGGGAAAAATTTTTTTTAACTGTGTGGTGATGGATGTTAACTAGATTTATCGTGGTAATCATTTTGTAATACACACAAATATTGAAGCATTATGTTATCACCTGAAACTAGTATAATGCCATGTGTCAATTGTACCTCAACCCCACACCTCAACACACATGTCTTTGATAAAGAATTAGATGTTAGATTTACCAGTCAACTATAGGAATTATAAAGCAGTTCTCTAGGATTCTTTGAAAATTTACTCAGAAAGCATTCCTTCTCTAAGCAATGCTAAAATACCTTACCCTGCCATGACCTTTTCTTACAATGATAAATATAGTGTCTGTGGATGTATATGGGTTGAGGAATGCTGGCCTTTGCTCATCTGTGGGTTCCTCATGGCAGAGACACATCTCCCTGTGACGCATGAGCGAGCCTCCAGAACCTTCTAAGAAGTGCTCTTGTATGAGGCAAAGGCAGCCCTCTGTCACTCATCATCCCATGACTGGGTTGACTCTCAGAGGCTATTGTTTCATTGTGTCTCATCGTCCCCTCTCTGAAGTGTACTATTCTTTGTAGCTTCTGCTCCAACTTTAAGCTGCGGCCACACCCTCTTCTCACCTCTTCTGACTTTGCCTGAAGTCTTGCCAATAGTGAGTTGACAGTAATGGCAGTTTGAGAACGTCCTAGGAGGTCAGCAAGGTCAACTAGCCAACCTGGAATTCCCTGGTTAATTCTTTGCATAGTGCCCTAGATTTGGTTAGATACACGGCCTTTCTTTAAATTCTTGGAAGCTTTTTTGGGTGAAGAGTGGGGAGGATTGGAGAAGAGGACAACCACGCTGTTACCTTGGTTTGGGAGGGGAAATAAGTTTTTTGAGTAGGGAATACTAACAGGATAGAACATGGTTTGTGTGGAATCTATACCTATTTAATTTAAAATACAGTGTGTTTCAGCTCTTACCTACATCTTAAAAGTACCTGTTACCAAGTCCAAACTCGGTCTTCTCACCGCATGACAGGCCACTTAACCAAGGGAGGAGATGTTGAGGCAAGGAATACGACTTTATTCTGAAAGCCAGAAGACTGAGAAAATGACAGACTAATGTCTCAAAATAACCATCTTCTTAGGGGGTCTGGATGCTGGGTTCTTTTATATGACAGAGAAGGGGAGGAGTTGGGGAAGTAAAGACCATTATCTTACAAATATCTCCTGGAATGGCCAGGGACGGAATGTGTTCATCTCTTCAGGCAGAGGGCCAGGGCTCCCCAAGACAGGTCTTTATGTATAATTATAATATCAAAAGCAATGAAAAGCAAAGGTTAAAGTCAAAGAAACAGATCCAACATGGAGTCAGAATTGACTCCTCCCTGCAACATACAGTCTAGGCATTTGTGATGTCATGGTTAAGTTGGGGGTCCTGGGAATGTTTTGAGCTGGGAGGATAGGAGAGATGTTGTCCACATCATATTTTCTGAAGAAGAAAATCTCATTCTTTCCTAGTTTAATAAATGATCATTATCACTCCCCCACTTCTTCTTCGTGGGATTATAAGAAAGTGATGGCTAGTATCCAATGAATTCAACCACCATTCTCTGTGCATTGTGTGTATACATTATTTTTTATCCTTTTAACAATTCTGTGGAGTACTATTACAGTTCTCATTTTCCAGATAAGGAAACTGAGACACCATGAGTCCCTCAACCTGCCAGCCATTGAATTGGCAAAGCCAAATTTCATAAACACACAGTCTGCCCCTGGAGGCAGCATTTAACCAGCCAATACCTTGCCTCATGAATAACTTTCAAAAATGGGTTAGCAAGTTCCTTGCTGCCTTGAAGTACTAAAACATCTGTAACTTGCTTAATTGTTTGATATGCAGCTTTCATATTAGGAAACATGACAAACTCTATAAAACCAATTGTAACAATTTCCTTGATTTGTAGGACATTTGATATTATCTTTAAATGGGATTGTTGATATTGAAAAACATTCACTGACAATATTTACTGTTCCCCTTCCAGATATAAAATATTTACTGTTCTTTACCTGAAACTATCACAACATTGTTAATTGGCTATACCCCAATATAGCATAAAAAGTTAAAAAATAATAATGTTCCCCTTTCAGATACAAGGCACACAATTGGGTATGTACAGTCTTTGGGAGGGGCTGGGAGTGAGAGGAAAAACCTCTCTAAGGTGGATAAAAGCTGCACACAGATCAGTATTAAATGAAACAGAAAATAAGTGCCATCAGAGAAAGGCAAAGAAAGAGCTAAGGGAGTTCAGGGAGGCAAAGCTGCCAAGTTTCATGATCTTAACCTCCAAAAAGTGTCCCATTTTCTTGAGTGTCCGCTGTAACAGCTACTATGTATAAACTATGATGAAATCTTTGAAGGTATAATAAAAAGGATCTAGAGAAGCTATTAATAATTGAGCATTTATTGGTCATGCGGTAAGATTCAGTTCAGTTCAGTCGCTCAGTCGTGTTCGACTCTTTGCGACCCCATGAATTGCAGCACGCCAGGCCTCTCTGTCCATCACCAACTCCCGGAGTCTACCCAAACCCATGTCCATCGAGTCGGTGATGCCATCCAACCATCTCATCCTCTGTCGTTCCCTTCTCCTCCTGCCCCCAATCCTACCCAGCATTAGGGTCTTTTCCTATGAGTCAACTCTTCGCATGAAGTGGCCAAAGTATTGGAGTTTCAGCTTCAATATCAATCCTTCTAATGAAGACCCAGGATTGATCTCTTTTAGGATGGATTGATTGGATCTCCTTGCAGTCCAAGGGACTCTCAAGAGTCTTCTCCAACACCACAGTCCAAAAGCATCAATTCTGCGGCGCTCAGCTTTCTTCACCATCCAACTCTCACATCCATACATGACCACTGGAAAAACCATAGCCTTGACTAGACGGACTTTTGTTGGCAAAGTAATGTCTCTGCTTTTAAATATGCTATCTAGGTTGGCCATAACCTTCCTTCCAAGGAGTAAACGTCTTTTAATTTCATGGCTGCAATCACCATCAGCAGTGATTTTGGAGCCCAAAAAAATAAAGTCTGACACTGTTTCCACTGTTTCCCCATCTATTTCCCATGAAGTGATGGGACCAAATGCCATGATCTTAGTTTTCTGAACGTTGAGCTTTAAGCCAACTTTTTCACTCTCCTCTTTCACTTTCATCAAGAGGCTCTTTAGTTCTTCTTCACTTTCTGCCATAAGGGTGGTGTCATCTGCATATCTGAGGTTATTGATATTTCTCCCAGCAGTCTTGATTCCAGCTTGTGTTTCTTCCAGCCCAGCGTTTCTCATGATGTACTCTGCATATAAGTTAAATAAGCAGGGTGACAATATACAGCCTTGACGTACTCCTTTTCCTATTTGGAACCAGTCTGTTGTTCCATGTCCAGTTCTAACTGTTGCTTCCTGACCTGCGTACAGGTTTCTCAAGAGACAGGTCAGATGGTCTGGTATTCCCATCTCTTTTAGAATTTTCCACAGTTTATTGTGATCCACACAGTCAAAGGCTTTGGCATAGTCAATAAAGCAGAAATAGATGTTTTTCTGGAACTCTCTTGCTTTTTCAATGATCCAGCGGATATCGGCAATTTGATCTCTGGTTCCTCTGCCTTTTCTAAAGTAAGATTAATTAAATTTAAATAATATTTATCTCACTTGAAATATGATTACCACTCTTTTCTGACAAACCATGTTCATCATTTCTTTGAAAACATTGTTAAAGTCTAACCCTTAATGAAATCAGTGCCTCGCACAGTACCTTGTCCTAATGGGTACTAAAGAATATATATTCCTCTGGGTCAAGACTTTGCCTACTTAAGCAAGCCTTTAGCATCCATGTACATTTGAACCTAAGCTTCATTATATCATTCTTAATAGCTATTCTCTGCTGTCTTCATCACACTTAATCTGTCCTTCCATTCATTTGTTCACTTAATCATTCGACAAACACTGTTTTAGAAGTAGTAATCTGGGTTGATGCTTTTATTTCTTTATAACTTGAGCAATTTATTGGATGGTGGTATGACTCACCAAACTGGAAACCATAGGATGAGGGGTAATTGGAGAGCAAATGATTGATAAGTTCAAATATCGAGTTTGAGTTTGAGGTGCCTGTTTGATATCCAAGTGAAAGGATGTATCAAGAAGCTGGATATATGGGTCTGGAGAGAGAAGGATGGGACAGGGCAGGGGTGGGGGAGAGGAGCCCAGCTAGTTATAAAAGATTTGAGAGTCATCAGGCACCAAGGTAGTAGGTAAAGCCATGGAAAGGTGTTCTTCACCTGAGGGCTAAGGACCCAGAGGGAGTCACCAGCTGCTTCAGGATGTCCAGGTAATCCTAAAATTATACACAGCAAGCCCTCCCCACAGGGTGCATTTTATCACATTCTCCAAGGGGTTGGTGACTCGAAAAATGCTAAGAATGAAGGGTGAAAAGAGAAGGTTCAGAAAGGAACACTGGGGCTCTCCAACATTTAAGAAGTGGAAAAAATAGCAAAGAAAAGATGAGAAAATTTGAGAAGAGTCACGGAAGTCAAATGATTAGAACGTTTCATGGAGGGAGTGTCATATAGCATCCCACGTGGCAGAAAGGTGAAATGAGATAAAGGACATTTCAGTCCTTATCTTTCTTGCCAGGTCCCTCAGGAGTGTTCTGTGTGCAGTGGACACTTAGTAAATGTTGACAGAAAAATTACATTGAATCATTTGAGAGCAGTGAAAGAAAAATTAATCGAATGATATGCCAGTGGCAGGTTTAATTAGGTTTGCTGTCACATTAACAAACACATAAGAAACTAGATAGTTAACATATTGTGAGACCATTTTATAAAATCTCTTTTAAGTGGTGAATTGAATCAGTCTCCCAAAAAACTAGAGCCAGCTTTATATACAGATAAACAACCCCTTCCATGGAGTGAAGGAAAAGATTGTGTCTCTGTATACTTCATTATCCCTCCTACTATATTACAGTACCTAAAAAACCAATTATTCTGGAAGCATGTGAATGTCTGCTGTATTATGTTACCTTGGAGGTGAGCTAAAAACATGAGTTGGCTAAAATGTTTGCATGAACACTATTAGCACACTACTATTGTGGATTGTTAGCTCGAGGTTAACATAATGACTTTTCATTTGCAACTGTTTTAAGTTTATGCAGATTTCATAAACACTGTATCATGTCATTTAATACTGAGTCTCCACCCTAACAAATAGTTGTAGAGGCCTTTCTTCTAAGTTAAAGAAAAAACGTCCCTATGTCTTTTAAGGATATAGTCTCATATAGTATAAAGATGGTTAAAAATAATAGACAAATAGTGCAAATGATAGTGATGTTGATGCTAAACACTTTTATTAATTATGATATAAGCCAAGGGGGTGAGAGGATGAGATCCCAAATGCAATGATTTATACAAGATAGAAAGTTGTTTCTCAGAGGGTTTGAAGACTTGAGAGAGTAGTGTCGAAGCATATATTACCGTATGTAAAATAGATAGCCAGTGGGAATTTGCTGTATGTGGCAGGAAAACCAAAGCCAGTGCTCTGTGACAACCTGAAGGGGTAGGATGGGGTGGAAGGAGGGAGGGAGGTTTAAGAGGGAAAGGGACATGTGTATGCCTGTGGCTGAGTCATCTTGATGTATGGCAGAAACTGTCACTGTATTGTAATTATCCTCCAATTAAAAATAAAATAAAACTTTTTTATAAAAGAAATATAATTTTCTACTTTCTCACACTGTAAGTATATACTCATCTGTAACCAAGTGAATTAATAGTACTGTAATATTTTGGATAAAAATACAAAGTGAATAAAATTTAAAGTAGCATGTTAAAAAAAAAAAAAAGAAAGTTATTCCTCTCCCAGGTAATATTCAGAAGCAGGTGGGTAATTCAGGGTACCTGATGGGCAGTTCTACTCTATGAAGTCATTCTGGAACTCAGGTTGCTATTCTATCCCTGATGGGCATATCTATGGTAAAAGCTGGTTTACCAGCATCACATAAGCCTTCCAGCCCCCTGAAGGAGAAAGAGAGGAGGGCAAGCAGTTTCTTTCCTAAAGGATGTGACCAGGAAGGTGAACTTACCACTTATGTTCACATCTCATTGAAAAGGAGTTACTCAATTGGTCACACCAAGCTGCAAGGAAGGCTGAGATTTTTAGCCTCTAACTGAACAGCTGTGTGTCCAGCTTGAACTCAGGAGATTCTCTTACTAGACAGAAGAAGAGAATATCAAATATTGGGAGACACTTGGCCATCTGTGCCACACTCTTGCATTGGTATTCTTACAGTCATGATTATAATTATAGATACCAAGAGAGTTCGTGGATTCCTAAAGTGGGTTAACTCTGGAAAAATCCTGCTTTAGTTTTAATTTTGTTTATTGTATATTGTTTATCAAATCCTCAAATACTGTAAATAAATTATAGAATCTCCTTGGAGAAGTGTTAAAAAAAATATTGACTGAGCCCTGGAGGAATTTTGCTTACAGAGGTAGCCCAGTTTATCTTTCAGTTCAGTTCAGTCGCTCAGTTGTGTCCGACTCTTTGTGACCCCATGGACTGCAGCACACCAGGCCTCCCTGTCCATCCCCAACTCCTGGAGTTTACTCAAACTCATGTCCATTGAGTCAGTGATGCCCTCCAACCGTCTCATCCTCTATTGTTGCCTTCTGCTCCCGCCTTCAATCTTTCCCAGAATCAGGGTCTGTTCAAATGAGTCAGTTCTTCACATCAGATGGCCAAAGTATTGGGGTTTCGCTTCAACATCAGTCCTTCCAATGAGTATTCAGGACTGATTTCCTTTAGAATGGACTGGTTGGGTATCCTTGCAGTCCAAGGGACTCTCAAGAGTCTTCTCCAACACCACAGTTCAAAAGCATCAATTCTTCAGTGCTCAGCTTTCTTTAGGATCCAACTCTCACATCCATACATGACTACTGGAAAAACCATAGCTTTGACTAGATGGACCTTTGTTGGCAAAGTAGTGTCTCTGCTTTTTAATATGCTGTCTAGATTGGTCATAACTTTTCTTCCAAGAAGCAAGTGTTTTTCAAGGAGCAAGCAAGTTTATCTTTATGACTTTCCTTATCCTGTCTCATCTGCATAAGGTGCATAGAGATGGTGTGTTACTGGAAATACTGCAAGGCAGCTTCCCTTGAGAGTACTTAAATCCCATGGTGAGAAGAGACACAGCTAGTAAACAGTAAAAGCTATCATATCTGTAATTGCACTTGCTCGTAGAATAAAAGAATAAAATAAAAGAATTAAATATGGTAGGATTAACATGAAAGCATTGGAGGGCTGTTCTTTACTGCTTTACTTTTGGAGGGTGGGTCCTGTTGGAAGTTGATTTTTAAAAAGTTGGTGGTTTGCAAAATTATTTACTTAATATTAGGTTTTGGTGAGAAAGCAGGGAAATTATGAGAGTTGTCACCCAAGGACATGTGAATGTACACCAGTCAATCAGAAGTGTTTTCCCAACACTTCCATTCCTCCAGTGCACCAAGAAACCTAAATTTTAGACACCATTTTTATGCATTTTTGAAGTTTCTTTTTCCAGCTCCCAAAAATCTGACTGGTGATTTTATTAACAGCAAATTCTAGAACTGTGCTGTTCAACATAGTAGCCAGTAGCCACATGTGGCTGTTGAGCACTCAAAATGTGGTTAGTCCATAAATGTATACACTGGATTTCAAAGACCTGTTATGAAAAAATAATGTAGACTATCTGATGACTCTTTAATATTGATTCCATGTTTAAGTGATAGTATTTTAAATATATCGGGTTAAATAAAACATATTACAAACACTGATTTGACCTGTTTTCATGTTTTTAATGTGGCTAATAGAAAAATTTTTAATTATGTTATGATTCATATCATGTTTCTATTGAACAATGCTGATTTAGAAGCTAAGGGAGAGGATAGATAATCTCTTTTTCCAGGCTTGAATTGACCTATTCTATGGCACATCGTCTTAATCCAAAGGTTATAGAGTTTTAAACCAACAGCCTCTCCACCCTATAATCTCTCATACTCCAAATCACTGATACTCCAAGGACACTGATAATATATCCCAGGGTCATTGGCCGTGGGTTGAAAATTTCTAACAGTGGCTGTGTTACTGCTCTGCGTGATGATCCTTTCTGCTTATGGACAATTCTAACTATCAGAAACTCTTTCTTTACAGTGAGAAGAATGTTGGCTCTCTGTACTTTCAGCTTCTTCTGAGACTTTCTCTTTTAGAATAATTAAAATAAATCTAATCTTTCTTGCCATGTGAGTCTTCCCATTTAATTAATTTAAAAAGTATGAGGTACTGTATGCATGCATGCATGATCAGTCAGTAAGTCATGTCTGACTGTTTTGCCACCCTGTAGCCTGTAGCCCTCCAGACTCCTCTGTCCATGGACTTTTCCAGGCAAGAATACTGGAGTGGGTTGCCATTTCCTCCTCCATGGGATCTTCCCAACCCAGGAATTGAACTCACAACTTTGGTATCTCCTGCATTGGCAGGTAGATTCTTTGCTACTGAGCCACCTTGGAAGCCCAAGGTATTGTGTAAGTAATGTACACAGTATCATGTGCCCTTCATCTGCCCCAGCTCAAGTCGACTCCTCCCCGGGGCAAACAGAACAATTCTTGTTTCCTGTACTTGTTTGACACATTCTCATTTGTTAATAGAAGTTCTTTTATCAGAACAGGCAATCTCTACAGATACAAGTTTGTGCAGGAAAGCAAGAGTCATTATAAGATAAAAATATGAACTGACCTCTAAAAAAGTTAGCCTACACCAACTTTATTTTCAATTTAACACTCATGTCTCTAGGACACAATAGTTTCTTCCAAAAGGTGTGATTTAAATACCAAAGGATTGTGAAGCACCAGGGGAAAATTGATGAAGCCTTCAAAGAATTTTTATGATGGTGTAGCAAAATTCATATAATCTGAATTGTCTCTCATACTATCAAACAATTTTTTTGGTCAGGAAAGTTTTTTTTTCCAAAACAACAACACCACCACCGAGCTTGTGTGATAGGTTGAAAAACATGGCCCAAATATTAGATTAATGAGTGAATTAGGAAATACCTAGGAACGTAAATTTTCATCCTGGAAAATACAGTACTATCTTTTCTTGAAATCCTTCATGTTTTTCTCAACTCTACATCCTTTATTTTTGAGAAGAAAAGTCCCAAATTATTACCCTTTAATTCCTTCTCTTTTGCAACCCTCTATGTTTTTAAGTACTGTATGATACCTTACAAGGCCTTTGTAGTGGTTTGAATGGTGGCCCCCAAGAGATATCTGCAAAGATCCAAATAAACTCACATTCATAGGTTTCAGGGGTGAGGATATGGATGTATCTCTTGGGGTCCACCATTCAAGCGACTACAGAGGCCTTGTAAGATATCATATGATACTTAAAAAGATCAAGAGGGTTGCAAAAGGGAAAGGATGAAAGGGTAATATTTTGGCATTTTTCTTCTTAAAGGATACAGAGTTGAGGGGAAAAAATGTAGGATTTCAAGAAAATATAGTATTCTATTTTCCAGGGTGAAAATTTTCATTCCTGGGTATCTTTGGTAGGTCCTAAAGCCAATGACAAGAGTTCTTAGAAGAAACAGAAGAGAAGACATGGAGAAAGCCAGGTGAAGACCGAAACAGAGATTGGAGTTGTGCAGCCACAAGCCTGGAGCCACCAGAAGCTGGAAGAGGCAGTGGAGGCTTTGCCCTTAGAAGCTTCAGAGGGGGCATTGCTTGTGGACACCTTGGTTTTGCACTTCTGGCTTCCACAACCACGAGAAAATAAATTTCTGTCACTTTAAGCCACCAAGTTTGTGGTAACTAATTACATCAGCCTTAGGACCCTATTTCCAGGTGGTGCAGTGGTAAAGAATCCACCTGGCAATGCAGGAGACGCAGAGATGCATTCAATCCCTGGGTCGGGAAGATCCCCCGGAGGAGGGCATGGCAACCCACTCCAGTATTGTTGCCTGGAGAATCCCACGGACAAAGGAGTCTGGTGGGCTATAGTCCATGGGGGCGCATAGAGTCGTACATGACTGAGCGACTATACACCCTACTACACGTGGCCTTGCTTGTGATTGTTGTTGTTCAGTCGCTCAGTCATATTTGACTCTTTCCGACCCCATGGACTGCAGCACATCAGGCTTCCCTGTCCTCCATCTCCTGGAGCTTACTCAAACTCATGTCCATCAAGTCAGACATGCCATCCAACCACTCGTCCTCTGTCGTCCCCTTCTCCTGCCTTCAGGCTTTCCCAGCATCAGGGTCTTTTCTGATGCTCTTTGCATCAGGTGGCCAAAATATTGGAGCTTCAAAATCAGTCCTTCCAATGAATATTCAGTATTGATTTCCTTTAGGATTGACTGGTTTGATCTCCTTGCAGTCCAAGGGTCTCTCAAGGGTCTTTTCCAACACCACAGTTCAAAAGCATCAATTCTTCAGCACTCAACCTTCTTTATGGTCCAACTCTCACATCCAGTTTTGGAGAAGGGAATGGCAAGCCACTCCAGAATTCCTGCCTGGAAAATCCCACGGACAGAGGAGTCTGGTGGGAGAGAGGAGTCCATGGGATCGCAAAGAGTCAGACATGACTAAGCAGCTAACACTTTCACTTTCACTTTCACATCCATACTTGACTACTGGAAAAACCATAGCCTTGACTATACAGACCTTTGTTGGCAAAGTAATGTATCTGCTTTTTAACACGATGTCTAGGTTTGTCATAGCTTTTCTTCCAAGGAGCAAGCATCTTTTAATTTCATGGCTGCAGTCTCCATCTGCAGTGATTTTGGAGACCAACAAAATAAAGTCTATCACTGTTTCCATTGTTTCCCCATCTATTTGCCATGAAGTGATGGGACCAGATGCCATGATCTTAGTTTTTTGAATGTTGAGTTTTAAGCTAGCTTTTTCACTCTCCTCTTTCACTTTCATCAAGAGGCTCTATAGTTCCTCTTTGCTTTCTGCCATAAGGGTTGTGTCATCTGCATATCTGAGGTTATCAATATTTCTCCCAGCAATCTTGATTCCAGCTGTTGCTTCATCCAGCCTGGCGCTTCGCAGGATGTACTCTGCATATAAGTTAAATAAGCAGGGTGACGATATACAGCCTTGAGGTACTCCTTTCCCAGTTTGGAACCAGTCCATTGTTCCATGTCCAGTTCTAACTGTTGCTTCTTGATCTGCATACAGATTTCTCAGGAGGCAGGTGAAGTGGTCTCATATTCCCATCTCTTTAAGAATTTTCCACAGTTTGTTGTGATCCACACAGTCAAAGCCTTCAGCATAGTCAATAAAGCAGAAGTAGATGTTTTTCTGGAATTCTCTTTTTTTCCTACGATCCAACGGATGTTGGCAATTCTGATCTCTGGTTCCCCTGCCTTTTCTAAATCCAGCTTGAACATCTGAAAGTTCTCAGTTCATGTACTGTTGAAGCCTGGCTTGGAGAATTTTGAGCAATACTTTGCTAGCGTGTGAGATGAGTGCAGTTGTGCAGTAGTTTGAACATTCTTTGGCATTGCTTGTGAAAAAAAGCCTTAATTTATAAGCTAGCTGAGGAGAGGGGAAGGAAATAGTCAACTTTCAATCTTCATTTTTGGCCCAGGGAGCCAATATACTTTTTCTTGGTATCAAGGTTGGACAGAAGTTATATGTCAAATTATTCAGGCCTAAACCGTAATCCGTACTCTGACATTATCTTGATAATTTAAGCAAATTATTTTCTTTCTTTAGGTCTAAGTTTGCCTCTCCCTACAATTAAAATAGTAAATTAGATCAGAACATCCCAAACGGGTATCTTGAGGAATTCTGTTTTGAAGGATATAAATGAGTATACTGCCTCCCCCCAACAATACCCTTACCCAGAGCCAGGGCATGGGGGTGGACTGTGTTCAGTGTTCAAATAAACTTAGGAAGTTCTGGGCCAGATGTGTCCTATGTCGCCTTACCCCCTGGCTATAGCTGATTTTTTTAAAAATTTTTATTGGAGTGTGTTGCTTTACAATGCTGTGTTAGTTCCTACCATACAGCAATGTGAATCAGCTATACGTATACATATATCCTGTCTTTTTTGTATTTCCTTCTGATTCAAGTCACCACAGAACACTGAGTAGAGTTCCTGTGCAGTAGAGTATGTTCTCATTATTACAGTGAGCTTCCCACATGGCGCAGGGGTGAAGAATCTGCCTGCCACTACAGGAGACACAAGAGACACAGGTTCAATCCCTGCATTGGGAATATCCAGGGACTGAGCTAATGTTCTCATTATTTATCCATTTTATGAAAGTGAAAGTGCAAGTTGCTCAGTCATGTCCGACTCTTTGAAACCCCATGGACTCTACAGTCCATGGAATTCTTCAGGCCAAAATACTGGAGTGGGTAACCTTTCCCTTCTTCAGGGGATCTTCCCAACCCAGGGATCGAACCCAGGTCTCCCACATTGCAGATGGATTCTTTGCCAGCTGAGCCACAACAGAAGCCCAGGAATACTGGAGTGGGTGGCTTATCCCTTCTCCAGCGGATCTTCCCGACCCAGGAATCGAACCAGGGTCTCCTGCATTGCAGGCAGATTCTTTACCAACTGAGCTATCAGGGAAGCCTGATGTCCATTTTATACATAGTATCAATAGTATACATATGTCAATCACAATCTCCCAATTCATCCCAACCCCCTAGGATCCCCCTTGGTATCCATACGTTTCGTATATTAACACATGTTTGTGGAATCTGAAAAATTTGGTATAGACAAACTTATTTACAAAGCAGAAATAGAGATGCAGATGTCGAGATAGGCATTTATGCAAACTGGGCCTCACAGTGTCTCTCTCCCGGGAATTTGGAATTGAGATTCAGAATTATAGTCTTTGCTAGTTCCTAGAAATGAGGATAAATAAACTCGGAGCCTTTAATTAGCTACAGTCCTGCCTATGTAAGAAAAGTGGAGAAAGCTACTCTGTAGAGAGATGATAATAGAGCAGATGAGCAAAGAAGAAAAATGGGATAGGGGGTAACCTCAGAAATGGAGCAATTATCTCCTGATAGATTTGGGGTTCTTCATTTCCAGTGAGATACTTCTATAACCATAAAATCAACTCTCTTCTTTTTTGCCTAGGCTAGTTTGAGTAGGTTTGAATTTTGTTACTTGTATCTAAACTAGCCTTTACTAAAACAGGAAGGTTAGCACTTGGTAACTGTTGCCTAGTCATGTCCAACTCTTTGTGACCCCATGGACTGTAGCCCACCAGTCTCCTCTGTCCATGGAATTCTCCAGGCAAGAATACTGGAGTGGTTGCCATTCCCTTTCCAGGAGATCTTCCCGACCCAGGGATTGAACCTAGGTCTCCCACATTGCAGGCAGATTGTTTACCTTCTGAGCCACCAGTCAAGACCCTAACTAACATCTTATTGGTGCATCTAAAATACTACAGAGAGAAAAAGTACTGCAAACAAATCTTGGCTAAAGGCCCAGGGATGGGAGTTAAAATTCCAAAAATGAAGAGGAAAAGAAAGCAAACTTTACATACGTCTCCATTAGCTTCATCACTTACATCTTAGCACTAATTCAGTTAGCAAACGGTAAGCATAAAATTCAATGCATAATCCCTTTTCCCAGGGTTTTACTAAAATACTGCTGATTCCAAACTAATGTTAATCACAATAGATTCTCAATCAATTAACTCTTGCTCAATTGATAAAGGGTCACCAGTTTTTATTAAGTAGAAGGAGGTTACTACTTCCCTGATAACCATTATATAACTAGAAGTGAAAAAATATTTCATTTAAAGGAGTGTCTCTCCAAAATTTATGGGTTTACTAAATTTCAAAGAATGATTATTAGATTATCTTTTTCATGGAGATGTATTTAAAATGCTTCATGTCCATGTGTTTAATCTCATCCCTTTAATGGAGTCTAGCAACTTTATCTTCAGGTGATTTTTACCCACTGAGAGAAAGTTTCCATCTGTGGTTTTGATCTCGAAACTCTTATTTTTCAAAGAATCAGAAAGGACACGATTATACATCAAAGGACAGTCAGATGAAAAATTTAAAACTCAGCAGGATTTTCAGGCTTCAAATGACCATATGTTGTGTTTTTCAAAACATGTCATGTTGTGCTTTAATGAGTGTGACCTCTTTTGTATTTGTCACTTCTTAAGGCATATCAAGCAAGCAGTAGTGGGCTTAAATACATTGTCTTTCATGTAAGATCTCTTGGGGGAGTCCTCAGTAATCCACGAGCAAAAATAAAACTAGGAGTTCCTAACTTCCCACTGGGCAGTCTGTTGGATCTTGCCATGCCCAGGTGCCTGGCTTTTCGTGGTGGGAAGAAAGTGCTGGCAAGGTGGTCTGGCAGATGCTGGGGTGTCACCTTAGGAATTCTGATGAAGAAGCTTTGAGTCAAGATCAGAACTTCAAAAGAAGCAACAGAGCCCTTCAGAACAGTACTCACCAGTTATCCTAAGGGCTAATTTTAACTTGGCAAGGTTTCTAGTGACTTTCTCCCTTTTGCTTATATATCATTCCCAGTTATGGGGGTCAACGGGCTTAAGGCTAGGAGTAAATGCACCCAAAGGGTCCTTTATCATATGGGATTCTAGGAAAAAAGAGGGTATTTTTTGCTGAATCTAAGTGCAAATTTGAGATATTTAAAAACATTCACATTTTTCTGATGTTGACAGTCAGATTATCTTCATTTTGGAACATGGAGGGAGAGAAGGGAAGTGGATACAAAGGACAATAATAGCCATTTAAAAACTCACCTGTCCAAGCCCCTGTATCCATCTGAGCAAATTTTCTTCCAGGCATATTTTGCCTATACATATATATTTAATTATTTAATCTCCCTGTGTTTTTTTTTTTTAAACTCAAAGCTGTAGTTAAGCCTTTCCTACATTGTTGCAAGCTCCATGTTAACAGATCTTTTCAAGGATGGTACACCTAGATATATCGAAAATCAAATAGCTCAGCAGAAACATTTAAATGGCTCTTCTTAATATTCTGAAGTTCAGTGCAGCTATGAGTTTGGAAACCTGCAGGTGAAGACTGTTCTTTCTCTTCTGTCTTCTTCCTGCTGTTTAAACGGAGACTTGGAATCCATTTTTAGATGAGTGATGTAGGCTGTACCTTGTTGGAGAGCTTCTTGCCAGGAATGACGGCATTCACCTCCTACACGTGCTCATGGTGTGGAAGTCATTGCCAGGCACAAGCCCCATTTTTCCATGATGATATAAGCCACCATATCCATGATGTAGTCTTAGCTCATCTTGGTAAGGCTCTGGTTATACCCACAATTTTTAATGACTGTTCTATCCACTCTAGGTTCCTGGTTGCAAACAACACCACAAATGGCTAATTAAATTTATTAACTTAAATTTTAAATTAATGTAAAGGTGTTAATCTCTTGGAGGGCACAAGAGCCAGGCCTGAGGAATATACAGCTCAAATTATAGCCCCAGGATGCTTCAGGAACTTAACCACACCTCTGACTTTGGGAGTGGAACACTGCTGGTCAACCCTCTGTCACTGCCCTTCTGGATATCTCTCTCTGCCACAACCCACCACCCTCAGCAGAGTGGATTACTTTGTAGACACCTCTTTCTTCTCACCACGATTTTGAATTGAAATTTTGTAGAGTGAATCTGACACACAAGAGGAACATACGGCAGACACCCATGCCCTAGCTGCAAGGGAATGTGGTAAAACAAGTCGGTGACTTCTAACTTAGGAACCGAGAAATTTTGCCCCTGTGTAAAGGCTCTTTTCTAAATCGTTTAATTATTTACTTTTGGCTGTGCTGGGTCTTTCTTGCTACATGTGGACTTTCTCTAGTTGCGGCGAGCAGGGGGCTGCTCTTCATTGCGGTGCGCAGGCTACTCGCTGCTGTAACTTCTCTGGTTGGCGAGCACACTCTAGAGTGTTCGGGCTTCAGTAGCTGTGGCGCATGCGCTTAGTTGCCCTGCGGCGCATGAAATCTTCCCAGACCAGGGATGGAACTCGTGTTTCCCACATTGACAGGCAGATTCTTATCCACTGTACCACCAGGGACGTCCCTGTAAAGATTCTTCATAAGCTACTTGGCAGAGAAAAAGTCTAACAAAGTCCAAAACAACTGTGTAATGCTTTATTATATAAACATTTCATAATATAATTAATCATTACTGTTGAAAATTTGGGCTACTTAAGGCAATATATATTTTTTAGTCATGTTTATTGAGGTATAATTTACATATGGGGCTTCCCAGGTGGCTTTGTGGTAAAGAATCTGCCTGCAGCGCAGGAGATGCGGGTTCAATCCCGGGGTCAGGAAGATCCCCTGTAGAAGAAAATGGCTACCGACTCCAGTATTCTTGCCTTGGAAATCCCATGGACAGAGGAATTTGGCAGGCCATATATAGTCCATGGGGTTGAAAAGAGTCAGACACAACTTAGAAACTAAATAATAACAATTTACATGTGACTAAAATCTTCCCTTTTCTGTGTACAGTTTTATGAGTGTTGATAAATGCATAAAGTCATCAAGCAAGCACCATAATCAAATGCAGAATAGTTTCATCACCCTTCAAAATCCCCTTACGTGCCTCTTCATAGTCAGTTTATCCTACTGCCCCTCCTTGTAGGTGACCAAAGATTTATTTTTATCCCTATAGTTTTTCTTTTCCTAGATTGTAATATAAAAGAAATCATACAGTATATCCTTTTTCACTCTGCCTAATAATTTGAGATTCATCCATGTTATTGTATATGTCAGTAGAGCATTCCTTTTTATTGTCGTTCAGTTCAGTTCAGTCGCTCAGTCGTGTCTGACTCTTTGTGACCCCATGAATCGCAGCTCGCCAGGCCTCCCTGTCCATCACCAACTCCCAGAGTTTACCCAAACCCATGTCCATCGAGTCGGTGATGCCATCCAACCATCTCATCCTCTCGTCCCCTTCTCCTCCTGCCCCCAATCCTTCCCAGCATTAGGGTCTTTTCCAACGAGTCAACTCTTCGCATGAGGTGGCCAAAGTTTTATTGTTGAGTAGTAGTCTATTATATGGATGTACCAGTTTGTTTATCCATCCACCACCTGAAGAAATTTGGGTTGTTTTGCAGTTTTTTGACAATTATTAATACAGCAACTATAGACAATGGCATAAAGGTTTTTGTGGGAACAAAATTTTAACTTCGCTTCAGTAAATACCTAGGAATGGAATTACTGGGTCATGTGGTAAGGATGGGCTTGCCAGGTGGTGCTAGTGGTAAAGAACTCACCTGTCACTGCAGGAGACGTAAGAGACATGGCTTCGATCCATGGGTCAGAAAGATCCCCTGGAGGAGGGCATGGCAACCCACTCCAGTATTCTTGCCTGGAGAATCCCATGAACAGAAGAGGCTGGCCAACTACAGTCCATAGGGTTGCACAGAGTCAGACACAACTGAAGCCACATAGCATGCATGCATGATAAGGATATGTTTAACTTTATAAGAAACTGCCCATCTGTTTTCTAAAGTGGACATCCTGTTTTGCATTCCCACCAGCAGTGTATGAGTTTTGCCACATCCTCTCCAGCATTCAGTCTTATTTTCATTTTAGCTATGCTAATATATGTTAAAAATAATATTGATGCTAATCTTTGATAAAATTCCAGGACAGAAAATAAATACAACATAGGAACCCCAATGAAAAGTCATTTTCTATGTTCTCCCTTCTTCCCCTTGGCTTGACTATTCTTGCTCCCTATTAACATTCCTTATAAAATCTCACCTCCTTGGAACAGGAAGAGAAATATGGAGTAGATGCAATAGAGTTAGGAGAATTCATCGTAGCTGGTTACTTGGCCAGTCCAAGAAAATGTTCCATAAAATGTGAGAAAAGCTACTTAGGAAAGATCCAGAAGACCTGTCTTGTACCATATTTTTATTTATCAAAATCCCTTAATTTTAAAGGACACACACCCTTGCATGTGGACTAGAAGAGATAAAACCCACCTGGAAGTCCAAAAATTAGTGTCTATATATGAACTCTTTCCCTTGAGCCTGTTGTTAACTTTGGATATTCTTTTAATTTCTCTAGCTTCTAGATCTGTCCTTTATATTGAAACTGCTCATCTAGGTTGTGGTTTGGCTCAGTTCCTGGTTTCTGCCTCATTACTTATCCATTGTCTTTCCCATCTTGAACAACACTTAATACCATACTCACTGACTCCACTGGCTTCAGACCTGCTAGTGTCAGCATTTAGACACTTATTGGCTTCAGACCTAGCCATATCTTCAAGTTTCCACCCAACCCTTGCCTGAATGCTTGGGACTTGACATTATTGATGACTTGGTTGGAAACACCAGTGTAAATCAAATTTATGGATGCCATAAAGCCAGGAGTATAGCTAATATGTAGGATGACAGAATTATGACAAAGAATATTCCCATAGGTTGGAACAAAGAACTGAAACTAATAAGGTAAATTGTAGCTGAATGAGGTTCTGAGCTTAGTTTTAAAACTCAGCTGCATAAGCGTGAGATGGGAAGTCATGTATTAGTTCTGCCATGTATGGAAATGACATAAGGTTTAAACAGACTATTTTCATGTGAGTCATTGGAGTGGTGCAGTAAGTGGGACTGCCAAAAATAACTGAATGTGGGCTGAAGCTTCATTACCAAACAGAGTGAATTGGTCAAAGTGGACATGATCTCACTTTACAGCACCTGTCAGACCACACTTGGAATATATAGGTTCAGTTTTGGGTCACACATGCTAAGGCAGATAAAGACAAACTGGAGTGTATCCACTTTCATCTCCCATCAAAGTCTGGTTTCTGTCTCACCAAGGTACTAGTGACATTTCTGTGAGCTAGTGGGCACACTTCATGCCTTTTCCTATTTGACCTCGCTGCAGCATTTGGCTCATGGACCACTCCTGCCTTCCTCAAGTTGTCTTCTCTTTGGTTTCTTGTCCTTTATATCCTTTTCCTTTTTTTTCCCCTACTTATCTCACTGTGACTTTTTCTCCTCCTTTGATACAAACATGGGGGTTGCTTAAGTTCCCAGCCCACTTTCCTTCTTTAGATTCCCCAAAGGAGATCCTATCCATTTCTGGAGCTTCAGCTACCAAATGGATGCCACTGACTGACTCCCAGATCCTTATTTCTAGCCTTGATATTTTTTGCACTCTTGTTCTATGTATCTTTGTTTGTGGTGAGAATATTTGATCAATAAATGCCCAGAAGTCAACAAAAAGTCTCTAAGGAGAATGATAAAATGCCAAAACGAGCTAGATCTCCAAAAGTAGGACAAATCTAGTGGAGATTATTTGCAATCTGGGGGCCTTTCTAGATGTTTAACCATTGAAGCATTTGCTCTGCCTGAATCACATTCTGGAAAGAGGTGCTTTCTTACAGGAATTAGGGAAGGGTCAGTAAGTGGAGAAGGAATGTTGGTGAGTCCCATTTCTAGAAATAAGGCAATGGGCTGACAATGAACCAGTCTTCCTTTTACTTTCTCGAAAGGAGTAAAAAACAGTAGACCTGGAAACTTACATCTAAGGACTTAACTTTTATGTAACTTTTAGAGTTTTTACTTTTTTATTTCATGTATCTTCCCCACAGTGCTTGAAAGCAAAAACTTTACTATAAAAAAATGTTCTTTGCTTCCCTTTGAAGATAAACAAGAAACGGGGAAAGGGACAAAAATGTGCCTTCCTCTGGGCTAGGGAGAGGTTTTCGAGAGAAAGGGTGCTAGGCTAAGTGCCTGTGTGTGTGCTAAGTCATTGCACTTGTGTTCAGTTCTTTGCAACCCCATAGACTGAAGCCCACCAGCCTCCTCTGTCCATGGGATTCTCCAGGCAAGAACACTGGAGTGGGTTGCCATCTCCTCCTCCAGGGGATCTTCCCCACCAGGGATCCAACCTATTTATCTTACATCTCCTGCATTGGCAGGTGGATTCTTCACCACTAGCACCACCTGGGAAGCTCGCTAGGCTATGAGGTAGAGGCTACTGAGGGAGAATGGGGAGTTTTGAGGAGTCTGTTTCAAGAAAAAAGAGAAAACACAAGGAACTAGCTTGTAATTGAGCTGTGAAAAGACTCAGCAGAGGAGCTCAAAGCCATATTACATAAAAAGAGGTGAATTGGGGGATATTTAGTCTGGAAAAGACATCTCAGTTATTTGGAGATGTTTGGACATGTTTGAAATCCGTCAGGAGGAAAAGAGCTTAGAAAGTTGTATATTTCCCTGATGGAAAAAATTGGACCCATGGGATGGAAATTATAGTTGAGGATGGTGGCAGAGGAGGAGTGGAACATGAGAGTAATATTTTTGCTCTCCAACCATCAGAGTCATCTGAAAACAAAATAATTTCCTTTGGGAGATAGTGAGTTTCCCATCCCTGGAGGATGACCAAAAGCAGGAGGTTTTAAAGGGGAAATGCAAGCACTGTGGATGCTTTTGCATTCAGTGAACATTTAGGGTGTCTTCCAACCCTAAGAGTCTATGCTTCTATGAATATATTGAGTCTCTAGGCATACAGAGAAAACTCCCTCTCTTTTAAAAGTCATGAGTCAAAACATATGAGAAATCACTAAAAATTTCTTCATGGTAGATGTTTAAAGTGCCAAAATCAATGTTGTCAGCATAAAAGCCAAAGGAATTCAGAGGAAGAAGGTTTGAAATGATGGCAGGGAGCACAACGTGAGTCCTGATGTGGTCCTTTGGGTTGGACAGACAAGAAAAGAAAGGACATTCTTGGTGAGGACATTCTTTCTTACTACCAAATGTAAGCCCCCAAACCTTTTATTCAACCTTCATTAAAATTTTAAAAAGAACCCATGGGTCACTAGATACAACAATATTCTAGCAAGAAAGCTGGAAGGGCAAAATCTGATCCAAGTGCTCTCAAAATGTTATATCCTGCTGCTGCTGCTGCTAAGTCGCTTCAGTTGTGTCCGACTCTGTGCGACCCCATAGACGGCAGCCCACCAGGCTCCGCCGTCCCTAGGATTCTCCAGGCAAGAATACTGGAGTGGGTTGCCAAGGGAAAAGTGAAAGTGAAGTTGCTCAGTCATGTCCAACTCTCAGCGACCCCATGGACTGTAGCCTACCAGGCTCCTCCATCCATGGGATTTTCCAGGCAAGAGTACTGGAGTGGGATGCCATTGCCTTCTCCGGTTATATCCTGAGGATCATCCTTTTCTGGGGAAAAGGAGAGGGATTGGGAATATTTACAAATCAGCTATCATAAAGTTACAAAGAATACAGAATATTAACCAGATGGGATATATTTTCAAGTAAAATTTATCTTTACTTGTTTTGTGGTCGGTTTTAAAATGTGTTTATTTTCCTTTTGAGGAGGACTGTAACATTTTCTGAAGACTACCATTATTTGCTATAGAAAATAATGTTATTGATGTTTGTTAGAGATAACGGGGTTTGTTTATATGAAGCTAAATACTGCTTGTCACGGGTTAATTTTCTCACTCTCCTGGCATAATTAACATGTTTATCATGACCAATGACCTTGTTATAATTAAGCAGTAGATAAAGTATATATTGCTAAGATGGGAAAGAATTTCTTTTAGACATTTCTTCTTACAAAGCTTATAAATTAAAAAAAAAAACAAAACTTTTAGGGCCTTCCCTGGTGGTCAAGTGGTTAAAACTCCGCCTGCCAACACAGGGGACGTGGGTTTGATTCCTGCTCTGGGAAGATCCCACAGGCCCTGGGCAACTAAGCTCAGGAGCCATAACTGCTGAGCCCACAAGTCAAAATTACTGAAGCCTGGGTGCCTAGAGCCCATGCTCCACAACAAGAGAAGCCATCACAATAAGAAGCCCATGCACTGCGGTGAAGAATAGCCCCCACTCCCTGCAACCAGAGAAAGCCCACATGCAGCCACGAAGACCTAGCACAGCCAAAAATAAAGTAATAAGTAAATATTTTAAAATATATATTTTCAAATAAGAGACTCATTTTCCAAACGAATGCAAAAGCCAGAATTCTTTGATAGGTCAAAGTTCGAGTTGGGAATGATGGTGTTTTGTTCATCTAGTGGAGAGTGGGGCTAAAGCAGGGCACAGACATTGGGGAAGAATGTGAGAGGGGTCAGCACCGGCTGTGTGTTTATAAACAGTGCTCTACGGAGACAAGAATACAGTTTTAGAATCAAACAGGAGTCATGTGAATGCTGCTGAGGCAGGTTGATTGCATCGATGGCCCAGCTAATGACGTCCCTGAACTCACGCGCAATGCGGTGTGTGACTGCAGCAATTCCATCCCTGAATCTCACCCCGCCTTGTGACTGGCTTTGGTCAGTGGAACATGGCAGAAGTGATGTTGCACCAGTTCTGAGCTTTTTGCCTCTTCTCTCTCTCCTTTTCTCCTCCTGGCTTCTGCAACAGGAATGAGCCTGCACCAGCCTACTGAAAGATGGGAGGCCACATGGAGAGGAGCCCAGCTGCCCAGCAATGGACAGGCCACACCAGTGGACAGCCAGCCACCTCCCACACCTGTTAGGGGAGTCAGCCAGGATGATGCGAGCTGTCTCCCTGGTGTTTGACCCATAGCCTTCTGAGCAGTAATAAATGCTTCCTATTTTAACCACTGACTTTTGGAGTGATTTCAGTTTTGCAGTGACTGCTAAATGATACTCCTGGGTCAACTAGTTACTAGCTGTGTAACCTTCAGAAGTTGCTTCACTCCTTTGAGCCTCATTTTACTCAATGTGGACAGTAGCATTTCGACGTGGGGGCTGTTGTTGCCATTTTACAAACAAATTCTTTTAAAGGTTAAGCGGTTAGCTCCAGTTCAGAGAATAAGTTGACACCCATACAATTTTCTCATAAAGGACCTCAGAGCAAACCAAGTTCCAAGTCTATAGGTAAATTTGGTGAAGAATTCTGAATCGTGACCTGAAAGGTGGAAAGCCTCGTTAATATTAATAGTATTTCCTTAAACTGAATAATCAAAAATGTCGGTGGGGAAAAGATAACCCACAAACTGAATGTAATGTGGCAGGGACTGATTGTTTCATCACTCTATTCCCAGGGTCTGGGAGAGTCTGTGGTATGTTAGTAGATATTGTGGTACATTAGTAAGTATTTTGTGAAAAAAAATAATCCATGAATGAATCTGGACGTTGCATGAAAAACATAATTTATCCGAAACTCTGGATAAAAATTTAAAGTTCAAAACTTGAAGCCTCCAACAGACAGAAATGAAGATGCCTTCATTTTCCCCTCACAACATCCCTCGCAAACCAGCGTACAGAAAGAACTGTCCCCCACGTGACTCAGGCAGCAGCACAGAACAGGGTCAGGCAGGGAGCAGGGTGTTGAAGGTCTTAGCTTCAAAATCACCTCAATGTCTTGTAGAAGTTCTCTGAAACATAAGCCCCACCTGGTTCCTACCCCAACAATTCCACTTGGAATTGCTAATACAAAGCGAACCCTTCCCAATACATATGCATACCCCTCTGTGTAGGGAGCAGACGGGTAGGGCAGGAAAGGATCTTGATAAAAAAATTTCTTCAGAGTATCTGGAGGCAGCTGGATTTTTTTAAGGTTTCATTTGTTTATGTTTTAACTAAGAGGTCCAACTGCTGTTACAAGTTACCACAAATTTAGTGGTCAAAAATAACACACATTTAATATCTTACAGTTGTGGAGGTTAGAACTATAACACAGGTCTCACTGAGCTAGTATCAGTGAGCAGGCAGGCCTGCATTCCTTTCTTGAGGCTCTACGGCAAAATCCATCTCTTTGCCTTCCAGTTTCTGGAGGTCAACTCATTCCTTAGATTGCCCCCCTCTCCCATCAAGCAAGTCATGATTAAATCAATAGAGCCCACTGATTTCCTTCCATTGTCACAGCTCCCTCTGACTGTAATTCCTGACCACAGCTCCCTTCAATGGTTCTGGCTGCTGGATTTTGGATTTTAAGTTCATGAAGAAATCAAAGAGGCAAGAAACAAAGGGCAAACTTAATAAGTTTAACAATCAAACCTTCCTTTTCTTGAGCAGAGTCCTCAGTTGCCACTTCTGCCAGAAGCCTTCTTCCTCTTCTCACAGAACCACCATTTGCATCTCAGCTTTCTCAACTGGACTGAATTTCCTAAAATCAGGGACCATATCTTCTTCCCTGCTCCTTATCCGACCTCAAGAGGAGGGCTTTCTAGAAGGAAGATGCTGCCCATTAATTCTTGAGCATTTGTTCATGCATCACAGACTCGGGTACCATTCAGGGGTAAACTTCTTGACCTTTTTGCATTGCTAACCTCTTAAGGACCTCAGGGAAGTCCAGTGGAGGCCACTGTCCCCAAAACTAGGAGGTGGCTCATAGAAGCTTGATTTGGAGCCAATTTGGCTCTGACTTGCCCTCCCAGAAGGATGAGTGTACAAAAACCCATGATCAAGTCTCATCACTAAAACAGAACTATCTATGTAGACTGAAGGTGGGTAAACTTCCCAGCATCACAGATTCTTAATAGGTGCTAAGGATCACTGACTTGTTTCTTCATCTGGGATTGGGGATATTTATTCAACATTTCTTGAACTTGCTATCATTTCTTGAACTTTTCTTGAACTTGCTATCTGCAGGGACCTAGGCTCTCCTAAGGATACAAAGATTAAAGGCAGGGTCCCTGCCCCAAGGCACAGGTCAGGTGGATGACTGCAGCAGTGAGAGAGGATGATTAGAAGTAGACAGGTACATTTGGCTGGGAGAGTTCAGCAAAGCATTACTGGGGGTAGCAGCCGGGTGAGGAAACTGGCCTGACTTGTCCTCTCACAGGAAAAGTGGGAATTGGCTAGATGGAGAAGGGAGGGACAGATATTCTTGACAGTGGATATGCCAAAGGTTGAGAGGTGCTCAAGCTGGAGCGGCTCCAAGCTTGTGAGGGGAGAAGAGCTGTTAGCTGACTCCTCCCGAGATCTCCATCACTTCCATCCTGGCCACACCGGATGAACCTACAATCTGAGAAAAAGACACGCAAAAGTGGTTTCATGATCCCCCTCACCTCCAATTCCAATCTGATTATTGGCTCCAAGTAGAAATTCTGGAGGAGCCACCAGAAGTTTGCTATGGAAGGAGGAGATGGAGAGAAGCTTATGCCACGAGTGTCCTCATCACTGCTGGACATGATTTCTCCAACACGCCTCCTCTCTTGCCTGAAGCTGATGGTATAAAGTTAAAGCTGAGATCATAGAAAAGTCTTATGCCAAGTGAAGAAGCAAACACCCATTCTGGGCTCTCCCTGGCTGTGTCCACTCTGAGAATTTGAGTTTCATGATATGAGATCATGTCCATCGTATACACTTCTGTGTCTTCAGCACCCACTAGAGCACCTGCATACAACAGATGCACAATCATTGTTTTTCAGATGAATGAATTTATGGATGGATGAGCAACTGTGGATACTGGTGAGTAAATACTGCTTTGTTTATAATTACAGAAAGAATGGATATATTGCTCAGTGTTGCCCACTGAAAGCAAATTTGTTTGAACAGCAATTCAATTACATCAAGAGTAATTGCCCATTGCTGTATTATAGACCTAATCCAATTCCCACAGAAATTAGCATATGCATTTTAAAAGCGTGATTACAACTGACATTAAGTAACTTCCCTGTGGATTCCTTCCTGATGGCAGAAAAGTAAAATTCCATACTACACTGACTCACTTTTCCATCTCTGAGGAGTTCCTCCCAGCTCAAGTATGACATTTGCTTAAAAGATGAAAACAGCCCCATTCCAAATAAATATGACGTCTGGATACTTTTTCAAGGACAAACATTTTATTGCAATATAGGCACTTGGCAGGGTAAATATGTGGTTACAAAGTGGTTTAAGTTTATCTGCTTTATATAGTGACCAGAAAAACCAATCCACAGAGTAGATTTCCTTACTGAAGTTGCAGACTTCAGAAGCAAATTGTAAAACCCAGTTGTTTATGGTAAAGAAGGTACATGTAACCGACTTTTTCACTGAGTGAAACTGTATTATTTATTTCATTCAGTGATGTCTTTCTCTTCCCCAAATTAAACTTGCTAGGTTAGCATACATCATTTAGCACTTTTTATAAAGAAATAAAATCACTTATCTGAGAGAATCGTGGAACCCTTTGAAATCACTAGCTCTAATCTGAAGATTATAAAACCAGACTTGAGAATCTCTGTAGTAAAATGCAGAAGATGGAGCATGAAGACCCCTAGTTCTTCATACTTAGTCTCTTTCTAAAAATTTTGAACAAGCTGGAATCTTTTCCTTGTTGTCTCCAAAATGCATTTTTTTTTGAAATGAGTTTACTCTGAATAATGCAAGACACTACTGACTCTGCTCTAAGCTGCAAAGGAAAAACTGACAAGCGAATTCTTTTTTAAGGAAAATACTCTTTCTTTGTGAAAGGTCAATAAAACGTAACTAGTCATGGAATTTTTGCCAAAAACCATGTCTTGAGGTTTAATGCATTTCAAAGAAATTTGTCCATAGGAGAGAGCCCCTGAGCAGCCTGCAGAGGCTTTTCCTGCTGCTTACTTAAATCACAATAACCTTGCTCCAACCTGGAAACCACTGAAGCAATCCAGACAAGTCTGTATCAAAAGCAAGAGAAACTCCCAGTAATAGGAAACTATTCCACTCAACATGTGAAAACAAATAAGGAAATTTTAATGCACTTTAATTTCCTGCTCCATCTTCAAATGAAACAGTCACTTGACTTAATCTAGTGGACGTGTCTTTTGCGAAATATGTACAGAAAAACTCTCTGCATTCTCAGCTCTGTCCTTCCTCTTAATGTCTGGTCCCCTCTACCTACAGGTGGGTAGACATTGATGTTCATCCGTCCAGTGAAGTGACAGGTACTGTCGTTTAGGGTTGGAAAAATCTCTCAGCTTTCCAAGTGGTGCCAAGAGCTGTGAGGTGAGCAAAAGGGAGGAAGCTAGAAGCTTCTACGTGGGCTTAGCCTGCGCCAGGACCTCCTTGCTTGCTGATCACCATTTTCCCAGAGAGAAGGGCAGTCCTTGGGGAGGCTGGGCACTGCTCCTTTGGCTCTCGGTCTCACTGGGCAGCGCATCAGACCATCTGGCCAGTTGCCTTTTGGACTCTGGACTTGATTTAAGGGAAGACTCCCAAGGGCAAAAAGCCCAAGTGAAATATATCTCCTTGCGTGACAGCAAGCCCCAAATAGCCCCAGCACAGCGGTGTGGTGGGTGATCAGTTCTCACATTTCCGGAGGAGCTTGACACAAGCAGTTCCTTGTTAGGCACTAGGGATATTAAAGTGACTTGAGAAGCCAGGGAGCCATTATTCAAGGCAGTGTGTGCAGGAAGTACACAGGATGACTAAACCCTAGCATCTGTCCTTGAAGGAAGGAGCCCCTAGAAGAGACAGGAAGTAAACAGAATTGCAATATTTTGTGCCAAATGCAAGGATATGAGTGAATACGGGCGCGATAAGGACCAGGGAGGGGAGGGACCTCTGCCTTCCACCTATAATGAGACGATCTAAACATGCTAAGTGTTAGTCGCTCGGTCATGTTGGACTCTTTGCCACTCCATGGACTACAGCCTGCCAGGTTCCTCTGTCCATGGAATTCTCCAGGCAAGAATACTGGAGTGGGTAGCTATTCCTTTGGCCAGAGGATCTTCCCGACCCAGGGACTGAACCCAGGTCTCCGGCATTGCAGGTAGATTCTTTACGGTCTGAGTCAAGAGTGAAACAATTCAATATGAGAGTATATTGATTTTTTAATCCCCTATGACCCAGAAATCCAAGCAATTCTTCATAGGGAGGTGGAGACAGAGATATTTTAATTCCTGGTTAAATGGTCAAAATATGGGCAAATACTTTAAAAACTAATTCTAAAAAACTGATATTAACTACTTGCTGACGATAATCAAAACAACCTCTTAGGACAATATGTTGAGATCTAATATTAAAATTTGTAGAAGGAAATTTCAAGATGTAGATCTGGGACTAAAGCTTTTAGAAAATCACCTGGTATTTTTCTGAAGGACAAGAGAACACATCTTTTTAATTTTTGGCAAGAAAGTTCATTCTACCTGTAACACTCACAGGTAAAGGTCATGATCCATTCAGAAGATGTATTTCCATCTATTTCCATTAAAGCAAGTTCTGGGAGAAAGGAACAGAGCCATTTTCACCGCAGTATCAGTGCCTGGGACATAACAAGACTCAATTTGCTGAACAACTGAGCAAATAATTTCCATTGTTGGTAACATCTTTGAAACTTAATGATCGGTAGCTTGGTTTCTCTCTATCTTCCTTTCTCTCTCCCTTTTACTTCCCTCTTTTCTTTCTTCTTTTATTCACTTATTCACTTTATTCCCTCTTGGGAATAAACCAGGACTATTTCAATGGAAAGAAAGAAAGTTGCCATGGTTTGAAAATCGGTATTTTTTTTCTTTTAGATTGAATTCCTTTGGATCCTTTCATTTATATTAGACAACCACCTAATCTTTTTTTTTTTTTCCTTTTGTTCTTTTTTGTTACTATGCCTAACACAGCATGTGTCGCAGAATAGCTGTTAAAATAATGTTGTTTAATTGGTCGGCTTTATGCTTGATAATTTAGCTAAGCTCTTTCTCTGCACAGTCTAAGGCTAATTTGGAATGCTTTCAGCCTTAAACATGCCAAAGAAATTTCCTTGCCTCATCTGATGTTCTCCAAAAAGTGATTAATTAATAAGAATTAACAAGATTAATTAGTAGGGAGTTGATAGCGGAATTAGTAAGAGGCCCAGGCAGCACCCCCCAGACCACAGCCTTGCTCTGTTTCCGCTCAGCCTTCCTGAGATGTCTCAGGCTGATCGCTCAGGCTCTGCGGGCTGCACACAGCAGGCGGGAGGGGCCAGCGCACACCATCTCCCTTTCCTGCAGCCTGACTGTGGACGAATGGTGAGGCTGGATTGACAGGATCTACCTTTGCATTCTCACAGAACATGAAGAAGACTTAAAGTGCATTAGAAGAGAATGTGCAGGGTGCCCGGCTGTCTCCTCCGCCTTCCCCGCAGCCCCGTCCCTCCCTGGGCCCCTCAGCTGCCTCTCACCCCCCACACACTCCATTACCTTTGTAATTCCTATTCAAATGCTAAAGCTATAATTCATGGGAGGACAGTTCCATTCCACAAAGGTTTGCCTCAGTGCTCCTGCCCTGTGTGCAATTCCCTCTAGCTTCATTATACAAATTAAACAAGTACGTCATGCCTTTTTTTTTTGGTAATAACTTGCAGGCACCCCCCCCCCCCCCACTTTGGGCTGAGTTTGTTCCAAGAAAGACTTTGGCCACGTTGTCCCTTTCACTCCTCTGAAGGGGGCCCTGGGGGGTCTTCTCTCTGTGTATCTAGGGTATCGGTGTTTGCGTCGTTCTCCACCACCCACTGACACTCGTGAAGGGGGTCGGCCTTCCTCTCCTGGGCATCCACGCTGGTGGCAGACTGGGCCGTGCTGCAGCTCCCACCCACCGCCTCTTCTTCCACAGAAACCTGGCTCTCCCTGGGGCTGGCGGGCTCAGAAGGGAACACGCAAGCTTCTAGGGACACAGCCTCAGCCTCTACAGAGCACACAGGCCCTCCTCCTTCGAGGGCGCCCAGTCCGGAAGCACCCCCTGTGAGCTCGCCCTCAGTGGGCTCTCCCGCCTCTCCCAGCTCCTCTGTGGGGCCTGGGCCCCGGGCCCCCTCGCTGAGCCCCCCACAGGCTGGCTGAGTGTCTGGAAATTCTCCCAGCTCCACCCCGCTGGCCTCAGCCTTGGGAGCTGGACCATGGGCCTCCCCCTCACCGACTTCACTTTCTTCACAGTTGTCCTGACCCGAGGCAGATGCTTGACTGGCCTCTGTGTCAATTTGGGTGGCTTCCTCATCTTTTTCAATTTCTTGGGGAACAAGGGTCTCCTCATGTGTATCTTTCTCAACCTCCAGCACAGCGGACTCCTCTGGTATTTCGACGGTCACCGTCAGCAAATTTCTGAGCTCCTTCAAGGAGCCTGCGGCAGAGGTGGGCTCTGCGTCTTCCTGGGTGGGTTCTCGGTCCTCAGGAGTCTCTTCCAACTCCAGCTGTGACAAGTGTGTGCCCAGGGCGCCTGCTGTCACCTCTGTAGCCACCAGATTCACAACCGGGCCATCTATACTTGAATCGATGACCTGCCTGTCCCCATCTGGGGGAGGGCTAGACATAGGGAGGGAAAGGCCTTCTTCTCTGGCCAATGGACTAGGGACCTCTGGCTGTTTCATCTCCCCTGCCTCCTGGAACACCTCATTACTCAGGATCTCACTCTCTGAAACTCCGAGGGGAATGGCCGAGGCTCTCCTGGCGGGGCTGGCCTGGTTTGACCCTGCAGGAGTTTTCAGATCAGTGAGGCTGGACACGCTTTCACTGGGCAAGGCCATGTTATCTTCAAACAAATTGTGTTTCTTCAGGATAGCAGCCTCCTTTATCACTGAGAGATACCAGAAAGCAAAACATAATGTTAAAACCTTGCCCTGGCCAATCTGGCATTTCTGATTTTTTTCCAGAAGCTAAACACCCCTCAGCTTTTCTGACCGTCTGAATTTCCCAATTTCAAATTCCAGCTTACATCTAACCCTTTTTCAGGAAGCCTTCCCTGATGACCAGAGCCTACAGACTCATTCCAAACCTTGGGCCTCTGTAATGTTCACTCATTAATCCCTTCACTCATTCATTTATTCAAACAGCACACTTTTACTGGACATCAACTATGGGACATGCTCTAAGAATCCAAAGATGAATGAATAAAACATGGCCTTGGCTTTCAAAGAGGTCAATCTATTAGCATCATTGGTATCACCCTCGGAGACCCACCACATCTCATTAGCTGCTAGTATGTGTGGCTGCAGTGTGTCTACTTAGACTGACACTCCTTTAGGGCAGGTCAGGCCCTTATATTCTCTGCTTTTACATTCAGAACAGTCCTGAATGTGTAATGGGTCCTTAGTACTGAGCCTGCAGAGAGAGCCTTATGACCTGTAGTGTCCAAACTGAAGGCCTCTGTCCATCCGACTCAGTCCTAGAGGTCCCGAGAGGAGTAAAACAATTTCCTCCATGTTCTCTCCAGAATTTATTGTTTGTAGGTTTTTTTGATGATGGCCATTCAGGTCAGAGTGAGGTGATACCTCACTGTAGTTTTGATTTGCAGTTCCCTAACAATGAGCATAATTAACATAACAATTGAGCATCTTATCTTGTGTTTGTTGGCCGTGTCTCTACTGTACAGCACAGCGAATTCTACCTAAGGGCACTCTGGTGACTTGAATGGGAAGGAACTCTAAAAGGGAGGGGATATGTGTGAATGAATGGCTGACTCACTTTGCTATACGGTAGGAACTAACACAGCACTGTAGAGCAACCATCCTCTAAAAAAAAATTAATTAAAAAAAATAATGACAACCAGATGACGTTTCTGACAATCAGCCTCCACCTCTGGCTGTGTAGGTTGCACAGTGCCCAGCAATCTCACACCCAAGGGGATACCATTCACAGATTGTGTATTCAGCAGAGTAGTTTTCCAGCAGGCTGCAGTAGCATGTCCTGCTTGAACCAAACCAGATATCGTGACCATTTTTTGATAGAGAGCAGTCAGCCGTCTGGAGGAAGAGGGCTTTTTTCCTAATTCGCCCAAGGGTGCTGTGGTGGACTGGCAGTGGCCTTGACTGAGCCCTTCTTCCTATGCAGATACTGAGATGACATCTTTATATTCCTTATCTCATTGGATGAGCTACTTTGACCCTGGGCTTGTGCTCGGCCAGCTTTCTTTTTGGAGACCAGATATGTTTCAAGCCTATAGTTTTAGGGACAGCCCTCTCCTGTGTATTTCTATCAAAGTCTTCCTAACTACACTCCTATCCTGAGCAGGGCCTGATTCCACGGGATACTGGGAGCCGGAGTCCTAATGAGACTCGCTGAGGACGGAGTCACAGCCCAGTGTATTCTGTCCAGCTGAGCGGAGGTGAGGAATGTGCTGAGAGGGCAGAGCAGCTGGGAAGCCCCGCTACTGAATCATCTGCTCCAGGCTGGGGAGGTGCTGTAAGCCTGTGGCCAAGAAGAGCCACAGGCTCTTTTTCCTTTGTTCTGTCTGGAACAGCCGGACGAGGCCAGCTGTTCATGAGACACCCTAGGCTCATCTCTCTAACCTTAGTTTTCTCATCTGAAAAATGAAGCTTAAAATTCCCAGTTCACCGAGTTCTCATTTGGATTGAAACTGAAATAATATCTAACAGGCCAGTGGAGTGTGAGCCAAATTGTGACGGCTCCAGCAGAGGTCAGCAGCCCTTGCTTCTTCTGTCCCTGTCCGCTGTCTCCCCAGCTCTTGGTGTCAATTTCCTCTTCCTCTTTCATTCCTGTTCACAAAACCTAGCTGGCCTTGTGGGGTCCCCATCAGGGGTATGTCCCTCTATCTAGAGCTTTCTCCAGCACCAGGGAAACCTTCCATACCTTTCAGACTTTCATCTAGGAGGATCTGATGTAAAATCTCCTCATAGACATTTTCAACATGGATCATATTGGTATGATCTGCAAAGATGTACTGCTCATATTTCTGAAGCTCCTGGAGAAGGAGAGATAAGAAGATAAAGGGGACAACACATGAGACACCAGTTTGCAGAGGAGCTCCAGAAAGGACAGCTGTCCCTCTTGTTTCCCCTTGGAGCGTGAAGCATTGGTGACCTGCTTCCTTTCCCCCAGACACCATGCCCTGGACTGGGTTCACGCTCTATGCCCTTTGAGGGGGCAGACACCGGAGACCCTGATGGTCTCAAGGCCTTGTCAGTGGGTCTGGACATTTCTTTTTCTTCTTTTTTAATGCCAACAGTACTTTACTAAGGTGTAAGATATACCAAGAAAAATGCACATGTTTTAAAAGTAGAGCTCAATGACTTAAAATATATAAATATACTCAGATAAGCGTAACCCAGATCAAGGTGAACACTTCCATCACCCCTATACCTTTTCCAGTCTAGACTACCCACCAAGAGATCAAGCACTGATGTTGCATCTATTGCACTAGATTAGTTTTTCTTGTTATTTAACTTCATGTAAATGGAATCCTGTCCTCTTTTTTTGTGTGCATTTGTTTTTGGAGATTCATCCATATTGCTACATGTATCAGTAGTTCATTCTTTTTTATTGATAAATGGCACTCATTATACGGACAAGCTAAAACTGTTTATCTATATTCCTACTGATGGATATTGACTGTTATGAAAATAATTGCTATTGATATTCTTGTGTATGATTTTGTGGATGTAGGGCTTACATATCTTGAGTGTATACATAGAAGTGAGATTGCTGGGTCCTAGAGTAGATGTACGTTTAACTCTTAGGATGCATCCCATTTTCAGGTGTGGAGAATCCCTAGTCACAGACTCTTGAGAAACATTCTCCTCTTTCCCTCCAACTGGCTCTGGAACTCCATAATTCTAAGACAATCCAGGCATCACACAAAATCCTTTAACACTTCCTGCTTTCCAAGGGTCTCCACATGGCTTGCCTGTTATCAGGTCAAGGAAGGGATCAAAATGAGCCAAGTCATATCTTTGCGATTAACTCCATAATCCTTGCACCTGATAGTGCAGGATGAGGGCTCTTGATACCTTTCAAGATCTTAGAGAGCCAGGGCCTTAACAGTGGGATTCGATGGCTTTTGCCTGGAGGGAGGAGATTTACAGCAGGCCATCAGAAGCCACCTCATTCAGACTCTCAGAGCCAGAACAGGGGGTCTGTAGCCCAGGACCAGAACCCAGTGGGTAATAATGGGACCCCTCTCTATTCACCCTAGGGAAAGCCACAGGATTAGGGACATGAGCTTCCACGACCCTGAGAGGGTCTGTGAGACAACACTGACCCATAGATTAGTGCCTCGTGGGCAGAGCACTGCTCAGGGACTGCACACTGCCCTGGGCTGGCTGTGGGGCCCTGGGCAAGCCAGCTCATGGCTCTGTGCCTCTCTCTCCCTCTGCAAAACGAGGTTTGTGTCTACACCACCTTTCATCTCCCCACGCGATCTTCCACTACTCAGTTCCCTGTTATTCATCCCTCAGGACTGGCTAAAACCTGGCTCTGGGAAGTCCTCTCCGTTCCCATAGACAGAATTGGGCACCCTCTTCCAAACTCGGCCATCTCTCTTCCCCACAAAGCTCCTGCCATGTTCATCACAAAGTGCCCTCTGTGCCTGTCTCCTGGGTCTAGGCTGTGAAGTCCAGGACAAAACAGGGACACTGGCTGGGCCTGTGCCTGGATCATGCTTATACATGTTTGCTGAATAAATAGCAGGCCTTTGAACTTGCAACCAGCTAAGTAATCGTGTGGAAAAGAATCATTCTGAGGGGCATTTATCCTGTTGTGATGTGCACAACTTTACAAAACAGGTTTTCTATATTGAATTGACTGAACTGTGACACATATTAATTCCCTGGATCTGTTAAATTGGAATAAAAAAAAAAGTCTCCCCAGGCAATTCTAATGTGCAGCCTGGGTTAAGTACCGCAGATCTTAGAACCAAGGGAAACATACTTTAGTAAACTAAAGAATCTTTGCCTGAAGCAGATGCTCTCCTAGTTCACCTACTCTGTAAATCCAGATGTTTTGAAATTTTTGATACTGATACAATATTCCTCATTACTGAAAATGCTAGGCCTCAACTTCTCTCCAAACCAGTCTCTCTTGATTAAAAAATCACAAGCGCCTCTTAGAGATTTGGTATAACTCTGTGGATGGCTGGAGAGAGAGGAGCAGACAGGAAGAGGGGCTTTTTTTACCCTTCTCCTCTCTTGGGAGGACGTGGCTCCAAGGCCCCCACATTGCCTTTGGGATTGGAAAAGAAAAATACCCTACACAGAACATCTGCATGCAGACATGTCCAAGGTGGACTGAGTCATCCTTTGAATGGCTAGACTTTTCCAGCCAAAAGATGGAAAATCATATAGGCAAGAGACAATCATATAGGTAGATTCTTTACTGCCCTGACTTGATCAAACCTTTTCTATGAAAGAAATTTACCCTCAGAAATAAGTGCCAGGTACTTGGTATGCCTCTGGCTTTCTGAAGAAAAACAACATGTACAGAATATAAAAATGATCAAGGAAATTTCTGCAATAAAATAACTCATGCAATGGACTTTAATGTTCCAATGTTTGGAGACTCTCTAAGCTCCAAAAAGCCCTTTTTAAACTCTAAAAAGCTCTTTATCATATGTGCCAAGAGGGATCTGGCCTTGCGAAGGTCCCAGCTTGTAGATCATGAAGCAGCAGAAAAAGTAGTAGTAAATACCATTTATTGAGTGCATCCCATGTTATCGATGAGTGTGAGCTGAGTTCAAACTCTGGTGGATTCCAGCTCTGTGACTTTGGTGCCATTACTTAACCCCCCAGGTTTCCTCATTTGTGCAATGAGGAGATAAACTACCTCCTCACAGGGTTGTCATGAGGATCAACAAGACAATCCGTACAAAGTGCTGAGCATGTGGCAAGCACTCATCAAATGTTCACCGTATCATTCTGGTCTTCTCAGTCTTAAGAAGGATACTGCAAAGTATTATTACCTCCACTTTCTAGATGAAATCTAGGCCAAGAGAGAGCGAAAGGGTCTTGCCCAAGGCCCCAGAGCTGATATGTGGAGGAGCTGGGACTTGAACCCAGGTCTTGACCTGGCCTCCTTAGTTGGCTCACCTATGACCCTGCTCTGCAGACCTAGTCATACCTTCACAAGCATGGCTTTCACTGGTTGCCTAGTGTTCATAGAAGCTTTAGATGGTTTTAGTTTCATTGATCTCAGTAAGCAAATGTTACTGAAATTACAGATATCCTTCTGAAATTGTGTGACTTGAGGTCTTTTCCTGGATGGAGTGGTCAAGTTTCAGAGGCTGTGTTGGGCCTATGGTGGGTGGGTGGGGGTCACACCATAATTAGGAATAATCCTTAGGCACTCTATTGCAACCTTTAACTTGGTTCAAACTCAGATCATTACCCATTGAGATTCTGTCTTGTCCAAGAGTTGGCAAATGCAGACAGCTGCTTGCCTTTGTAAATAAAGTTTTATTGGAATACAGACTGCACATTTGTTTATGGGTCATCTATGGCTGCATTTGTGCTATCATGGCAGAACTTTGTGATTGCAACAGAAATAGTATGGCTGTGAAGCCTAAAATATTTACCACCTGACCACTTACAGGAAAAGTGTGTTGACCCCTGCCTGGTCATCTACTGCTTGTAAGTGCATCATGACCAAAAAAATTTACTTGAACTTCATAGGCAACAAAAGCAGGTTCTGGAGTAACCCATCCCCTTACTTGTTTGCACACGGATGCCAGTGCCTTCTGCAGGGTGGGAAGCGTGATTTGAACCAGCGCCTCTTGAAATATCCTCTTCCGGATGGTGCTGCTGTCGTAATCATATTGCTGTCGGTACAGAGATAGAAACGTATGCTAAATAGCAACATTACAACCTGTTAACTTTTGCGTAAACAAAAAACTCAGCTACTCACTTAGTCTCCCTTCCTACCCCCGCTCTCCTGTCCTAATTTCTGAGGACCCTGGTGGTGTTCCAAGGTTTCAGAGATCTTTCTGTGCAGGTCTCTCACATTCCAGGTAGAAGTTATAACTGATCATGACCCATCTCCGCCTCCCCTCTTATAGATATGAAAACTGTGGTAAGATCAAAGTAGAGTGACTTCTGTGTTATAAAGTTGAACACAGAACTAGGGGATGGGTTAAAACTTCATCATCCCTGTCTTGGGCTGGTGCATGGGAGCCATGATCATCTCCTTCCTTCACTCTACATCCTGAAAGCGGGATTGGTAGGTTGTAATGATTTCTGCCAAGGAAGACAGCGTCTGGCTCACAGCTACATTAGCACTGTGGTATGTTCAACAAAGAAATTCAGTATCTAGAATAGGAAAGAGGATGTCTTATTGACACATGGAACAGCCAAGTCTAGAGACCAGGGTTTGATTTTAAAGGGGCTTCAGGGAGAGGGCACAGACAAATTGGAGCATAGTCACAGGGATGTGTGCAGAATGGTCAGGCCAAACAAAGAATGGTTAAAGAGATTTATGCCAGAGATAACTTGGGGTAAAACCATAGCTCTATTCAAACAACCAAAGACTACCATGCGGAAGAAGGGCATGAGAAAAGAGGGTAGAACTAGAATTATCAGTGGTGAGAACTTTGACTTTGCATTGGGAAATATGTTCTTGTAGTTTAAAGTGTCCAGAGAAGAGATGGACTGTCCTGAGAGGTAAAAATTGTGTTGCCATGGGAGAGGGCATTGACCTTGATACTATCTTTTCTTTCTCAATGGCAAGTTCATTATTTTGTGTGTTACCATGGCAATTATTGCTTTTAATTTCAATGATTTGGTTGCCAGAGTTTCCTACTGCCTGTGAGGTATTAAGATCAGGTCTGAAATTCAGGGACCACCTCCTAGGCTCTGTGAAACCTTGATCTTCCATTCCAAAGCTCTGCTTAGGGAAAGTAGGTCATAAAAAAATTAGTGGACTAGGTTTATGGATAGTTTTAGCTCAAAGCTCAAGTAGCCTGTTAAGCTTATGTAAGTCAAGTTCTTGTGAGGATCAAACGAAACAGGGTAAGTTTTTCTAAAAAGCTTAAAGATATGCCGTATATATATGCAAGCTCCTATTATTACAACTATTTTGATATACACTTATGCATGAAGCACATTTAAAACAATTTCACACAGCAGCTGTGCCTTCCTTGAAGTAGTTCCTTTGCCATGAGGTTTTGATTTTTCTAAAAACTGTTCATTTAAATGGGTTTTACTGTACTGCAAACTCGGAAGAAAGAGAGTGTGAGTTTTATATTTTCATATTCCATGCAATACCTATCACAATTCTTTGCTTATAGTGGACAGTCAATATCAAGTCCAATTGCTATGTAAGTAAGCCTAAGACGTGTCACTTCTGGCTGGTGACCAATGATCCCGAGGGCCTGTGGTCCCTAAAGTAGCCACTAGATGGCAGAATAGGCACGACAGTTGAAGGGGAACTGCCACTAGATGACTGGTGGCAGTCTCACTGGTTATCAGTGAGAAAAGACCAGGCTCTATTTTTAAAAGGGGAGGCAAGTCAAAGAGAGAACTTGATATTTTCCACTTAACAAAAGAAATGAGTCACGTTCTTGCTTCATGCTTCCCGCAAGTGAGAAAACAATTTTACCTTTAAGACTCGGAGCTTAACCTTCTCAATGGCGACTGTGGTTTTGGAGGCCTCTCCTTGGAGATGTGGGGAAAGCAACTGCTCAAAAGTGAATACTGCATTCTCCATCAGCTAGAAACCAAGGCAACACAGAAACAGAGGGCAGTCAGAAGCTGGGATCACCACCCTCAGATCAAAGTCAGCTTGGAGACAAAAGAGGCCATGACCATCAGAGATGGTCACTACCCCAGGAGTGACCCAGGGCAACAAGTCCTCATTCCACTGTGTGGTCTGTGAAATGCATAAGCCCACAACCAGTGAGATCAGTAGGAGGCTGGGAAACACACACACCTGTACCTGTATGTATACATGTATGTGCACATGTATGTATCTTTTCTTCTCATCTCTCTTTCCACCCCGCACTGGAAAACCCAAGACCATGGGATGGGGGATATCATCATTTTCTGTGGTCATTCCCATCCCCTGCAGCCAGGGCTTAATGAAATGAGGTGGCAGGCTTCTCCGATTATTTTTGGGCTCCTTAGCTCTGCACCTCTCCTTTCAGATGGATGTAAACCATCCCAGCACATCTCTTACTCCACCTTCCAGCCTCCCACCCTACCTCTCTCCCTTTCTCTGCCAGGATGGGAAAGAAGACAGGGTCAAGGCTCAGTGGAGCCCGTGACTGTCACACTCATGGGTTAGGAAATGGAAGTGGTTCAGATTTCTTATTCTCTGCAGTTATGCCTGTATCTGTTTCACCATAGTCCAGTGCTGTCAAAGGAACTTCAGTTAAGCCATTGGCCAATTTTGCTCCTCATTCATCTTTAATCCTTCACAACTCAGAGGTAGATAATAAATAAAATGTGCCACTTAATCCTGCCTATAACTTTTAAGGGAAAAAAAGAAGCTCCTTTCTTCCCCAAGCCTGTGATCTGAAAGCACCCAACACAGTAGCTTTCCTCTTAGCACTTTCAATGCCATAGTGAATTTATCTAAGAATCTGTCTCACTACCAGCTCCCTTAAGTGCGGTCTGGCACAACGTCCAGCCCAAAGGAAGCTCCCTGGGAATATTTGTGAAGTAGACTTGTACTCTTCCGGCTTCAGTGATCATACCCTTCCTTCATTTAGAAAGCGCTAGAATATGGAACAAATTTGTGCTATTCATCCCTGTTCCTAAAGAAAAAGTTCTTTATGGGAAGGAAAAAGGAATCTATGAAGTAGACTCAAGAAATCCAAATTTAAAACTGTGATTGACTAACTGAGTTACTTTTAACTAGATTAGGGAATCGATTCAAGCTAGTGGTTCTCCATTCTGGCTGCATATTAAATGCAGTAGGAATGGGAGTGGGAGAAGTTTTTTTAATTACCAAAAAAATATTATCAAAATCACTGGGAGTGTGGCCCAGACATCAGTATTTCTTAAAAGCGCCCCAGATGATTCTAACGTAGAGCCAACATTAATAGCACTGACTTGACAAATCAAGTAATTATCAATTAAAGCTACTCTATTTCCCTGAGACATTTCTCCTCTATGATGCTCATCAACATGGAAGAAAATGAAGCCAGCTGGAACAGGACAAAATATGTCATCACTCAGCATGATGACTAAAGAAACGGGCGCCATTTGCCCCGGCCACGCCAGCACACCTGTCTCAGTTGCTGCGCTTGCTTGTACGCAGTCCCATCCTCATCCGCCGGGGATGACCCGGCCGTCCCTACCTCTTGCATGTAGTTCTGCGTCCTCTGGACCACCAGATCGATGTGGGGGAACCTGAAGCGGCTCTTGAGATCCTGAAGGTGCTCCTGAAGCAGGTTGACTTTATTATAACAAGGCTCCATCTTCACGGAATCCAGTGGAAGATTCATAAGCTGGTCTAGATGCTGCATTTTGGTGGAGGGAAAAATGACACACTTCAGACCTAGGAACTATATTACATCACTCTTGTGTATGTGTTTGCTCAATTGCTCAGTCATATCTGACTCCTAGCGACTCCATGGACTGTAGCTCACCAGGCTCCTCTGTCCATGGAATTTTCCAGGCAAGAATACTAGAGTGGGTTGCCATTTCCTACTTTAGGGGATTTTCATGACCCAGGGATTGAACCTGCGACTCTTGTGCCTCCTGCATTGGCAGGCAGATTCTTTACCACTGCACCACCTGGGAAGCCATTACATGACTATTACGTAAATTCTAAACAATCAAACATATGTTATTAGAGTGAATCACTTCTCAGATCACTATATCTGTGATATCTTCATTGTCTTATTTCCCTCCTTTGATGGGTCCCTAGGACAGCTCTATTGCTAGGATGGCGACAGGTAGAAGAATCAACCGGACAATGGACACATCCAGGGATGCATTCCATGGGACTCCAGTCTTGTCAAGCTCTTGATGGACTCCAAGCACCCACTTCCAGAGCTCAAGAGTTCAGGAAGGCTCTTTGGCACGTGGAACTGCTGCTGGGCTCACAAGCCTCCAGAGCCTTGTTTCATGAGGGACATCCCTCTCAGAAAATCCCAGGGAAGTCAAGATGCCTCCTGGACTCCTGGACTCTAAGAGTAAAGCCAGGTCCCCAGAGCTCTCTGAGGCTCTGTCTGTGCCCTTCCCTCTGCTAGTAGATGGGGGTGGGGGTGGGGAGGGAGTGAGGAAGGAAGAAGCATGGCCTAGAAGAGGTATCCAGTTTTAAAAGCTGGGGTCCCCCATCCTCTAGTCTGTACAAGTGATAGCTTGATCAATGAGGCCATACAATTTCCAGCAAGAGGACAGCAACAGACCTTATTCGCTCAAGACCTTAAGTACTATCAACATAGACTTACACTATGAATGATTTTGCCAACAGAGTGCATCCTATTTTTCAAGCCTATTTAAAAATTATTTTAAAAATTGAATTTTGGAGATCTAGAATAAATAAGAGGGTGGGTGGAGAAAGAGAAAACAGAAAGAAGCATGCTGAAAACAGAGGCCTAGGGAGTAACAGGGTAACTGTGAACAAGACAGGATGTACTTGCTGTCTGAGTTTCAGGTCACAGAAAAGAAATAAATCTAGATTTGTAGACTTCTCTAAAGAAGAATTTAACAAGGGCCCACTTTCATGATGCTTGTAAGAGGAAAATATTACTCCCTTAATAAATGAGTTCTAGAGAACTCCACTGAAGTAGAATTAATGATAAAAACCATGCTGTCAAACTTGCCCATCGTCACATAATTTGCAATGTGTCTATTTTTAAAAATAGCAATTAAACAGACAGGAGAGGAAAAATCAGTTACCACTTTGCTCCTGTAAGACTGGCAAAAAGTTGAACAAGTGATTCCCTAAGGCTAATGAGAAGAAAGTCCTTTGCCACGTACAGTTGGTGGAAATGTAAAATCTAAATCCTTTTTTAGGGATGTCAACGGAAACATCAGTTAACATGAGAAAAATTCCCACCTGTCAACCTAGCAATCCTGTCCTAGGAATTGATCCCATATAAATAAAAGCATCAAAGTAAATGAATATATGTAACAAGGTTATTTATTGCAGACTGCTGCTGGGCCCTACCCCAGAGCTTCTGATCTGGTAGTGTGTCAGTATGGCCTGAGAATCTGCATTTTTAGCAGTCATATGATGAGGATGATGATACTAGTCCCAGGACCATACTTTGAGAAACACTGGTTTTTGTCATGAGTCCATACTTTTGGAAGCAAATCAACCACAACACTAAATATATATAAATGAGGATATACGCATATATATTTGTACAAGCAAGGACAAAGCATGTGAAAACACATACTAAGCTATTTATATTAGTTAATTCAAGGAGTTGGAAGTGGAGATACTTTAGGAGTTGGGGGTGGGCTAGAATTAGGTGGGTATGAGCGATGGTGATTAATTTTGTCTTTATGTAAGTATCTTTGTATACTGTTTAAGTTATACAAGCATGTTATTTTCGTAACATGAAAACCATTAATAAAGGAAATCAAGTAGACAGATGGATAAATGGATGAATAAATAATGTGGATGAATGAATGACAGAAAGACTAGATGAACAGATGGAAAGGCAGAAGAATGGAAGTAAGGGAAGAAGAAAAGACAGGAGAGAGGGAGGGAGGGAAATAAGAATGAATGAAGGCAGACAAAGACCCACAAAAAGACAGACCATTCACACTCCACTCCTTTGCTTCGTACCCTACCTCCTTTAGCTGGACACTGTCTTTGGTAGTCTGAAAGCTCTGGCTAAGTCCATCCACTTCTTTTTCAAAGAGTGAACGTAGTTCACTGAATCCCGAGCTCACGGGTCCCATCAGCTCCTCCAGAATGGACCCCAGGAACGGCTGCACACTCTCTGCACAGCTTCTTTCTGCTGGCTGAGCCACCATCGCTGAGGTAGGAAATAGCCAGGAAACTGTGAGTGATGGCAAAATTGGATTCAGAGGCACTGGAGCCAGGCCAGGCTGGACAGTGCCCCATGGAGACATTTAACAACCAACGCAAGCTCAAACAGGCAACACAGACGAACACATTGCGTCCTGTGCCAGCACTCACCAGAATGGAAAACCAGAAAAGAGAATCTCTCCTTGAGAACTGGAACAAAGAGAATCCCCTCCCCAAGATTACCTCTGCCCTGGGATGAAATACATTTTTCTGCTTGGTTCTTATGAATAGACAATGCTTAATAGAAAAAAAAGAAAATGCTAATGACTCATCTATTTCCTATCAATCATCACCATTATAAGTTCATAGTTTGTCTTCTAAAAACACATTTATTAGGTTTTTAATTCATTTTTCTAAGAGTTAATCAGTTGATCTAATTCAGTTTTCCTCCCCTCTCCTCAAGGGCCTTTTAAAAAATTCAAATATGGTTGCTTTTTAGGCAAAATGGAAACAAATTCCAATTGGTTTGCCACCCCGCCTCCCATCCTCACATCCAATTTTTAAAAACACGCTATTTTTTTATGATAATCAAGGATGATAAACTTAGTGACAAAAATATAAAGAGTACAGAAAATCATAAAAAGGGACTAAAAGGTTCAGGAGGGAGGGGACACATGTATGCCTATGGCTGATTCATGCTGACATATGGCAAAAGCCATCACAATATTGTAAAGTAATTATCTTCCAATTAAAATAAATTTAGAAAAGGATTTAAACAATGTATCCGTACTCTTTGTTTCCAGAGGAAACACTGCTCTTTGATTTAGAAGAGGAGGCCATGGAAATCTGTATTTTTTTTTTTTAAGTGTTGGAGCGATTCAACACTTAATCAGGAGTGCCTGGTTGGGAAGCACTGAGGCAGTAAAGGAAGTCTGAACTGGAGAAGGCTTGAGCTCACTCTGTGGATGAAAGGCTAGTTTTGTGGAGCTTGGTAAGCCACCGAGCCTTGTCACAGGGCCACAGAACTGAGAAGGGAAGTACAGATTCATCTTGATGTCCAACTCCTCATCCTACAGGTGGGGAAGGGGGCTGGGAGATGTCAGATGATTCAACCCAGGTCACACCCTAACTTTCAGATCCAGATTTACAATTCAAACAAACTTCTTATTTTTTATTGGCAAATAACTTGCTTATGGTGAGAACAATGGCCATGTTCTCACTTCAATTTGCAGAAATCTTTCACAGGGTTACAAAGGATCAGACTGCCTCTTACTCTGAAAATCTGACATGACCAATGCTATTGATATTATGTACTTATAAATATTTGAGATAGAAAATATTAACTAGGTCATAGAGTTACGAGGGGGGAGAAAACCTTTCTATTGTATAATTCAATGAAACAATCTGTAACTCCTAAAAATAACTAACTTAATTGGTACCAAAATGCAAAACTGTTTACCAGGAGGATAAATGAATTATTTATAAATTAACTCTGGGAGAAGAATTATGTGAAAAGAGTCTAACTGAAATTTCAGAGCAAACATGCTCATGGCTAATATATAATAAAGATTTAGTAGTTGGCTGGTATGCCCTGCTGAGTGGGGGCAGAGATGGGCGCAGGGAGGGGTCGTGGGCGGCCATGCTCCTCTCTGCCAGACCTCCCCTTGCCTAAGTACCACCGCGGGCTCCAGCCCCCCCTCTGTGCCTTTATTCAGCGTTCCTTCCACCTCTGCCTTCCTTCCTCCACTTCTGTTTGTAAACATCCTACTCACCTCTTCAAGGCCAAGTTCAAATTTCATCCACTCGGAACAGCCTAATGCCCTGAACTACCACCCAGCTTCCTGAACTACGGTCTACTGGTGTTTCCCTAATGATCAAATAAATTTTACATCCCACACAAGTATGCTCTGCTATTTTTCAGGGATGCAGAGATGAATCATGTGTTGTGACACATTAATTCATGAGCTGTACATTAATTCAGTTGAGCAGAGTGATGAAGAGAGAAAACCCTGGAGCTGCGGGCTGGGTTTGGTCTGTTTCACACTCTACCTTCGGAATCTCAGGCAAATTACTTATCTCTACTTCAGTTTTCTTATCTGTAAAATGGGGCTCATAACAGTAATTACTCTGAGGGTTATGGTGTGGATTAAATGAGTTTGCTGTGTTCAAAATGCTCAGAACTGTGTGTGATCCTCTGGAAGTACTCAGAAACTGTCAGCTCTTACTGTATCTGTTAGGAATATCACCCTTTCCAATCAACTGACATTAAAACATTACTCTCATGGTGAGGGGCCCACATGACTTTTTTTGAAGCTGAAATGGTTCCTGCCTGGGAGTCACTGTGCCCTCTGTTCTTGCCTCTTTTGTGGCTTTTATCATATTTTTCCTTCTGTTTCAGTGTCTGTGACATGACTTTTATCCTCATCTACTTCTCTTCTTCCTAGGCGCCTCACAGCCCTTGTATTCAGCAGGGGCAGGATAATTGCTTATTAAAGGATTTGGTATTTGTGCAGCAGAACATAAGCCAAGAATCACATGGGAGGAAGCGGAGAGACTGCTGCTTTAATACTCCCAAAGTTTTTTTGAAATCCAAAGCCCTTTATCAATGCAGCCCGATGTGCACTTTCTTGTTTTAAAGGGGAAGAACAAGAGGCCTGGTGAAAATGTGTTTCTGATATTCCATTTTTAAAAGAACTGATCATGACTTCCTTTCAAGGCTTCCTTTAGGAAACCAAAACCAGTCCAGGGCAGAATATTTTTCCATCTTATGTGAAGGGATTTAGGCAAGAGAGAAAGAGAGACTCGTTTAATTCAGGCCAAGAGAATGGCCGGCATTAGGCTCAGCTCAACTCCAGTCAACAGGAATGTATTTGGCTACGGCAGTTTAGTGTTGGCCATCTTAAGTTGTATAAAGCATTTCAGCATACAGTCAACTCCAGATCAGTCGTGCTAATAAAGGAATAAGAGACCCGGGTAATAGGAACCAGAAAACAGTCTGAAGTTAATTTATATCTGGCTGGAGAAGGCATAGCATGAACAGATAAACAATAGATTCAGACGCACACACCCTGGCTCTAGATATGCCTCCTGCAACCTCCTCTCAGGAGGACTTGTTAGAATAGCCCAGCATGAGCTAGGCTGCATTATGAACAGAGCCTAAAGTGTAGAGGATAATTCTCCAAGCAGAAAATCCCATTAGGTTCCACATCTCTTGAACACAGGAACTAGATCTTCCCTGTTCGCTGCTAAAGCTGCATCGCCTTGCTCAGAAAGCACTTAGTGAATGTCGTTTGAATGAATGGCTGAGTGAATAATTTGAAAACTGACTACCTAAGAAGACTGCTGATAAACAATCACAGATGAGCCAGCATGCTTCCCTCTGAAATGATGTTCAGTGTAGTGTGCTTTGGGGTATGTAGGAGGCAGAACCATAGCATTTTATTCTGTAGAATTTCTTAGAGGCCGTCTAAGGCCTCCTGTGAGGAAAGAGGCAAGCTTTTCTCTGTCAAGGGCTAGGTCAGGAACATTTTCAGCTTTGCCACCCGTAAGATCTCAGTTCTAACAACTCAGCTGTGCTCCTGCAGTACCAAAGCAGCCACAAACAATACAGAAAGGAGTGGGCACAGCTGTCTTCCAGTAAAACGTTATTTATAAAAATAGTGGCAGGCCAGATTTGACCCAAGGGCTCCAGTATGCTGACCCTGATCTCATGGGCCCTTGTGATTTCAAGAGGAGGGCACCGAGGCACATAGAAGTTGAGTGACCTCCCTGAACCCACATACCTAGCTAACGTTAGAGCTGGGGCCATAGATGGTCCCCGATTTAGGATGGTTCACCTTTCAAGCTTTCAAGTTTACAATGAGGTGAAGAAAGCATTACCCGTTCAGCAGAAGTGTTAGTCGCTCAGTCATATCTGACTCTTTGTGACCCCATGGACTGTAGCCCACCAGGCTCCTCTATCCATGGGATTTCCCAGGCAAGAATACTAGAGTGGGTTGCCATTCCCTTCTCTAGGGGATCTTCATCACCCAGGGATCAAACTTGGGTCTTTTGTATTGCAGGCAGATTCTTTACTGTCTGGGCCACCAGAGAAACTACTTCAAATTTTGAATTCTGATCTTTTCTGGAGCAGGTGAGATGCAGTATGATTCTCTTTTTGTGATGCTGGGCAGGGTTAGCAGCCGCAGCTCCCATCAGGCACAGGATCACAGGCATAAATAGCCAACATGCCAACAGCCATTCTGTACCCAGACAAACCTTTTTGTTTTCCCCCTTCAATACACTATTCAATAAGTTACATGCGCTATTCAACACTTTATTATAAAATAGACCTTGTGTTAGGTGATTTTTCCCAACTATATGCTGATATAAGTGTTCTGAGCATGTTTAAGGTAACTAGGCTAAGCTATGATATGGGGTAGGTCAAGTGTATTAAATGCATGCATTTCAATTATGATGAGTTAATTGGCTTGTAACCCCATGATAAGTGGAGGAAGATCTGGAAGATCTAGATTTATTGACTCTAACCCAAAGCTTTTTCTTCTTATTAAAGAAAAATCCATTATTCACTGATTTGGATATTCACTGGGAGTCTACATATACCAGACACGGTACTAAGCACAGGGAATACCTGAGTGAACCAGGGTGGCATGGCCCTACTCTTTAAGAGCTTACAGCAGGTGGAGGGTAGGGCAGAGCCATTACAATTTGGAGTAAGAGGTATAGGATCAGGACACATAGGCACCACTACAGGCAAGAGGCACTTTTTCCTCCAGCCTGTGTCACTGAAGTTTCCATGGGGAGGTCCAGACCCTTAACAGCACCACCAGCATGCTCCTATTACAAGTATTACCCCTTTCTCCCAAAGTCCCTCAGTTTAAGTCTCCTCTGAAACTATGAATTCTCACCATGTAAATGCTAAGTCACTGCAGTCGTGTCCGACTCTGTGCAACCCTATGGATTGTAGCCCACCAGACTCCCCTGTCCATGGGCTTCTCAAGGCAGTAACACTAGAGTGGGTTGCTGTGCCCTCCTCCAGGGGATCTTCCCAACCCAGGGATCAAACCCACGTCTCTTACATCTCCGGCCTTGGCAGAAGGGTTCTTTACCACTAGCGCCACCTGGGAAGTCTCCCATGTGGTAGAGCTTTAAATGCACAGCTTATCTAGCTCAGAGGAGCATGCATTATCTCCACTGACCTTTGATCTTTCCAATTAAGAAGTTCTTTGAGTTCACAATCTGATCCATGTCTGAACGGATGGTTCCTTCCAGGCCCTTCGTCAGAGCCCTGCACTCCTCCTTCAAGGCACTTAATCCTTCTGAAACTTGATGCTGAACCAGGTGGTAGGCCTCTTCGAGAAGCTGCAGCAGAGAACAACACACAAATTGCGGCTCTGTCATGCGTCAGGGCCTGACGGAGTCAAGTACAGGAGGGCGGGTTAATCACAGATGATCGCAACATAAACAAAACTGTGTGCACATTCTAATTTTTCTTTCAAAGTTTGAGTTTGTTTGGATTAGTTCTGATGTATATGAGACTGAGCAGACTGGGCAGTTCTCCACCCAGGGAAGGAATTACGTATTTAAAAAAAAAAAGAAAAACAAGACCTTAAAAAGAGAAGGGAAGGGAATGTGCATTTGAGCAGCAGAGCTGGCAGAGCAGAATCATCGCTCACCCCAAACCAGGCCCTCTTCCTGTCGTTCTTCTTCCCCTTCATTTTAGGCAGGATGTCTGTCTGAAGGGTTGGCATGAGCTCCTCCATCACCAGGTTACTCAGGATCTGTCGAGAGGAAGACAGCCACTATATCTGTGTCTCTATTTCTGCTTGCCAAGGCAGAAGTGAGGGGTGGGATGAATTGGGAGATTAGGACTGACATATATACACCACTACATACAAAACAGGTAACTAATGACCACTATAGAGCACGGGGAACTGCTCAATACTCTGTGGTAACCTAAGAGTTACCACACAACAGATTGCCTCCTCGAAAAAAGAGGAGATATAGGCATAGATATAGCTGATTCACGTTGCTCTACAGCAGAAAATAATACAATGTTGTAAAGCAACTATACTCGAATTAAAAAAAATGCTTAAGTGAAAAAAAAAAGAGAAAGAAAGCCTCAGAGCTGGTTTAGCTGGTAATACCTAAATCTGTGCATCAGGCCAACTGAAGGTGTCATAACTGGTCACCCCTGTCCTGAATATTCATTGGAAGAACTGATGCTGAAGCTCCAATATTTTGGCCACCTGACACATAAAAACTAACTCATTGGAAAAGACCCCGATGCTGGGAAAAATTGAAGGCAGGAGAAGGGGGCGACAGAGGATGAGATGGTTGGATGGCATCACTGACTCGATGGGCATGAGTTTGAGCAAACTCCAGGAGTTGGTGATGGACAGGGAAGCCTGGTGTGCTGCAGTCCATGGGGTTGCAAAGAGTCACACACAACTGAGCAACTGAACTGACTGACTGTCCTGGCTACATAAGATTGTCTTGCACTCCATGAAATCTGTTAGGTTAATAGTTTAACTTGGGTCTGAGACCTCAGAAATCTCTAGGAAGACAGTCATAGAGGGTAAATGTTCTAAATATCTACAGGGAACAGTCTCGCCTGCTGACATTTTCCCACTGGAAAGGACAAATTCCTCAACTTGAACTCCTACTATTTGAAATAGAACAATCTAATGCATTTAGGATAAGAGGGGAAACGTCAATTATGGATAAGGGTATCCTTAGCAAAACTGTGAAGGGGGTCAGGCTTGGTTTTGGCAGCTTGAGTCCTTGTCTGTATCTCCTGAGACCATTGTTTCCCCTTGAACTTTCCTGGGATCTAAATGCCTTCATGCTCTTTGTCCCTACTGCGCCCTGAATCCCATCTCCATATTCTTTAAAGTTGAGAAAAATAAAGGAGTAACAAATACTTTGAAACAACGGGACATTGGTGGGATGAGAAGAATATGGGAGAGTGGGTGTCTACAGCTTTTAGAGTATCTTTTTTTTAAATTGTTCCCAAGTCTTTCCTAAAATTTTGCTTGGCTCAATGGAAGTGTTTCTTTTGAATGTGAGCAGTGATTTACCTGTCTGTACATAAGGCCCCATGTAACACTGGCCTTTCTTCTTTATATTCCCCCACTGGAATTGGAGTAGTTTTGTTGTTTAGATTTAGATCTGCCATGAGTTTTGGGGCTCACAGCTCAGCTTTCAATATTAGGCTGTAGCCCAAGATTTAGAACAAGAGTAACTTGAGGAAAGGAGGCAAGCAGAATCATAGTAGAGACTCATTTGACATTTGCCCTATGAATTGAAAAAATATTTGTCCAAAATAATTGACCTGCTCATAAACACTCAAATTAAGATTTGGGAAAGACTTTCTTTGAGGTCACTGGTCAGCCTCATGCTAGTTCATGAGCTCACTAGAGTTTGCCTTTCAAAATGGCTCTGTTTACAGCAGACAGTCTAGATGAACTGGACAGGAACACTCCCAGGGTGGAGGTGGGTGAGTCACTCAGTCCGCCTAGGTCTGAGAGTTCCTAGGAGAGAAGGCTGTAGCCAGGGGGTTTCATCATCTGTGATGTGGAACTTCAGGTGTGACAGATTGTCACAGGGGTAGGATTTCCACTAGTCCTAGTAATTCACTTGGAGAAGGCAATGGCGACCCACTCCAGTACTCTTGCCTGGAAAATCCCATGGATGGTGGAGCCTGGTAGGCTGCAGTCCATGGGGTTGCGAAGAGTTGGACATGACTGAACGACTTCACTTTCACTTTTCACTTTCATGCATTGGAGAAGGAACTGGCAACCCACTCCAGTGTTCTTGCCTGGAGAATCCCAGGGACGGGGGAGCCTGGTGGGCTGCCGTCTACAGGGTTGCACAGAGTCAGACATGACTGAAGCGACTTAGCAGCAGCAGTAACTCACTGCCAGGGATGTTTTGACTTTTCTTAACCATTATCTGAGGAGCAGTCAAAAGGTCATTTCAGTTCAGCGCTCAGTCGTGTCTGACTCTTTGTGACCCCATGGGCTACAGCATGCCAGGCTTTCCTGTCCACCACCAACCCCTGGAATTGCTCAAACTCATGTCCATCGAGTCAGTGATGCCATTTTTGAGGATTTTTGAGGAGTTAAAGAGAAACCTGACATGTGTAAACCCCATAGAAATCATCAAGTGCCCAAATTGGGTTCAAGTACATAACTAAATTAATAATTCATAAACCTTATCTTGCCCAATGGAGTAAATTCTTGTTTGGAACACACCTGCCCAAGAGTGATGAAAGCACTGGCATTGGGAGAATGAGCTAAGAGCCTAAGGAGACTAAAGCCAGAACTTAAAATCAATGGGAAATATTGTCTTAGTTTAGAAGTATTAAATTCAAGAATCATAATAATTATCCAAATCCATCTTTTTTCAGAGATTGGCTCGAATCCGACCATGAGCATAAAGAAGATTTGAAAGATGAAAATGTTACACAGTCCAAAGGAAAAAGAACGCTCCATTTGGGTGGGCTTGTAGTTTGCTTTTAGTCTTTCCCATACAATGTTCCAAGAAATTTGGTTCTATTTTATAAATTAAGGGATTGGAAAGGAAATATGTCTGGAAAAAAAGAAGGGGGATGAGAGTGGGTTGAAGGAGAAAGAGGGGTGGGGAGTGTGAGATTAGGGAATAGCCCTTGGGCAGGCAATGGCCAACTCCGTCTCCTCCCAACAGTTCATCTTGTTTCTGTATCTCACAGCCCCAGCCCTCTCTGACTGTGAACTGCTCCTCACCAGCCCAGGACCTGCTCTGGGATTCCCTACCTTGGTCAGCCCTCCATGAGCAGGGTCCAGAGCCCTGGGGCTATCAGGGGGAAAGCAGTTAATCTAATAAAAACAAATCATATTAATGAAGGGGTTCCCCAATGTTCTTCCTTCAGAATAGAACCCACTGAGTTCCAGCATAAGGAACCTAAAAATATTTCCTGTGCTTTAAAAAAAAGGGGACATGTGTGTAAATTTAACTGCTGGGATTTAACTGGGAGATTTAAAAATTCCATCACACATATAAGAAACCAAACACACCATTAGGTTGATGGAAACCAACAGTCCCAGGCTCATTCCCTGAGCTGTTGCTGTTCAGTCACTCAGTTGTGTCTGACTTTTTATGACCCCATGGACTGCAGCACGCCAGGCTTCCCTGTCCTTCATTATCTCTTGGAGCTTGCTCAGACTCATGTCCATTGAGTCAATGATGCCATCCAACCATCTCATCCTCTGTCGCCCTCTTCTCTTCACGCCCTCAATCTTTCCCAGCATCAGAGTCTTTTCCAAGGAGTCAGTTCTTCGCATCAGGTGGCCAAAGTGTTGGAACTTCAGCTTCATTCCCTGAAGGCCACACTACATTTACCTTCCATATGCTGCAGCCGTGGGGAAGGTGTGAGGCCCAGCAATACCGCCCTCTTTACTGAGGCTGACTCCATGGTCTGACCATGCTGTTGGCCTTGTGCCTTTTGTGTTACTGAGCGGCCAAGTGTGAAATAATCCATTTAAAGGGGGTCACGTTCAAGGTCATCAGAAAAAGATGACTTGAACATACGGACAAGGGAAAAATGTGGATAGCTTTCTGGTCTTGAAACCACCCTGATGTGTGGGAATTTTCAGCTGTTCTCTTAGCCCATCTGGTTAATTTAAAAGCAAATAAAAAATAAATCACATAACTTGTATTTACATTTTCCAAAATGCTTTCCCTCATGACTTCATTTGATACATTTTTAATTGACAAGTAGAAAATATACTGATGCTTTTACTGGGGTACAAATATTTTCACCTTAATAGTCTGTCAGGCAAATTATTCTAAGATATTTGCTTTGCCTGGACACTTGCCTAAAATAACCATCAGCACGAGGGCATGCCATATTTGCTGTATGAGTCATTACTATGAAGATAATAATGTAGCATTGCTGAAAATCTTCTGAATATAGTCTCCTAGGGTAGAAGGGGTTAGGATAATGTTATGATTAAGTTCTTAGCAGACATGAAAACAATGCAAATAAACTCAGTGCTTTAAACAAAAGATGTCGTATTCTCAAACTCAGTCATGCTATGCCCTTTTCTTTAACTAACTGGTAGCTTCTTTGGGAGCTTGACCTGTTTTTTCTGTGAGTCTTAGAATAGACTGCTTCAGTTCCATGTGTAACGGTTAAGATGAAGTTTACCCTCACCAGGCCTCACACAGGAAAAGTCTTGAAAGTTATTTCCTTTCAGCAGCTTCTTCAAGGATCACCTGACATGGCTCAAAATGCATTTCTGTCACAGACTGGTTTTGTGACTTGGGCCAACTTCTCTGAACGTTCTTTCTCCTGCCTGGAGGGTACTGGACAAATAATCCTGAAATGCCCTTCCAGTGCTCACATTTTATGAGGTTGTGACTTCACAAAAGAAACTCAGATTCCTGGAGGGGCAAAAGCATTTAGTGATTGCTTCTGTTTCTTTTTCCCCTTTAAGGTATTTTAAATTTTTTTACTTTATTTTTAATTGGAGGATAATTACTTTACAATACTGTGTTGGTTCCTGCTATACATCAACACGAATCAGCCATAAGCATACATATGTCCCCTCCCTCTTAGCCCTCCCTCCCACCTCCTACCCGTTCCCATCCCTCTAGGTTGTCACAGAGCCCCAGTTTGAGTTCCCTGAGTCATACAGCAAATTCCCACTGTCTCTCTATTTTACATATGTTAGTGTATATGTTTCAATGCTACTCTCTCAAATCATCCACCCTATTCTTTCCCTACTGTGTCTAAAAGTCTGTTCTTTATGCCTGTGTCTCCTTTGCTGACCTGCAAACAGGATCATCAGTACCATATTTCTAGATTCCATATATATGTGTTAATATATGATAATTATTTTTCTCTTTCTGACTTACTTCATTCTGTACATTAGGCTCTAGGTTCATCCACCTCATTAGAATTGACTCAAATAAGGTATTTTTTTATTCTGCAAAATTAGCACCTTCCTATGACTGCTGCTAATGCTTTATGATGTCCATATAAGTACAGACCACACATGGTCCCACATACACCTCTAAGGCTGCCTTGTTCTCTGGATGCTTCTAGGTATGTCTTGCCTCACCAGAATGGCAAGGCATGAGTCATTTCATTCTCTCGCACCTTAGAGCAATTCACACATATCAGCCCAAAGCAAAGAACAGAAAGTCAACCCCCTGCAAAAAAAAGAAAAACAAACTCAACACTCAACTCTCAGAAAAGAATTATTAGGTGCCTGCTTTCCATGGGATAGTGAAGGAATGTGAGCTGATATAAGATTTCAAAGGAAAGAAAAAATTAAACAAGTACCTTAGCTAAACTCAAGGAGCTAAATAACTGTTTAACTTGAACCTATAAACAGATGCGCTTCCTCCAAATATGAGAAATCAATAATTGACTAAAGTCCTTGAGTAAGTCTTAGGATGGGAAATAAATGAGTTTAGAATCTACCAAAGAAAAAGAAGGGGAAGGAGCGGGAGGGAAAAGAAACAGGAGAAGGAGACAGAGGAGGAGGAGATTCTCTGTCATATGTTAAAACAATAAAGAACAGCCCATTACCATGAGAAAATGTTTTTGGCTTTAGATATTCAATGACCACATTGGTAAGATGCCATACCACCTGGCATCTTCCAAATACTGTTCCCTAATAACAAATTTCACTGGCCCCCAAAAGAGGTATTCTGGGCTAGGAGGGGAAGTTAAAGAAGAGCATTCTTGGACCCTCTGCACTTCTAATTAAATAATGTCCACACCCAGCCTCTTCTTCCTGGCTGAATCAGCCTGTGATTGGTGTCGTCATGGGGGATGGGGTCACATCATGAAATATAGTTTCCTTGGAGATCTGTAACAATGTACCTGGTACCAAACCAACCCAGACACTTAGCCCCTGATTGACATTTAATCAAGGTCATGGGAAATTATGGACCTGGACCACTAGAAAAGGTAAATGAAACATCTAGAAAACTACCTAATGCTTTCAAATTTGGTATCCTTTAATTACTTCATTTATAAATCATTCCATAGATGAAGACAGCTATTGCCAACTACTTTTCCAACAACATCTTATTTAATTCTCACAACCCTGTAAGGCAAACATTATCATTCCTATTTTTTCAGAGAAGTAACCTAAAACTAAGAGAAGTTAAATAACTTGTCAGGCGTTAACCCAAATCTGCTGACTTAAAGTCCCACCACAAACTTTGCCCTATGCCACACTGCTCACATTTGCTGCTAGTCTCGAGGCACAGGTCACTTGAGAGAATGTGCTTTTTCTGAAAAGAAATTGGAAGTTGCTCTTCCACTGCAGTTGCAGTTGTCTGGGCTGCCCTGCTTGGAGGTCTGGAGGTCTGGAGTGCCCAGTCTGGAGGTCTTTAGAGTGCCCAAGAGCTTGCTGATCAAATGCTTCTAGACAGTGAGAGAAATGGCCTATGGAACCACATCTTCCATGCCTGCAACTTTTTCGTTTGATAGTTTATTATGATCCTGACCTCCTACTATTTAGACAGAGAATAGGATCCAAATTTCTGAGCCCCATGTTACCTGGACTTCATCCCCAGTGACCATTTCCCATGAGCCATAGTGTCCCTTCTCCTGTCGAAAGAATTGAACAGCTTCCAAAAAGGCTTGGACTTCAAATGTCGTCTGCTTCATGTAATCTAAAAGAAAGAGGCAAGGGCATTTAGCAAAGAAAAAATTCTTAATATTCTTCCGTGGTTCAGAGACCATTACCTGAACATTACAAGGAATAGAATTATGAGACACAAAAAAGTTAAGCAAGTACTGAATTCAAAGTTCATTTGCAGGTGGGGACATCCCTGGTGGTCTAGTGGCTAAGACTCCATGCTCCAATGCAGGGGCTCGGGTACCATCCCTGGTCAGGGAACTAGATCCCATGAGCTGCAACTAAGACCCAGTGCAGTCAAATAAATAAATAATTTTTCCTTAAAAAGGAAACAACAACAAAAAAACTCAAAGTTCATTTGCATGAATGAAAATGAACTTTCAGGTGTATATCACATGACTTCCTCATTATACCAGCTGATTAATTCTATCAGTTACTAGACATGCTGGTTATGACCAGAAACAAATCTATCCCCATTTACCTCTCTTGTAAATGTTTCCCTTAGACATCTAGGCTCTAGTGGCTTTATGCCACCAACAGTAACACCTCAGTAAGGCAGACTATTCCTTAAAGTGCCTCATGTACTCAAGGTACCCCCTCCCAATTTCCCAAACAAAATGTCAACTTTTTGTCAAAAGGACATCAATATAAGAGGCTGATTTGTGCAAATGGAGGATAATAATTGTTAAAACATATAGTAAGAAACTGTTACTTCTAAGTATGTTACATATGTCAGTGAAATCTCACAAAACCCTCTGAGGTGAGTGTTATTATCATCTCTAGTTTATAGATGAGGAGACTGAAAGCACAGAAAGGTCAATTAATTGCCTAAGGTCATATGCCAATAAGGAAATGAACTTGGGCAGTCTGATTCAAGAACCTACTTTAAAGCACCACACTATACTACCTCACATATTAGTTTTGGGGTTTGCCTTTCCAAACATATTGGATTTTAAAAGGTATTATATCTGAGAGGTAATATCCTACCACAAAGGAATGGATACCTAATGGTATAGGATTTTTAAGTGTGCTGAATGGCCTTCCCAGAATTCCACAAATCACTCCATGCATGCAAATATGTTCAATTTCTGCTATGGACTTGCTTGTGTCTCCTAAAATTCATATATTAAAACCCCAATCCACAAAATGTGATATTTAGAGATGGAAGCTTTGGTAGGTAATTAGGTCACGAAGGGGTAGATCCCTTATGGTGGACGTAGAGCCCGTATACATAATATACAATGGAGTATTACTCAGCCATAAAAAGGAACAAAATTGGGTCATTTGCAGAGACCTGGATGGACCTAGAGTCTGTCACACAGAGTGAAGTCAGTCAGAAAGAGAAAAACAAATATATATTAACACATTTTTGTGGAATCTAGAAAAATGATTGTTGTTTAGTTGCTAAATTGTATCCAATTCTTTGCAACCCTATGGAGTGTAGCCTGCCAGGCTCCTCTGTCCAGGGGATTTCCCAGGTAAGCAAATGGAGTGGGTTGCCATCTCCTTATTGGCAGGGCAGAAATACAGACACAGACATAGAAAACAGACATGTGGACATGAAGGGAGGGGCGAGAGGAGTTGGATGAATTGGGAGATTGGGATTGGCATATATACACTGCCATATGTAAAACAGATAGCTAGAGGGACCCTCCTGTCTACCTCAGGGAGCTCAGCTCCGTGCTCTATGGTTAGAAGGGTGGGGACGTGGGTGGGCAGGGAGGTTCAAGAGGGAGGGGATATATGCATATGTATGGCTGATTCGCTTTGTTGTACAGCAGAAACGAACACAACACTGTAAGGCAACTATATTCCAATTTTAAGAAAAGAAAAGGCTCACTCCCTCGCTCTTCTTCCTCTGTCTCTCTCTCACTCTGTCTCTCTCTCACCAGACACCAACCAGATTTACCACTGCCTTGGTCTTGGACTTCCAAGAGTATGATATTTGTTAGAGCAGCCCAAACTAACCCAGAGAATTTTCAACACATAAAACTAGCTCATGGAGGATACAGTGATAACCAAATTATAGGAATATTAGCAAGGAAGTGAATTTTAGAAATAATCTAATCTAACAATAAAGAAATCAAAACTTAGGAAAGGGAAATAAAGTGGGCAAAGTGAAGTGACTGAAAGGGCCAAGTACCCTATCTTCTGCTTCTCCCCAGTAGGACACAAAGTTCTTTTGCCAAGAGCATAGGATCTGTATTCATAGGGTGATGTTAGATTGGTCAGCTGAAGGCAGCTGATTTGCTGGGGGGACCTTCAAAGCTTTAGCCAATGGGACTGCTCAGTGACTCAGTGGTTGATTCGGGGACTGAGCAGAAAGAACCTAAAGAGGATCAATCTGCTTCAAAGGGGGACAATCAATTAATAGATTGTAGATGACTCTTTCAAGACTGGCTTAGTAAGTCATAAGCCTCAGGAACTTGGAAAAGAGAAACTACAACTCAAGGAATAGCCTCTATAAGAGGATGAGCAAAATTCTTCACAATGAGGATACCATGATGCCCAGAAGGTCCACATTCAAAAATGTAGAACTGACATTTCTAATATCAACAGAAAGACTGGTTAAAATCTAATTCAGAAAAGGGCATGTCCCAAGAATCAGGTTTTTAAATTGAAGCGTTTTCTTCTTTGTTATTTTTTCTTGGTTTGGCAATTGATTTAGTGTTTAACGTTAGAGGTTTGAAAAACACAAATTAAGATTTTGGTATTAAATTGACAACAAGGGGCCTGTGATATGGGACTCAGTACACTGGGAGGAACTAAACCAACTGAGATGGAAACTGTAATTACTACATTGAGATTCAAAACTGACTCACGAGCTCTTATTTTTTACAACTGTTTTCATTTCCAGCCTAAGGAAACCAAGAGATGGAAGAAAATGTGGTACTTAGATGAAGTGAGTATTGCCAGACCCGTGAGCCTACGAATGAGGTTTAAGTTCTTCAGGTCCTTACAAAGAAGCATAAATTTACTTGTTTCTTCTCAAACTGATCCAAGTAACCGAAGGAAGAATCTGAAATCCTGTAAATACCATGTACATCTATATATAAAACACTATGACACTCCCACTGATGGTTGATTCTTCAAAAACCTTCTGAAAACATAACTCAAGAAATGAGATTTGAAGGCAAGATGTGGAGTCAGAGAGAAGTCAAAGAAGAAACAGACGAGCTAGAATGTAGTAATGGTGCAGGATGGAGCACCTTAATACAGACAGAGAAGAAAAGTGTTAGTAATCAAATGGACCGTAACAGAAATTTTAGTCACTGAATAGTAGTAATAAAATTTAAAAGAATAAGGACATGAATCTCCATTTTGTACTCTACCATTAAGCCAGACTTAGATCGGATTTTAACTACTCTTTTTCCATATGGTAAAAAGGGTCTAATTACTGATTTCATCATTAGATTTTTAGTTTATAAAGTGATTAAATTAATTTATATAAAACTTTTAGAAGAGTGCCTGCCACATAATAAGTTGCTTTATGGATATTGGTTCTCATGATTATAAACAAAGTTCAATAGAAACTGCCAGATCATTAAGGAAATAAAGAACAAAGGTTTGCTTTGTAAAGGACAGAGCTACATTGCAGGGGTCATATGATATTCATTTCTTCTAAGCTGCTTGCAGAGGCATTGCTGAACTCAGCCAGAATGTACAGGTGTTTGAAAGAAACCAGATTATCAGTTATTTAATCAACTTCCTGCCACAGATCCCATGGGAACAAATTCCAGGATCACAATCACCCACTCTCCTGCCAACAAGAAATTGAGAGTTAGTTCAATGGCCCCCAGGATCAACAATGGCTTTTGGTCTTTCAGGCTTCTTCCTGCAAGATGACTCACAAAGATGGCAGGCATCTACTCAAACTCAACTTTTCCAGCATGCTGTAGTTAAGAGAATGCTGAACAACACAGATGTGCTGAGAAGAACTTAAGCATCATTAAATCCAGCTCCTTCATTTTACGGACAAGGAAACTGGAAGAAGAAACGGTTAATTTCTTAGCTGAAGGTCACACAGCTGGTCAGAATCAGAGCCAAGAATTGAAAAAGTGCCTCTGGCATGTCACAAGCAGCCTTGGCATTCATGCTCACTTAAATCATAGACTATGAGAGTTAGAAGTGATCTCAAAGGTCACCCACCCTGAGCTCTTGTTTAATGCTGGGAGCCTTCAGAATTCATGACAGACACTCATCCAGCCTTAGCTTGACTATTTCCAGTGACAGGAAGCTCACAATGTAATGAAATAGTCTTTTTTTGTCACTGAACTGTTGTAATTATTTGAAAATTTTTCCTTCTGCTGAGCCAAAATCTGTTTCCACGAACTCTCATTAATCCTGCTTTTGCCTTTCAGAACAAAATAGACAAGTTTACTCTTCTTCCATATGGTATCTAAAAGATAGCTGAGTATTCTCATTTTCTTGCAATCATCTTTTAAACAATATAACTTAGGGATTGTTTTTTAGAAGTTGGCCCTCCTTTTTCCTTCCTTCTCTTAGTGACCATTTTGACTCTATCAATATATTTCTTAAATTTAGACCATGATTGAATACACTACAAAGAATATTGTCTAACCAGTGCAGATTATGTAAAGTAGAAAGATTATGTTCCTTTTTCTGGTCCCTAACCTCTTTTTTCATCAATCACACCATACTTCTGGCTCATACCTTTTTCGTAGTCCAATAAAACCCCTACAACTTTTTCATATAACACCCTTGTCAATCTAAGCCTTTTCTAACCTGTATTTCTGCTTTTGATTTTGAAGTGCAGGCTTTAACACTACCCTGATTAAATTACAACTTGCTATGATAAGTTAGTGCCCCAGAGCCTGCCAAAATCATTAATAAAAATTGTAATTCTGTCCCTAGACTCCCATTTACCCCAGTATCATCTGAAAACTTGGTGGGCTTACCTTTTACGTTTCTATCCAACTCACTGACAAAAACATTCATCAGATCAAGGGTGAGGACAGAGGCCTGTGAAACTCTAAACATTTTAGGGGACAGATGGGAGACACATCTTGGCCATTCAGTCAACAATCACATCCTCAGGGCTAAGACATGTCTATTTTCCTTAGTCTCTTCCTAGTTCTCATCTGTGCAGCTGCATGGAAAACTCATACTTGGGAGACATGATTATGAATTTTTGCAAAGGAAAGAAAGCTCCTCTAGGCCCCATGGGGACAATTATTCAAGGGGCCAGCCAGAGAGAAGTCGCTTTTGTTTTTTTCCACTTATACAGATTTACCACACGTCTGAGTCACCTGAAACGCCAAAGCTCCAAGGCCTATGCAGTCATTCTGGATTTTGACTCTGGCTGCTATGTCGGGACTCCCTGACTCGGGCTGGGTTTGGAAGCCGCCTTGTTATTTTATTTCATCAGTAAACTGTGCCAAGCCATGTTAGCCAATCTGCCTGGTGATTTGTGCAAGTTATGTAACGGCATTACTCACTCCACTGCTATGGGGCTCATCTCACTAATGTATACTTCTAAACTGTCTTCAGCTTCAGGTCATATGTCGTCTTTTCTCAGGACATAGGCAAGGCTGTTTTGTCCTAGTTTCTTTTCCAGAGCAGAGAAGCAGCACTAGGGGAAAGGAACCAACATTTCTTGAATTCTGTCATGGAGTATGAACCATAGGAGATGTTTACACATACTATCTCCTATAATTCTTCCAATAATCCCATGAGGTAGGAATTCATAGTCCCACTTTAAGGCTGACAAAGAAACTGAGTTTCAGAAAGGTTAGCTAATCTATTTAAACAAGTAGATAGAAAGGCAAGGCCTCTTTGCTTCCAATATCCTGTTATAACACTCTCTGGTTTTATTTTTTTAACTTTTTATTTTGAGATAATCATAGATTCACATTTTTATAAGAAACAATACAGAGAGATTCAATATATCCTCACCCAGTTTTCCCTAATGGGAAATAGCTTATAAAAACTATGGTACAATATCACAGCCAGGCAATTGACATTGATGCAATCTAGCCACCTTATTCAAATTTCATCAGTTTTACATGCACAGATTGTGTGTGTGTGTGTGTGTGTGTGTGTGTGTGTGTGTGTGTGTTGTGGCTTAACTTAAGAATTATTTTAAATTTTATTTCCATCTCAAAGTTTAGAATCATATAATTCTAGAGTTTGACTATACCATAGGGATCATTTAGTCCAAAGCATTCATTTAATCAGTGAGCAGCTTGAGGACTAGATAGAATGTGATATGCATTATTAAAACAGAATAAACCCCCCTCATTGTAATTAAAAATGAATGATATCTGTCCCAATAAAATGGTAATAAAAATTTTTATTTTTATTAAAAAACTTATTTATTCATGACCAACTTAAGCAAATATTTACTACCAAATTGTAAATAATAACTCTTATGAGAACTAGCCCTGGGATTAATTAGAAATCCCTAAATCATATTTTGTAAGCTGCCAGACTAAAATATTCATCTACATCTACTGGCCAAATCATACCTGTTAGTGAGCAAAGACTTACTAGAAAGAGAAGAGGAATAAGCCAAGAAGGAATGTATATATATCCTGAAGATCCAGGGACCCCAAGATGAATTATAATGTTGTTACTCTAGGTGAAACTACTCTACAAAGATATTAATACGAGAACTTACCCTGAGGATATAATAGACTTCTTAAATAAAGGGAAGAAAGGCATTTTCATTGTTTTGGTAGAATGTCTTAGCCACACAGAATTGCATGCCTCATCCAGCTAAATGGGGTGCATCTCATGAATTTTTCACTTGTTAATAAATATTATAAGAAACACAGAAAAGGAAGTGGTGATCACTAAAACAAGTGAAGACAAACTAACCTCGTTTCCTTTAGATAGACATACTACGTTGGTAGAATACCTACCTTTGGCTTTGGAGACATCCTGTATCTAGATTTTAGCAAGGCAAATATTAAAGAGTTTTGCATAATTCTGACTGACACACTGAAGAAACTTAGATTAGTTGATAATGCAAATAAACATAATGAAGTAGTGAAACTGCCTAAATGATGGGTGCTGGTTAAAGGGCTGATGTTACTGACATCCTAGAGGAAAAGGTTTTCAATTAATTGGAAAAGGTAATATATAGACAGACAGAGGTAGTTAGGTAACCCTAGGGTTTCACTTAATTGTGAGCTCAGTGCAAGCCAGTGGTGTGACACAGTGAAACACAGCAGGTGAGGTTGGACAACAGGAGTGTGGAATATGTCAAAGACAATGACAGTCACAGACAGATTCTAAGATACACTCCTTCGAGCTTATCATTGTATACTTCCAGCTCGTGCTGAGCAACAGAATATCTTTTTAAAATGTTAAAAATAAAGAAGAAAAGGTGGAGTACTTCTGAAGAAGACCAAGTAAATGAGGAATCTCACAGCCTTGGCAAGAAAAAGCCTAGAGGGAAGAAATCATTTTCTGTAAGATCTGCAATGTACAAGAGGACTGGATTTGTTCTGTGTAGATTCCAGATACTAGAGTCAGGAATAGTATGGTCCAAAGTAGAGCGTGGCAGAGTTTGACTCAGTACTCTGAGTCAAAATTTCTAACATTTAGATTTATCTTAGAGTGAAATAGGCTCCAATAAGTTGTCAAAAGTTCCTCTTCAAGATGAAGTGCTCAATTGGGGCTTACTGCAGATGGTGTACAGACTTGCTTAAATTTCTCTATTACACACTGTCATGATATCGTGTACCTCCTCGCCATAGCACTTAGAACAACTGAAATTTCATAGTTGTTAGTGTAATTATTTAAATAGGCCTTTTTTCCAAGACTGTAAATTCTAAGAGGACAGAAGACTGCTGTTTGCATTCATCACTGCACTCTCAATACCTGGTCGAGTGTCTGGCACATAAGAAAGGAAAAGAAAGAGAGAAAAGAAAGAGGGAAGGAAGGAAGGAAGAGAGGAAAGGGGGAAAGGAGGAAGGGAGGGATCCAAATACCAGAGAGAGGGCTGGACTAAGTCTCTTTATAAAGTTCCTTCTAAACTGAGATTTCTTGATTACAAACAAAACCCAAGCATTGCAAATGAATCAGATTCTCTTAATAAGCCTTTCCTCTACTATTGTAAAAAGCTTCTGAAGGAAATGGATGTATTCATCTCAATGCTTCTCAGACTTTGTTGAGCATCAGAATCCCCTGGAGAGCTCCCTGAACTGACTGTTGGGCCCCACCCCAGAGTCTCTGATTCAGCAGGTCTGGACTAGGGCCCCAGAATTTGCATTTCTAACGAGCTCCCTTTTCACACTGTGAAATCAGTCCTGAATACTCATTGGAAGGACTGATGCTGAAGCTGAAACTCCAATACTTTGGCCACTGATGCGAAGAACTGGTGCATTGGAAAAGATCCTGATGCAGGCAAAGACTGAAGGTGAGAGGAGAAGGGGGCGACAGAGGATGAGATGGTTGGATGGCATCACCGATTCGATGGTATCACCGACTCGATGGACATAAGTTTGAGTAAACTGCGGGAGTTGGTGATGCACAGTGAGGAGTGGCGTGCTGCAGTCCATGGGGTTGCAGAGTCGGACACGACTGAGTGACTGAACTGACTGAACTGAATGAGCTCCCAGTTGAGGCTGCTGTTTCAGGCCCAGGGCACACTTTCTTGAGAACCATTTCTTTAGCCAACATGAGGGGAGTGATTCTCAAACAGAAGAATCACCTCAAGTGGTTGTTAAAAATATGATTCTTGACCTTGCCCCAGAGATTCCAACTTAGAAGGTCTGGGATTGTACCCAGGAATCTGAATTTAGACAAGCTCTTCAGGTGATTCTGTTGCAGGTGGTTTACAGACCAGATTTTGAGAAAACAAAGTACATGGAAGCAAGAGATGCAGTGGAAGGTTGTGGCTCCTGAATGCTTAGTGTTTTGATGATGGCTTTCTCTCATTGTCAGGTTAAGAAATGTCCCCTTTGGTCATGGATAAACCTATGGCTGATTCATGCTGATGTTTTGTAGAAACCCACACAATTCTGTAAAGCAATTATCCTTCAATTAAAAATAAATAAATTAAAAAAGAAATATCTCCTTTGTCAACTGCTAGCTCACTTAATACAAATGAACCCTTCTACTTACTCAAGGTGATATATAAAAATAATACCAAAGGTATGTGGATAAGGAGCCACTTAGGCAGGTTTGTAAGGACATCATCTCACACAACTGGAACTCTACCCTTGAAAGGGAACCCCCATTCACTTCAGAAGCAGTTACCATTGTCTGGACATAAACCGTCAAATGCAACCGTAGTTGTGGTACTCAGTGGCTATATGGACTATATCTTCTGTGGCAGCCTTCTTCAGCATATATGATCTCACTTTCTTTATCTTAATTTTTTAAAAGACTTAAAGAAATAAAAATGACCTATGCTCTCATCTCTTCCCAAGATAAGGATAGTATAATTAAACTCCTGACAAGGAAGGACACAACAACAGTTTATTCTTTGCAAATACTGCGAAGATACTCTATGCCTTGAAGCTAGGTTCATTGAATATGCCTTCCATGGCCCTGAAAGAGTTCGCCTATCACCCTATGTATCTAAGATACCTGAGCAGAATCAGACCAAGAGAACAATGACAAAATCAGTCATTTCCTCTCTGCCCAGGACAAACATCTACGGCTTTCTACGGGTGAGAGCTGTAATTCTAAGACAGTGAGTGCAGAACTGTTTCCCAATCTTCTAATGACTGTTTGTGGAGATGATGCTGAAATGCCTCAGGAGGAAAAAATAATTACATCCCCCCAAATCTAAGCAAAACAAATGAAGCCTAATTTCCTCTTTAAAATGTGAATTTTAAAAGAGTACACCATATAATGCTTACTTACAGGCTGTTGTGACTGTGCACACACTCAGGTAATCTTTCAGCTCAGACCATGGAAACTGGGTCAGGTGCCCCTCACTGATACTGTGGAGAGTTTATGGCTTAATCCCTGCAGGCAAAACCTTTAACCACACAACCTGGACACAGTTTAAAGCAAACTTGAGTATGCAGATGCATAGGGAAGATGGTTGTCTAGCCACAAACTTGTCTTTCATTTTTGATGACACTTCCTCTTATTCCTGAAACAACTGTTTACATGGGCTTCACTGTTGGCGCGGTGTAAAGAATCACCTGCCGATGCAGGAGACACAGGTTCAATCCCTGGGTTGGGAAGATCCCTTGAATAAGGAAACGGAAACTCACTCCAGTATTCTTGCCTGGGAAATCTCACGGACAGAGGAGTTCTGGCCGTCCATGGGGTCGCAGAAGAGTCAGACGTAACTTAGTGACTAAACAACAACAACAGTGAACTGTTTACACCTGGGTCTCGGTGTACTTTGTCACCGCCGCACGCAAAAATGCTAGAGGAATTCTTCCTGGCTGATCCTACGAATGACACTGTGAGTTCAGAACACCTTGCCTAGTCTTACTCACATCTGTAGAAGCATCTTTCTACAGTTAAAGGAGGAGGTTTACATTAGGGAACAAATCACTGGTGTTAGCTAGCATCCTAGCTTGACACATCCACAGAGTGTACTGCTGCCTGATGATGTTATCTGGGGATTTTCATCATCATCATTAATCATCACCAGTGATTAATAATAGCATCCACCTTGCACTTGTCAGAAGATGTTACAGTTTACATCTCACTTGATTCTCACAGCAATCTCATGAGACAGGAGAGACAGATGTAATCATTCCCAGGTAGAAAATGGAAAAAAGCGAAAATCAAAGAACTTTAAGTCATTGCCCAAGGTCCGACAAATACATAACTCATTTTATCAGGTCATCAAATGAAAGTTAAAATAATAGACAGAAAAAAAATTTCTGCTCCCATACAGACTCAGTATCAAAAAGGACCTAACCTTACTTAAAAGTTCTAACTACAATAGAAGTTGTAACTACTTTTATTGAGGATAAAATATCTCAGTTTCCTATATTATTTATAACATTTTCCCAAAGATTTAAACAATGAAGTTGACCCATGCTCCATTCCCTTCCTAAGAAGTAGGGATGGCAGTCACAGACTTCTGGAACCCATTATCAGGTCCTGATTAAGAAGCTGAACCTAATAGGGAGCTCAGCCTGGGGCTCTGTGACAACCTAGAGGGGTGGGGAGGTGGGGGAGAGGTTCAAGAGGGAGGGGAAATGGTGGATTCACACTGTTGCATAGCAGAAACCAGCACAACATTGTAAAGCAATTATCCTCCATTTAAAAATTAAAGAAGGTGAGCCTAGCTAATCCATGGTCTCCCCCTTATATTTGGGGAGGGTCAGTATTTAATTTAGTCCTCAGATTCTTAGGGACCATATCATTTTATGAAAACTAAGAACTTCAGCAGTCATGTACCAATAAAAACAGTGTCCACATTCCTGACCTATTACAAGAAGGGGCAGTGCTGCCAGCAGAGTTCTTTTTCATTTCTGGGTTAGCTGAGCCCACAATACATATCAACTTTGCAAAATTAAACCAAGAAACACTTTCAAAGCATCTTGCTATTGGGGATGCTGAAGGCCTATGACTCTACAGCAGCATATACCATCCCACTAAATGACCCATTGAATGTGGCTTTATACTTAGGGTAAATATGTTTTGGGGCCTTCCTGGTGGCTCAGTGGTAAAGTATCTGCTTTCCAATGCAGGAGACGTGGGTTTGATCCCTGGGCTGGGAAGATTCCCTGGAGAAGGAAACTGGCAACCCACTTCAGTATTCTTGCCTGGGAAATCCCGTGGACAGAGGAGCCTGGCAGGCCATAGTCCATGGGGTCACAAAAGAGTTGGGTACAACTTAGTGACAAGCCACACAAATATGTGTTTTTATTATGAAAACTCTTACACATTCACAATCATTATCAGTAAATTCCAAGGAGCAGCTTGTTTAATAACGTGGCTAATGACAAGTTTAAGCAAAACATGGTAGGATTACTGAATGGAATATTATGCAGTCACTAAAATAACAATTATGATGACTTAGACACATTATGGAAAAGCACTTTGGGGAAATTTTTAGTTGCTAAACCCATATTATAAAAATCACATACACAGCCTGATTAAGCAACATGTACACCCATAGAAGCAATGACTGGAAAGGAATGCATAGGAAATGGGAAATGAGTTATGGGAACTTTGTGACTCAAGCCTCATGAGCGGTTGTATTGTTAGCCTTAGGAAGATACCTGCTGATCTAGTGACTTTTTTGATTGTTTCTTTGTTTGACCAGTCCTCTCTTGACTATGAACAATATGGCCTCTCCAGAGTCCAAAGAGTCCTGTGGCAGTTTGTCTCTTAAATTCTCAGAGCAGCTGCCAAATCGTGGCATGTTCCATGATCTCAACATTCAGGGTCCATCATGAAGTGATTGTAGAGTAAATTAACTGACGTGAGTGAAATAGCCTTTCTCTCTATCAGGATGGGTGGAACTCGAGCCTGGCTCCTCATTCAGCCCATTGAGCAGTTTTCAGTGTGATTTCAGCTGAAGAGGTCACGTTTTTTGTCCTCTCCTGAATCATACTTCTTAGTGTGGTGCACTCAGGTCTCTGCTGACTCCTTTAGTGTTTTCTCTTCACAAATGGAGGGGAAACTCTTACCTCTCGGAGCCCTTTGAGCTCATCACAAATATCCTTTAAAGTGTTATTACTACCCTCTGTTTGCCATGAAAACTGAACAGCATCACAGGATGACATAATGTCCTTGAGGACAAGGACTGGCATATTAATCACCGTATCCTAACAGCACAGTGCCTGGCCCCATATGCTCTTTTGAATAGACCAAGGAACAAAGAAATGAAGGAATCAATAATTCAGAGGCAGCACAGAATATTGAGGACAACTGCCTAAAGGAAATATAAACTGGGTGGCTATTTCCACTTCTGCCACTTTGGCTACGGGACTTGAGGTGAGTTACTTTTTGCTCCTTTCAGCCTAATTCATCTCACTTGAAATGAGAGGCTGTCAGGTCTCCTTTTTCAGCTATGAAACAGTGTAATCCTATGATAAGCCACAAGTACAGTTAGTTTATCAACATTCGGAGAGTACTTTCCATGACAGTGTTCCAACCTGGGGATATGAAGTTCCAGCTGCAAGACCATTTTATCCTTGACTTCCCATTACACCTTCTCTCTGTCTCGCAAGTAATGCATCTTTCTCTGAGCTATTAGAAAATATTAAATTACATGTGTGGCTTTCACTACATATTCTATTGGCTAGTTCTGGTCTAAGTTTCTGGACCCTCCCCTCTCCCCTTTCACTAACCTAAATAACGGTTCAGTTTTTGGTTATTACCACTGAGCTCACCACCTGGGCTATTTAATTAATTAAGCCAATAAAACAGTGAAAATATTCATTTGCCATTTCATGATCTATGACAAGATTATAGTAAAACTGATTTGTCTCATGTAGAATCATTAAATTAAGTCATATGGGCTTGGTCTCTAAAACATTCTACTTCTTCCTTGAAAAAGTAGAACCTGCCTGATATCTCTGAACTTTTAACAAAAGCATCTTGATTTACAAAATCTTACAGTTCTCCAGGAACACTATACTAGTTTGGGTGTATATTTAAGTATAGACTATAAGATCATTAAAAGATTCTGCCTCAGCCAGAAATTTCTTTCATGAAATGCTACCGAACAAAACAGTATACCCTTTATCCAAATCAGAACTATCAATTGGGATATAGGTCAGTTCTTGATTATCTTTGTTGATTAAGGAAAGCAATGACAATGATAATTCTTAAAACTGTGTTTGCTTCTGTGCTTTTCGTATATCTACACTTGAATTCAGAAGAGTCTGTTGTCCCAGTGCTTCAATTTCTATTAAAACAAAGAACAGATTAAAGAAAACACAAAAACAAAAATCAGTAGTCTTAAGATGGCAGAAGAGTAGGTGGACGTGCAGTACATCTCTTTCCATGGATGTATCAGAAATATATCTAGAGGATGTACCTGGTGGCACCGTGGATAAGAATCCACCCACTAATGCAGGGGACAGGGGTTCGATCCCGAGTCCAGAGAGATTCCACGAGCCAAGGACCAACTAAGCCCATTTGCCATAACTGCTGAATCCCTGCTCTAGAGCCCATGAGCTGCAACTACTGAGCCTGTGCACCACAACTACTGAAAGCCGTGCACTTAGCACCTGTGCTCTGCAACAAGTGAAGCCACAGCAATGAGAAGCCCACGCACCACCCCGAAGAATAGCCCCCACTCAGTGTAACTAGAGAAAGACCACGCAAAGCAACAAAGACCCAGTGCAGCCAAAATAAAGAAACTAATTGTTTTTTAAAAAAGAAATACATTACAGATGCAACAGTTCTCACAGAGCACAGGCTGAACACTAGTAGAAGACCTTGATCACCAGAAAGGACCATAACACAAAGAACAAAGTTGCCTGCGGGGGAACTAAACTGTGCTCTGCTACTCTTCCTTCCTCACTTGGGCTTCCCTTGTGGCTGTGGCTCAGCAGGTAAAGAATCCTTCTGCAATGCGGGAGACCTGGGTTCGATCCCTGGGTTGGGAAGATCCCCTGGAGAAGGAAAAGGCTACCCACTCCATTATTCCGGCCTGGAGAATTCCATGGACTACAGTCCATGGGGTCCCAAAGAGTTGGACACGACTGAGCAACTTTCACTTTCACTTTAAGTGATGGCATCTCAAACTGATGTTGGTTCAAACAGCTTCCTTCTCTTTCTTTCCTTTGTTTCTTATCCAGCCCCACCTCCCCCACACATGCACTCACATGTATGCACACATGTGTACACACACCACGCAGCTGATCTTTCCCTGGGCTGCAGAAGTAATCAATACTGGTTTTAAAGGGTTAAGAGACGGTAAGAGAAAGGAAAGTGGGAGGGCAAAGAGACTCTAGACCAACGCTGTGTGGTAGAAATATAATGAAAGTCACATATGCAATTTTAAATTTTATAGTAGTCATATCATAAAAGTAAAAACAAAGTTAAGATTAATAATATATTTTATTTAAACCAATATATCCAAAACATGTAAGCAATATCAAAATTATTAATGAGATAGCTTGCATTCTTTTTTTTTATACTAAGTTTTTGAAATGTAGTATTTCATAGTTTCAGCATATTTTATTTCAGACTATCAATATTTCAAGTGATCAGTAGTCATATGTGGCCAGTAGCCATCACGTTAGACTGCAGCACTCTGCATGTTCATGGTTTAAGTTCTACTGTTTATCTGAGTGGGGACAGAGGAAGGAGGCAATAAAACGGAGCAGACCATGGCACACCCAAACTGTGTTCAAGCAGCATCATTACAAAGGAGATGTACTCAGATGTATTCCTACTCTAAATCAACAAAGAAGGAAGAAACCTGACTTTATCTATAATTTATCATTACATACATAGTTCATCTACTAGAACAATCCTTGGAGCACAATAATACACAAAAATAAGAAATAAGATGACTTACAACAAGTCCCATATGGATTAAGGTTAGAGTTGAAGACCCTTGACAATATATCTCACTCATAATCCCTGCTCTATGGGCAGTGAGGAATCCTTGTGGCTTTAACTTGGAGGGTTCTCTAACAACAGAGCCATATCATAATACTTCTGCTTAGCGTGGCTAACCACCAACGGACATATTAGATGAGATCATTTCCAAACAGGATACAGCCTTGCAACGATCTGCTATATTTGTAGCAGCAAATTGTTCACCCTTCTCTTATTGCACCAAAAAAGAAAAAACAGCTAAAACGCTTGATGGATTTAGGTGTCTCCAGTTCCTATTGTAGACAATCTCAGCAGTCGCTATAGACTTCAAGTACATGATGTAATTAACTCATTGCATATTTGAAAGAATTGACCCAATGATGTAATTCCCTTATGGTAAAACAGAGAAAGAGGAAATCAAAACAAAACCTCAATTCCTGTGTTGGAAGTACCAAAGCTTCTGAATGCATGAGAGAGAGAGAAACATGTGTGCACATTTCTTATGTTGATGTGCTGTTGTTGTTCACTCGCTAAGCTGTGTCTGACTCTTTGTGACCCCATGGACTGCAGCACCCCAGGCTTCCCTGTCTTTCACTATCTCCAGGAGTTTGCTCAAACTCATGTCCATTGAGTCGGTGATGCTATCCAACCATCTCATCCTCTGTCACCTCCTTCTCCTCCTGCCCTCAATCTTTCCCAACATCAGGGTCTTTTGATGTGTTAGTTATAAGCAAATACATCTTGAGTATTCACAGTTCTTTTACCACTAAGGAAGACATGATGGAATCATAGAACGAGAGTGGACTTTTAATATTTAGTTCATTTCTCTACTAGTAGGGTAGCATTTATTTATTTAATAACTGAAACATCACATAAATTATTCCAGATCTATGATCATTATTGGAGAAGGCAACGGCACCCCACTCCAGTACTCTTGCCTGGAAAATCCCATAGATGAAGGAGCCTGGTAGGCTGCAGTCCATGGGGTTGCTAAGAGTCGGACACAACTGAGTGACTTCACTTTCACTTTTCCCTTTCATGCACTGGAGAAGGAAATGGCAACCCACTCCAGTATTCTTGCCTGGAGAATCCCCGGGACGGCGGAGCCTGGTGGGCTGCCGTCTATGGGGTCGCACAGAGTCGGACACAACTGAAGCGACTTAGCAGCAGCAGCAGCATGATCATTATTAATCATAGTAAAGACTAATATTTATTAATTAGTACATTTCATGAGTGGGTTTACAAATTCAAACTAATCAAGTTTAAGTCATTCAGAAGACATTCTCTCAGTCTTTCTATATATCACACTTTAGAACACAAGAGTTCTCGGGCGACCTACGTTCCTCATGTTACAATTGAGAACATTTCTGCAAGTAGCATCTTCAGTGCAGTTAGAAATACCATCAGAAGGTCATTACTGTGTCTTCCAGACCTTTTCTTTTAAGCTGAGTAATACAACTATCTCTAATACTCCTTTCAGTTTTTATTTTTCAACACCATACTTATATTTTTGAATCTCCTCTGATAGCACTCTACAACTCCACACTTCTTAAGCTTTGGGCTAGGCATAGTTCTCCTTGTTTAAGTCTGTGCATATTTAATATAACCTTATTTTATACAGCAGCCTGCCCTTGCTTCTTCACTTTCAGCACTCTTAAACTCTCTTAATCATTCCTACTATTTTTCCACAGCACCTATTACCTATTATCATGTTTTATAATTTTCTTATTTACTGTATTTATGGATTCTTTCCTGTCTCCACCATTGGTCCCTAACTAGAACATAAGTGTCACAGAACAGAGGTCTTTCTCTTGCTCATTGCTGTATCTTGAGTCACTAGAATAGTGCTTGGCACATAGTATGTGCTCAATAAATATTTGTCAAATAAGTAAATATAGACCTGATCAACATAAATTCACAGTTTCTAATTAAATAAATGTATAAGTATTCATCTATACACATGCTTCTAGTTGACTGGTAAGTAATTGGGCAGGACAATTAAAGGTCTAAATTTAAAATATATGTTTGTGTGTGTGCTAAGTCGCTTCAGTTGTGTACAACTCTTTGCAACCCTATGGACCATAGCCCACCCAGGCTCCTCTATCCATGGGATTCTCCAGACAAGAATACTGGAGTGGGTTGCCATGCCCTCCTCCAGGGGATCTTCCCAACCCAGAAGAACCGATGTCTCTTATGTCTCCTGCACTGGCAGGCAGGCTCTTTACCACTAGCACCATCTGGGAAGCCCAAAATAAATGTTTATTTTATTACAATAGAAAAGAAAATTGGGTTATATTGGAAGTACTCACTCTTCAAGGAGTTTGTTACTCCTCAGGATCAAGGATTGGGAATACTGATTATTTCTGATTTATTCTCATATTTTTTCTAATTATGAACACCAAGTCCACAAATAAAGAATATTCAGTTATGCTCACTCACTTGTCAATTTAAATATAGGTATCAGACATTAAATGTATTTTACCTGTTTTACAAGTTAGAGCTCATAATTTTAGATTAAAAATTACTATGCCTACATGCTATCTTGAGAAAATAGACCCAACTTCCATTTTTAAACAGCAATTTTATTGATGTAAGTTTATTTTAATTCCTATTTTATCCCCAGTGGTTATTATGGTACCTAAAATATAGTAAGGGATATTTATTTATTTAATGAAAAATGATCCTGGCAAAGGGCTTCCCTGGTGGCTCATATGGTAAAGAATCTGCCTACAATGCAGGACACCTGGACTCAATCCCTGGGTTGGGAAGATCCACCAGAGAAGGGAATGGCAACCCACTCTAATATTCTTAACTGGAGAATCCCATGGACAGAGGAGCCTGGAGGGTTACAGTCCATGGGGTCACAATGAGTCGGACATGACTGAAGTGACTAAAACACTTTTCAATTGTAGCAAATGAGGGAAAATTTGACCAAGGACATTTTGGAGGGAAAGCAACAAATACAGCATATTCTAAAAAAATTTTAAAGTAGGAAAAAAAAGTGGTAACTGATGGATACAGAACCAAGAAAAATCATATTTCAACCAGAATCATTGCACCCATGGCCTAATCCCTATCACATATTCACTCTCTCACCAAACACTGGTTGAACATGTTCTATGTATGAGTCACTGTGAAGAATTCTCTGAATAGAAGGGAACAAGATTTGGTTCAGGGGCATGAAGTTTAGTGCAGGAAATAATGATAATTCCACCATCTGTTCACCACTGTATCCCCAGCTCCCCAAACAACCACAAGGCAGATGCTTAATTTGGTAAAAGTGGTACAAAGAAAGGATAATAATCCATAAGACAATAAAGGGTGTGATAAATGCTATCAGAGAAACAAACGGCCACGGGAGTTAAGAAGGGAAAGGAGTCTCTCTGGTTTGGGATGGGAATGTTTTCCTGGAACAGGGAGCTAAGTGGACGAGGACAGGTTGAGGAGTGGCCGGTGGCGGGTGTTCAAGGCAAAGGGAGGAGCATGACCCAAAGCAAAGGGGCGATGCATAGAGCACATACGACCTGTCCTCCCCAAATGGCATTTCCTGTTTTAAAATATCCAAGTTACAGAATCTTCAAACCAACCTGCAGAAAGGGCTTTTGATTTATATTAGGTGCAGATATAAAATTAAGGGCTTATAAAGGCTTCTGAGAGAGTACAAAGCAGCGGGCTTTGGAGTCCAAGAGGCCACAGGGCTTTGGGACTGTGACCAAGATGCCGTTGTGTTGTACGAGGTCTGTGCAAAGGACTGAGGACAGAGTCTGGCACTCTGGTTTGTCTACGGCGGCTAGTGGCTTTCCTTCCTGTCCTTCACTCAGGATCCTAACCGCAGCCTTGAGTTACTTGGCAGGAAAAGCACACATTACAGGCATACCTTGGAGAGACTATGGTTCAGTTCCAGACCACTGCAATAAAGCAAATATCCCATTAAAGGGAGTCACATGAATGCTTTCATTTCCCACTGTAGTCTATGAAGTGTGCAATAATAGTGTGTCTGAACAAATGTATATACCTTGATTAAAAAATATTTTACTGCTAAGAAATCCTAACCATCATCTGAGACTTTCATAAGTAATAATCTTTTTGCAATAGTAACATCAAAGATCACCATAACCATAATAATAAAGAAGCTTGAAATACTGCAAGAATAACTCAAGTGTGACACAGAGACATGAAGTGAGCAAATGCTGTCAGAAAAATGGGGCCGATAGACTTGCTTGACACAGGGTAGCCACAAACCTACAAGGTGTAAAAAATGCAACAGGTGCAAAGTGCAACAAAGCAAAGCACAACAAAACAACGTTTGGCTGCACAGCCCTCTAGTTTACCCCCATCAGTGTGAATCCGGTCTTTAAAGATGAGTTTTTAAACTCCTCCACTGAATATGACATGTAACAAATTAACACTTTCTAAAGTGATTTAGAAATTAATGTGATTCCAATTGGAATCCCAGCAGGCATTAGGGGATAATTAGCTACAATGAATGTGAATTCACAAATAAGACAATATGCCTAAAATAATCAAGAAAAATATAATATAAATGAACTGTAAGGGGAAACATTTTATCAGATATAAGAACATACAAGAAAAATCTACTGTAATAGAACCAAAATTGCATTAATATGGGAATGAACAGATCAATGAGAAATAAAAGAGAATACTTAGATAACCTAAAGATTATATATATATATATATATATATATATAGATATTTAATTTTACATGGCAGAGATAGTAGCTTATTCAGTTATTTAGTGAGGAAGGTTAGATTTAATAAATGGTGCTAGCCCAATTGATTATCACTAATATACATATATATATATACATGATTTTCAAACAGCTAGAGACTTAAATGGGCTTCCTAAGTGGTGTTATGGTAAAGAACCCATCTGCCAGTGCAGGAGACATAAGAGAGACAGGTTCGATCCCTGGGTTGGGAAGATACCCTAGAGAAGGAAATGGCTACCCACTCTGGTATTCCTGCCTGGAGAATCCATGGACAGAGGAGCCTGGAGGGCTACGTCCATAGGATGGCAAACAGACCTGGACACAATTGAAGTAACTTAGCATACACAGAGACTTAAACATTAAAAATAAAATAATATAAAAACTTTAAGATATATCAAGGAAAATTACATATCTAATCCAGGGACAGAGGAAATCTTAACCAAGGTAGAAAATCCAAAAGCCATAAAAGAAAAAATACATATATCTGACCACATAAAATAAGGTATCTTTGTATAGTAAAGTATATCACAATTAAAGCTTAATAACAATATGATCAGTTAATGACAACAGATAAATGATGAATTTGAGGGAAAGAGATATTAATGAAGAGATAGAAAAGAGTTAATACCTACACAGAGCTCTTATAAGAAAATAACAAAAATAGTGGAGGGTAGAGAACAAAAGAATGAATAAATGAATGAAAATGGTCAAAGAGCATCGATGGGTAATTCACATAAAAGTAAATTAAGAAGGCCAATAAATACTGGATAATAAGCTTGGACTCCCTGGTAGTCAGAGGAAGGGCAGTCTAGGTTTCAAGGAGATTCCCTCCTCCCCTATCAGCTTGTCACAGCAGGAAAAGAGCAAAAGGCCTTTTGGAGACAGGGATGCAGGAAAAAGAGTGCTCTCATAAACTGTAGAAATGAGAATTTTTATAATTCATCTTAAGATTAATCTGGAAGTATTTACTAAATTAAAAATACATTTAGCTTTAAACCTAGCAATCCTACTTCCTAGACACTGCCTCGGAGAAAAAAGAACATGAGGATCCATGCACAAGGATATCTATTTAACCATAGATTATAGTGGTCAAGGAAGCAAAGGTAAGGCCATCAGTAAGAGAATGGTTGAATAATGTACCATAACATATCATATGGCCCCTAACAAATGAATCATAAGTATATCAAGTGACTTGGATAGATTTCCATGACGCCCTAAAAAAAAGGCAGAAAAGAATGTCTTATTTTAAAAAAACAGTGACCACAGAAATCCTACAATGTATGTATGTATATGAAAAAATTTGGAAAGATACAGGGTTTTTAATATGGTTTACAGAGAAATGAAAAGAATAGGAAGAAGAGAGCAAACAAGAAAGCCTAGAACTTACGAAATGATCCAATCTATGCATTTATAAAAAATACATGTGCATATATACATATTATATATGGTTAGAGAGATAGATGAGAGTATTTTAAAATAAAATAAAAAAGAGGGAGACATTTGCCCCCCAAATCATGTATTGCACTAAAACTGCCTGCTGTCTGCAAATTGGTCCTCTGCCCACCCACATTTATCAATGCTGCTTTTCCTCCACATGATCCCGGGGTAGGCACCCAGTCTCCCTGTGTCCTTCTCCATTAAATGATGGCAGTGGAGCACATGATCACCAAGGTTCTCTCCAGCCCTGGAGTCATCATCTGATGCCTCTGAGAACGCAACTCTGTGTTTATATTTCCCTGGTAACCACGTAGCCTATAGAAATAAACCAATGAGGGTCAGAAAGCAGAAGCTGGCTACATCCCACTACCCTATTTCTGTTTTACTTGTTCTCTTTTTACAAATGTTTCCTTGACTAAGTAATCAGGCCAAAGCTTATTTTTATGATGCTATGATACCATCACCATGGTGGGTAAGCACGCTCACTTGTGGTGCATTTGCTGGTTTCACTTTGCCATGTTCACTAAATTTCTGTTGGATGAGTGCTGGCCACCAAATAGGCATTTAAGGGAAGGGCTGGGTGCCAGCCTCCTGAACAGCATGGTGAGAACTCCAGCACTGCTCATCTGGGAACTGAGGCCTGGAGCAGGTGAAGGGACAGCTGAGCAGGGCATAAGCAAGGCAATCAGCCTTCACTGCCGCACCCCCATCACCTCATGGCTTTTCAGATGATCACTGATCCGCACCCATGTGCCCCTGCACATCAGAGGCATGAGGAATTGGAATCAAAGCTAGAAAGTTAGGGCAGAATGGATTAGGGTGAGATGGGGGTGAGGGAAGTGGACAGGTCAAATAAGGACTGTAGATAACAAAGAGAAAAAGAGAAAATAAGAAAAGGCTACAAGAACAGACCCTTCTAGAATAGTTGAAATTAAACCCAAGAACTGTGGTATCGGGTGGGGTTGGAATTAAAGCTACAGGGATAATACAGGCTGGAATTGTGGGCAGAGGGAGCCAAGAGGATGATGATACGCCTTGATGGGCATTCATAAATGTGAAAAGCTGCAGGCAGTTGGCAATAAGCAGGAGAGTTCAGTAGGAAGTGGTGGTGGTAGTTTAGTCACTAAGTCATGTCTGACTCTTGCGACCCCGTGGGCTGTAGCCCACCAGGTTCCTCTGTGCATGAGATTCTCCAGGCAAGAATACTGGAGTGGGATGCCATTTCCTTCTTCAGGGGATCTTCCTGACCCAGGGGTCAAACTTGGGTCTCCTGTACTGTAGGCAGGTTCTTTACTGACCGAACCACCAGGGAAGTCCCAGTAGGAAGTACACATGCCCCAAATGTAGCACTGGGAGAGGGAGATGGGGATGACAGAGTAGGTAACTCCCTCAGGTTTCCAGAGTTTTAAAGAAAAATTAATTTTGTAAACTTGCTGAAAATTTCAAAATATCGTAACATCAACTTTAAACATTGCAAAATTGTGACTTAAATGTCATCACTTTCACTTATCCTCAGTCATCATGAAAAAAAAGTGTTTTATTAGAAGAGAAAATAATGAAAAGCTGTGAACATTGTTTATGGGATGGCATTACAAACATTGACATGTTATTTTATGAAAATATTTTTCTCTCTTAAAAACAGTTACAATGTATGATATGTATTCGGCATTTACTGTATGTTAGTCATTGTACTAAGTACTCTCTTGCATTATTATCTCATGTGATTTTCACAATCACTACATGAGGTCAGCACTATAGGTACCTCTCTCTTACTGATGGAAAATTGAAGAGTAATAAAGGTGAGTAACACAGCCCCTAAGAGGGGCTCCTAAAAGATGAAACCAGTATTTGAATTCAAAATAATATGATCCCATATCACCCTGTCGTAACACTCTCCACAAACAGAAAATCCACTTGAATTATGCAAAGATTCAGAGAAACTTTTTTGCTTAAAGCCTACTTCATGAAGAGATATACCATCATGTCCCCCCCAAAAAAATGTGCCCACAAATGTTTCAGTCACGCAAGGTCTATGGCCCACGTTGTTTGAAAATGCATGGGTCAAAGTAAATATCAGAGCTCTTATTTTCAAGTATTTTGTAGACAAGTGGTCAATAAGCTTTTTCTGTAAAAGACAGAATAGTAAATGTTTTAGGCTTTGAAGGCCATATAGTCTCTGTCACAACTAGTCAACTCTACCACAGAATTGCAAAAGAAGCCATAGGATACCTAGGTGAACAGTGTGACTGTTTTTACACAAAAACAGATGGTGGCCAAAGGTGGCCTATAGGTCACAGTTTGCCAAATCTTGCTCTAGACCACGTGTTCTTCAAGGCTAATTTGCCATGTTATTCCTTCAGAGAATCTTTCCCTCTGGCCCAAGCTAAACCAAGTCCTTCTGTTATAATGTTCTGGTGCATCTTTTACATACACACATCTCAATTTTTTTTTTATTATTATTATTACTAGCTTGTAACATCTAGGAAGGTGGGGGGCATGTCTATTTTGTATATCATTGGATTCTCAGAACCTAGCAAATGCTCAAGAAATAAAAAGATACTCAGTGCGTATTTGTTGGCAGAAAGGAAGGGAGGGAGAAAGAGGGGCAGGGAGGAAGGGAAGGAGGAAGAAAGGGAGGGATGGAGGGGGCAAGAAAGAGAAGGAAGAAAGAGAGGGAGGGAGGGAGGGCGATAGCAGCTTCTCACACTTCACCTGCTTCTGTGTTCCCGAGTAGAATGTGTGCTTCAGAAAGCCTCCTTCCCTAGCACCATTGTGACAAGCATTGTGCAGTTTTATGGTACCATTAGAAATCAAAATGTCCCAGCGTCCTTTTACGTGATAGAAAAACAAATTCTTACCTTTTTTTATCTGTAGGTGCAAGGGCACCCATTCTGAATGGTCATTCTACCATTTGAGGAGTGGAAAGAATGACAAGATCCACTTGGTCTTTCCTTGTACCATGCCAACATTTGGCCATGTCAAAGCATACAGTATTAGAAAATCTGACCCTCCCCTGGTGCTGCCTATTTAGCCTTAAATTCTCCCCCTGCCCGGTTAACATCAGCCACTATATTGTGATGGAAAGTGATTAGTCAACCTACCAATCTGGCTAACGCTTTATCTCTCTCTCTCTTTTTTTACTACTTTATTTTTTAACTTTTTATTTTATATTGGCGTGCAGCTGATGAACAATGTTATGACAGTTTCAGGTGGACAGCAAAGGGACTTAGCCATACATATACAAGTATCCATTCACTTCCAAACTCCCCTCCCATCTAGGCTGCCATGTAACATTGAGCAGAGCTCCCTGTGCTATAAGAGTAGGTACTTGTTGGTTATCCATTTTAATTTATAGCAGTGTGTGTACATGTCCATCCCAAACTCCCTAACTATCCTTTCTCCCTATCCTTCCCTTCTGGGAACCATAAGTCTGAAACACTGCGTCTCTTGATCCTCTTCACACCACTTCCTAGTTGGTGTGCAAACTCTCACCAGGTTTTATTAAGTTAATATTATAAGCCTCCTCTAAGGAGCTCCAAGAACTTCATGTTTAGGGGTTGACCCTCACCTATCACTACAATACTGTAGGTGTTATTAGTTGACTTGCCCGAAGCCCTCTGCCTTATGAAGACTTGGAGCACTAAGGCAGTTCCTCTTTCCTACCCCATCAATTGATGTTATCTTCCTTTGGAACTACTGACATCTTATCTTTAGAGCGATAAAAAGGAGAAAGATGAGATTATTTTTCTTTTCATTCTGGCAGATAAGAGACAAACTTGAGGCTTTACCTCAGTCATTCTTGAAGATCGTTCCGGATCGTTCCTTCTAGTAGAAGAAAAATGTGATGGCAAACTTAGAAATGCACGTAATAGATGCTACTCAAGGGCTTTCACTGAGCTCAAGCTTAATTTTTAGTAATTTTGAATTATAGATTCAATGTCTATTTTTAATTAAATAAAACACCTAGAAGCAAGTAATTGCAATTGTATTTCAGAATCCGGACTGCCAACATTTATAAGAAACACATGTCTTTTGGAGCCAAACAAAATATGTCTGACCCTTCTGTGTGACAGAAGATAGCTGAAGACTTTTCTCCTTTCCTCAATCATTGTGAGGCCTCATCATATAGCCTAGTTTCCTGACCTCATCTCTTCCCCACCTCTCTGAACACGCTCTAGTACGTTGCCACAGCAAGAACACAGATCTGTGCAAGAATCAGGCTGAGTTATTTAATAACTTTGTGACCTTAAAGGAGTTTCTTAATTTCCACGAGTCTCAGTTTCTTCACCTGAAAAATGGGGCTAAAGAGTAATTCTTCTTAGTATCATCATAGGGACTGAAAGATCATATATCAACCACCCAGTACATTGCTTGGCATAGCAGGCATTATTCCAGTTATTCCATTATTCCAGGATGGGACAGGGGTTCAGAAGCCAATTCAATGTGAGAGGGAAAGTCTGTGAAGGTGAAGAAATGCTCTTTGTGTTCTTCTTTCGTTAAGTTACTTATTCAAAAGTGAAGGTAAATTTACAATTACCAATATGACTGTAAAGGACTATATGAAAAATGACAACAGGTGTACAAAAATAATAATGAATTTTTTAAACAAAAAGGAGGGATATTTAATGGGGCACAACCAGCAAAACCATTAATTTAAATAATAACACAGTGCAACAAATTTCACTTTGCCTGGCCAGTTTCAGTAGTCAGAAATCTGACTAGTAAGATAGATTTTCACCAATTATCCAAATAATAAGCCAAAAGTACTCTTCTATACCAAGAATAAAGACTAAACAGGAATGATACGGAGTGATAAGGAGCACGAGAAAAAGTTGCAAAGGTGACGCACTTATGGAGAAATGGAAAATAAGCAAATAACACACAATCAAGTGGAAAGTCCAGGAAGAAAGCGGAGTCTTCCAAGGAAATTGCCTTTGCTGTTAATACAGATAAAATGGGCCCTCCTCCCAATACTCTGGATAGCTTTAATAGCTACTCTCATCATTTCAGGCACTTCAACTAATGACCTCCTCCCTAAGATCATTCATTCAGCTAAAAAAAAAAGGAAGAAAGAAAGAAAACGTGTGCCTACTTAATATACCCCAGGCCCGGGGCTGGAACTGAGATCCATTAGTACATAGGCACTGGCCTAGCCTCCAGGAGTTTCTAATTTTTGAAGTCAGACAAGTAAGCAGTCAATGATGTTATAATGTTGTTATACTGGGAGGAAAGAGGGAAGGACAGATGGATGGACAGACAGAAAGAAGGAAATCAGAGGGGCTTTCTTCTGGCCCTGATAGATTAAGGAAGGCTTTCCAGGGGAAATAACACATAAGCCAAGGCCTTCAGAAAGTCAAATTAAGGATCCACAACGGAGCTACTAGCGCAGGATTTATTTCTAAGGCAGAAAGAAGCAAGAGACAGTGAGAACAGTGTTGTAATTCTAGGATATGTTCTTTGGAGGAAAGTTAAGAAGACAAATAAAATTTCAAGATTATAATGTATAACGGCCCATTTATTTCCAATTGTTAGCTCCCTATTATAATATTTCAATTTCAAATCTGCTCCCTTCTCTTCAATTATGAAATTCACATTTCTAGGAACATCTTAATTAGAACATAGTGACTTAGAGTCCTAACCTGGTAAAAGGAAAAATGTTTGAGTAGAGTAGTACCCTGTTCATTTAAAATCACCAAATATGGATCTAGAAATCAAAAGAGGAACCAAAAATGGGAAAACTTTAGACCACCTTCTCTGTCTACTCATCTATGTTGGGAATTTCCCTATACTTACTTCATAATGACCAAACCCAACTATAAACGTACATCAACCTAACACAAAATGAATGATATTAATGATACTTACAACTTTCTGGCAATCCTAATGTTTGCAAGATCTGTTATAGAAGAAATAATAGAAGTTTTGTTTCTGTCGACAAGAATTCAATTTCTTTTTCATTTTAATGTTGCTCATTGACTAGCGCAAATGCAGGTAAATTGATTTATTTTATAGTCAAACACTAAATATGATGACCCGCATCTTCATAAAAGATACACAATCCAGCACCTACAGTGAGACAGCAATGCCAGCAAGGCCAACCAGAAAGCTGGGATGTAGTCCCCACCACACACACACACAACACACACACACACACACACACACACACTACACTACACTACACATATCAAAAGTGGCCCAGCTGTAATACTGCATGCCCTTAATGAATGGCCTTGTTGCACAATGTTGTGGTTTCAGACTAGGGCACATAGTGCCAGGAAGTACAGCTCATTCTGTGTGTGTTAAGCTTCTTCTGATAAGAAGAATGAGGTGGATGTAAACCACCTATGGTCTCGGCAAAAATGACTCATTACAATTACCCAAAGGAGTCTATAACTTTCTGGAGAGGCTTTTGCTTCTCACAACTTGAAAATATCTCATTTTATGTCTTAAATAGTGGAAAAGAACAGAAGAGGGGAGACCTTCAGCTATCGCCCTCCTCACAAGGAACTGAAGAAGGAAAGGATAATGGCTAAGATGTCTGATAGAAGCACATGTGGGTTGATCCACCATGTTCTCAGGAGCCAAACCACTTCAAGTTGGGCAAGAGTTAACTTGAAATGAGATGGAATGAAGTAAAATGATGTTACTGGTCTACTTCCTAGTTCTGTTATTCCACCTGTCCTTGATAGTCAGAAGAAAATAATTAATTCCAAAACTCTCCACTATCAATTGAATGGACTAGCCCTCCAATGGAGTCTTGTTTACAAGCAGCGGCTGCATGTTTGAGGTTGGTTTCCTCTCACCCAGCAGCTAAGACAATGCTCTGGATATGGTAGCTACTTAATAAGGGTTCTTTTGTTCCAAGTTTTGCCTGCCTCATCATTTAAGGTGTCATTTATCCCTAGCATAGATGCACAAAACTAGAAGAAAATTGGTTATCGCCAGTCCAGGCATTTGTGCCACCCTCTACCCTCTATGGAAAACTGGGGAAGGAACAGGGAAGTACAAATGAAGAGAAGTTTCAGTTCTTTTCTTAGTTTTCTTTTCTCAGTTGGTAGTTGCATAGACTGTACCCTGATCTCCCACAGGAAAGGGAACTTAGACCAAGCGAGGGGCTTGGTCAAAAATGGGTATTATGATGTCAATGCTCCTCCCCAGCTTCCCTCTCTTTCACTCCCTTTCTAAGGCCCTTAAAATAGGAAGGTCCCACTAATAGGCAGATGGTGGTCACTTGAAGCATAATTTGTGGTCTTCAAAAGAAAAGCTAAAAACAAAAAAAAAAATCAGGTCAAGTCAGGACTTCCCTTCAGCAAAGCCAATATAGGAATCCAGCTAGCATAAGGAAATGTTAAAAGGAAAAAATAAATAAATATATAGGCTATGTACTTAAAGCATACAGAGATGGTAATACAGAAGTACCATGAATTTTTATTTTCACCCCTGCAATATATCCCAATATATCCCCAAATTATCCTCAGCTGTATATTTGCATAAGCCAAGAAAACTCTGATTTTGGAAGAGCATTTTTATAGTACACAGTTTGCTACGAGAACACCCATCTGGGTCAGGACACAATTTCATATTTAAAAAAGAGAAAAGAGCAATTATCCTTCAATTAAAAGTAAATCATGTTTTTTAAAAGGCAGAGAAAAGACTGAATTTCTGTATCTTAACTGTCACCTGAATTTCAACAAATGTACAGCAGCTCACTTCCCTCTCAGATAGATAATATGAAATTAACTATGCTGATATAGATCAGTGAGAAGGGATTATCCTCAAATCATTTGGGCCTGAATAAAGACTTGGACTAGATTTTTAAAACAGCAGCTAGTCAAATAATGAGCACACAACAGGTGCTTAATAAGTACTTGCTCACTGAGAAGGCACAATGGTCCAGCTGGTGTGATAGAGCATGAACTTTGGAGTCAGATTGCCTGCGTTTAAAATCTTGTCTTCCTGGCTGCCTCAGAATCCTCATCTACAAAATGAAGGTATGATGATAATGGTGTTCACTTCCTAAGACTCTTGTGAGAGTTAAAAGAGTTAATACAGTGGTTTTCCAAGTCTGGTCGACCAGGAATATCAGCATCACCAAAGAACATGGTAGAAATGAAAATTCTTAGGACTCAGTTCTTAAACCTGCTGATTCATAAACTTTGGAGCTAGGGCCCAGCAATCTGTGCTTTAACAGGCTTTCCTGGGGATTCTGATGCCACCAAAGTTGGAGGATCACTGGGTTTATGCCTGTAAACAAACATCTCGGTTTGTTTTGTTTCCAAACTCAGAGGAGCACTCAGGGAGCCCTCAACATTTAAAGGAAGCACCAAGTTAACTCAAGTTTTCAAAACCCAAGATTCCTCTGCTACTGTGAGAGGTGCCCTTCCTATACACGGAGGAAGGAGTCTCCTCAACCCGAAGACAGAGGGACACCAAGAATTCATACAAACAGCCCTTGCTTTGGTCCCCAGTGCACTGCATGCATGCGTGCTCAGTTGTGTCCAACTCTCTGTGACCCTATGCACTGTAGCCCACCAGGCTCCTCTGTCCATGGGATTCTCCAGGCAAAAGTACTGGAGTGGGTTGCCATTTCCTCCTCCAGGGCATCTTTCCAACCCAGGGATTGAATCTGCATCTCCGGTGTCTCCTGCCCTGCAGATGGATTCTTTATCACTGAGCCATCAAGGAAGCCTCAGTTTACTGCACTTAGCTCATACTCTTTGACCTATCATATCTTTCCACGACTTTCCAATCTTCATCACACTCAGCATAAAAACACTCAGGTTTAACCATTTCTTCAGGTCTTGATTTCCTTGTGAAGGCTCCCATGTCACCTAAAACTTACATTAAAGAAATGTATAAGCTTTTCTCCTGTTAATCTGTCTTTGTCAGTCTAATATTCAGACCCAGCCAGGGACCCTAAGAGGGTGGAGAAAAACTTTTTCCTCCCACCCAACAGTTAGAAGAGGACATAGGCAGAAAGGGAAAGAGTCCATCTTTTAAAGGAGATCATCTATATATACATACTTAAGGTACAAGCTTGGCAGAGGGAGCTTTTATGTAAAATTAGATAATTCAATAGAAAAGAAAAAGGCTCACACTGGGAATGCAAAACTCAGTAAATAAATAAAGTACATCATAGCTGTACTTGTTGTTAGATTTAAGATAATTCTCAGAAAGGAAATTCTATGAAGTTGTAGTACCCTAACTAAAATACTATGTAAATTGTTCAGTGTTATCACATAAATGTTAAGCACACTGTGGCCATGCACTGTTTTTTAACAGCTTGTTGAATATCACTTCAAACACTGATTTCATATTATAAAAATCCTAACTCTCTACCAGGAATGTAATTTAAGAAAAATAAAAACTGAATTGCTTAGAGCAAAATACCTTACCTTTTAGAGGAAAACCCTAGGCAGTAACCATTCTCTAACTTTGAAGGGATGCTGGTTTACAATACAGATTTCTGGGCTCCTCTTCTCAGAGATTCTCATTTAGTAGGTGTGGGGTAAAGCCAGGGAGTCTGAAACGTTAAGTCTGCTCACCACCCTGACCCCAGACACCAGGTCATTCAAGGGCAACTGGACATTCAGGGACCACATTTTGAAAAGCATGGTTTAAAATCCTTGTCTCTGGATAACCCTAAACCAATAAGTGCTTCTGATTAAGTTTTCAGAGAGCTGAGACTTTTTGACCCTTTATAGGAATGGTTGGAACTATTTTTAATGGAAGGCTTCCTAACATGTAGTCCACATTTCTCTGTCATCTTACCTAAAGCATGTAAGGTATAATTAAATCATGATGACTGAAGACTTTATGATTATTATCATGGCTGATATGTGCTATAGTTGCAGAAAGCATTCAACCTAGAGTTGACCAAAACACTGATTCCTGAAGTGGCCCCAGAACTTGAAATGTTCCAAATGTCAGATTTAGATTTTGAGTCTCCTTCCCAAGGGCAAAGGGGGAATGTGCAGTTGCAGAACCTCAAGGGCAATACAACATGGTTGCAGAATGAATAGGGGCTTAAAATATGGAAGCTACCTTTGTAAAACTACTACTAGTGACAATTAACTTTGAACATCATTCAGATTTTATCTATTGGTATCTAGCAATATGGTAGGCTCTCTACTTTAACCATTCCTCTAACTGAAAATAAAAATACGTTGGATAAATTACACTGTAAATAATATTTTTAAGTGCCTTAATGAGCTGGCAATAAACTAAGGAATTTGTTATGAGTGACACTGAGTTCCCTCCAAATTCATATGTTGAAGTTCTGACCCCCAGTATTTTAAAAAGTGACCTTGTTTGGAAAGAAGGTCATTGTAGAACAAATTAGTTAAGATGAAGCCATTCTGGGGTCGGTTGAGCCCTCATACAATGATGTGAGTGTGTTTAGTTACTCCGACTCTTTGAGACCCCATGGACTGTAGCCTACCAGGCTCCTCTGTCCATGGGATTCCCCAGGCAACAATAACATAGTGATGTCCTTATAAAAAGGGGATATTTGGACACAGACCTGTACATAGGGAGGATGCCATGTGAAGATAAAGGCAGAGATAGAGGCGATGCTTCTATAAGCCAAGGAGAGAAGCCTGGCTTCTCTTACAGATCCTTCCCTCACAGCACTCAGAAGGAATGAACGCTTCCAACATCTTCCTGCCTCCAGAATGATGAGACAATCAATTTATGGTGTTTTAAGCCACCCGCGAACTTCCAGATGTTCAAGCTGGTTTTAGAAAAGGCAGAGGAAACAGAGATTAAATTGCCAATATCCGCTGGATCATGGAAAAAGCAAGAGAGTTACAGAAAAACATCTATTTCTGCTTTATTGACTATGCCAAAGCCTTTGACTGTGTGGATCACAATAAACTGTGGAAAATTCTGAAAGAGATGGGAATACCAGACCACCTGACCTGTCTCTTGAGAAACCTGTATGCAGGTCAGGAAGCAACAGTTAGAACTGGACATGGAACAACAGACTGGTTCCAAATAGGAAAAGGAGTACGTCAAGGCTGTATATTGTCACCCTGCTTATTTAACTTATATGCAGAGTACATCATGAGAAATGTTGGGCTGGAAGAAACACAAGCTGGAATCAAGATTGCCAGGAGAAATATCAATAACCTCAGATATGCGGATGATACCACCCTTATGGCAGAAAGTGAAGAAGAACTAAAGAGCCTCTTGATGAAAGTGAGAGAGGAGAGTGAAAAAGTTGGCTTAAAGCTCAACGTTCAGAAAACTAAGATCATGGCATCTGGTCCCATCACTTCATGGGAAATAGATGGGGAAACAGTGGAAACAGTGTCAGACTTTATTTTTGGGGGCTCCAAAATCACTGCTGATGGTGATTGCAGCCATGAAATTAAAAGACGCTTACTCCTTGGAAGGAAGGTTATGGCCAAACTAGACAGCATATTGAAAAGCAGAGACATTACTTTGCCAACAAAAGTCCGTCTAGTCAAGGTTATGGTTTTTCCAGTGGTCATGTATGGATGTGAGAGTTGGACGGTGAAGAAAGCTGAGCACCGCAGAATTGATGCTTTTGAACTGTGGTGTTGGAGAAGACTCTTGAGAGTCCCTTGGACTGCAAGGAGATCCAATCAATCCATCCTAAAAGAGATCAATCCTGGGTGTTCATTGGAAGGACTGATGTTGAAGCTGAAACTCCAATACTTTGGCCACCTCATGGGAAGAGTTGACTCATTGGAAAAGACCCTAATGCTGGGTAGGATTGGGGGCGGGAGGAGACGGGGACAACAGAGGATGAGATGGTTGGATGGCATCACCAACTCGATGGACATGGGTTTGGGTGGACTCCGGGAGTTGGTGATGGACAGGGAGGCCTGGCGTGCTGCAATTCATGGGGTCGCAAAGAGTCGGACACGACTGAGCGACTGAACTGAACTGAAGCCACCCAGTCAGTGGTACTCTGTTAGATCAGCCTTAGCAAACTAACACAAAAGCCAACAACAGCCCTAGGAAACTAATATAAAACACCAAAATATAAATCCAGACTTGAAGCTGCTTTTAGAAAAGTGAAGACATTGGTAGACCTAATGCCTTCACGATCTTTGAGCTAATGACATTTAGCTACTCTCTTCTTAGCCTCCCAGGATGCTGAGTACCAGAAACAAAGGCCCAGTCTGTCACTGGCAAAGCCCACTGGGGTCCTCAGGATAAATAAGCTGGAATCTAGACGGTAAGTTAAAGTTTAACATCTTTTGTTTTTAATCTAGTGTCACTTGCCAATAGGGGGCCGGGTGCAGACACCTTGCGCCTAACTCCTGGGATTCGAGCTCCCACTGCAGAACTGCTGCGCCTGACACCTCAGCTTGGCAGGCTGTGTGCAGAGGCCCTGCACAAGACACTGCAATCCAGGATGGTGGAGGCAGGCCTTATGTGGAAGTGCTCTGCCGGGCACTTCAGTCTGGCCTGTGTGGTTGTTGTTCAGTCAACTGTGTTATGTCCAACTCTTTGCAACCCCATGCACTGCAGCACTCCAGGCTCCCCTGACCTTCACTATCTCTCAGAGTTTGCTCAAATCCATGTCCTTTGAGTCAATGATACTGTCTAACCATCTCATCCTCTGCTGCCCCCTTCTCTTCTTGCCCTCAGTCTTCCCCAGCATCAGGGTCTTTTCCAATGAGTCAGCTCTTTGCATCAGGTGGCCCAAGTACTGGAGCTTCAACTTCAGCATCAGTCCTTTCAATGAATATTCAGGGTTGCTTTCCTATAGGATTGAATGGTTTGATCTCCTTGCAGTATCCTGGGACTCTCAAGTCTTGTCTAGCACCAGAATTTGAAAGTATCAACTCTTCATCACTCAGCCTTCTTTATGGTCCAACACATATCTGTGCATGCTACTGGAAAAACCATAGCTTTGATTATATGGACCTTTGTCAGTAAAGTGATATCTCTGCTTTTTAATATGCTGTCAAGGTTTAATGCTGTTTTTTTTTTTTTTTTAATATGCTGTCATACCTTTCCTTCTATGGAGCAAGCATCTTTTAATTTCATGGCTGCAGTTACTGTCTGCAGTGACTTTGGAGCCCAAGAAAATAGTCTGTCACTGCTTTCACTCTTTCCCCTTCTATTTGCCATGAAGCGGTGGTACTAGACCCCATGATCTTCACTTTTTAATGCTGAGTTTCAAGCCAGCTTTTTCACTCTCCTCTTTTACCCTCATCAAGAGGATCTTTAGTTCCTCTTCACTTTCTGCCATTAGAGTGGTATTATCTGCATATCTGAGGTTGTTGATATTTCTCCTGGCAGTTTTCATTCCAGCTTGCACTTCATTCAGCCCAGCATTTTACATGATGTACTCTGCACATAAGTTAAATAAGCAGGGTGACAATATATAGCCTTCTCATACTCCTTTCTCAGTTTTGAACCAGTCTGTGGTTTCATATCTGGTTCTAACTGTTGCTTCTTGACCCACATATAGGTTTCTCAGGAGACAGGCAAGGTGGCCTGGTATGCCCATCTCCTTGACGATTTTCCGTAGTTGGTTGTGATCCACAAAGTCAAAGGCATTAGCATAGTCAATGAAACAGAAGTAGACGCTTTTCTGGAATTCCCTTGCTTTCTCCATGATCCAACAAATATTAGAAATTTTGGTCTCTGGTTCCTATGCCTTTTCTAAATCAAGCTTATACATCTGGATGTTCTCATTTCATGTAGTGATGAAGCCTAACTAGCTTAAAGAATTTTGAGCATAACCTTGCTAGCATGTGAAATGAGCACAGTTACATGGTAGTCTGAACATTCTTTGGCCTTGTCCTTCTTTGGGACTGGAATGAAAACTGACCTCTTCCAGTCCTGTGGCCACTGCTGAGTTTTCCATTCTTGCTGACATACTGAGTGCACCTCTTTAACAGCATCATCTTTTAGGATTTTAAATAGCTCAGCTGGAATTCTGTTATCTCTGTTGTCTTTGTTTGTAGTAATGCTTCTAAGGCCCACTTGATTTTACACTCCAGGATGTCTGGCTCTAGGTGGGTGACCACACTGTTGTGGTTATCTGAGTCATTAAGATTTTTTCTTTTTTTTTTTTGGTATATTTTTTCTGTGTATTCTGACCAGCTCTTCATAATCACTTTTGCTTCTGTTAGGTCCTTACCATTTCTGTCCTTTATTTTGCCCATCTTTGCATGACATGCTCCCTTGATATATCCAGTTTTCTTGACAAGATCTCTAGTCTTTCCCATTCTGTGGTTTTCCTCTCTTTCTTTGCATTGTTCATTTAAGAACATCTTATCTCTCCTTGCTATTCTCTGGAACTCTGCATTCAGTTGGGTATATCTTTCCCATTCATGCTTGCCTGTCTCTGTCTGGCATACCATTTGCAAAACACCTGCCTGGCCAGCTGGCAAGAACTCCACCCCCTCCCTCTGCAGACAGAACCCTGTAAGGCAACTCGGCCAAGAGCCTGCCCAGGAAAGTGTGAATTCTAGAGCACAAGCTTTTCCATTCTTCACTCAAAGAATAAAGCTTTCCTTTGCTTCTGAACTGAACTCAATCTCATTCTATTGGCACAAACAACACCAAGCAGGAGGACCCTCACTGGGCCCCAACTCAAAAGAGTTGGTAACAAATCCATGTAAGGTACTAAATTAAATTGCAGAAACCACCTGCAGACAAATGGTCTTAGACCAGTACAAGGAAAATTGCCTGTCTCAAAACCTGGGCATTAAGTGAAGGAGATAAATATTCCTCATGAAAAATCACATTCATAAGCATGTCCCCACAGCCTTTATGGCCTAAATTCACATTAGCTGAGTGGTCCAAATATCCAGCAGTGCCCTCAAACATCTGGTAAGAGGTAACACAAATCCTCTCCAGAGGAATTCACCTTCAGTTGGCCTCGATGCAATATGAGCTTATCATCAAAAATCACAAAGCACACAAGTTATTAAGGTGCCTTGAGCAAGAGAAATGAGATAGCAGAATACAACCCATAAAGATCTTAGATATTGGAATTAGTGACCACAGAATACAAAATATACTAAGTTTAACATATTTAAATATAAAAGAAGCAATTGAAAATGTGAGTGAACAGAAAGAAACTATTTTAAGACTATTCAGATTAGAAAAAGATTCAAACTGAAAATAATAAAAGATATTAAAAACATGGGCTTCCCTGGTAGCTCAGACAGTAAAGAATGTGGGAGACCTGGGTTCGATCCCTGGGTTAAAAAGATCCCCTGGAGGAGGGCATGGCAACCCACTCCAATATTCTTGCTTGGAGAATCCCCATGGTTCACAAAGAGTCACACACAACTGGGCGACTAAGCACAGCACAAAAGCTGATTAAATACAGCTGAGAATAGAGATTTGTAGAAACTGTTCAGAAAAAAAAAGATGGAAAATATTGAGTAAAAGGTTAGGAGAATAAGAATATATATTCTATATTTAATCAGATTTCTCAAAGGAGAATAAACAGAGAATGAGGGAGAAGAAGAGATAATGGCTAAGAGTTTTCCAAAATTGATTAAATAATAATCCACAGATTCAGGAAGACCAACAAATCTCATGCAATATAAATAAACAAGAAATCATAGCTAAGACACATTCTTATAAATCTGCAGAATACCAAAGAGATGTTTTTTTGTGTTTTTTTTTTTTAACTAAGAAAGGAACCAAATTACTCTCAAAAGAACAACAATTAGGTTGATAGCAAATCTCTCAACTTAAGTGATAGAAATCAGAAGATAGTGGAAAAAATATTCAATGTGGTAATAGAAGCATTACTGCCATACCAGAATTTCATATGTAGTGAAAATATCTTTTAAGAACAAGGATAATATAATGATACTTTCTGATAAACAAAATCTAAGAAAATGTGATCCCAAACTGAAGAAATTTCTGGAGGATAAACTTCAGGAAGAAAGAAAATGCTCCCTCGTGAAAGGTCTGAGATATAAAAAGAAATTATGAGCAAACAGTGATAAAGATAGGGTAAACATTAAAGCTGTAAAAAGTAGTAACAATAATATATTGGAAGATTAAAATAAAAAACATAAAATTAAAATTCAAGTCAACAATATCTGCCTATCAGTGAGTCGGGAGTGGGGGGAGCACTAATGGAGTTAAAATGTTTTAAATTCTCTCTATTTTTTGAGCAAAAATTAAGGATATTGATTATTTTTTGACTTTGAAAAGTTATGCAGCTAACAAAATATAAATAGAATATACATATCTACTGTATAGTGACAATAATTCAGAAGAAGGCCAGAATGTAGAGAAAAGGCAATGGAAAAGGTGGGCTATATAGAAAAGACAAAGTAAGACAGTAGGTCTGTATGAGTAATTACAGTAGATGTAAGTAGAATGAATGCTCCATTTGAAACATTGTTGTTTGTACTAACTGGATATCTAGGCAAGCACTAAAGAAAAAGAGTTAGTGTAGCTACATTAATATCAGTCAAAATAAAATTGAAGGCAAAAAGCATTAATAAAGATAAAATGAGTCATTTCATAATGATAAAAGACACTAGGAAGATAGAACAATGTCAAACATGTATTCATCTAGTTGTGTGTATATATATATACATATATATATATATATATATATATACACACACACACAAATATATGTATAACATATATATATTACAAAATATATAACAAAATATAATTCAACAGTTAATAGAAATGAAAACCATCTATCACCATAGTGGCAGATTTTAAGATACCTCTCCTAGTAATTGATAAATTTAGCATAAAAAATAATGAGGAAAAATACAGATTTGAATAACATAATTGACACACTTCAGCTAATGGGTGTATACAACTGTTAAATATATATTCTTTTCAATTATCTATGGAGCTTTCAGAAAAATTGACCACATACAGTGCCATAGAGTAAGATGCAACAAATTTTAAAGCCATATAGACTAATAGACTATATTTTGTGTTACAGTGCAGTTAAACTAGGAATTAATAATAAGTATACACTAATATATATTTGGAAATTAAGAAATGTAATTCTGAGTAACTCATAAGTCAAAGAAGAAATGATAACAGAAATTAGAAAATATTTAAATCTTAATTATAATGAAAAATACTGTCTATTTAAATTTGTGGGATTTAGTTAAAACAATATATAGAGGGGAATTTATAGCATTTAAATGCTTATGCCAGGGTAGAAGGCCTGGTGATTAATGAGTATTTTATAATAGTTTCTACTGTTGCAAGACAAATTATCCCAAGAGCTGATGGCGTAAACCAAAACAATAAATATCTATCCTCTGTCACAGTTTTTGTGGGTCAGGATTTTGAAAGCACGGCCACATGGTTCTGGCTTGAGGTGGCTCCCGAGGTTGCAGCCACACCATCTGGAGGCCACAATGCATCCACTTGCAAGGTCGTGGCCGGCGGGCTGGCGCTGGCTGTTGGGAGGAGGTTTCAGTTTCTCCCCACGTGGCCCTTCACAGAGGGCTGCTTGTGTGTTCTCACTGCATGGTGACTAGGTTCTCCCAAGTGGGTGATCCAGAAGAGAAAACGCCAGGCAGAAGCTATTCTTTCTTGTGACCTATTCTTGGAAGTCACATACTATCATTTTTGCCACTTTCTATTTGTGAGAAGTGAGTCATTAAGTCTGGCTCACAAGAGAAGGAGAATTTGGTCCCTCCCTCCCTTGCTTTTTTTAAAGGCAAGAGTCTCAAAGCATTTTTAAACAATCAAAATGAACTGAGCATCTACTCATTGTAGATGTGAGGAAAACACTCCAGCAAAATAAATCCCAAGGAAACAGAAGAAAGGCAATTTTACATGATAACATCAGAGATTAAAAAAATAGCAAACAGATACACAATAATCTGCAAAGTCCAAATTTGGTTTTTTTGAAAAAGCTGACAAAATTGACAACCTTCTAGCAAGACTGGACAAGAAACAAAGAGAGGAGCTATAAATAAGCAATATGAGAAATAAGGAGGGAACAAGTGCAGACGGTACAGAGAATAAAGGAGGCATTGTGAGTGCATTCTTTCAAAATATGATGATACTATACACAACTATATGCCACTAGTTTTTTAAAATAATAAACAAAATGGATACATTTCTAGGAAACTGTAATCTACTAAAACTGACTTGACAAATAGAAAAACTGAATAATCCTACAACAATTAAAAAAGCTAAGTCAATAGTTTAAAACCCTCCCTCAAAAGAACACTAAATTTAAAAAGCTTTACAGGCAAGCTTTACCAAGTAGAAAAACACACTAGTAATTCCAGTCTTAAACTATTCCAGAATATAGAAAAGGAAAAAAGAAGAGATAGGAACAGTCTCTAACTCCTTTTCTGAAGCAAGAATAACCTTGATAGCAGAATCTAAAACTGTCATTGCAAAATAGTAAGGTTACAGGTCGAATATAACTAACACAGACGTGAACATTCCTTAAGACATTAGTAAATCAAATCAAAAGTAAATTTCTACAAACGAGCAGCAGAGAGTGTTCACAGTAACACTGCTAATAATAAATAATGGGAGCAACCCAAATGCCTATCAATAGTGAAATGGATACTAGAAATAATGGCATATTAATATACTGGGATGTATTCAGCAATGAAAATGAAATATAGCTACAAGCAGTAACATGGGTGAATCACTGGAGTATAATATTGGAAAAAGAAGCCATGAAAGAAGATGTCATAAAATTTCATGAGATTAAGTCTAAAAACATGCAAAATGATTAAACATATGCGATAAAACTACAAAATCCAGGGTGGTACTTTCTCAAAGGGAAAAGAAGGTAGTAGGATCAGAGAGAGGCACCTAAGAAATAAGAGGTACCTGTATGTTCTTTATATTTTCTGCAAGCTTCATAAGCATTCTTTTATAGCCACTCAATGTTTAATTAAAAAATTTGAAACAACTAATAAAATGAACAATAGCTCCTAGTATGGTTCTCTTCCATTCCATATGCTCTAAGTTCGCTTACAGGGTGGGAAGGACAACTGCAGCTCACTACTCCAAAACAACAGGTGAGGATTTTCTCCAAGCTCTCCTGAATGTTGATTTTTCAAAGCTATCTGGGGACTTCCCTGGAGGTCCAGTGGTTAAGAATCTGCCTGCCAATGCACGGGGCCAGTCTGATCCCTGGTCCAGGAAGATTCTACGGGGCCTAACCGCCCCTGCACCACAACTACTGAGCCCAGCTCACAAACGGCAACGAGAGAAACCACCACAATGAGAAGCCCATGCACCGCAACTAGAGAACAGTCCCCACTCGCTGCAACTAGAGAACAGTCCCCACTCGCTGCAACTAGAGAACAGTCCCCACTCACTGCAACTAGAGAACAGTCCCCACTCGCTGCAACTAGAGATGCTGAGCACAGCAACGAAGAGCCTGTGAAGCCAGAAATAAATAATAAAAGAAAACTGGAATATATGCCAGATAGAGTTCTTTGGTAACGTTGATTATCTATTGAAAGTGAAAGTCGCTCAGTTGTGTCCGATTCTTTGCGACCCCATGGACTGCATAGTCCATGGAATTCTCCAGGCCAGAATACTGGAGTGGGTAGCCCCTTCCCTTCTCCACGGGATCTTCCCAACCCAGGGATCGAACCCAGGTCTCCCAACACTGCAGGCTGCTTTGTTACCAGCTGAGCCACCAGGGAAGCCCTAGCCACATATTAAAACAACCATACCACTTGCTCTGCCATTTTAAGAAGTCTGTTTCAATCTTAACTACATTCCATCTACAAGTTAAAAAACTGGAAGGCTATTTAAGCTTTCAGTCATAATAACATCAAAAACTATCCTGTGATTTTGGAATTTATCCAATCCAAATAGCACAGACAAAAAATTTTTGCTTGAATTCACTTTACTTCTATGATTGCTTAATCTTTTTGATTATTGCTCTAACTTGTCACCTTTAACTATCATAAAACACAATTTTTAGACTTTCATACCAAAATAACTACTTGGTTCATTGGAAGTGGAGGGGGAAGGTAGGCAAGAATCTGTGGTTTCACTGAAACTATAGTGTGTGTTTGACAGGCCAAAAAAAATATTCAATAGTAGTTCAATGGCAACATAGCTTTAGATAGCCAATGAACCAAAAGACTATACATATATATATACATATATATATATATATATAGATATAGACTATACATATATACATATATATATATATAGACACCTATATATATATATAGGTGGTGATAAATGCTCAGTAGCTGAGAGGAGCAGTTCTGTTTATTCTGGTCTCTGATGGAGACCTGTTTTTTCAGGTCCAACTCTTAGATCTGGATTAATTCCAAGCAGCTCAGACGGTAAACAATCTGCCTGCAATGCAGGAGATCTGGGTTCGATTCCTAGGTTAGGAAGATCCTCCGGAGAAGGAAATGGTTACTCACTTCAGTATTACTGCCTGGAGAATTCTGTGGACAGAGGAGCCTGGCAGGCTACAGTCCATGGGGTCACAAAGAGTTGGACACTACTGAGTGACTAACACAAGTTAGTCGGCTCCAACTCTTTGAGAGGTTCAAGTAATTTAACTAAATCTTTAAGCATATATAATAAGAATGAAACATGTTGAGACCTAGTATTTCAGATTTATTGAGATATAGTTGACATAAAATTATGAGATATTTAAAATGTACATCATGGTGATTTAATGTATATAGACATTGTGAAAGGATTACACCCATCTTGTTAATTAACACATTCATCACCTCATGTATTTATCCTTGGGGGTGGGCAGTGAGAACATTTAAGTTTTACTCTTTTAGCAAATTTCGTTATACAGCGCAGTGTTATCACTCCAGTCACCATGTTTTCATTAGATCCTCAGACTCTTTTCATCTTATAACTGAAACTTTGTACCCCATTACCAACATCTCCTTATTTCCCGTACCCCCTAACGCTGGCAACCACTTTTCTCCTGTTTCTATCCTTTGACGTTTTTCTAGATTTCACATATAAGTGACACTACGCAGTATGTATCTTTCTCTGTCTGGCTTATTTTAGATTTATTACATTTAAAGTATTCCAACCCATGTCCTTACAAGCCTTTACAAATCAGAATTTTTATTTAAACTGTATAAAACCATATGTGGTTTGTATTTTATACTATACAAAATTTAGCCAGTAAACAGCTACATTGACAAGTATTTTATTTCCCAAGCATAATTAAACTAAAAAACATAGTTATGTGTAGCTGGTGGACAAAATACCAAGGTATCAGATAGTGCTACTTATCAAGAAACCAGACATATCCCGGTCTCAGATGACGTCTGGTGAATGGCTACAGGCTTGCTTCACTTTGGTCCAGGCAAACGTATCACAAGAGTAACTTGATTTAATAGTAATGTGCTTTAAATGACTGAAAGATGAAAATTCTTTTCAAAAGTAATGTTGAAGGGACTTCCCTGGTGGTCCAGTGGTGAGGATTCTGCCTGCCAATGCAGGAGACACATGTTCAATTCCTGGTCTGGGAAGATTACACATGCCGCAGAGCGATTAAGCCTGTAAGCTGCAACTACTGAGCCAGAGTGTTGCAACTACTGAAGCCTTGTGCTTTGAGCCTGTGCTCTGCAAGAAGAGAAGCCACTGCAATGAGAAGCCTGTGCACCACAAAGAAGAGTAATCCGTTCTTGCCACAACTAGAGAAAGCCCACATGCAGCAAGGAAGACCCAGAGCAGCCATAAATAAATACATACCTTTTTGTTTAAAGTAATGTTGAAAAGGCAATGTGGTATGTTTAACTGAGATGTCAAAGGCTAGGTGTCAGGACAACTGTTCTTCTACCACTCACTAGCTGTGACCTTGGACAAGTAAGTTACTCTCTGATCCTTATCATAAACTCTGAAGAGATGCAACTGGTGATCACCAAGATCCTTTCCAAATTTAGAGTTTTATGAATACTAAACAAGGGTCAGAGAGGGGAAAATGATAACTTCTTAAGAAAAAATGACATTCACATATGAATGTCACATATTTAGAATATGTTGAATATTACCTGTGTGAGGCAAAGAGCACACACTAACTCAAGGAGAGACTAAACTAACTCAAGGAGAGACCAGCCTCCAAGCAGAGAGAATCCTTTAAAAATTTTTGTTGGGGACAGTCTATAAAAACTGGAAATTGATGTCTACAGTAATTAGCAAACATTTTTGCTTACAACACATAGAGGTTTTAACGCATTGAAACAAACGTGAACAATGAAATTCTTTTTATAAGTAAAAACATTCAAAGAGATGTTTATAAAAAACGTACTTTTATTTATGTCCAGTCAAACATCATTCATTTGTAGTAAAGTGTCCAAAAGAGTCCAAGCACTGTTGCATGTAAGTATACTCAGTCACTCAGTCGTGCCCAACTCTTTGTGACCCCATGGACTATAGCCCACCAGGCTCCTCTGTCTGTGGGATTTCCCAACAAGAATACTGGAGTGGGTTGCCATTTCCTTTTCTAGGAGATCTTTCTGACCCATGGATGGAACCCTCGTCTCTAGCATCTCTTGCAATGGCAGGCAGATTCTTTACCACTGAGCCATCTAGGATCCCCAAGCAGTTAGAATTCTCTAATTCATAGATATGTGTGTATATAAATATAAGCATGTGCCATAAATCCAGAAATATATTTTCAAATATTTAAAAGAAAATTCACTGTATATTTTTAGTTAAAATTGACTGATGCCCATATCAGACACTTAGTCCCTCAAGTAATAAACTTGTTTCATAAGTGGTGATGGGTGTTCAAATAAGCACACCAAAAAGGATTTTCTCCAGCTAATTTGAATTATATGACTCTTTTCTGTTTTAAAATTCAATTTAATTCAGCAGCATTAATTGAACACTTAAAACGTGCAAGTGTCAAAATCCAATCTAACACAGGCATTTGATTTGACATGGGATTTCTGGGATAAGAGCTCAAGGCATACAACCCTGACAGCAACTGATTCCAAAGTTTAATCACTATTACAGCTCCACATTCAGCCTAAGTCACTTCATCACACACACCCTTGGATGATATAAATGTAATGGGTGATTGAGCTAGTCTGAGTTAAAGCAGAAGTTTGAAAAGTGTCTTTACATAATTGTGTTCTCTTCATCAAGATGCACCTTTTTATATATTAATACTATCTTTTCCAATGCAGGGGACTTAAGCTTCCCAGATATTCTACTGTGCCCTTTTTATGATGACAGCAACTGGTGTTTGTTTAGTGGCAGTCCTGGCTGTCCTTCAAGCTAGAAGAGTACTGTTGAACAAAACTTTGCCAGCATTCCACCCTGGTTCCAGAATCACCTTCTTCCGGTGATGATGCCCTAATGTGTGACTCCTTTATTACTCAAATCTGTTATGCTTTATATTGGCAATTCTTTCACTTACTCATGCCAGTGTATTCATGAATTATGCCAAACTACATTTATAACTGTCATCTCTAACATCACACAAATTCTAAAATCAGCTTTACTTGCACTATTAATTCATTAGTGTCTTTGAACCATTTTAAGAAACACAAAATATTTACCTGAGCACTGCAGGACACAAGCGCTTCCCAGGTTGAGCTAGTGGTAAGGAATCCACCTACTAATGCAGGAGATGTAAGAGACGCGGGTTTGATCCCTGGGTCGGGAAGATCCCCTGGAGAAGGGCATGGCAACCCACTCCAGTATTCTTGCCTGCAGAATCCCATGGACAGAGGAGCCTGGTGGGCTGCAGTCCATAGGGTCGCACAGAGTCAGACACAACTGAAGCAACTTAGCATGCGTGCACACAGAGGGACATAGGATGATACAAGATTTACCTTTAGGAATTTACAATAGAGTTAGAGAACTAGGACACCCAGACATGAAAATGAACGTGGTAAGCATCCAATCACTGGAACAGATAATAGGCACAAGTGAAGTTATTCTTGGGGCCTTCATGGTAGGGGTCAGTCTGAAGCTTGTTCTTAAAGGAGCAAGAGAGAATGTGAAGAGGTGAGGAGTGAATGTTTCAGGTGTATGAGAAGGTCCAAAATGTCTAGGTAAAGCTTCCATTAAAAGCAGGTGGGTGGGGTAGGGCAGCAAGGTTGGGGGAGAGGAAGCTTGTACTTGAGGAGGAAATCAGGCACACACAACCAGTCTCTTTGGAATGAAGTGTTTCATTTTTTCAAAAATAGCAATGCTGCTGAAGGCTTTTAATAAAAACAATTGTGTTTAAATATGATTTAGCTGACCATTACACATGAAAGGAGATGGAGGTAACTGGGAAGAGTAAAATCAACTGAAAGCCTCTTAGAATGTTTTTTATGAGTCCAAAGCAGGTTGGTAGCAGTGAACTTGAAATAAGCTACAGAAGAGACATTGGCAATTGAGTGGGTGAGTCAGAGAGCCTAAATGAGTTACTGAATTTCACATGGACTTGGTATTCCTAATGAACACATTGCTTAAATGCCCAACAGTAAAATCACAGATCCATGTAGTGAGTGAAGTTAGTATTTAACACAAGATCACCCACCTATTTTGCATTAATGTTTACAGATTTGGGGTACAAACACCTGTAGGCTACCTCAACACACTCCCCATACTTTGCCCCCCATGGGCATATTTGCAACTATACCTGAAGATGGAGGGTAGATATATTTGCAGAGCCTGTACCAGATGCCAGGCCTTCAGCCAATGGCTTCTCCTCTGTCTTTGAGGGGCTTGAAAGTTATATCCTCTCTCCAAGGTTAGTCACGGCTTCGATGACCACATGCAGGCTGCTGACTTCCCACCTGTGTCTGCACTCGGGACTGTGCTCCTGCTCTTCAGCCCTGTCTGGGCATCCGTCTATAAGACTCTCTCACCTGGATGTCCCCAGACTTCCCCAGCTCAATAACTGCAACACTGAACACAAACTTTCCCTGGAGACTGCTCCTCTTTTTTTTTTTTTTAATTAACTAATTAATTTGGCTGTTCTGTGTCTTAGCTGCAGCACACAGGATCTTCGATCTTAGTTGCAAGATTTGGGATCTTTCAGTTGGGGCATGCGGGATCTAACTGCATAGCCAGGGGTTGAACCCAGGCCCCCTGCACTGGGAGCATGGAGTTTTAGCCACTGGCTGACCAGGGAAGTCACTGAAGCCTGCTCCTCTTTCACACAAGGTGCCCATATCAGAGAAAGGCAGAAACCTGGAGCTCTTCCTTGGGTTCTCCCACCGCCTCACTCTGCATGTGATCTATCCTTAAGTTCTGTTGATTCTACTTCTGGATATCTCTCTTATTCAGCCACCTCTTGCCACCTTCACTGTCACCTCGTTGGTGCAAGCTACCACTATCTTTTGCCTGCCCGAGCTGCCTAAGTGGCCTCCTGGCATCCCAGTGGCTACCCTCCATCCACTGCCCACACAGCAGCCAGTGTGTGTGACCTTTCTAGCATGAAAATATGACTAAGTTGCTTCTGTGCTTGGAACCCTTCAATGGTTTCCAATTGGTGCTTGAATAAAGTGCAAATCCCCTAATATGCTGCACACAGCCCTTTATAGTCTGACTCCATCTCTCTATCCTCACTTGGCATCTCTCTCCTCTCTTAGCACCAGCCACATGAAATTCTTTTAGTTCCTTTAATAGTCTATGCTTTGACTCTCTTCCAGCTCCAACAAATCCTATTCCTCCTGCCAGGAACACTTTTCCCTCTTCCTGAAAATTCTTATGCCAAGGAATGATTTTCCTGAGCTGGAAGGACAGACTCACATTGATAATGATCATTATTCCACATTGCATGTGTACAGCCCTTTATATATGCTAATAGTTTTAACTACATCTCTGTAACTACAAGGATCATATTTTGCAATGGTTCTGGAGAAGACTCTTGAGAGTCCCTTGGACAGCAAGGAGATCAAACCAGTCAATCCTAAAGGAAATCAACCCTGAATATTCATTGGAAGGACTGATGCTGAAGCTAAAGCTCCAATACTTTGGCTACTAGATGCGAAGAGCCAACTTACTGGAAAAGACCCTGATGGTGAGAAACAGAGAAGGCAGAAGGATTACATAGTGGCACCCCAAATTGTGCCACTCTAGTATGAGGATTATTTTGAGCTGAAAACAATCAAAGCCCCAGAAGACTCAGGAAGAGCCTCTTAACTTCTCCTTTACTGACTAAAAGAATTAAGGTAGGAGGACTGTCCTAGAAAGAAGATATCACCATAGATAAGTAAAGTATTAGGTGTGCTAGACAGACAGGAACCTAGCAAAGCCTTTTGATCAAAGTCTTCTGTGTCCCACGGTTGTTTTTAACTTTTTATTTTGTATTGGAGTATAGCTGATTAACACAGTTGTGATAGTTTTAGGTGGACAGCAAAAAGACTCAGCCATACATATACATGTATCCATTCTCCCCCAAACTCCTCTCCCATCCAGGCTGCCACATAACACTGAGAAATTCCTTGTGCTATACAATAGGTCCTTATGGCCATCCATTTTGAATATAGCAGTGTGTGTACACGTCCATCTCAAACTCTCTAACTATCCCTTCTCCCCTTCCTTGCCCCTGGCAACCATAAATTCATTCTCTGTGAGTCTGTTTGTTTCTGTTTCGTAAATAAGTTCATCTGTTCATGTCCTTTTAGATTCTGCATACAGGGGATGTCACACCATGTTTCTGCTTCTCTGACCTACTCAGTAGGACAATCTCTAGGCCCATCCATGTTGCTACAAATGGTATTATTTCATTCTTTTTGATGACTGCGTGATATTCTACTGTATATATGTACCACATCCTCTTTATCCATTCCTCTGTTGATGGATGTGCCTCACTGTCTTTGGATGGCCCAGAAAACATTTGTTCACAAAACATTAACTGCTCTATCTTCCTATGAATTTAGAACCCTGAACTACCTTACTTCCCTTTGAAGCCTCAGACCCCCAACTTCCTTCTCCATAGTCCAGAATATATATAAATCTCACCATATCTTACTGTTTTTGAAATTGTTCATACTTAAGTGAATTCCCCATCCACAGGTTATAAATTTGGTTTTCTACTGTTAATCTATCTTGTGTTATTTGAACTGCCAGCCAAAAGAATTACAGGGGAAATTTCTCCTCCCCTTCCCCCCTCCCACAATGGGCTTCATATTTAGTCCAGTGTGTTGGAGGGGGATGGTAAAAATTACTCTTGCGGAATTTTCTTATGCCTGGTCAATGAAAGAGTGTCAAAAATAAAAACAACAGAGGCTTCCCTGGTGATCCAGATGTTAAGAAACTGCTTTTCAATGCAGAGGATGCAGGTTTAATTCCTGGACTGAGAACTAATATCCCACATGCTGTGGGACAACTAAGCCTGCACTCTACAACTGACATGATGCAGCCAAAAATAAATAAATAAATATTTAAATACTTAAATAAAATAAAAAATAAAAATTTTAAAAAATAACAACCACCACACACACATAAGATATGCAGATGACACCACCCTTATGGCAGAAAGCAAAGAAGAACTAAAGAGCCTCTTGATGAAAGTGAAAGAGGACAGTGAAAAAGTTGGCTTAAAGCTCAACATTCAGAAAACTAAGATCATGGCATCTGGTCCCATCATTTCATGGGAAATAGACGGGGAAACAGTGCAAACAGTGTCAGACTTTATTTTTTTGGGCTCCAAAATCACTGCAGATGGTGATTGCAGCTATGAAATTAAAAGACGCTTACTCCTTGGAAGGAAGGTTATGACCAACCTAGACAACATATTGGACTGCAAGGAGATCCAATCAATCCATCCTAAAAGAGATCAATCCTGGGTGTTCATTGGAAGGACTGATGTTGAAGTTGAAACTCCAATACTTTGGCCACCTCATGCGAAAAGTTGACTCATTGGAAAAGACCCTAATGCTGGGTAGGATTGGGGGCGGGAGGAGAAGGGGACGACAGAGGATGAGATGGTTGGATGGCATCACCGACTCAATGGACATGGGTTTGGGTAGACTCCAGGAGTTGGTGATAGACAGAGAGGCCTGGCGTGCTGCAATTCATGGGGTCACAAAGAGCCGGACACAACTGAGTGACTGAACTGAACTGAGACAACATATTGAAAAGCAGAGACATTATTTTGCCAACAAAGGTCCGTCTATTCAGAGCTATAGTTTTTCCAGTGGTCATGTATGGATGTGAGAGTTGGACTATAAAGAAAGCTGAGTGCCGAAGAATTGATGCTTTTGAACTGTGGTGTTGGAGAAGACTCTTGAGAGTCCCTTTGACTGCAAGGAGATCCAACCAGTCCACCCTAAAGGAGATCAGTCCTGGGTATTCATTGGAAGGACTGATGTTGAAGCTGAAACTCCAATACTTTGGCCACCTCATGCGAAGAGTTGACTCACTGGAAAAGACCCTAATGCTGGGAAGGATTGAAGGCAGGAGGAGAAGGGGATGACAGAGGATGAGATGGCTGGATGGCATCACCAACTCGATGGACATGGGTTTGGGTGGACTCCAGGAGTTGGTGACAGAAGGGAGGCCTGGCATGCTGCGATTCATGGGGTTGCAAAGGGTTGGACACGACTGAGCGACTGAACTGAACTGAACTGAACACACACATACACACACATTTCTGTGCTCCTTAGGAGTGTAAATAATCTTTGAGGCATGCAAAGGAAGTGCTGCCTCTTGAAGGAAAGAGGAGCAGAGAGCTCTCTACTTGTCCTTACCTACCTTGGAATATAGCCTTATTGTCCAAGAGCAGGGTGTAATCAGGCCCTTTGTCAGGGTTAAATAGGGACAAATCCCCTAAATAAGGAGGAACAGAAGAAGTGGTTCAAGATTCAGAATGAATGGACATGGGTACCTAGACCACTTTGAACCCAGAACTCCCAGGGTAAGTGGCCTGGGCTGTGCGGTGGAATTTGAGCACAGCAGGAGGTATCCTGGGACACCTTCCCCCCTCCCCCCACCTCCTCCCCCGCTGCCAAGTGACAGAAATCCTGGGTGGAACTTACCACCAAGGTAATGTGATGATCTTCCCTGAAAGATTTCTTGAGGGCAGTATGCTAAGTGAAATAAGTCAGACAGAGAGAAACAAATACTGTACGATCTCACTTACACGTGGAATTGTAAAAAAAAACAAACTGAACTCATAGAAACAGGGAACAAATTGGTTGTTGCCAGAGGAGATGGGGGTAGGATGAATGAAGGGGGTCAAATGTACAAACTTCCAGCTATAAAATAAAATCAGGGGATGTACTGTACAACATGGTAACTATTGTTAACAATACTGTATTGTATATTACAAAGTTGCTAAGAGAAGAGATCTTAAAAGATCTCATAAAAAAATTCTGTTAACTTCTTGAGGTGACAGGTGTTAACTAAACTTGTGCTGATCATTTTACAATGATCATATATTAAAACATTACATTGTACACCTGAAACTAATAACAATGCTATATGTCGGTTATACCTCAATAAAACTAGGGAACAAAGATTCCTGAGGACCTGTGAATGGATGGATCAACAGCAGCTCAGCATCAGCTGCTAGGATATCTCAGAGGTAATTCTCAGCAGTGGCACGTGCTGGCCTGAGAGCCCATCGACAACAATACAAGCATACAGCTCAGACTCCGGTTGCCTGGGGATGGAGCTCAGCAGGCTCTCCGAAGCCCCCTCAGGGTTTCTGGTCCTATCACAGCATTCATTTGACACCTATTTCTAAACTCTCCTAATAATTATGGGAAAAAAATAATGGTTAACTGGGAGTTTGTGAAATCTCTTAATGGTTTACTCAAGATCCTACAATGAATAACAGGTAGAGATTGAAACCCCAAAAAAGTGACTCAGTAAAGATGGGTGGTACATTGTGTGGTTAAGAACAAAGGAACAGAGGCAGGAGAGGAGAGATCCATGGGCTCATTGGCCCAGGGCCATCAAGAACAGTTCTCTACAATGTTCTGATGGTCTTTGGTTCTGACGGGAGCCACGGTAAGGTCTGCCAAGTCACGCTAAGTCTGCAGAAAACCTCAGTGAGTTTTCTGGACAGAGGAATGTGACACAGAAAAACTAGGGCCATGTGACTAGACCTCATTATCTCAGTGCCTTTGATAACATACTGGAGAGCAGAGTGGGGTTTTGAATCGACTGATATCTTCCATAAATGGACAGTAAATGCAGGCTTACAATGCTTCCAAAAACTCCCCAGAGAAATTCCTATTATGTACATGAAGGGAGAATGAAGCCAGCCCGATCTGGCAGGGTAAAGAACATTCTCTGCTGAGTGAAACTTCATGGCTCTTGTGTTCAGTGCCAATGGCATGTTCATACTAGACCACAGCCCTGCACACAGAGGGGCAAGTGAATTGAAAAAATGAATAAGATGGTGCAGGCAGTGCTGGGCAATTCTTGCTCTCTAAAACATCAAAACCACAAGGCAAGATATCAATAAGGGTAACATTTCTATAAAGTCCCTAATGAGTTATGAGCCAGTATTATGAGGAATGTTACTCTGAGTTGCTATAGCAAAATAGAGTGACATTGTCTTTTTCCATTAGCCTCCTATTACTACACCAGTTAAAATCAAGAGCAGGTTGAGAAGCATCATTAGCGACTTTTGCTCTGTGGAACTGAAACTCTCAGGAAAACCTCAGAACTTTAAAGTAAGTGTACAATATGTGTGTGTTCAATTGTTCAGTCATGTCTGACTCTTTGTGATCCCACAGACTGTTGCCCACCAGGCTCCTTGGTCCATGGGATTCTCCAGGCAAGAATATTGGAGTGGGTAGCCATTTCCTTCTCCAAAGTGTACAATGCAATTAGCTTTATTAGGAAATAAAGGCACAGAAGAATGAGGTGACTCAGCTCAAATGTCACCTGCCCAGAGGGGCCTCCTCTGACCAGCCTTCTCCATTCTTCCCTGTGCAACGACTTCTAGTTACTCTGTAACACGTATCTTTGACAACCATCAGGTTGTCTTCTGAATCGGTGCATGTGTTTGTCCCTCCTTCCTGTTTAAATCGGAGAAGGCGATGGCAACCCACTCCAGTATTCTTGCCTGGAGAATCCCATGGACGGCGGAGCCTGGTGGGCTGCCATCTATGGGGTCGCACAGAGTCGGACACGACTGAAGCGACTTAGCAGCAGCAGCAGCAGCCTGTTTGAATGTAGACCCCAGAGAGAGGGAATTTGCATAGTTCATTACTCTGTTCCTAATACCTTTAGAGAGGTTGGAACAGAGTAAAGCTCTCAATAACATTTGACTGGTTACCTTTCCAACTGCCAAATGACAAAGAGCTCAATTATCTGTAACAGAAGGCTTCATGGTTAAATCAGTATATAGAGGCAACATGGTCTGAAGCAATGCCACACCAAGTGTGGTCTGTGGACCAACAGCATCAGCATCCCTTGGCAGTTTGTTAGAAAAGCAAAATCAGGGCCCCACCACAGATCCTGTGAATATCTGTAGGTGGAGCCAAAAAAATTCTGTTCAGCAAGTTTTCCAGGTGATTCTTATGTACCCTAAAGTTCTGAGTAACTAATTTGGAAATAAAAGTGAGAAAAATGAAATGTCATAAGGACTAGGATTTCCTTAGGGACAACTGGTTCATTCTTGATGTCACTGAGATTTTTTAAAAGTCAGGACAGGGGCCTCCCTGGTCATCCAGTAGTTAAGAATCCACCTTGCAATTCAGGGGACACCGGTTCAATCCGTGGCCTGGGAAGACACCACATGCCACGGGGCATCTAAGTCCAAGCACTGAAACTACTCAAGTCCACATGCCTAGAGTCTGTGCTCTGCATCAGGAGAAGCCACCCAGTGAGAAGCCTGCTCACCGCAGCTAGAGAAAGCCCATGTGCAGTAACAAAGATACAGCCAAAAGTATATCAAAATTAAAATAAATATTAAAAAAAATCAGGACAGAAGAGGAGGAAGAGGCATTATACTCAAAATTGTATACATGAATATGGTGCTCTGCCTTCACGGGCCCTCAGACACCTACTCCATGTCCTGCTTCACTGAGGCTCCACTACCCTGGGCTTCCCAGATGGCGCAGGTGGTAAAGAACCTGCCTGCCAATGCAGAAGACATAAGAGACGAGGGTTTGATTCCTGGGTCGGGAAGATCCCCTAGAGGAGGAAATGGCAACCCACTGCAGTATTCTTGCCTGGAGAATCCCATGGACAGAGGAGCCTAGTGGGCTACAGTCCATGATGTTGCACAAAACTGGACATGACTGAGCAACTTGGCACGCAAACACACACACACAGCACACCCTGCCCAGGCTAAGCAGCTAGCAAATTGACTATGCTCTTTGTGTACAAAACTCACACTTTGCTCAGCTTCCCTCTCCTTCCCCAAGGCAACACCATCTGTGGCTCTTTCAAGAAATCATTCTATAGCTGACTGACCAGGCCAAACGAGAAAAGGCAGCCCAGCTGGGGACCAGCGGGCAGTGGTGCCGTACCATGATTTAGATGTCTGATGCAGTCACTCAGGAGAGCACTGAACTTCTTCTGGTCAGCGGCATCCTGGAAGCAGAAGTAGCCGTGTCTGAGGAAGGGCTGCCATAGGTACACCGGGAATTCCTTGGGCAGGACCACAAAGGTCTGCATGTTCTCCTTCTCACTGGACGCTGAAGAAACACGGAAAACACCAAGACATCTTAAAATGTGTATCTCTTATTTAAAATTCCTGTTTCAGGCTGTGAGAGTTTACTTCAGGCTGCAGGGCAACCAATGGGCTGAAAAGGTGGTATGAAATGTCTTCACAGGGTCGGGGAAAAGGAGAGCTCAGGCTCCGCTCGCATCCCGCCACCAGCTTCACCCGCCTCACTGGAGCAGGAGGCCTCACCTCCAATCCACAGGGACGGCCGAGGCCATCAGACACAATCGAGCTCACCTTCCTCACCTGGAACGAGCCACAGTCAGAGCTGGCTCTTTCCTCGGCTGCCACTGTGTCCACTTGTTGGACACTCACCCTACCAGCTCCCGATTCAGGTCTGCTCTCTGCTCTCCACTCTCTTCCCGCCCCCCTGTCACTGCCACACCAGCATTTGCAGCTTCGATGCCATCAACCCCTATTCTCACCCTAGACTTGTTCCTTCTTCACCAGTCCCCAAACCAAACTGCCTAGGTCATTAATGTCATCCTGACTGCCAGCTTATGGCTTCTTCTTTATTACCCACCCTTTCAACCTGATTGGGAATTATCTGTTGCAGCCAGTTACCCCTTCCTTTGAAAACATTCTCTTCCCTTGACTTCCAGGAGCGTGACCTTCTCCGTGCTTTTTAAACATCGCTGTCCCTTTTCACTTTTATTGGTTCCTCTGCCCCTTCTCTCCATCTCTCTCTTTAAGTGTTGGCATTTGCCCTGTTCTGTGCTGGTTTCTGCCCCACTCTCTTCTCTACTCTCCCAAGGGAGGTATCGCCATCTTTCCTATGACTTTGCATATTGCTTCTGCAGTTCATGCTTCCTTTTCCTCCTTTCCTTCCATCATACTTTTGCATAGAAAACTCTCATTCATCCTTTGAAACTCAGTTCAAAAGCCACCTCCTCTGGGATGCCTTTGTTGGCACCACCCTCTGCCACCAGAGACAGAGTAGGGTGCTCCCCACCTTGTCTTCCCAAAATATTGTAATGATCTGTGTTTGTGTCTGGTTCCCACACTCAGAATGAGGGACATAAAGTGAGATAAGCCTCCCCCACCTCCAATTAGGGCTTCCCTGGTGGCTCAGAGGTAAAGAGTCTACCTGCCAATGAAGGAGATGCAGGTTTGATCCCTGGGTTGGGAAGATCCCCAGGAGAAGGAAATGGCAATCCACTCCAGTATTCTTGCCTGGAGAATCCCATGGACAGAGGAACCTGGCAGGCTAGAGTCGGACACGACCGAGCAACTAAACAACAACAACCTCCAATTAATTCTCCCAGAAGCAGAGCCACTGCCCTGGAGCTCCTTGAGGATGCAGGCTCCATCATACATATCTCTGCATGCTCAACTCATAGCATACAAACCTAGTAGATGTTGTACTGCTGCTGCTGCTGCTAAGTCGCGTCAGTCGTGTCCGACTCTGTGCGACCCCACAGACGGCAGCCCACCAGGCTCCCCCATCCCTGGGATTCTCCAGGCAAGAACACCAGAGTGGGTTGCCATTTCCTTCTCCAATGCATGAAAGTGAAAAGTGAAAGTGAAGTCTCTTAGTCGTGTCCAACTCTTCGCGACCCCATGGACTGCAGCCTACCAGGCTCCTCCATCCATGGGATTTTCCAGGCAAGAGTACTGGAGTGGGGTGCCATTGCCTTCTCTGAGATGTTGTACTACAGTTTCTTAAATGAATAAATACGCTATGTGGTCCTGGAAAATTTTTAAAGCCTTAAACAATAGAACTTTCAGCCCTTTCTTCAAAATCAATTCAAAGAAATTCAAGTTGAGCCATATAGTTACTCAGATCTCCTGTCTAAGCTTTATTCCTCTCCACGCATTCCATTTCCACGATATTGCATTCATTTAAATGAGCCCCAGCTTGTTTCCAGAGTCGTGGAAAACAAGCAGAAGGAAAAATGAATTCTGGGCTCCCTGCCTACGTAATGGGCACTATCTCAAGGGAAGCAAGGGGAGAGGGACCTACTAAGAGGCAACTGAAAGCACTGGGCATACCAAGAAATGGATCACAACCATGAGGAAAGCTGCAGAGCAGAGTCTTGCTACCGGCAAGCTGAGATTGGTTTAGATACAGAATAGATTTCCTGGGGCATACATGGGCGTTCCATTTCTGAACTTAACAAAGTTGAACATGTTGGGAGCACAATCTTGAGCTCACCAGTCCCGAGCAAAATACCAAGGAATGAATCAACATGTGAATGCCAACAAAAGAATAAATGATTGAATACTGTAGCAGAGACCTCTAGGCACAACACATTTCTGTCCTCTCCTCTTTCTCAGTTAAAAAAATCCCTGATTTTTAGTTTAGCAAGTGCCTGAATAGACTAAAGACTACATTTCCAGCCTCCATTACAGTTTGGTTTGCCAACGCCACTAAGTTTTGGCCAACTCTGTGTAAAGAAGACCTATATTGATAAACCCTTTAGTGCTTTTTCTCAAGTGAAGTTAATTCCTCCAATCTTTATGGTGCCTTTATTCTTTCCAATAAAATTAGAATCACACAGCAATCACAGTTTGTGAAATAACTCTCCTTGCCCTTTCCAAGATGTCACAATATTGTATGAACAATTGAAAGCAACACTCACCCTTTACATTTCAAAGCTTTAGCAAGGCCCATAAAATTCATTTCTATCGTCCTCTAGTTATAACTCACTTAACCTCTTGCAATAATTTCCCAGATGCCATTTTTTCCAGTCTGCATTTTTTCTGAGTTACAAGGATATCACAAATGATCTCCTATAGACTATTCTATTTTTAAAACTGAGAAGGCCACAACATACAATTTAAAAAGTCACTGAAATACCCAGTCTGAAGTTCTGGGTCAAGTGGCAGTAGTCACCCAGGCCTTGCGTTTTTTATCCCTTTTCATTCCTTCTGATTTTATCTCATGAATAAATCCATAAACGTATTATCTGTTCTGACTGATTTCATTGGAAAGTTCTTTGAAGTGGTTCTAAAGAGTTTGCATGTTGGTATCCCCATTTCTAGGGGCAGCTCCAGAGCCAAGATAACATGTAAGTAGACATTAAAAGAAAATATAATAATACATATAGTACACATAAAGTGTTGTTTTAGCTTGAATTACTTAGTAGGAGTTTGTTAATCTAGGTTTATGGTTCATGTACTAATCCTATAGTAGTGTTACTAAAAATACTACACTAAGCATTCTGCACTGAAATAATAATTGATAACATTATTTTACGTTTTCCCCATAAATTCCAGTGAAATGATTATACCTATTAATAAGAACCAGGACTCTGTTCAAGAAACTAAGTAATTATTGTGTGCTTTGATTTACACAAAGCCAGATGGAGTTATTACATTATCCACAGTTCATGAATCTCTATGAAACGCTCTATTTGGTCTGTATATTATCCCTTACACTCTCGGCATGGAAAAAGTGAAATGAATGAGAATGAAAGTATGTTAGAGTTGGTAATAACCTTTTAGATTTTCAATTTCAAGTCCCTAGAGTTGGAAGAAACAGAATTCAGAGAGGTTCAGCAATGGCTAAGGAATGTGCTTGATAAGCATCACAGAACAGATGAAAATCCAGTCTTCAAATTCTCAGTTCAATGCTCTTTCTATAGCAGTATTCAGCTTTTATTTATAGATATGCTAATTAATGCAATGCTTTTTTACACAGTACCTAAGAGTTACTCTAATGCCTAATGCCTACTAAAAGTATTTTGTTGACTTAGGATATTTTATTGCAAATCATCCTAAAATTAGAAAAATAACATTCTCTGACAGGTTTTACTGAAAGATGGGATTGTACATTTCACAAACTGGGCCCGACATATTTATTTTTGCTGTTCTGTGTAAAGCTTGCAATATATTCCAAAGCCTCAAGATATCTGACCAATGGTACATTTTCTATATGCTAGAAACACAGTGACTGACTTGTGTATTACCAAATATGATTTAAAGTAATAGAAGTGGTACAAGGTTTACCTGAATTAGAAAAATTATATCTTCCATTTGCCTATGGAGAATGTGTGTCTAGCCCAGGGTTCCTCAACCTTGGCCTATTGATATATAAATGCCAGATAATTCTTCACTGTCAAAGACAGTTTAGTGCATTGTAGGATATTTAGCAAGAATTACTGGCCTCTATTCATTAAATGTCTATGGCACCATCCTCCCAAGTTGTGATGACCAAAAATATCTCCAGATACAGCCAAATGTCCCTGGAGAGTGAGATCCCCCCACCCCCACCCTTGAGAAGCACTGGTCTAACTAAACAGAACATGTTTAGGAATTTTGTCTTGGGAAGGAATGCTCAGTAACTCACCAATAGGGTCTGGGAAATGCCGATCAGATAATAAATTGTATTCATCTTCTGAGGTTAGCACCTTGCCACCAGCTGGAAGAATTCGGCTTTTAGGGGGAGCTCCTTTCTGATAGGCCTAAGAAAGGAAAGGCAAAAATGAGTGGACTTTTTCCTCATTGGATTTTTTGGAAATATCAGGAATATTAGAAATAGACAAACCCAAACACCGTACACTCAGAGATAGAAATTCCCATACTATGTCATTGAGTAAGAGCCATTCATACAAAAAATATATTTTGCACAAGAAGCCTCTGTCATAATAAATATCAGGACTTGTTCTAGGATTAAAAAAGAAAGAAAGGCTCTTACACTTTTCACTGGCTATATGCTGGCTGTAGTGACTGGGACAGGAAAGGTCACATGACCTCAGCATGTCCAATCAGAGTGAGTGTTAGGGTCAGCAAGAAAGGTTCTTACAGTTTCCACTGGTTATATCCTGGATGCAGCGATTGGGTCAGGAATGATCACATTACTTGATTCAATCCAATCACAGTGAGTTTCAGGACTTGCAAGCGAGGCTGATAGAAAGCCTCAGCTCTGAGAAGAGGTGAGGACAGGACACTGGGCTGCCACCTTGTTACTGTGGAGAAGTCTGAAGGTTTCTGACCATGGAGATTTGGGCCTGGTAAGGAAGCTAGGCTGAATGAAGGCAAAGATTTCAGATGGAAGCAAGAACAAACTGAGTTCTGATATCACTGGAGCCATGAATCCAACCACACCTGAAGCTGGACCTGTGCCCTGGGGATTTTTGGTCAGGAGTCAACCGATCCCAGCCCTTTTTTCCCTTTTTTTTAATCTTAAAATTTTTTTTCCTTTTTTTTTTTTTAAACTGAAGTATAGTTGATCTCATGGATCACAGCCTTGTCATGGCAAAGAGGCTTGCATAACTCAATAAAGCTAAGAGCCATGCCATGCAAGGCCACCCAAGATGGACAAGTCATAGTGGAGAGCTCTAACAAGATGTGGTTCACTGGATAAGGGAATGGCAAACCACTCCAGTATTCTTGCCATGAGAACCCCATGAACAGTATGAAAAGGCAAAAAACCATGACACCAGAAGATGAAGCCCCAGGTTGGAAGGTGTCCAATATGCTACTGGAGAAGAGTGGAGAAATAACTCCAGAAAGAATGAAGTGGCTGGGCCAAAGCAGAAAGGACACTCAGTGTTGGATGCATCTGATAGTGAAAGTAAAATCCAACACTGTAAAGAACAATATTGCACAGGAACCTGGAATGTTAGGTCCATGAATCAAGGTAAATTGGACATGGTCAAGCAGGAGACAGCAAAAGTGAACACTGATAAATTAGGAATCAGTGAACTAAAATGGATTGGAATGGGTGAATTTAACTCAGACGACCATTACATCTACTACTGTGGGCAAGAATCCCTTAGAAAAAATGGAGTAGCCATCATAGTCAACAAGAGTCCAAAATGCAGTACTTCAGTGAAATCTCAAAAATGACAGAATGATCTCAGTTCATTTCCAAGGCAAACCATTCAACATCACAGTAATCCAAGTCTATGCCCCAACCACTTATGCTGGAGAAGATAAATGGTTCTATTAAGACCTACAAACCTTGTAAATAACAAAAAAGATTTCCTTTTCATCATAGGGGATTGGGATGCAAAAAGGAAAGTCAGGAGATACCTGGAGTAACAGGCAAGTGTTGCCTTGGAGTACAAAATGAAGCAGGGAAAAGGCTAACAGTTTTGTCGAGAGAACACACTGGTCACAGCAAACACCCTCTTCCAACCACAAAAGAGACAACTCTACACATGGACATCACCAGATGGTCAATACCGAAATCAGACTGATTATATTCTTTGCAGCTGGAGATGGAGAAGTTCTATACAGTCAGCAAAAACAAGACCTGGAGCTGACTGTGGCTCAGGTCATCAACTCCTTATTGCAAAATTCAGGGTTAAACTGAAGAAAGTAGGGAAAACCACTAGACCATTCAGGTATGACCTAAGTCAAATCCTTTACGATCATACAGTGGAGGTGACAAATAGATTCAAGGGATTAAATCTGGCAGACAGAGTGCCTGAAGAACTATAGAGAGAGGTTCATAACATTGTACAGGAGGCAGTGACTAAAGCCATTACAAAGTAAGAGAAATGTCAGAAGACAAAGTGGTTATCTGAGGAGGCCTTACAAATAGCTGAGAAAAGAAGAGAAGTGAAAGGCAAGGGAAAAAGGGAAAAACATACCCAACTGAATGCGGAGTTCCAGAGAATAACAAGGATAGAAAAGAAGGCCTTCTTAAGTGAACAATGCAAAGAGATAGATGAAAACAATAGAATGGGAAAGACTCGAGATCTTGTCAAGAAAACCAGAGATATCAAGTGAGCATTTCAAGCAAGGATGGACACGATAAAGGACAGGAAGGGCATGGACCTAACAGAAGCAGAAGATATTAAGAAGCAGTGGCAGGAATACACAGAAGAACTACACAATAACAGTCTTAATGACCTGGATAAGCATGATGGTGGGGTCACCTAGAGCCAGACATCCTGGAGTGTGAATAACAAAGCTAGTGAGGTGATGGAATTCCAGCTGAGCTATTTCAAATCCTAAAAGATGCTGCTGTTAAAATGCTGCACTCAGCAAATATGGAAAACTCAGCAGTGGCCACAGGACTGGAAAAGGACAGATTTCATTCCAATCCCAAAGAAGGGCAATGCCAAAGAATGTTCAAACTACCGCACAATTGTGCTCATTTCACAAGCTAGTAAGGTTATGCTCAAAATCCTTCAACTTAGGCTTCAGCAGTACATGAACTGAGAACTTCCAGATTTACAAGGTGGGTTTAAAAAGGCAGAGGAAATAGAGATCAAATTGCTAACATTCACTGGATAACAGAAAAAGCAAAGAAATTTCAGAAAAATATCTACTTCTGCTTCACTGACTATGCTAAAGCCTTTGGTTGTGTGGGTCACAAGAAACTATGGAAAATTCTTAAAGAGATGGGAATACCAGACCACCTTACCCGCTTCCTGAGAAATCTGTATGCAGGTCAAGAAGCAACACTTAGAACTGAACACGGAACAATGGACTGGTTCCAAATTGGGAAAGGAGTACAAGAAGGTTGTATATTTCACCCTGCTTATTTAACTTATATGCAGAGTACATCCTGCAAAATGCCAGGCTGGATGAAGTACAAGCTGGAATCAAGATTGCCGGGAGAAATATTAGTAACCTCAGATATGCAGATGATACCACTCTATGGCAGAAAGTGAAGAGGAACTAAAGAGCCTTTTAATGAAGGTGAAAGAAAAGAATGAAAAACCAGGTTTGAAACTCAACATTCAAAAAACTAAGATCATGGTATCTTGTCTCATCACTTCATGGCAAATATTAATAAAGGCGGGGGGGGGGGGAGTGGAAGCAGTGACTGATTTTATTTTCTTGGGCTCCAAAATCACTGCAGACTGTTACTGCAACCATGAAATTCAAAGACACTTGCTCCTTGGAAGGAAAGTCATGACAAACCTAGACAGCATATTAAAAAGCAGAGACACCACTTTGCCGACAAAGGTCTGCATAGTCAAAGCTATGGTTTTTCCAGCAGTCATGCACAGATGTGAGAGTTGGATCATAAAGAAGGCTAACACTGAAGAATTCATGCTTTCAAATTATGGTGCTGGAGAAGACTCTTGAGAGTCCCTTGAGCTGCAAGCAGATCAAACCAGTCAAAGGAAATTAACCCTGAATATCATTGGAAGGACTGATACTGAAGCTGAAGCTCCAATACCTTGGCCATTTGATACTAAGAGTCAACTCATTGGAAAAGACCTTGATACTGGGAAAGATTGAAGCAAAATGAGAAGGGAGTGGCAGAGGATGAGATGGTTAGATAGCATCACCGATCAGTGGACATGAATTGAGACAACTCTGGGAGATAGTAGAGAACAGAGGAGCCTGGCGTGCTACAGTCCATGGGGTCACAAAGAATTGAAGAGACCGTCTTTTGTCCACTGTATAGTCTTTCCTCCTTTGTTGAAGATTAATTGATTGTAGTGTGTGGGTTTATTTCTGGGCTCTCTATTCCATTCCATTGACCCATATGTCTGTTTCTGTGCCAATAACATGCTGTTTTGATTAATGTAGCTTTTTTTGGCAAGATCATATGGCCAGCTCTAGACTAGAGCAATTGCTTCACTCAGGTTTGAGCTTTAATTGACCTGACATGGGTCACGGTGCCTCCTGGAGCAAAGGTGAAAAAAATGTTTACATACTTGCTACTCGTGGGTACTTCAGTACTTTTGTGTAATGGTCACAAGATGATAAATCAGAGTCTCTAATCTTGGGGAGATTCACTGTAGATATGTCTCTCAAAGGAGAGAAATACAATCTCAGTAACTTCTAGAAATTCCACATTACACTTATCATTTCAGATGCTAGCACCTGAATCATTCTAATAACCACAAGGATGATGACGCATACAGATATTTACAGTGCAAAATACTTGGAGACTGATGACTAATGAGACTGTGGGACATGCAAGCGCAATTATGGTTGCTAAGGACTTTTACCAAAAGCATAAAAATGTAACAGTGATAAAATATGCCACCACTTGCCCTCATACAGGAGGCTGTTTTGCAGTGAAATGGTCTAGGATGGAATTATATCATGACATCTGAACAGTTCTGGTCAGCAGACAAAATGCTCCGCTGTTTGGGAAACATAACAGGATTGCAGAGTATCATGAACGCAGTGAAGCAGTTGGTTAAACAGATATACTCACTCGGACATACAGATAAGATAAAATGTAAGTATGTGCTCTGATGGGAGGACATAAGTCAAGGGAAAATTGTGAGACTAACAAGCTACAAGCAAGTTGAGAACTGAAACCACAAAACTGTGGGGCCTAAAGTCTGGCATGGTGGTTCTCTTGGGAATACCTAAAATAATGTTGATAGGGCCAAAAAATCAGAGTAACAATAACATATTCTGCATCAATAAGATAGTGACTGAAGAAACCCAAACAAAACAAACTTCTGTATGTCTAAGAAGGCTGTTTTCATTCTTGTAAGAACCACTAATCAACTGCTCACACATATCAGGATCCACAGCAAAAGAGAGAAGATTTGAAAATGGTGTGATCTTGAGAAAGTTTAGGAACAGTTTGATTCAGATTGGCCTCAAATCTGAATTGTGTTATCTAATCTAGGTTTTTAAAAACATTATATGTTCTATTATTTAATCCTCAAAACAGCATTGTGAATTAGACATTATCTCCATTTTATCAATGAGAAAAGTGAAACTCAAAGAGGTTAAATAACTTGTCAATGACCCAGTGGTGAGAAGGTGACGAATCCAGCCCCAGGAAGCAGGAATTGAGAATGAAAATAAGAATGCTCATTTTTTTTCCTGCTCAGTTACCATCCAAAACTGGTTTATTGATAAAAGCATTGGCAGTTTATAGATATTTAATTTATAACTTTTAGGTGTAAGGGTTTTTTTTTTTTTTTTTTTGTTTTTGGTTGTACTGTGTGACATATAGGATCTTAGTTCCCTGAACAGGGATTGAACCCGTGGCCCCTGCAGTCCTACGGTGGAAGCCTGGAGTCCTAACCACTGGACCGCTCAGGAATTCCATCTTAGGTGTAATTAAAAAAACAAAAACAAAAAAATCCTTTTGTAATTAATAAACAGGATATCATTAAAACTTTGAGGAACTATGGCACACTGCATGGGCATTTTTTTCCAAGTTAAAAAAAAAATTGGTTATTACCATCTCAGTGACCATATCTTAGCAATCAGAACAAATTCACTTGAAAATGATGAGTAAAGCAAAGAAAGCAATATAGTTCATAAATTGTAAGTTAAGGGAGCAAGTTTAACCTTAAAATGAAGGGGAAAAAAACACCAAAATTTGATTCAAAATGAAACTTCAGTTAGTGCCAAATGTGATGAAAACCTTAATAAATACAAGAGTGAGTTCATGAGTGTTTCCTCCACATCAGTTAGTTGTCATACCAACAACTGCTCTATATTGGGCTCTGCTAGCACTTGGCCATATGCTAAGGGCTTCAGTGCATTCATGTGTTTAATCCTCACAAGAACATCGTGATGAAAGAATCATGCTTACCATTTTACAGATGAGAAAACTGAGGTTCACGGACATTAACAACTTATGCCAAGGACACATATATCTAGAAACTGATAAAGGTGTGGTTCAAAGTGCAAAATATTAACCATTATGCTACACTGCCTCTTCTTAAGCTTCCCTGAGAGGATGATTTGGTGGGACATGAAATATAAAGTGATTTGTTGTAATTATCATTATTATTTGTACTATGTTGATCATTTGCTTCAAAGAGCAAATCACATGTTGAATAAAATCCTGAAATAGACAAACCAGAGAAGCTATTAGCTTAATGAAGGTTATAAAGAATAAGACTACCCAAGAAAGCAGTATAAGTATACCTGGGAAGTGGTATAAAAAGTTTGCATTCTATGTTATTTCTGTTTTCCATCAGAAATGGGAAGGAAACATATTGTCAGCCTGAAGCCTCTTCCTAATGGTTTAGCATCACACGTGATTACTCACAGTATCTGTAGAGGATGTCTTGACTGGTTTTGAACTTAGAGTCAAGAGAGTAGAGTTTTAAATTGGTTACTACCTTTAATCCATAAATAGTCACTATTCATTTCAAAGGGAACTTGAGAATCTATTGACTGAATATGTGTGCCATATGAGATCTAGAAGGAATCAGTGGGATCATTCAGCTTCACACTCTAGTTTAATGGAGGCCAGAGCTCAATTTTAGTTTTCCAAATTCTCTCCCCAATGATCTTTCATTTATACTACATTACACCCTTGATGGGGAAAGACGTGAGAGCCAATGAAATCTGAGGTCCTCTCAGGTGCTAGGCACTTTACATATGTTACCTCGCTTTCTCCACATTTTACAAACAAGGAAAAGAATGAGATAAGCAGGAAAAAGCTAATGAAAAAAATCCGTAAGTATAAATGGAATAAAGTGTGTGAAATGTTCTGAATTTTTAGGGACCCATGCAAGTCCAAACACAATCTTAATAAATAATTCTTCAGCGACACAGGAGGCTTAAGACTGGGATGACGCAGAGACACAGATCAGAGAGGGAGAGCTGTCAGAGGTGACTGGACAGACCTCGAAGCCCAATGACTATAGGGAAAGGTTCCTGCACTGGTCACCCAGTAGAACCTTCCATGTTCACACTCACTTGTAATTACTTGTTCAAAGTCTATCTCACCCACCAGCCTGCAAGCATCTGTGTGATCTACAGCGATCTGCCTAGAACCTACTACAACCCACAGTAAGTATCTGTTGACGGAAATGAATACCGGAATCCGTTAGTGCTCATTGAATCAGTCAGTCTCAAAGAACAGGGCATGCCAATCAACCCAGACAACATTTAAGAGTACTGCAAGAACCAGCAGTAACAAGGAAATGTCTTACCTCTTTGTTCTCATAGCTTTCCACAGCAAAGTCATTTTTAACCACAACATATCTCTCTTTCCACTTCTTTATGTCCTCAGCAAACTGTGACAGTTCTGCTTCATACAAAACAGTTCCAGGTTCCAGTGGTGGCTTAAAGAAAATGAATACAATTAACCATGACAACAGAAGATGGCATGTCATGCTATCACTGTCCCAGCATTTCAAGAAATATTTTCAGAAACTATCTTGTGCTGAGATCCTCGGGAAATTGTTGTTTCCCCCACTTCCCTCCACATTTCCCATTCCTACTTCTCCTGACCAAATACAACTATTTGTCTCATTGATAATTTTGTAATCTGCATTCCCTCCATTATCCTCCAAGAACAGAAGCATATGGCAGAAGGAATTATAGTAGAAAGGTTATGCCTTGCATATGTGTGGTACTTAATAAATTCTTCATACACTCTGTGGAAGAGAGGGAGAGAAGTGGTTAGCTGTAAGTTGTGAACATCTATCCCAGTGCCCTGACTATGCCTCAGGGTTAATTCCTGAAAAAACAGGGGAGTTCAGAGGCTGTTCCCCTATTTGTCAACCTTCAGTGGCTGCCTCAATAGTCAGTGCTCAGTGGTTTTCCCAAACGCAACGCTCTGGGGACCCAGGCTATAAAACTTAACCTACCTCCAAGCTCCTCAAAGAGATAATGCTACATTTTTTCAATAACTGTTTTATGGGGATGACAATCAGTTATCTCTGCAAACCCATGCCACTAAATCTGTTGGTCAACTTGCAGCAGTATTTGACCCATTTATCATTCACCCTTTCTTGAAATCCCTTCTTTATCTGTCTCAGGCACATTGCACTCCCCTGATTTTTTTTTTTCCTACTCCACAGCCCTATTTTTTTTCCATCCATCTTGCTGGAATCTTCTAATTTTTCTGATCTCCAAATGTTGAAGGGGCCAGGACTTGGTCACAGAACCTCTCCTTTTCTCTGTTTACACTCTCCCTCGATTATGTCCCATGACTTTAATACCAGTTAGGAGCTAAGAAATCCCAAATTTCCATTCTCTAGCCTCAGCCTCTCCATTGAGCTCCAAATCAGAGCATTTAACTATCTATTTCAATATTTCCACAGGTGCATGTCAAATAAGTATCTTAAACACAACATGGACAAAAGTGAACTTAGGATCCCCATTGACCTCTGACTTTCCTGAGTCAAAGACAAATCCTTCTGCTTATTTGATCAGGCTGAAAGCTGTCATCACTGATTTCTCTCTTCTTCTGTTCTCTCATATCCAACCCATCCACAAGATCAGTCAGCTCTGACTTGGAGTCTTCTCACAACAGCTTCCATCACCCCCCTAGTCCAATTTGTCATCATCCGTCTCTCGGACTGCTACAGTGTCTTTCTTGCCAGTTTCCAGTTCCCTCTCATGTCCCTCTCTGTAGTCTATCCTCTACAGAAAGCCCAGAGAGATCACTTAAAATTATAAGTCACTCTGTATTCCATACCCTCCAATAACTTCCCATCGCACTTAAAATAAAAACCCTTATTGTGGTCTGCGGCCCTATGTGATCTGGCTTCTATTAGTCACTCGTATTCCTTTTCCAACTCTCCTCCCTTGCTCACATGGCTCTCACTCAACACACCAGCCTTCCTGCTGTGCTTTTACCTGCTGCAAAATCTTTGCAATTTTGTTCCCGGTGCTTGGAACACTCTTTCCACAGATACTCACACAGCCTATTGTTTCTATTTCACTCTAGTTTCTGCTCAAATGTCATCTCCACAAAAGGCTTCTCTGAAATATTTATGACTCCTGCTTTATTTTACTTGATAGCATTTCTTATTACCTGATATCACCTGATATTCATTTATTTATTGTCTTTCTTCTAGTTTAATATTAACAGGAAAGCAGAAAATTTGTCTTGTTCTCCAGTACTTAAAATAGGGCCTGGTGAGCAAGCATGCATGCTAAGTTGCTTCAGTCATGTCTGAATCTTTGCAACACTATGGACTGTAGCCCACCAGGCTCTTCTGTCCATGAGATTCTCCAGGCAAGTATACTGAAGTGGGCTGCCATGCCCTCCTCCAGGGCATCTTCCCGAACCCATGTCTCTTGTCTCCTGCATTGGCAGGCAGGCTCTTTACCACTAGCGCCACCTGGGAAGCCCCAGGGCCTGGCACATAGTATTAATAAATATTTGTTTAGGCTGTGGATAATTATTATAATGGAGCAAAGGAGAAAGAATAAACTACAGTTTAGAATATAAAATCACATTTGATCAATGATCAAAATAAAAATGCCAAAAGTATGAGGCACTGAAATTATGACTTTTTTTGTACTGAACTTCATCAGAGCAAGTCAGAATTCCTGACATCAAAGCATCAGTGTGGAAAAAGATAATAAAATTGAAATCATGCTTGTTTTTTTTTTTTTATATGGATTGCACCATCAACAAGAAATCATTATGTTCTAACTTCTGGGCAAATAGTTTTTTGAGCATGATTTGAGAACAGATTTTTTAAACTGTCACACAAATTATTGTTTATTTCAGAAATATTATGAGCTATAACCCATTCTTAGTGGAAGAAATATGGAAACCAAATGTCCATGGGTTACCTTGGTCTTCAAAAATTGTGATGTTAAATCTCTTTGCTGTTCTACTTCACTGCGTACATGATTGCAGAAAGCCACAGAGTACTGGCGGCTGTAGTAGGGACTGAAGTTTTTGATGGCTGCCTCGGTTTTCCCTGAAAAAATATGAAAATTAGAATTTAGAAATGTATCATCTGTCACAGAATAGACACATATCTCCATAATTCTATAAATACCCCCTCAAGTTTCCCCCACATCTCTGCTTTCGAGGGATTTGTTATTTTCCCACAGTTCCTGAGAACTTTGATACCTTTATCGATTCCTCCCTTCTGGCATCACCCTGAGTGACTTCAAGGTCCCTGAGGACCATCTATCCAGTAACCTACTTGCTCCACTTTACATCAATATCCCATTGTCATGACCATAAACTCAACCATCTTCCCAGTTCTTCTACAACCACCATTCTACCTCACCCTGTTCTCCACTTCACCTTGCTCTTCATTATCCTCTACTGCCAGTCATCCAACTCCTCCTGCACAGCAACACCACAGTCCCAGGGTCCACCATTTCAGCTCTGCACACACATCACTCCATTTTTTTTCAGCTCCTGAGGCTCTACTTCTAGTTCTGCGGATCCACAGCCCTGCATAAAATCAACAAACTATTCCTTCTAGTTTTGCTCCTATGTCTCTGGTCTAAAAGTTTTTTGTGAATCAAAGAATTAGATAATTACCATGGGGAAACTTTTGGCGTAGGAGTCTTGAGACCTGAATTCTGGTCCCAGCTCTAGAAGACTTAGAAGTGAACCAGCTGTCTGACCTTGGGTATCACTCCTCTCTGGGCTCCAGTGTCCTAACTATAAAAGAAGGTGCTCCCTAGTCCACACTTTTCTTGGAATCTACGTGACAGTGAAATATAACCATGGAAGTACAGCTGCCTGACAACCAAGACTAATAACTACAATATGATCTCTCAGCACCAGAAGAAAATAAAGCTGAAGATTAATCATTTGGGAGGGGGGTGGGGAGAGGTTGAGGGCTGGAGATGGAGGAGAGGGAGAGTTAGTCACTGGAATACTCATGAGCTTTTCCTACCTGGGCAACCAAACTGCAGGAAAGGAGAAGGAAAAATAGGGGACGAAGGGCAAAGGAGCATTCTGAAGCAGATGAGAAATCCTCACAACCTTTCAAGGACTTGCCACTGAGAGTAGAAATAAATATAGGTCCCACTGACTGTGCTTACCAGCTGTTAGTCCTTGGAATGAAATGTTAGTTTGAGAAAAAGTAGATCTGATATAACATTCCAAAATATTTTAAAATGCTCTCATGTGAACCTGGCATAATTTTTGTTTCCAAATTTGATGTTATAGTCAACAGAGAAATATTAAAACATACAGGCAAAATTTGTTTAGAGCTATTATGCATGTAAAATTTCAAAACTAAGTGAAGGGTTATAACCACATAGATAAAGATACTCAATGAGAACCATGAATCCATACTTGCCAACTTCTATGCCTATGGAATCATTGTCCCAAACACCCATAAGTGTATGAGTTGTTGTTGTTCCGTCGCTCAGTCACATCCAACTCTGTGACCCCATGACGGCAGCACACCAGGATTCCCTGTCCTTCACCATCTCCCGGAGCTTGCTCAAACTCATTCTGTCTATATGGAAAGTCCTCCTGTAGCCCAGGCATTTAGGTCTCATAATATAAATGAGGTAAAGGGGAATTCTCACTTATTCCCTCAATAAAATGACATTTTCTGGTTGTATTCATGAGTTTTAATAATTACTACTTGTAAGATGCTTTGAGACCTACTAATAATAGGTTCTGTAGAAATGCAAATAAAAGCTCCTATAATTTGAATCAGGCATGCTTTTCCTTGCTCTGTGAGTTTATGGTATTATGATTAATCAGTATTTGCATAATACTCCCATATGCTCAGGCTTTTAAGTATCTAATTGGTCATTATTTTATTAGCTTTTATGCAGTACATAAGAAGGAAAATTCTATATACTTGTCTATAATTTCCTTGTATAGGCGTGGGGCATCTTTGAGAATTCCCACAATGAGAATGTCTCACCTCACTGAAACATATCAATGATTAACAAAAGTTGCCCATTAGGTCCAAGTAACCACTGTTTAATCTAGCAGAAGAACAGCTGGTTAATTTCTGATGCTAATTTTTGCATGCTTGCAAGCACTTGGATTTAAATAAAAGGAGATGGATGTCATTTTATGATGAGTTCTACAGAACCTTGAAACCTGATATCCTGCCACATCACCAAACCTCCCTCAAAGATGTTCTGCTTCTACTGAGATGCTACAATGCCACTACTCCCTTCCAGCATAGGAGAAAAACGCTTCTGTGACTTGAATATCTGCATATGGTACAATCCACACAGCAGTGACCAGGGAGTACTCATAAAAAAGGGATCACAGCTTTCAAGGGTAATTAACCTAATGACTATTTCCAAATGTGAATAAAACAGCTAATAACATCACAAGTTCTAGGAGGAAAATAACTTAAAAGCTATTCCCAAAATGTATCTAGATTTTAGATTCAGCTGATCTAAACCCAAATAAAAGAATGCCCAGTGTAGGGATCTTGACAATTTGAGAAAAGCCTAGAGTTGGGGCAAAATAACACTGTAGTTAGGAGGATGGATTCTGGAGTTAGATAAGGGATGAATCACATCTCTGCTACTTACTAGTAGTAAGACTTCACAGCAGTTACTTCCCCTCATATAAAATGAAGCCAGTAAGAGTAGAATTCTCATGAATTAAGGTGTTATATTACTCAACCATTAAACATGAAATATTGCCATTTGTAAGAATGTGTCTGGAGCTAAAGAATATTATGCCTAGTGAAATGTCAGGCTGACAAATACTGTATGATACCATTTATATGTGGAATCTAAAAAGTAACACAGATGAATGTATATGCAAAACAGAAATAGACTCACAGATATAAAACACAAGCTTGTGGTTGTCAAAGGGGAGAGGGAAAGGGAAATGACAAATTAGGGGTATGGAATTAATAGATACAAACCACTATATGTAAAATAGATAAGCAACAAGGATATACTATATAGCAGAGTGAATTATACCCATTATCTTATAATAACCTACAATGGAATATAATCTGCAAAAATACTGAATCACTTTACTGCACACCTGAAACTAATACAACAACATCGTAAATCAACTATACTTTGATTTAAAAACAAGAGTAACAATCTCACAGTGCGATCATAATTACATGAAATAATACAGTAAAGTGCTCAGCACTGCATTTGGCACATAGAAAGTGCTCAGTAATCCCTAGTAATTAAATTGATGATGAAGAACTCAAGCCAACCACCCAGGGAAGGTCCTTAAGCTGAACTAAGGAATGAAGAAGTCAAAAGCAAGTTGTCTACTGTAACTCTTTAACTAGGACCTGCCCAGTTGCTTACAAAACCACTATCCTACTCACTGAAAGCTCAGGACAAACATAAGCTACATTTTCACAGATGTTTCAGGAATGCTTACTAGCATGTAAGAGGCTCTCAGTGCAACTTAAATTAAAACCAACTAAATCAAACATTAGCCTTAATGAGCCAAAGTGAAAAGGCAAGTTAGTATACATATTGAGTTCCCTACTCTGAGCCTAAATTTTTAAAATTGAAATATAGTTTATTTACAATGATAATTATTGCTGTACAGCAAAGTGATTCAGTTATACATATACTATTGTTGGGCTGTTCAGTAACTAAGTCACGTCCAACTTTTTGTGACCTCATGGACTGCAGCATGCCAGGCTTCCCAGTCCTTCACTATCTTCCAGAGTTTACTCAAATTCATGTCCATTGAGTCACTAATGCTATCTAGCCATCTCATCCTCTGCCATCTTCTTCTCCTTTTGCTTTCAATCTTTCCCAGCATCAGGGTCTTTTCCAGTGAGCTGGCTCTTGACATCAGGTGGCCACAGTATTGGAGTTCAACTTTAGCATCAGTCCTTTCAGTGAATGTTCAGGACTGACTTCACTTAGGACTGACCAGTGTGATTGCCTTCCTGTCCAAGGGACTCTCAAGAGTCTTCTCCAGTACCACAACTGGAAAGCATCAATTCTTTGGTGCTCAGCCTTCTTTATGTCCAACTCTCACTTCTGTACATGACTATTGGAAAAACCATAGCTTTGACTATATGGGCCTTTGTTGGCAAAGTGATGTCTTTGTTTTTTAATACACTGTCTAGGTTTGTCATAGCTTTCCTTCCAAGGAGCATCTTTTAATTTCATGGCTGCATACATTCTTTTTAATATTCTCTTCCATTATGGCTTATCATAGGATATTGAACATAGTTCTCTGTGCCATACAGTAGGACCTTACAGCTTATTCATTCCATATATAAAAGCCTACATCTATTGACCCTGACCTTCCACTCCATCCCTTTCCCAACCTCCTTCCCCTTGGCAACCACCAATCAGTACTCTATGTCTGTGATTCTGCTTCTGTTTCATAAATAGTTTCACTTGTCTTATTTTAGATTTCACATACAAATGATATTGTATGTTATTTGTCTCTTCTTTCTGATTTATTTCATCTAGCATGATAATCTCTAGGTCCATCCATTTTGCAGCAAATGACATTATTTCATTCTTTTTAATGGCTGAGTAATACTCCATTGTATAGCCGTACTGTATCCATTCATCTGTCAATGGACATTAAGGTTGCTTCCCTGTCTTGGTTATTGTGAATAGCGCTGCTATGAACACAGCAGTGCATGTATCTTTTTGAACTATACTTTTGTCTGGATATATGCCAGGAGTAGGATTGCTGGATCATATGGTAATTCTATTTTTAGTTTTCTGAGGCACTTCCACACTATTTTCCACAGTGGCTACACTAACTTATATTCCCAACAACAGTATATAGGAGGGTTCTCTTTCTCTCCACATTCTCTCAAGCATTTGTTATTTGTAGACTTTTTAACAGTGGTCATTCTGACTGGTGTGAGGTGGTACCTCTTTGTAGTTTTGATTTGCATTTCTCTAATAGTTAGAGAAATGCTGAGTATCTTCATGTGCCTATTGGTCATCTGTATGTCTTCTTTGGAGAAATGCTTATTTAGGTCTTCTGCCCATTTTGGGGTAGGACTGTCTGTTTTTTCATTGTTGAATTGTATGAGCTATTTGTGTATTTTGGAAATTAAACACTTGTCAGTTGCATTGTTTGAAATATTTTCTCCCATTCTGTAGGTTGTCTTTTTGCTTTGTTTATGGTTTCCTTTGCTGTGCAAAAGTTTGCAACTTTGATTAGGTTCCATTTGTTTATTTTTGTTTTTATTTGTATTGCTTTGGGGCTTCCCAGGTGGCACAGTGGTAAAGAATCTGCCTGCCAATGCAGGAGACGCAAGAGACATTGGTTCAATCCCTGGGTCCAGAAGATCCCCTGGAGAAGGAATTAGCAACTCACTTCAGTATTCTCGCCTAGAAAATTCCACGGACAGAGGAGCCTGGTGGGCTGCAGTCCATGGAGTCACAAAGAGTCAGCCACAACTGAGTGACTGAGCACAGCGTGGGAGACTGCCCTAAGAAAACATGGGTACAATTTATGTCACAGAATGTTTTGCCTATGTTCTCTCCTAATAGTTTTAAGGTGTCATGTCTTACGTCTAAGTCTTCAGCCACTTTGAGTCTTATTTTTGTGTATGGTGAGAGGGTGTGTTCTAACTCCACTGATTTACATGCAGCAGTCCAATTTTCCCAGCACCACCTGATGAAGAAACTGTCTTTTCCCCAATGTATATTCTTGCCTCCTTTGTCAAAAATTAATTGACCATACGTGTATGGGTTTATTTCCGGACTCTCTATTCTGCTTCATCGATCCATTTGTCTGTTTTTGTTCTAATACCACACTGTTTTGATTACTGTAGCTTAGTAGTATTTTCTGAAGTCTGGGAGGGTTACGCCTTCTGATTTGTTCTTTTTTTTCTAGGATTGCCTTGGCAATTCTGGGTCTTTTATGGTTCCATATGAATTTTAGGATTATTTGTTCTAGTTCTGTGAAAAATATGTGAGCTTCAATTTTGTCACCTATAAAATGGGGATTATAAGACACCCATTTTCACAGTGTTTTATAAGTATTAAATGGGATATTCCGCAGGTTAAAAAGTACCTAGAGCAGTATCAGACACTTTAGATACTCAATAAATTTTGACTATTATTACTATTATTTAATATCCCACCATAACGGCATTCAAATAAGTGGATCGGCCCACATGCACAACATTAAATAATTTCTGCTTAAACCAGCTTCTTTCCACAGTTCTCAAGATTCTTGAGTATTGAATTACCTTCCTTTCCACCCTCTGCAATTTAGTATCATATTCTCTTGCCTAAATTGTTTTTGAAACACAGTGCCAGGTCTTTCTCTAAAGGGAAGTTACTCAATAATATAAAGACTGGAACCACAAAGGGCTTCTTCCACATTTTCTTGTACCAGCATTTGGGGCACAGGCATATTTCTTCTAATCCTACTTAAGTATTACAGCCTGTGCTGGGTGTTGTGCTGGTACAATTTACTTGACCAGGCTGGTCTTAATACCCTTCAGGGTAATCATCACTGAAGTTAAAAGAAACCTCCGTGAGAGCTCTGTCCACAACACTTAGCTTCAGTTCAACTTTGTAAAAGTAAGAAAAGTATCTTCTGGCCCTTTTAAAAGCATTTGAATTCATACAGGTTCAAAACTCAGCACTATTATTTGATTCCTTTTCCCTTGCTCCCATATTCAGTCATCAGATCTTGTCGCTTCTATTTTCACAATATTTCTTGAATCCATCTCCTTTTCCCCATCTCAAACACCACACCTTCAATCAAGTCTTTATTATATTGCAACAACAGTGTACAAGTGCCTTGATCGGCCCTATCCCAAGATCCCAACACAGCAAAAAACAAAACAAACAGACAAAAAAACTTTTGTAGCTCTTAGTTCTAAAAGAGGAATAAAAAAGTCAAAACCAGAGTGGGGGTTGGGGAATGCCACTGCTAATACATAGATCCTGGAGGATTACAAGAAATAGCCAAAGCTTGGTCCCTGTTGCAAAGGCAAGACTCTGAAGAGTGGCCAGAATGAGTCTAGAGTCAATGGAACAGAATAAGAGAGGCTGAATCCTATCTGGCCACCATGGTCCCATTCAAGAAAAAGCTGACACGAGTTGTCAAGGCCCAAATATTAAATAGGGAACTGTCCTTCAGAACCAAGTCTTGCCTTTAACTTTCCCGGGCAACTCTTTTGAAAGCCTTAAGAGGCACACCTCATAGTCAAAATGCCCTGGTGGCTCAGAGGGTAAAGCGTCTGCCTGCAATACGGGCAACCATAGTCATAGACCACAATCCTCTGTATCCTGGCTATACAAGTTTCATTTGACATGTTGTTGCAAGACGATGTTAATTCCTTCATAAAAACCTTCAACAGCTCCCCATTGTCTAGAAGAGTAACCACCCAGACTGGCACCAACGGCCCTGTGATCTGGCTCCTGCTCTCTTTCACTTCCCACCTCTCCTACTCAAACTAACCCTTCTCATCCCCAGTACATGGCCATGCCTTCACCCCTCCTTTTTTCCTTCACTTCAAGCCCAGGTGGCAATCCCAACCCAAGAAGAAGCCTTTCTGGCTCTCCCCAGCTGGAAACATTCACCTTTTTTTATATTCTTCCAAAAATACACCACTTTTGCCACAGCTATTTAATATAGTTTATCTGTCCTCCAAGTATATACCGTATTTATATACTCAGCAAATATTTGTTGAATGAATGAAAGAATAGCTAAGTAAATATTTGAGTAAAGTAAATTATAGTGCATCATAATCATGAAATCTATGCCAGTATCCTAAGAAATGAGTAAGGTCCAGTTTTCAGTCTGACTGTTGCTGCTGCTGCTGCTAAGTCGCTTCAGTCGTGTCCGACTCTGTGCGACCCCATAGACGGCAGCCCACCAGGCTCCCCCGTCCCTGGGATTCTCCAGGCAAGAACACTGGAGTGGGTTGCCATTTCCTTCTCCAATGCATGCAAGTGAAAAGGGAAAGTGAAGTCGCTCAGTTGTGGCCGACTCTTAGCGACCCCATGGACTGCAGCCCACCAGGCTCCTCTCCGTCCATGGGATTTTCCAGGCGAGAGTACTGGAGTGGGTTGCCATTGCCTTCTCCTCAGTCTGACTACTTATTATTAAAAATATGTATTCTTACACAGGCTTCCTGGGTCAGGAAGGTAACCTGGAGTAGGAAATGGCCACCTATTCCAGTATTCTTGCCTAGGAAATCCCATGGACAGAGGAGCCTGGCAGGGCTCCATGGGATTGCAAAGAGTTGGACATGACTGAACACACACACATGCACACACACACACACAAACACACACGTACTCTTACACAGCATACAATCCATGAGGGGCCCTCGGTTAGCCAGTAGCAACCTTTTCCAGTTGTTGGGTCTGGTCAATGGAGTAACAGAGGAAAAGGACATACCTGAAGAATTGCTGAAACAGAAAGAACAGAATCAGGAGCAGGGGGGAGGATTATGAAGATGTCAGCACTGACCAGGAAAGTGTTGACAAGGAAGGTAATGAAAAAAAAGCTCAGACACGTCCCCTCCTGAAGAGGCCTGCAAGGCACTACCTGAGGAGTCTCAAGCAGCTGAGCAGTCTACACCATCTTTGTCTTGGATAAAATGACTAAAGAGAAAGATAGTGCTTACGACTTCGGTACAGATTATGTTTAATAAATCCTGTCCTTCTGTAAGTGTTTTTTGTTGGTGGTGGTTTTTAACATTGTGAGCAGACTGCTAAGCTGTTCCGTGTGTGTGATGTACCAGTTTGTTAACAGTATCACATAAGCTATGTAAATTTTGTGAGTATGTATATAATGATTGTTGTTGTTCAGTCACTCAGTTGTGTCCAACTCTTTGCAACCCCATGGACTGCCGCACCCCAGGCCTCCCTGTCCCTCACTATCTCCCAGAGTTTGCCCAAGTTCATGTCCACTGAGTCGGTGATGCTATCCAATCATTTATATATAATGATATATTCATTATATCAACCATATATAACCATATATAATTCATTTAAAAGAACCAAGCAACTTTATAAACATGCACTCTTACAGCATAATTCTTTTGTTTAAAATCTGACTCTTATGGGTTAATTCTGTTTAAGCTTTTAGATCAATTTTGGCCCTGAAATTATATATGGAGAATTACGTGAAAATTAAAAGCTTTTCTTGGTTTGTGTGCTTTTCTTGACCAGTTTATAGAAATGGGAAATATACAAGGGCCTAGATAAAACTTATGTGAAGTCTGAAGAACCTGACAGATTTGTATATATCCTCATTCTAGAAGGTTCTTTATCAACATTCTAGTCTTGAAGTAGTTTATCTCAATTCTACCCTTTATCAATAGCTTTCTTCCTCGAAAAATACTGTTTCTCGTGGATTTTTCCTAGTTCCTCCATCATTCCCAGGATCAAAACAACTATGGTATATTAAAATATCTTCTCTGAAATATTCATATTCTGTCCTGTTTCAATTACCTTCAGAAAAGGAGCTCAGGAGTTACAGTAAGATACAGAAAATCCAAACATTACTTTTGCTATATCTCCTTACCTTTTTTCAATTATTTTTTAAATAGTTGAGATTATAACATTTTGTATCTAGTTTTATTTACTTAACATTTCACCTTTGGTTTTTCCTATATTACCCTCCCAAATCACAATTTTCAGATGTTACATGAAACAGAAAAATACAGAAATTAAAAAAAAAAATAGGTTCTTTTGAACAAGGTGGCTGTTTCCTGGAAACTGAGGCAAATTCAGGAATGAGAAAAGGGTTAACTAGGCCTTTGGCACACTTTGTAAGACCTGTGGAGGTTTCAGGTGAAGATTAATTTGGGAGAATGAGAAAAGCCCCTCTGAAAATAAAATATTTTTAATATTTATAAAACAGAGTATAATAATATCTAGTATTTGCCCTAGAATTTCTCAGATTATAAAAGTTAAAATACTAATGAGTTATAACATCTGCTTTAGTTTCAGGTTTCTAAGCACCATCACTTTGCACCATAGGGTGAAAAAATCAGAAATCCCAATTCACAATGCAAGGAGCAAAAAGCTAATTACACAAAATAATGCCCACGGACTCTCTCTTTCTTCTAGGAAATGCCTTAGAGAATTGGGATAAATTGGATTCTCCATAATGGAACTAAATGATGTTTTATCTTTTAAGCACATTATTGGAACTTGAGTGAAAGGTTTTCTTAGACTCTACTACAAAAATTCTTCATGGGCAGCATTGATGCCAGCAGGTCCCTGTATCCTATCTGGCAGAAACTCGACTCTGAGTTAAAAATGAGACACATAAACTAACTTAAGTTCTCTGTGATTTACTTCATGTATTCAGAATAGAATATATATTTGCATTCTCAAGAGCTTATATTAAACATATGAGTCTTGCTAGGATCCTTCCCGGACTATGGATAGAAAGCAGACATACTTAGGAACAAAGAATAGTTTCCTCATTTCCAAAACTGACACCCATAGAAATTCTAAACTCTGCGTGTACTTGCCCTTGGACTGTTAAAGACTCTCATCTTTTTTTCCCAATCCCTATTCTAAAAGCAGGCACCATATCTTTAACATGGCCACAAAGTTTAGCCCATTAAGGGCATTCAGTGAATCCACATGTACAAACAGATGCTAGATAAGGGATCAGGCACCAACTCCAGTTGGTGAGGCAGAAGTGAAAGCAGTATTTTCTACAAATGATCACAGCCACTGAAATAAATTAAGGTTTCCATGTGCCCTGTATATTTAGTAGAACAATACTATTTAGTAGAACAATACTTTGACGGGTTAGTATGAGAGAAATGAGAGGGGCTATCTATGGGAGGAAAGTGAAAGTGAAGTTGCTCAGTCATATCTGACTCTTTGCGACCCCATGGACTGTAGCCCACCAGGCTCCTCTGTCCATGGAATTTTTCAGGCAAGAATACTGGAGTGGGGTGCCATTTCCTTCTCCAGGGTATCTTTCTAACCCAGGGATTGAACCTGGGTCTCCTGCATTGCAGGCAGATGCTTTACCATCTGAGCCACCATGGAAGCCCTTAACGCTACCATTTTATAAGTTACAATCCCCCACTACCTTACTCTATGGAAAAATAAAAACCCTACTGAAGTCAGCTATTCCAGAGAATAGCTTTTGAGAACCTGTAGGATCTTAAGTCTGGTTTCCTCTTTTTTAGAGAAAGAAATCAATCATAGTGTTAGAAAAATAAATGTATGCCCATACTTGTATGCACACATTTTTTTAAATTATAATTAGATGGACGATAACTTTAAATTTTCTTCCATTTCATTTGGGAAAAGCGCTTGGAAATTTTAAAGATTATTTTGCCATTACTTCACAGCATGCCTCCAATTTCCTCATGACACATTTGATGAGAACAAATCTTGTTTATTTTGCCACTTCGCTAAACTATCTAATCTCCCCTAAGGAAGATGCAGATTGGCAATTTTTTTTTAACAAAAAGGAGAGGAAAGAGTGTGAAAAAGAATATTAAGCCAATCTGACCCAGCTACTTTTTCAGAAAGCATCACAAAATTATGAATTCATGAAGAATACTAATATTTCACCCATTAAACAACCTTGAAGAAAATATAAAACTCAAATGAAGAAACCAAAAAAATGAAAATTCCCTTTGCTCTTGAGTCTAATTATGGTTATTGATTTTATGCACATATTTTATCAGAGGCTCTCAGATTATTCCAACTCCTGAAAATAATATTTTCTTTGAGACTTCAACCATGCAAATAAACACAGCATGCACATTAAAAGAAGTCAGGCCAGACTTTAACCAGACAACAAGCTTAGGAATGTCGCTAAGTGATTCCCCTTCCAGAACGTTCTCCGATGTCTCGTCCAGATTCTGTTTTATTTTCCCACCTATGTCCTCTATTTTTTTATTTTATTCCACTTTTCTTCTTCCTGCACAGAATGATTTTTGTCTGAAATGCCTTCTGTTACAGGTTTTACTTCTTCTCTTCAAGAATCTATGCCATTAATATAAAAAAAGATGGTAGAAGACTACGTCTGAGACACAGATATGCTTGTGTTTTGTTAGTCTGAAAAGATAGGTAACAATAAGGAGGAGGCTCTGCTAGAAAATTAAAGGTGGCATTGGTAGGTTTGGGAAAGTTCGGGAAAACTTCGTAAACTATTCAATATTTTCAACATTCATGACTTTTTGAAACTATTTACAAGGCAGATAAAGTACTCATTATGGAAAATTATTTTAGCATGTTCTTTCTTAGCCTCACATGAATTTCAAAACTGCCAAAATGGTTCTGACTCCTGTCCACTTGATTCAGTCAAGCATTGGGTCCTCTGAATACAATTTTCTTGATGATAGCTCAAACACTTCCAATTTTGCTTTTTTGCCAATCTAACGATTGCCAGCCAGTGTATCAGTTAATCACTAAATTTGAAAATTCTTGAGTAATGTACACCAGTGAAAAATTAACTAAAAGCTATTGCATGTGATGCTCTAAAAACAGAAACAGAAAAACTCCACCAAAAACCCCAACAGTACTATTGAGATAGCACCAGGTTATATTTTTTTAGTACTAGGTTATTTAAATCACCCATTTTTCTATGGGAATTGCTCTTTCATAAAGTGAGTTCTCATGGCGCTTAATAAACATGGTAGAACCTTATAAAATTAGCTCTGCTTGGAGGCCAAGCCTCACAGGTAATCCCCTTGTTCTAAACTAGCATTATATGCACCAAGGGGATGAAATATGACATAGAACTGTAGATAACTGAGACTACCTTTCACCCACAAAAGGGATTTGAGTTCATCTGGACAGTAGCACAGACATGCCAATGTCAACAACATTCCAACTTCCATACAGGGATGAAAAGACCGAAGGTTACAGACTTCTAGAGGTGGGTGGGATCATAACAGTCATTTCCAACCTTTGCCTATTTTCAGATCAAGAAATTAATTGACCCATGATCACAAAACTAGTAAGTAATAGCACACATGAAAATTTACAGAAATCTTTGTCAGTGTTTTTAGCAGAGTTTTTCTCTCTACTAATACTACACTGATTTTTATGGAGGAATTCAAGCATTTCATTTTGACTAATGTAAGTACTCTTTTGTAATAAAAACCACATTGTCACGAAGCTTTGTGAAATGATATTAAATTGAGGTAAAAAGATGTTTTTATGGTTAATTTTATGTGTCAGCTTTAGTGGGCTGTGAGATGTCCAGGTATATGTTCAAACATCATTCAGGAGGGTGCCTTTGAGAGTGCTTCTGGATGAGGTTAGTATTTGTATAAATACTAAACTGAGTAAACTGACTCGTGAACATTGTCCTCCCCAGTGTGAGTGGGCCTCATCCATTCAGTTAAAGACCTGAACAGAACAAAAAGGCTGAGTAAGAGGCAATTTCCTCCAGCCTGACAGTCTTGAGCTGGGACACTGGTCTTTGCCAGCCCCTGGTCTTAACATCGAAACATCACCTCATCCTGGCTCTCAAGGCTGACTTTCAGACTGGAGCTCCACCATCAGCTCTGGTTCTCTGACCTCAGATCTTGGGACCTGTTAGCCTCCAGAATTGCAGTGAGTCAATTCCTTATTTAAAACATCTCTCCTGTCTCTCTCTCTTTCTCACCCTGACTAATAGAGATATAAGCGACTGAAATACATTATTGAGTCCCAGCATAATTATCAATTTATTTCATTTAATGTATATTCAACTGTTGGGTCGACATGTTAAAAGCAATGCAAATGTCTAGGGCTTCAGTGTAATGAGTTCTGAATTTATCAGTAGAATCTGCATGCCAATGTGTTTCAGAATACTCTCTGAAATACATGGAGTCTGTATTTAAAATATTCCCTTAAGTGATTTATGAAGGACAGTAAAAGCATTTGGCTCAGCTTTATCCAACTGGCAGGAGTTGCCAGCCAGAAGGCAGAGATCCAGCAAAGCTCTGGGCACAGGGAAAACAAGTTGACCTTAGCTGAGTACCCCTTAATCTCATTATGGTGTTCCAATTAAGTGGTACCACTGTCTCAATTAAAGCTGCTGTCTCTGCTGGCTAATACCATAAAGCTTCCTGGGAAATGCACTAATTAGGTAGATCTTGTCTACTGACTAAAAATCTGTTTTGTACCAAACCAAGGTTAAAGGGTACTGCTATGAACCAACCCCATCATCCGTAGGATATCTGAAATGTCTTCAACAAAGTTTCTCTTGTTCCTCTTGTCTCTTCTCTATTTGTCGTTATTGTTTAGTTGTGTCAGATTCTTTGTGACCCCATGGACTGTAGCCCACCAGTCTCCTCTGTCCATGGGATTTACTAGGCCTAATACTGGAGTCCTCACTGGATTACCCACTCCAGTATTCTAGCCATTTCCTTCCCCAGGAGATCTTCCCAACCTGGGGATCGAACCCGAGTCTCCTGCATTGCAGGTGGATTCTTTACCGACTGAGCCACCAGGGAAGGCCCTAGTATTCCTACAAGAAAGCTGTTCTTTCCTGGGATGCAGGACCTTGACCACACACCTGATATTGTGACTATCCTAGGCAGAAGCTCTGTTTCCACTCATTAGCATGGCATAATTCTTCACTTATTCAAGTCTTCTTTAATGTTCTTTGATAATATTTTGTCACTTTTATTCATAAACTTTTTTGCACATCTTTGTTAGATTTATTTCTAAATCCCAATTTCATATAGATTTTTCTTGCTATTTAATGAATAGAATCTTTTTTCTTTTATATTTTCTAATTGGTTATTACTAGCTCAACTTTTAAATGTTTGACCTATATCCAGGAACTTTTTTAAACTCTTCAATTAATTTATCTTTAAATTATCTTGCATTTTCTATATACTCAATCATATCTTCTGCCGAAAGTTTAAAAATTCTCATTCACACTTCACACACAGTTCACACTCTAAAGTTGATTAAATCTCAGCATGAAGTCACATTTTAATTCTATGTGGGAATTAAATCAAATGAGCTATATCAGTTTAGAAAATGTTTTTATGTTCCTGTTCAACAGATCTGGAAAATATATGGATAGAGTAAATTGGGTTTGTTTATATTTCACCCCACCTGTAACTAGTTCACTATCAAATTAAAACTCTAAGATTTGTGATTCATTAAGAGTTCATTAAATTAGTGTTATTCAGTTCGAATCTCTGTACATTTTCTCAAAACTCTTCATTTTAAAATAATTTTTGTAGCCACTGCAATGTATTCTTTTCTTAATTAAGAGATCTAGGAAAATTCAGGATTGAAAGCAGTTTCCATGGAAATAGATAGGTATTCAACACAATAGAAATATCAATACTACAATATACAGTGCTTTCTCCTAATTTTTCTATTTTAATAGAATAATATGATATGGGGGGCTGGCAGATAATAGATGAAAACAAAGTCTGAAAGGCAAAATAACTTCAAAAAAAAACAGGGGGTAGATGTTGTGGTGCTAATGCCAAAGCAGGCTAAAGAGTAATTGCAGTTTACACTTGCAATTGGCTCTCCAATGCAATCCAACAAATAATTAGCTCCTTTTACATTTAAGGTCCTTTCCAAGTTCAACAACTGTTAAAGTCAAGCAAGAGTCCATGAGGTCAAGGAGCATACAACCTAGAAAAAAGAAATGACAGGTGTTGTTGGTGGTGTTGTTTAGACATTAAGTCATGTCCAACTCTTGCGACTCCATGGACCGCAACCCACCAGGCTCCTCTGTCCATGGGATTTCCCAGCAAGAATACTGGAGTAGGAGCTATTTCCTTCTCCAGGAGCACCCATAGTTATATTCAAATGACTATGACATAAGGCAATGAGAAGCATTAAAAGAAAAGCATCAAAAACATGGTTTCTAGCTTCATGAAAGAGGAATATTTGATTGGACCCTTTAAGAGTTTTTAGGTTTTCAGTGAGTGGCGTAGAGATGGTGAGAATTTATCAGCTACAAACTTTCCACTACCTTAGACACTATATGGAGGTGTAGGGCCCTGCTGTTGTACAGCTAGATATCTCCCCAAACGATATCCTTGAGCCTAGAGAGACCCATAGGAGGGATCCTTGCTCCACCCTCCTAAGTGCAGAATGTATGATAGCAAGGTGCTGATGGAAGCGTACAGGAAGAGATAAAGCCATGTTTCAAAAAAGTATACTAGCACTAAGGAAATAATAATAGTTAGCATCCTAAACCCTTTATGTTATTGAATTATATACCTATGTTATTAACTTGTATACCTATTTTACAGATGTGGACATTAAAGCAGAGAAGAAATGCTTAGAGTTCAGGAGCAAGTAGAAATTGAGTTGTTTTGAATCCTGCACATCTCAGAAATAGAATTCTGAGAATCAAAGGAATAATTCACGTGAAACACCTGGCAAAGTGCCTGGTACATTATAAGCCCTCAATAATTAGTAGCAAATATTTGAAAAAATGCCATTGAAAATTGTGAAATGGCCCTTCTAGCCCCTATTGGGAATCATTGGCCTTAAATGATTTCTTTACCTTTCATTCATTTTATTTTTAATTGTGTTTAATTAAATAGGTAATATTCAAGTATTCAAGATGGGAGAGATTAAGGGCAAGAGGAGAAGGGGGCGGTAGAGGATGAGATGGTTAGATAGCATCACCGACTCAATGGACATGAGTTTGAGCAAATTCCGGGAGGTAGCAAAGTATACGGAGAAGGCAATGGCACCCCACTCCAGTACTCTTGCCTGGAAAATCCCATGGACGGAGGAGCCTGGTAGGCTGCAGTCCATGGGGTCACGAAGAGTCGGACACGACTGAGCAACTTCACTTTCCCTTTTCACTTTCATGCATTGGAGAAGGAAATGGCAACCCACTCCAGTATCCTTGCCTGGAGAATCCCAGGGACGGGGGAGCCTGGTGGGCTGCCGTCTATGGGGTCGCACAGAGTCAGACACGATTGAAGCGACTTAGCAGTAGCAGCAGCAGCAGCAAAGGATAAGGAAGCCTGGTGTGCTGCAGTCCATGGGGTCTCAAAGAGTCAGACATAACTTAGCAACTGAACAATGAATGACAATATTCAAGTAGTTGAAAAACAAAACTGATAAAAAGAGGTATACTTTGAGATATATTCCTCCCACCTCATTCTTGTCCATTCCATTTCTGCCTATCTCCAAAATGCAATAACTTTTACTAGTTTCTAATATATCTTTCCTGTGCATGTATGTGTGTATATATTCCTATTTTTAACAATTTATTACACAAAGGTTAGCATATTTATACACTGTTTTGAAACTTGCTTTTCATTTAACAGCATATCCTGAAAACTTTTCAATACTGGTACACAGAAAGTATCCTCATTCTTTATTCGTTTTTTAAACCTCTGCATGGGCTTTCCTGGGGGCTCAGACGGTAAAGAATCCGCCCGCAATGTGGGAGACCTGGGTTCGATCCCTGGGTTGGGAAGATCCCTTGGAGAAGGAAAAGGCTACCCACTCCAGTATTCTGGCCTGGAGAACTGCATCGACAGAGGAGCTTGGCGGGCTACAGCCCGTGGGGTCATGAAGAGTCAGACATGACTGAGCAGCTAAGCACAACACAGCACATGGTATTCCGTTATATGGACGAACCAGTTGTTTAATTTGATGGTTCTTGAAGTGTGGGCCCTAAACCAGCCTCATCAGCATCACTTAGAAACTCGTTAGAGATGCAGATTCTCAGGACCAGCCCCAGACCTACTGCATCAGAAATTCTGGAGGTGGGGCTCAGCAATCTGTGTTTTGGGAAGTCCTCTAAGTAAATCTGATGCACAGTGAAGTTTAGAACCATGGGTTTATTCAGTCCTCTACTGATGGATACTTAGTTTCCTCTGTCTAGTATAAGCAATGTGCTAAAGAATCATTGTATATGTGCCTTTTGTGCAAGAATGTATATCAGAGGGTGGGAGGTGGGGGGAGGTTCAAGAGGGAGGGGATATCTGTATACCCATGGATGATTCGTGTTGATGTATGGCAGAAACCAGCATGATATTGTAAAAAAATTATCCTTCAATTAAAAATAAATAAATTTTAAAGAAAGAATGTATATTAGAATGTACATTGTATAATCTCACAAAAGAAGAGTGGTAAATGGCAGTCACATATAACTAACAGTGTTTCTACTTCCTTATTACTATTTAGGTGCATCATTTCTTTTCATCATTGCAGATTTTTGTTGGCCAGCCTGGTAACTAAGCTAACAGTTATAACATTGTTTCTACAAAAAAAAAAAAAAACCTTCCTAAATCCAAATCACTGACTTATAATTGAAGCATGTGGAGTACATGAAGGACTGTCTAGATATGAGAAGAAAAACTGTTACTTCCACTTGGCAAAAGCGAAACATTTTAAAAGGAGATTCTCTTTTGGGCAAGATGGACTTCTGTGGTTGACTGAATGTAGATCAGAGGTGGACTGCTCCCATGGATGCAAATTTGACTTATTGTGCAGTCATATTAGTGGCTGTCATCTGTCCGCAGTCCCCCAACTATGTCACCATTTGAGGTTTTACACCAAGCACTCAGAGGCCTCATTTGGTTTCAGAACCAACACCCAAAATGAGAGACTGTGGGGGTTTCAGATATCTCTGGAGAAAGCCGGCTCAGTATCTGCACTGAGCAGATCCTCCAACCTCTTCCTTGAGCAGATCCTCCTGAACGAGGCTGGACTTACAGTGGTCAAAAATTCTGAGAGGTGTGCATCCAAATACCCATTAATTTGGTTCCATAACTTATTTGTTATGTGTTCGTAGGCAAGTTACTTTATCTCTGGGGCAGTCTCATTTAATAGACATTATTGCCATGATGAAGATATCCTACATCTGCTCTATGTAGTACAATAGCTACTAGTCACATGAGGCTGTTGATTACTTGAAATGTGTGGCTAGTGTGACAGAGAAACTGAATAATATTTCAGTGACGTGTAGTTAACTTTAACAACCATGGCTAGTGACTAGCATGCTGAGTAGTGTAACTCTAGAAAACCTTCATATCTTCATCTCAAAAGGGGGATAAAAACCACCTATCTCAGTGTTTTCCTTCATCTCTCTGGTCATAGGATTCTCCTCGGCTGCCTGATTTTTAAAAAAAAATTCCACTTCCTACCTAAGACCTACTGAATCAGAATGTACTCAAGAAAAAGCTAGAGATTTTGTACTTTCAATCACCAATCCAGCCACTGAATTTAAGCCAGTAGAGGAAAGTTGTTTTTTTTTCCCCCTCCCTTACAGTACCCAATTCAAAGCTCTCTGACATATGGTAAGACAGTGTAGTGCTTCTGGGGGTGGGGGATATTCCAGAAGGCTGAGGGCACTTTATCAGTTTTCCTTTGTCTGTTGTAATGGAAAGGAATAGATTATACAAGGTACCTAGAACAGTCAAATTCATGAGTCAGAAAGTGCATTGGTAGACGCCCGGGGGCAGGTGTTGGGGAGGGAGAATGGAGACATGGTGTTTAATGGGGACAGGGTTTCAGTTTAGAGAGGTGAAACGTTCGGGGAACTGATGACAGTGGAGTTGCACAGCCACGTGAATGTACTTGATGCCACTGAACTGTACAGTTAAACATGCTTAAAATAGCATGTTTTATATTATGTAACTCATCACCATTTTTTAAAAAAGTAGTCACATGCAATTTTCTCTATTAAAAAACAAAAAAGAAAGGACTAGAACAATATAAGCCAAGGATCTCTTAATGGATTGCTTTAAGACTGGATGATCTTGATTTTATTTGATGAGATAAATTATTTTGGAATTAGGTGGAGGAAGTTGGAATAGGGAGGTAAGAGAAAACTACTAATGTGTCATTATAACACCCAGATAACTTGAAAAACAGATGTAAAAAAGGGATGGGGAGAGAAGCAGAAAGAAAAATCTTTTATTACAAAAAGCTTCTTTAATGTCAAAGCTGTTAACTTCATGAAATAGAGAAAAGAAGGATCTCAGTAGGATTAAAAGATGGCTTTTTGGCAAATGGGTTGCATTCTAGTTCAGTCCTAGATCTGCTGCTGCTTCAAGGAGTATATTATATAACCACCACAGGGAATTCTGAAATTTCAATATAGAAATCTGTGAGCATTCCCATTTTGCATATGTGGAATTAATCTGCTCATTTACATTCCTTAAGAGAACATAATGACTTTCTTTTAGAGCACTTGAAGCTCTCCTAATAGAAGATACAAACAGTACAAAAAAGTTTGTTACTCGTAGAAGCAGAAACATCATAAGCTAATAAATGTGTCTGTTATGACTCTGTGGCTTCTTCTCATCAAGCAGACTGATCTGGAATCATATAAATAGGTACCGTTGGGTCTGCTTCACAGTGGATATATGGAAACGGGAATAAAAGATGGTAATTAGAGGAAGAAGAAAGCTACGATGAGGTAAATAAATATATATGTGTAAAGATAAAAGAAACTCAGGTTGGGAATTTCACCTGAATTTCCATTTTAAATTTCGTTTTATTGTAATGTGTATATTATAGCATTAGGCTAACTGCAAATTTCAACTTTTACTACTACAGTAGATGGGAGAAAGCCTAGCTATAAGAAAAAGTGTAGAACAATTCATTAATTCTTCTTTATCTCTTTTAAATAATTGATTCATGTTAAAAACCAAATAAAGTATATATAATTTGGTCTAAAGCTTTAAACTAAGGAATTTTAAAATGTTTAATTTCCAAGATTGGAAGATTTTTGTTCCATAAAATATAAATATTTTGTATAATAATAATATAACAAAAAATATATTTTTACTGAATGAATAAACATATGAATGATCTGGGTAAGTGTGAAAACACCACACTTTTGCCCACAACATCCTCTCTTCCTTCTTCCTCATTCATACTCTTCTCTCTCTCTCTTTTATTTTTTGATGTGGACCATTTTAAAAATCTTTATTGACTGTGCTACAATATTGCTTATGTGTTATGGGATTGGGTTTTTTTTCTTTTTGGTTTTTTTGGCCTCAAAGCATGTGGGATCTTAGCTCCCAACGAGACTGAACCCGTGCGCGCCTTGCATTGGAAGGTGAAATCTTAACCATTAGACTGCCAGGGAAGTCCTTCACTTTTTTTCCTTTAAGCCGAATATTTTACTATTCACCTCTGGCCCCTCAGGCACTTGCCCCTCCTGATTCTCCCAACCCCTAGCTGCCTCCAAGCTCAGCTTCCTGCACTACCTGTCCTAGAGCTCTGGGATACCACTCTAATACCACAGTCAAGAGTATCTTTTATTTCCTTACCCCTAACTAACTTCAAAAATCTGCCGCATCCATGTGCAGCCCTGGATCAACTCTTCTGCCCAGTTTCCCAGCTGCTTCTTGCAGGCTTCCCAGCAGTATAGAGGACATCACAAAGCCATGCACATTTAGCTTCAGCACAAAAAAAAACTGAGCTCCGGTCTGGTTTGGACCCATTACTATTCAGCAAACCTTTTCTTATCAGTGGTTATTGCCTCTTCAGGGCTTCCCTCATAGCTCAGTTGGTAAAGAATCTTCCTGTGATGCAGAAGACTCAGGTTCAATCCCTGGGTCAGGGAGATCCCCTGGAGAAGGAAATGGCAACCCACTCCAGTATTCTTGCCTGGAGAATTCCACGGCAGAGGAGCCTGGCTACAGTCCACAGGGTCGCAAGAGTCGGACACGACTTAGCAACTAAACCACCACCACCACCATTGCCTCGTCTGCTCTCCACAGCAGCTATTGCCTCTTCATCAGAATCCTTACTCCCTCCTCCAATTTCCTTTACTCTCAGACTTCTTCTTTTAAGAAAATAGAGATAACAAGTGTTAATTCTCTCCTATCCACTTCCAAGTTCATCTCATTGTCAAATATACTTTCTTCCTTCCTGCCTGTCTCAAAGGAAGACATTCCCAACTTCTTCCTTCAGACTCTTACCCCATAAACTATGTCCTTTTTCTTGGATTGTCATTATCTCCCTCTCCACTGGTTTTTACCTCTAAGCCCACAAATGTGCGCAAGTCCTGAAACAAAAACAAACCAAAGCAAAAAAATCCGCTTCCAGATCCATCACCTCCTATGTCCTTCTCAATCAGCCAATTTCCCCCTTAGAAATACAACCCCAACCCACAGGCTACACATCTTGATGACTCCCACGTGTGTGTCCATCATCCCACCCTCTCCTGAACACTGCTATATATTTCCAGCTGTCTCCTCCTAAATACACCACGTGGATGTTGGTAGAGGCACTTCAAATTTGCTTCCTCTCTCACTTAACAGATACGCCACAACCTGGGTGCCTGCTGTAGAAATCTCAGTCATCTTTTCCCTCTTTGGTGTCACAGACATCAAATTCTGCTGTTTGACCTCAGAAATTGCTCTCAGTTTCAGCTCTCCTATCAGGGACTGTCTAGACTCTAGTCTCTGGCAAGAACAATTTCTGGGTTTTTATCTTGTTTCCTCCCTCTGATCTCTCCCTTTTCAAATCTGTGTTTCACACCACCAGCAAAGGTAACATCATGAAAAGTGCATGACTGATCAGATTCCTCCCCTGGTATAAACTATCTTGGGCTCTTCAGGCTCTTCTCAAGTTGTCCCCAGCCCACCTCTCCAGGCTGTCTTCTATCCATAGAGCACAGTGTGCACTGGCCATGCCATGCTCTGCACTGTTGTTGGGGCATGCACATCTCTGACACTGTGCCTCTACCATTTGCTCTTACCCGTAGGTCCACACTCCCAAACATCCTCAAAGTCAAATTGGAAACGTACCCTGAAGCTTCTCCTGACTTCCCTTCACCTACCACTTCAGTCAGAATTAATTTCTCCCTCTTGTATATTTATAACCCAAGCTGAACCCCCAGTTTTCCCTTTTCCACTGTAGTACACTGTAGTGTAGTTAATTGTTTACATCCCCTCTCTCACCGGGCTTCCTCATAGCTCAGGTTGGTAAAGAATCCACCTGCAATCCAGGAGACCTGAGTTCAATCCCTGGGTTGGGAAGATCCCCTGGAGAAGGGAAAGGCTACCCACTCCAGTATTCTGGCCTGGAGAATTCCATAGACTGTATAGTCCATAGGGTTGCAAAGAGTTGGACACAACTGAACGACTTTCACTTTCACTTTTCCTCTCTCACCAGCACAGCAGCTCAGGGAAAAGCCCTGAGAGCCTAGAGGGGTTACTGCCAGGCATGTAGTATGCCTCAATAAATATCTGGGGAATTGATACTATAAATATTAGCTTTATATTGAATGCATTTTCTGCCCATTTTCCCAACATCCACCACCATAAGACTAAGGAAAAAGCAGGTAGAAAATTAATTTGGCAAACAAATGGAATATGCACACCAACATTTAGACTTGTAAGTACCTCTAGAATTCTTTAGAAAGTGCCATTCCAAAACTGTTCTCTTTCTTACATACTTTGGGTTTATTTTTCCTTCATTAGAGAACCAGGAAGCCTTCATTAAATAATACTTTGTCAGAAAGAGTCATCCGAAAGCAAATTGTTTAGCCATGTTAGGACAAAGTATGAGACAAATTGTAAAAATAAAAATCAATAATCTCGTGTTTAGATAGCTGGTACACACTGGACTGTGGCGACCTCCTGATGAATTCATCTCATTTGCTCCCAGCAGCCTGGGGCTCCAGAAGAGGAGCTCACAGAGGGAGCATTTTATTCTTTTTCCCCAAATCTGATCTGAAGTTTACTGTTCCACTGGGAACAAATCATCAAAGAAAGCTACACATTTACAAAGGAAGTTGTGACGTGGAAATTTACATTAAGACTGTGCTTGGGTGGCACCAAAATATTAGGTTGGCCAAAAAGGTTGTTGGGGTTTTTCTGAAAGTTCTTAGAGAAAAGCAGGAATGAACTTTTTGGCCAGCCCCAAAGACCCTGATGCTGGGAAGGACTGAGGGTAGGAGGAGAAGGAGGCAACAGAGGATGAGATGGTTGGATGGTATCACCGACTCAATGGACATGAGTTTGAGCAAACTCCGGGAGATGGTGAAGGACAGGGAAGACTGGCGTGCTGCAGTCCGTAGGATCCCAAAGAGTCAGACACGACTGAGCAACTGAATAATAATACATAGGTGATTTAATCCCACTTAGTATGAAGGAGAGGGGGAGGGAGATCAAGTTTAAACAGTATGGATATTAGAAATTCACAGCTTCTTGGAAAAACAAACTCAAATTTATTGTGGCAATAATTTTAAAAGAGAGACCTTTAGGAAGAAAAGAAGTGAGTTCCTCTGTCATCTGTCCTGCTGTTTTCCATGAAGGGTTTCTATGGTGCTTTGGGCTTGTCTATATTTGGGTAATGGCAACAGGTGAGAAATAAAGAACAGCTGCATATTGACTCCCTGGGGAGGGGGAAAATCTGCAAACATCCTAGGTAATGAGTAGAAAATATATCTGTATACACAATGCCTTCTATGAGTCACAGGCTTTTTAAAAATCTCCAGATAAACAAACAAACAAATAAAACACCACTAAACAATAACTAAAAAAAGTTTTTTAACCAAATATAATCAAAAATAATTTCCAGATTGAAGGAACTTCCTTTAGGAGGGAACGAGATGAAAGTCTTGTCTCAGTCACCCAGGGCTAGAAAAAAAATATCTATATGTATTTGTCGTTAAGGTTTTAAATAAATAACACCTGCCAACCAAAGCCAGGGAAATCAATGGACAGGAAATGAGGCAAACTTTAAAGAGGAAGTGGTTTTGAGCTGTCAACAGGAGTGGATTAAGGAGTAGGAAACCCACAAGATGTGTAAAAATGGTAAATCAAGGGCCTCACCTTAAGAGAGAATCTCAAAGCCCAAGGCTAGATTATCACAAAGACAAATAATACAACATATTAGATCTTTATGGCTACTTGAAGAGACCACATGAAGAAAATCAAGAGACATCAAGAAGATAGAAGGTGTATTATATATAAGACCTTCTAAGTTTGCCACTAAAATGTATGCAAATCACTAAATCATTAAAAATCTGAAGGAAATATTTTAAAAGTGCAATTAAGAACACCTCTTTTTGATTATATAATCATCTGGGATTATTTAAAATTCAGTTGTTTGAACTTAAATCTTAATTGTTATAAAATTTGGTAGCTTATCTGCTGCTTTAAAGTTATAATATAAAAGTTAAAGCAAATAAAAATTCCTTCCATCGAAAAGCAATGTGGCACTTTCCTAGCCATTCAGTGATTGGGACTTCACCTTCAGCAGTAGAGGGTGAGGGTTCCATCCCTGGCTGGGGAGCTAAGATCTCACATGCCTCAGAGCCAAAAAACCAAAACATGAAACAGAAGCAGTGTTGTAACAAATTTAACGAAGGCTTTAAAATGGTCCACATCAAAAAAAATCTTAAAAAAAAAAAAGAAAAGCAATGGATTTCTCAAACTAATTATGCATAATAAAGTTTAAGAAAGTGGAACCATCAAGAAAGTAAAGTATGTGAAGTGAAAGTCACTCAGTCATGTCCGACTCTTTGTGACCCCATGGACTATACAGTCGATGGAATTCTCCAGGCCAGAATACTGGAATAGGTAGCCTCTCTTTTCTCCAGGGGATCTTCCCAACCCAGGTATTGAACCCAGGTCTCCTGAATTGCAGGCGGATTCTTTACCAGCTGAGCCACAAGGGAAGCCCAAAGTATGGTATATTTTAAGTTGAATGTAACCACTAAAAATACATTTGTGAACAGAACCAGCATGTAAAAATGCATGTTATAAAAGTAAACAGTCACCAGAAAATGAACATAGAGTTTACATATAGAGTTCACAGAGAAGTAAAATCTCAAAACCAAAACAAACAAAAATCCCAGCTGGGCAGAGGGGGGAAAAAGACTGAAAGAAATCACTAAAACAATACCAGTGATTACCACTGAATAATAAGCCCATGGATGAATTTTTTCCATCTGTTTTTATAAAGGGCCATGCTTTGTAGGTATATTTTATTTTTAAATGGGTAAGAAAGAAAACTTTCTCCAGAGAGACAGTACAAAGTAATAACCTGCTTAGTTAAGGTCTAAATAAAAACAGATTAGAGAGCACACAATTGCCCAAATAAAACCATTACATATTATTAAATTAGTAGTTGAAAATCAAGGTAAATGACTCTTCCATTAATTGACAAGGCATGGCATAATCAATTCAATCATTTTAAGAGGAGTAGTAATCAATAGTAATCTCTCAAACAGCATCAATTCGGCCATCATTTTCAAGAACACTTATACAGTTGAAATAAGCAACTGATTTAGCTAAGCTATGATTTTGCACTCAGGTTATTTTAAGCATGTAGTCCCAATTTTAAAAAACCAGTAGTTATATAATAATAGCAATTTTTGCTGAACTGTTTCTTCAAGATTACAATTTTAACACATGATTCTTTCAAAACATATTAAATGTTTATTATATACACATAATAACAGTAAGTGAATTGAAAGAAGTAGAAGGAATAATTCTCCCCAGTTTCTACCGAATTACCTTCTTCATTCTTTTTCCTTTTCTGTGAGGCACACCTACCGCCCACTCCCTCGTTCCCATTCCACTTCACCTCTAGACATACAAATGATTATAATGTCACTGGGGAAAGAACTCAAGCATACTGGGAAGTATAATAAATATGTAAAATATGATGGCACAATCATTTTTCTTACTAATTTCATCACATTTGACTTCTGATTAAATAAATCATTTCTGTTGCCATCTATGACCTTGGTGTCATAGTTTATCCATAGAATCTCCCTTTCTTGAAATTATCAAAATACTTTATTTTTTTGGTCAGCATTTTTGAAACATAATTTATATACCATAAAAGTCATGAATTTTAAGAGTACAATTCAGTGAGTTTTGACAAATGTTTATAATCATACAACTACCACATGATATAAAATATTTTTATCACCCCCAAAGACTCAATTAAAAAAAAAAAACAATTCAAGCCATCTACCTAACAAATAATAACGTTTATTCCCATTCAAATATTCAAGCACCCTAAAATCAAAATTTCAAATGATTCCAAAGAGTGTTGTCCTTTGACTTATTGAGATTTAGTAAATCTGGTTTCTAAAAGTTTGAAAAGATGGTCTATGCCAATATTGTCTGTAAACAGCAACTTCCTAGAAGATTTCTTTTCAAAGAAAAAAAGAAGAAATATTAAAGTTTTTTAAAGCACTCATTTAGTTTCTAAGAAATCTCACTGATTTAAGAATTTCCTTCTGAAAGTAAGTCATTTTCTCCACCAAATAGCTTTTACACTTAAATTTACATTTTGGAGGTTTTCTTAATATAAAAAAAAGCAAAGGCTGGTTAATCGTATCAGCTCCATGAACGCTTAGTCAAAAATGTGAGAGTGATTATCATGAAATGTGAATAAGAAGATTTGTCTAACTTTTGCTGAACATTGTACTTGGTGCTTTAAACATGATCACATGTCATCATCTAACCAGCCATAAGCCCACACGCAGCAGATGAGAACAGAAACACCCTCCAGAGATAGTAACAGACAAGATCAAAAACAGGAATCCAGGACCCTTCCATCCCAAGAGAACATGCAGAGGATCAGTGTATCCAGTTCCAAGCTGCAGTCATCTGCTTTGTGCTTCAGTGACCTTGGCTGCCAGAAAGCAAAGCCACCACTGTGTTTTCCTGACACATCATCTCTCACAGACTTTTCAGGACTTTCTGTTTACTAGGCTTTTCTTGATCCTCTTTCACAACTTCCTACTCAGTAACTCTTTTACCAGTAAGAGACTGGAGAAAAATGGCTAGGGTAAAACTCAAATCTATTCATCTTTCAAATAATCAGTCATGAAATAATTGTTTTCAGAGGTTAAACTCCAGGGAGAGTACTGAGAGGAAAGTGTGGAATCTGTTCAATTCAACGTGAAGCTGCTAAAACAGATGTATCTATCAACCTTCAGCCTGGATGATAGAGAGACTGACAGACCGATTTCTTTTGGCAGGTTTCCCACATATCTATTGTGGGGTGTGATCCTTAGTATAGTGATGCCTGAAATGAGCATGCTCAGAGTAGATATATGAATGAAACTTACCCAAGGAGAGCAAATTACATGATTTCAACACACGCTTTCCTGTGTGTCTATGAAAAGACATGTTTTAGTAAATAGGACCATCAAAAAGTTAATCATGAGATATTGCCTCACATCAGTCAGAATGGCCATCATCAAAAAGTCTACAAACAATAAATGCTGGAGAGGAATGTGGAGAAAAGGGAACCCTCTTGCCCTGTTGGTGGGAATGTAAATTGATACAGCCACTATGGAAGACGGTAGGGAGAATCCTTAAAAAAACTAGGAATAAAACCACCATGACCCAGCAATCCCACTTCTAGCCATACACCCTGAGGAAACCAAAACTGAAAAAGACACATGTACCCCAATATTCATTGTAGCACTATTTACAGTAGCTAGAACGTGGAAGCAACCTAGATGTCCACTGACAGATTAATGGATAAAGAAGTTGTGGTACATATACACAATGGAATATTACTCGGCCATAAAAAGGAACACATTTGATTCAGTTCTAATGAGGTAGATGAACCCAGAGCCTATTATACAGAGTGAAGTAAGTCAGAAAGAGAAAGATAAATATCGTATACTACACATATATATGGAATCTAGAAAGATGGTACCAAAGAATTTATTTGAAGGGCAGCAATGGAGAAACATAGAGAACAGACTAATGGACATGGGGAGAGGGGAGGAGAGATGTGTGGCGAGAGTAACATGGAAACTTACATTACCATATGTAAAATAGAGAGTCAATGGGAATTTGCTGTATGTCTCAGGGAACTGAAACTGTATCAACCTGGAGGGGTGGGATGGGGAAGGAGATGGGAGGGAAGTTCAAGAAGGAGAGGACATATGTATACCTATGGCTGATTCATGTTGAGGTTTGACAGAAAACAACAAAATTCTGTAAAACAATTGTCCTTCAATTAAAAATATAAATAAAAAGAAGAAGAAAAAAGAAGTAAATCAGACAAGAAGTAAGACAGAAGCATGAAATCATCCATTATATAAGCTCCTAACTGGTGTATAATATGGGTAGAAGAGAGCAAAGGCAAATATGCCTATCAGTTTGGGAAAGAGAGTTCAGGAGCATGGGCACTCAGTGCTTCAGCCTCCCTCCTGGAAGAGCCTTTGGTAAGACAACTGCAGTCACCAAATGTACATTATAGTTTGGGGACATGTGTTAGTATATTTCAAGAAACCAGAACCACAAAAGGATGTGGCTTAACTAATTTAGTCTTTAGTGATAGAGGCAATACTTCAGTAAGAGATAGACTGGTCCCTGGCATGTTTTAAAGTAAGTGTATTTCATTACTCCTAAAATGTACAGTCTCTTTGTATTTTAACATCTCTAAATTGAGACTGTGTTTTATAATCAATGGGGTCTTATGATTGCCCTCCATGAAGGTGCTATCATGGCATGATTGCATGTGCACAAACTTGGTCATAGCTGTTCACACTGCTATGACTGTCACTTTAACTGAGCTTTGTTCATAGTTGGCATTGAATTTAATTGGCATTTTTAACAGACTATATTGATTTGACATCAAAACAAAAAAATCATTGTATAAATAGAAAGGTATGGAAATGGAGTTGGAGGATAAATTTTATGTCAGTGAAATGAATATTTATCTTTGGGAAAGTGACCATAATTTCTTATCTTATTGCAAAGCAATGCTCAGATTTTTAAATGAGATTTAAACAAGAGGTGAAGGAAGCTGAATTGCATGTTGTTACCAAGACTCGGGCAAAGGACTGTCCACCGCATGCCAAACAGTACAACTGAAAACAGGTGGAAGTGCCAAATATCTCAAAAGAGATGCAAGAAATGTCCAAGCAATAATAACCCAGTTTGGCCAAATCATGTGTAGTACAAAATGAGCATTAAACATAATGGTCAGCACCTTCTTTCATAATGGTACCCAAAATAGTTGTGCACTTACAAGTGAGATCAGATGCAAAGCAATGAAATAGCATAGTCAGGGATGTCTTCAGCATCCCCGCCATGGTCCTCCCCTCCTTCAGGGACCTCAGTACACTCCCAGCTGTTTCTGTGCATTAGTATTACCTCTCCGGGAGTCACTACTATTTGAAACATAACATCTAATTATGAAATAAGCTATGGACATGGCTGATGCAAGCTATAAACTGCTTTACATAATTCGTTGAAACAATCTAGAATATTTGGAAAATCATAGGTTTATATACATTTGATTCCTTGATTGCTGGTTATAAACAGAGTGCCAATTCATCCAAACATCATGAATTCTTCCATTTAGGGGGAAGAATTTGGCTTCTCTGATTTGAATTTATGATTTTTTTTAAAGCTTTAAAGTTATTAAAGTTTAGCAGAGTATTTAAGAAAAGACAAAGTTTGAACATAATAAAAAAAAAATCTTAACTGCTTCTCTATTCCTTTTTTGTACCGGTCTCTTTATATCTGTTTTCTTTAACATACAGAAATTGTTTCCCTTTATCTCTACTAAAGACTACTTATAACCCTGCCAACAAAAAGCAGAAGCACAACAGTTGACAATTATAATGGTGAATTTTCAATAACCCAGAAAGAATGACAAAAAAAATCCCTCCCCCCAAATTTGACGGGAGACAGAGAAGTTAAAGAGTAACTAGACTGAATGTGGGACTTCCCTGGTGGTCCAGTGGTTAAGAACCCACCTGCCAATGCAGGGCACATGGGTCTGATCTCTGGTCCAGGAAGACCCCACAGTCCGCAGAGCAGCTGAACCCGTGCACCACAACAACTGAAGCCCGCGATTTAGAGCCCATGAGCCGCAACTGCTGAAGCTTGAGCTCTAGAGCCCATGCTCTGCAACAAGAGAGGCCGCCACGGTGAGAAGCCCCTGCACCACAACAAAGAGTCGCTCCGGCTCACTGCAGCTAGAGAAAGCCCATGGGCAGCAACAGAGACCCATTGCAGCCCAAAATAAACAATACAAAAATTTTTTGTTTTAAAAAAAAGTGACTGAATTAAGTACAAATTCCCCACTCTAACACTGTTGGTTGTTCAGTCGTATCTTACTCTTTGTGATCCCAAGAACTGTAGCCTGCCAGGCTCATCTGTCCCTGGAATTCTCCAGGCAAGAATACTGGAGTGGGTTGCCATTCCCTTCTCCAGGGGATCTTCCCGACCCAGGGATCGAACCCGGGTCTCCCACAACACCAGAAACCCTTTAAAGACCCATATAATATTCCCAGCTTGCATTTTCCTCTACTTCTGCTACTTTCCTACACTCTGATCAAACTATTGCTCTTTCAGCAAGAGCTGCACCTGCTCATGTCCATGCTGTGCCCTCGGTCTGGAATGTCCTTTCTCCAAGTACAACTCAACCCTCCAGATTCCTGCTCATCCTTCAAAATCCATTCATTCAATATATATGAAGCACAGTCTATTTGTAGAACACTAAGGATAAAAAGAGTAATTTGGAAGGTTCTTCCCCTGCTGAACCACCATTCTGACCTATAGTAAATGCTGCATCTTCCACAAAGCCCCTTTGGATCCACTCAAACACTTGCAATCTCTCCCTCCTCTAAGTCCTCTTCTCTAGTATTATTTCAATTCAACAATCCCTTACTGAGCTCCTGCTCTGTACCAGGGATAGTACTGGGCACGTGCAAATGCATTTACATCATTTAATACATGTAACAGACTCACTAAATAGAGTCTCCACAGACCTACTGGTCATGTGGAAAAAAAAACCAATGCTCATAAATTCACATTCATGGCAAGGGTCCTATTAGGCACCAGAAGCAGGTTCTATTGACTTTTGTATCTGGCACTATTTCAGTCAATATTTCAGTAGCAGTCACTTGATCTTATTATTTGTGAGTCATCTTACCTTTTCTATTACAATAAAATCTTCAAACAAAAATTGAATCTTATTCTAATTTACAGCTTGACACTATATGAAATATCTGGCTTACAGCTGCTCAAAATGTGTTTACAAAGAAAACTGTGTTCCAAAATTCCTAGTGAATGATGGTTCATAATAACGCAAAGATGAAGGTCTGAGACCAACTGACACTGTGCGAAGTAAAGAAGTACCAAACCCTTAACAGAAGTTGGAATGAGAGGAAAGATAAGAATTGTGGAGAATCTCAGAGTGCATGTGGGGAAATCATTCGTTCACAAAAGGGAAAATAATCTGTGTGGACCTGACTGAGACTGGAAGGTCTAATGTAACAACATGTTAGAAAGGTATTAAAAGAAAAAAAAATGTGAACAAGAGAAGAAAGTTTGCAAGAATTCAGACTGGCCTCATTAAGCTCTGTTCACAGATGCTAAGTTAAAGGTAGATTTTGAGGAGCAAACAGATTAGTCGAATAAATTCTAAGTCTGAATCCAGGGACATCAAATTAGTCAAGAGCTAAGGGGTTTTTAAGCCTTAACTAGGACTTAGATTCAGAAAGAAAAATAATCCTCCTTCTCTAGGAACGTAAGTAGTTGAGAGACATCTTAAGTTACTCTGAGAGCTCATCTTGGATCAAGAGGTAGAAGAAGCTACACAGTGAGAAAGAGCTACAGGCTCATGTTTAAAAGCAAATGAAGACAAGGGAGGATTTTACAGCCGGAATAAGCCATAGCTGTCATCTAATGAAACCTAGCCTTGTCACAGACACAAACGCAAGGGAGAGTTGAGTCCTTTTAAAGATTTACGCTTATGCTAAACTAATTAAGTAACATGAGCTTGCCCACTCATAACAGACCTCATCTAAATATAGCTTTGTGCCCACATTCCATCACCAGGCAGTGAAAGCCATATATGCACTCCAAAGGAATACATACACGCCTTGCCGAAACTGTGATGGGATCAGAGAATCATAAGAGACAAAGGAACTACCAGAAGGTTCACAAAGTCCAGAAGTAGAGTTCTGGAGGCAGACACTCTTCACTTTAGATTCCCTAGGAAGTGAAAGTAGAATGCTTTCCAATGGAAGCAGGGTAGAGAGTGATGCAAGGGCACTCTCCATTTATGGGGTCTCATGTTTATTACACTTCCCAGTGTGTACTAGTTTCATAGTTTTCCTGGGGCTTCTGTAACAAATTATCACAAACTTTAAACTTTTTTAAAAAATGACTTATTATTAGCCAGTGGGAATATGCTGGATGATGCAGGGAGCTCAAACTTGGTGCTCTGTGACCACCTAGAGGGGTGATATGGGATGGAAGGTTGGAGGGAGGTTCAACAGGGAGGGGACATATATATACATACCTATGGCTGATTAACATTGTTGTATGGCAGAAACCAACACAACATTGTAAAGCAATTATCCTCCAATTACAAATAAATAAATTAATAAAACAAGAAAAAACAAACAACAAAAAAGGTCTATTAAACAACACAAGAGATGACTCTACACATGGACATCACCAGATGGTCAATACTGAAATCAGATTGATTATATTCTTTGCAGTCAAAGATGGAAAAGCTCCATACAGTCAGCAAAAACAAGACTGGGAGCTGACTGTGGCTCAGATCATGAACTCCTTAATGCAAAATTCAGATTTAAATTGAAGAAAGTAAGGAAAACCACTAGGCCATTCTGGTATGACCAAAATCAAATCCCTTGTGATTATACAGTGAAAGTGACAAATAGATTCAAGGGATTAGCTCTAATAGAAAGAATGCCTGAAGAACTATGGACAGAGGTTCATAACATTGTACAGGAGACAGTGATCAAAACCACCCCCAAGAAAAAGAAATGCCAAACAGCAAAATGGTTGTTTGAGAAGGCCTTACAAATAGCTGAGAAAAGAAGAGAAGCAAAAGCCAAAGGAGAAAAGGAAGATATACCCATCTGAATGCAGAGATCCCAAAGAATAGCAAGGGGAGATAAGAAAGCCTTCCAAAGTGAACGGTGCCAAGAAAAAGAGGAAAACAATAGAATGGGAAATACTAAGAAAATTAGACACCAGAGAACATTTCATGCAAAGATGGGCACAATAAAGGAAAGAAACAGTATGGACCTAACAGAAGCATAAGATATTAAAAAGAGGTGGCAAGAATACACAGAAGAACTATACAAAAAAAAAGATCTTCATGACCCAGATAACCACGATGATGTGATCACTCACCTAGAGCCAGACATCCTGGAATGTGAAGTCAAGTGGGCCTTAGGAAGCATCACTGCGAACAAAGCTAGTGGAGGTGATGGAATTCTAGCTGAGCTATTTCAACTCCTAAAAGATGATGCTGTGAAAGTCCTGCACTCAATATGCCAGCAAATTTGGAAAACTCAGCAGTGGCCACATGACTGGAAAAGGTCAGTTTTCATTCCAATACCAAGGAGAGGCAATGCCAAAGAATGTTCAGACTACTGAACAATTGCACTCATTTCACATGCTAGCAAAGTAATTCTCAAAATTCTGCAAGCTAGGTTTCAACAGTACATGAACGAAGAATTTCCAGATATTCAAGCTGGATTTAGAAAAGGTAGAGGAACCAGAGATCAAATTGCCAACATCCACTGGATCACAGATAAAGCAAGAGAATTCCAGAAGAACATCTACTTCTGCTTCACTGACAATGCTAAAGCCTTTGACTGTGTGGATCACAACAAAGTGTGGAAAATTCTTCAAGAGATGGGAATACCATACCAACCTTACCTGCCCCCGAGAAACCTGTATGCAGGTCAAGAAGCAACAGTTAGAATTGAACATGGAACGATGGACTGGTTCAAAATAGGGAAAGGAGTACCTCAAGGCTGTATATGGTCACCCTGCTTATTTAACTTATATGCAGAGTATGTCATGTGAAATTCTGGGCTAGATGAAGCACAAGCTGGAATCAAGATTGCCAGGAGAAATATCAATAACCTCAGATACGCAGATAACACCACCCATTTGGCAGAAAACAGAGAGGAACTAAAGAGTCTTTTGATGAAGGTAAAAGAGGAGAGTGAAAAAGTTGGCTTAAAATTTAACATTCAAAAAACTAAGGTAATGGCATGTGGTCCCATCACTTCATGGCAAGAGATGGGGAAACAATGGAAACAGTGACAGATTTTGTTTTGGGGGGCTCCAAAATCACTGCAGGTGGTGACGGTAGCCATGAAATTAAAAGACACTTGCTCCTTGAAGAAAAGCTATGACAAATCTAGATAGCATATTAAAAAGCTGAGACATTACTTTGCCGACAAAGGTCCACATAGTCAGAACTATGGTTTTTCCAGTAGTCATGTATGGATGTGACTGCTGCAGCTACTGCTAAGTCACTTCAGTCATGTCTGACTCTGTGCGACCCCACAGACGGCAGCCCACCAGGCTCCTCCGTCCCCGGGATTCTCCAGGCAAGAACACTGGAGTGGGTTGCCAGACAGTTGGACTATAAAGAAAGCTGAGCGCTGAAGAATTGATGCTTTTGAACTGTGGTGTTGGAGAAGACTCTTGAGAGTCCCATCTACTGCAAAGAGATCAAATCAGTCAATCCTAAAGGAAATCAACCCTGAATATTCATTGGAAGGACTCATGTGGAAGCTGAAGCTTCAATACTTTGGCCACCTGATGCAAAGAACCAACTCATTAGAAAAGGCCCTGATGCTGGGAAAGACTGAAGGCAGGAGGAGAAAGGGACCACAGAGGATGAGATGGCTGGATGGCATCACTGGTTCAATGAATGTGAGTTTGTGTGGGCTCCAAAAGATGGTGAAGGACAGGGAAGCCTGGTGTGCTACAGTTCATGGGATTGCAAAGTATTGGATATGACTGAGCAACTGAACAACAACAATTAAACAAATTAAAGCAGTTTAGTAATAGAAATCTAGAAGAGACATGTTCTTAGAATCCACTGGGCAGCAAGTCAATATAAATCCTGTGTAAAACCTGGTACCCCTGCTGGGTCAACCCCTTAAATTACCACACACTTTAAATAACAGAAAAGAACTCTCTGCTTAAAATAACAGAAACTTGTTCTCTCACAGTTCTAGAGGCCGGAAGCCTACACCAGTAGCACTGGGACAAAATGAAGATGCAGTAGCCCCCTTCCCTTGGCAGCGCCACACTCCCTCCAGAAGCTCTCAGGGAGAATTCGATTCAGCGTCTACCAGCTTCTGGTAGCTGCCAGCATTCCTCGGTTTGTGGCTTCATCACTTAGAACTCTGCCTCAGGGCTTCCCTGGTGGCTCAGTGGTAAAGAATCCAGCCAGTGCAGGAGACACGGGTTCGACCCCCAGTCTGGCAAGATTCCACATGCCATGGAGCAACTAAGCCCCACTGTGCGCCACAACTATTGAGCCTGTGCTCTAGAGCCCGGGAGCTGCAACTGCTGAGCCCATATGGCACAACTCCTGAAGTCAGCGTGCCCTAGAGCCAGTGCTGCACAACAAGAGAAGCCCCCACAATGAGAAGCCCACATGCCACAACTAGAGGATAGCCCCTACTTGCCACAACTAGAGAAAGCCTGCACACAGCAATGAAGACCCAGCACAGCCAAAAATTAATTAACTTTAAAAGATTTATTAAAAAAAAAACAACTGCCTCAATATTCACATTGCCTTCATGTGTATGTGCAATCACCCTCTGCTTCTCTCATAAGGATACATGTGATTGCATTTAATCACCTCATCTTAAGACCCTTAACCACATCTGGCAAGGACTCTTATTCTAAATAAATTAACATCTTCAGATTTTAGGAGTTAGGACCTGATACTTTCTCTGAGGGACATTCTTCAGTCTACTACACCATGTTACCAAAAGTCAGTCACTCCCACACTTAACATAAAAATGTTTTCAAATAACGAAACCAATGGTCTCATATGATGCTGCGCTGCAAGACCCTTCTCCACTCCATTTCTATCCCTCCTACACCCCTGGGTTACTCGCAGAGGCACATTTCTCTGTAAGAATTAATTGCAAGTTCATCTAAGGAAGCATGTTAGGCAGTATAAACATTCAAAAAATCTAATAAAATTATCTAGGTATTCGTTCCTGACTTAGCAGCTGATTCTTAAATCCTTCCTAAGATGGTTCTGGACATTGCACAACCATTCTGTTGGCCTCCAGTAACCCTTCGACTCTAGTGACTGGCCCTTATCAGTCTTCCCTTTCTTCTGCTTCTCCACACCACATACAGAAAAGACAAAGTTATGTCTTCCTTCACAGACAGTTGAAATTTATGTACCGGTTTTTCATGTTGTTTGTTTCGTTCACTCAATAAATATTTCTTAACTACCTACCATGATCCAGACACTGTGCTTATCCTTGGAGATACAAAGATGAGGCTGGTGTCCCCAGTGAACATAGCAGATATAGAGAACTGTCAACATAGTAAACGTGATGAATGCCAGAGCAAAAATAAATACAGGTGCCAGGAGAAGCTACAGTAACGGAACAACACACTGCAGAAAGAGCTCAGGTTCTGGAAACAGAACTGGCTTCAAATCTCAGCTCACCACTGACTGCCTGACTCTGGGACCTTAGTCAAATTACATAAGCTTTTTGAGCCTCACTTTTCTTACCTGTAAGATGGAAGCAAAGACTGCTCACTTTAAACAGCTATCGTGAGAACTAAACAATAATATATATATATATATATGGCAAGGTGCAAGGAGCATCTGAGTGGCCCGAGGGAACTAGGAAAGCCTGACAGAGAGGTAAGTCTTGAAATGAAACTCAGCATACACGTAAAGGCTTTTCAGGTCAGTCCAGACAGAGGCTGAAAAAAATTAAAAAGTTCAAGGTAACTAAAAAGAAGGTCACAAGATGAGGATGGCGAGGTTGGCAGGAGTCAGTCATGAGGTTCACAAGGGGCCACTGGAGACCTCCAAAGGGGGAAGGGACATGCTCAGATTTCTGCAGACATGTCAAGGATGGTTTGGGGTACACAAAAATGAGCTGGGAACATCAGTTACAACTTGGGGTAATAATCCTGGCAAAAGCTCATAAAGACTTGAAGCTGGGCAGTAACATGGAAGAGGGTATGAGAGGAGGACTATTAGAGACCTTTTGGAGGTGGAGTTTACCATTTAGTGGGGGACCGTCTGTGACAAGTAACGGCGAGTCAGGACATAAGGATAGCTCCAAGATTCTCAAGTGACGTCTGCATCTCTGTCTCCACCTCTCTATGTTTTCTTTCTCATAAAATCAAATGAAATCTTTCTTTTGAATCAAAGAATAAATTCAGACTGAGATATAAATACAAAAGTATGTTGAACATACTTTTCAGCTTTCAAGTGGTTGTTTTGACAGCATGAAGCCACTATAAATGTATTTTTAAAACCCATTAAGCTTTCTCTTCAGAAAATTTTATTATTCTGATGGAATTCTCCAGTTAAAGCATTCTTTTCACTGATAGGAATTACAGAGTGCTGAGAAGCTATAGATGCCAAATGTAAACACAGAATTCAAGGTAGAATTTTAGAGTTCACCCCAGTAATCATGACCAACATCCCACAGCCAGTGGTTAAACTGTGTCCTTAAAAACTAGCTTCAGCAGCTAAACCAAGTTACTGGGAGTAGGTTACATTATCAAACATCCACTGGCTAATTCAATCCTGAACTAAATTGATTACCATTACACCTGGCAAGGATTATGGATTATTTTTACTTTTCCAGTAATTTTACTCTTCTTGCGCTTATCAACATTCATTCAATATTCAGTTATGGTGTATTGAGTTGCTATTATATGCAAGCGTACGAGAAGCCACAGAACTAATGAAGAACGCAATCCAGTGCCGAGGGAGAGATGAGATACAGCGTGTTCTGTACAAGGCGGAAGGCAATGAGCAGCCCTCAAGTGCCATAGACAGGGCTCTGAAAGTTCAGAAGAGAGTTATACTTTCAGAGCAAATAACTGAAGGCTGAGATGAAGGGAGAAAAAAACTCTGGCTGAGAGAACCACATAAACAAAAAGGCAGAATGTAATAAGCCCGGGGTTTCTCCCCTAATTCTTTCAGTTCCCCCGAGACACCCTGTTCTTTGCCACTGAGGCGACTTTGCCTAAAATGCCTTCCTTCCATCCTTTCTCCTTCTGCTGGTCTCATTCAAATGTTACTTCCTCTAGGAAGCCTTCTCTGACAGTTTTAGCTAGAATTTAAAATTTCCTTTTTAACTCAGAAGGACCCTCCAAATACACTTTAAGTGCATGTAACAGGTATTATTTAAGAATGACTGCCTGGTTTTATGTTTTGTTTTTAATGGGAGAAAATAAGATTTAATTTTATTTGTACAAGAACTCCACATACATAACAGGGCCAGAGACCCCAAAGACATGGGAGGTTAAAAGACAGAGAGGTACAATGAGGTCCATATGCCATCCTGAGCTAAGGGTTTGGATAAGAGGCTGGGTCTCTGAAGACTGCCCGTTTTTAAGTTCCCCAGTTTTGCCACTTGACATTCAAAGGATTTTGGCTAAATTCCTCAAGTTTTCTGTGCTTTGATTTCCTTATCTGTGAAATGGAGATCCCTATAGGATTGGTTTAATGGGATAAATTATGTCACGGGCTTAGCACCAAACCTACCAAGGTCAATGCTCAATAAGTGCTTTTATCACATGCTTAGAACTGTCTCTGCCTCTTGAGTATAAATCTCTGATGGGCAAGGATATATCCTATTTATCTCTGTAGTTTCAGATTCTTGCACAGCACTTGGAAAATGCTGAATAAATTAAAATTTTCTGTGGCTGTTATCTGATTCTGGGAGTGTCTCGAGAAGATCTTGAGGAGAAAATATCAAATAAGCTGATGGTGATTCAGATTAGCACTCATAAGAAAATCAACTACATTGATGTGTAGATTTAAGAGTTATGCACCCAGTGATGCCAAGAGGTAGAAGGCGATGAAGAACAGAAAACGACACAACAGAGCCTGAAATAATCTCATATTTTCCAATTTGGAAAAGAAAGAAAAAACAAGGATGGTACAAGATGGGAACCGGCTAGGGAGAGACGAAAACCACAGGACAGCCTTGTTCATGGAAACCAAGGAGAAAAAGAGATTCATATGAAAGTAATTATCTCAACAGTGGAGAACAAGAAAAGGAAGACCAAAAAACATGGATTTCATGAACAGAGGTCACTGATAACATGAAAGTAGTAGTTTTAGAGGACAAGTGAAGGTGGGGAGAGAGATACAGGGTGAATAAGATTGTATTAATTTACTATTGCAGCAGGCATTTGGCATGTGAAAGAATTAGGGGAGAAACCTTAGCGTGAATAAGAAAGTAATGAATACAAAATCCTACACTTGAAAAAAAAAAGGTGAATGGCGAAGGAAAAGAGAGAAACAGGGTGGCAGCTCAAGATATAATAACTCAAAAGGTCAAAGGAAGGAGTTCTCGGTGGTGAAGGTAAAGATGGCGATATCAGTATGTGAGACATAGGAAGGGCTTTTGCCATTTCCAAGACAAGAAGAAACCAGTGCAGAGGCAAAGGCTCCAGGTAGAGAGGAAGAGAGAATGGATGAGAAGGTCAGGTCTTAGGTAACTTGGGATGAAAAGAAGACTTCCCTTGCCCTGAAAAAGGGCAGTGTGGCTAAGTGGCCATTCAGAGACAATTATGACAACAGATCCCAGAAGTCAAAGACCCTGGATTACTAGAACAGCTCTTCTTGGTGTTGGCCCAACAGAACTGTGGCTGGACCTCAGAGATGAAGCAAGAATTCCCCCATCCACCGCAGAACACCTGGTTTTGAAGAAATCAGCAATTGCGAATGGCAGCAAGGAAGCATTGTAGTGAATACATTTTTCCAAATTTACCTTTTCAGACTTGGCAGTGACTTGGAACTTTGAAAGTTCCTTAAATCACATAATACCACAGAACCCCTACCCTACTACTCAGCACCAAGAAGCTTAAAAATATGGGGAAAAAACAATTTATAATGTATTGCTTTAAAATCATTTTCTGATGAAACCACAGTGAAAGCTATACAGGATCCTAATTAGTATAAATTTGGTATACTCTAGTTTATTTTAGTAGTGGGCTAGCAAGAGGACTGAGGAAAACACGGCAACCCACTCCAGTATTCTTGCCTGGAGAATCCCATGGAGAGGAGCCTGGCGGGCTACAGTCCACGAGGTCACAAAGAATTGGACACGAGCGAAGCAACACACATGGCAAGAGGACTACTATTGTCTTAAGGCCCTGTGACAGTAATAAGGATCATATTAACTTATTATTGCAGCAGGCATTTGGCAAGAAAGTTAAGCAAAATACTTGTACAATAATTTTTTTATCTTGTCCTCGTTAGTTCTATGAGTAAAAACGCTCAAGGACATCCTGCATTCTCAGTTAATAAACAAAATTAATGATCTTTACAAAAATGTGAGAAGGCTCTATTTCAATGGAAAATACAGTGAAATCATCAACATTTTGTCACTCACTCCGCTTGAGATGGGTTGAGTGTGTTATTTCCTACATCTCCTATTGCTATACAGCAGAAAAGGCACCCTCTCCATTCCACCCTTTCTGTGATCCAATTATTTATTTCCTGGTTCACATACAGAAAATGTGGTAAACATTTTATTGACTTTGGACATCACTCTCAACAATACTTTAGCTACTTTGGGATTTGGCAAACAGAAGAAGGAAAAAGAAAAAGGAGATTTAAAGAAGAGAAGAAATTGAGGCAAATAAACTAAAACCAACTGAAGCTTTTTGGCATTCCATTCCCTCTCAATGCCAACAAGTCTTGTTCTAGATTAGGAAAGTTAAACATCTAAAATGTCAACACTTTTATTTAAAGAATCTGGGAGAGAGTCCATGGACCTCTTGGATTCAGATGGGGGTGGGGATATAACATATATCTTACCATAGTAGTTACTTTATTGTAGTTACTAAAAACCAATTAGAAGTGCTTCCCTATGTCCTAGGCCAAATATCATAGATTTGTGTCTATTGTCATGTTCTTGCAACATTCTCAGAGAGGTATCTGTAATTTGGCTTCAGGTCTGCTTCTGGGAGATGGGGGAGATTATACTTGCCCTAATTTGTAGCAAATCTTCAACCATTCATTTTGTAGCTCTCTGACCTCCTCACACCTAATTCAGGTCTTGTCTTCCCAATTCTCTTTAAGAAAGAGGCTGTGTAAAGATATTAATCCCTCTATGAATTGTGTCTCTAGGACCTAGAAAGATTTACACTAGTGTATGTGATGCTAGCCACGTCTATAATTAAAGTATCAGCTGCTTGAACAGGGAAGTACAGAGAGCATGGGAGTCTTCTTTAAGAAGGATGTTCACACTTCTTAGGAGAAATGGGAAGTTTTTAACTTAAATTTTTTAATAGGGAAGGATACAGAGACAGCTGAGAGATAATGATGTTAAAATAGAGGACCAATCTTGACTCAACCTCCCACAGCTCGCAGCCCAATTACAGAAACTACATGAAGACAATGCATGGTACAAAACAGAGCCTGAAGTTCACAAAAACAAACTAAGTAGTACAATTTCAAGTTCCCTGAGGTCCCTGTGTTGTCACTGATTCAAATACACAAAAATTATTGATCTGTAGAATAATTTCTCAGGGAGCTGATGGAGGTCATCATGAAAGCTGTGTATGCCAAGAAATGAAATAGTAAACTATCAGAAATAGAACATAGTAATCACTGTCTCTTTCCACTTCCTGTGTGCATGAAAGTTATGCTTTTTAAAGTCCATTTGGCTGTATTCAGCTTTAAAAAGGAGATGCATTTTGCAGGTTATAAAATACAACACTTAGCTTTAGAGAAAATCTGTAGCACAGCAGGAAAAAGACAAATGAAAGAGACAGAAGCCTTAAAATCTTTACAAATTATGGGTAATTTTTTTTTAATTGGAGGATGATCGCTTTACAATGTTGTGTTACTCTCTGCCATACAACGAGAATCAACCACAATTATACATACACACCCCCCGCCTCCTTGGGCCTCCCTCCCCTCTTGGGAAAGCTTTAATCTCATACATATGTGGAGTAAAAGTATGTTTAAAAATGCCATTATAAAAGGAATCATGTTTCTCCTGGATGCTGTCCACTGACATGGCTGACTAGCTGTCCACATGTAGCACAAAGACACTGACTGGTGGGAGCCAACTCTCACACTCCAACATCGCAACTCGATGCACTAACAGAACAACCAGACCTTGTGATTTGTCACATCAAGCATGAGAAAGGCACCTCCATGGGACTTGAAAATCAATGATGTTTTAGAAAAATCCTCAACCCAGAATAGGAAAGAGAAACATGTGAAGATAAGAACATCAATGAGAATGTGAGCTGTTTTGCTTCTTTCGGAGAGAAAGTGATACTTTGTTGTCATCTAATATGTCCAGAAAAATGGTTAGACTTTGGGAGTCATAGGCCCCTTTGAAAGAATGCTGTAAGTTTTGGATACCAGAATAAAGGTATATGGACACAAAATTCTGAATCTCCAAATTCCCTGGCTTCAAGTCAAGGCATTTTGATTTAGATGTCTGAGAAGAATCCTTCTGAAGCTAGCAAGACAAATATTCTCAGTTACAAAATTAGATCAGAATGAGTTTTATGGGAAGCCTGCCTTGGCCAACAAATGCAAAAATAATGGTCTTGTCCTGAAAGAGTAAAGGAAAAGAGGAGATTACATCTAAATTTTATTAATATTTTAGTTCAGACTTAAATTCAATTTTAAGTCTTCAAATTTAAATTTAAGGGAGGAGAAGGGGACGACAGAGTATGAGATGGTTGGATGGTATCCCCAACTCGATGGACATGAGTTTGAGCAAGTTCTGGGAGTTGTTGATGGACAGGGAAGCCTAGCATGCTGCAGTTCGTGGGGTTGCAAAGAGTCGGACGTGACTGAGTGACTGAACTGAACTGAAATTCAATCTTTAAATGGCGACTCTCTGGAATTAATATAGGCAACCAATCATTGCAACTTTAATATACCAGATGCATCAATGCCATTTCTTAGAGAGAAATTTCTGTTTTCTTAATAGAAACAGAGAGGCTGTAGTTGAAGTTTATTAATGAAGCTAGCAAATGTTAATGGTGAATTACACAGAAAAAAAAATCATCCGAATTACACAGAAAAAGAAAATCATCCATACTGTTTAGAGTTGACCATGTATCTTGAAACTTGAATACCTGCAACCTGCTAAGGAAATGCAACATAGCAAGTCAAAACAAATAACCTAGCAATTGCAAATTGCTGTTCAAATGTGGATTCCAAAATCTTTGCTCATATAATTAATGGGATCTTTATGAATTAATTAACTTAAAAAAATCTTGATTAAGTGCTGAATCATCTAGCACACTATATTAAGCATTGTGTGTGATACAAGAGTATAGTTCACTGTGGAAGACTATACCCCAAATGGAAAAAAGAAAGCTCAAGATCTGAAATTTATCACAAAAAAAGAGAGGTAATGGATGAAAATTCCAAAAAGAAATACAGAAAAATCATACACTACATTTATGTCTGCACATTGTACAGCAACCTCTATGTAATTACCTCTACAGACACTGCTTATTTTTTTCTTTGTGTACAGGGAGAATCAAGGAGTCAAATCCAGAAGATACCCAAGCAGCACTAGAGTACAGAAGCCTGGGAGGAAAAGGGTGAGTGATGGTCACCACTCCTCGTTGGGGGTATTAAGGGCTCTATGCAGATAAGACATCGGCAGTCTTGCTTGCTGGCCATCTTTCTGGCGACTAGTTCTGAAATATAATAGTCTACTGAAACATGCTAAACCCCACTAATCAGGGATTCAGTCCTTGGATCTTTATGGGAATGAAAGCTAGAAGACAGAAGGAGCATCATTAGCATCTAAGAAGTCCCAGGCTGGAGACTAAAAGACCCAGGAGCACAGGTGGGATTCCCACACCCCTTCCTCTCAATGGTTGGACTTTGGAAAAGTGGGAACATCGAGGAAGTGAACTTACTAGGAAGAGATGATTGGCAAACAACATGTCACTTTCTGCTTGATGACTTCATGGAGTACCATGATGATCTTTGGGTAGGGTTGGAGTACACTTCATAAGGACAGGAAGAGTCTTGGAGACTATTAGGTGGTCTTTAAATTGAATATGAAAGAAAGAAGAAAGCAATGTTCATGCGAAATCATAAAACCAGTAACCAGAAAGGTCTGTAGTCATGTCATGGGAAAATGAAGAATAGTTCAGAAGGAGCCACGAGACTCCTATAGGAAAATAATTGGGAAAAGCTTACAAAATAACACTGTCAAGGGTCTCACAGTTATAAAGGACCAGTACAGAGCATGACAATTGAAAAATAAGATGGTAGATACTACCCTGCAATAATTACTGGGAGTTGGTAGTATTTCAAGGAAATATTTGTAAGGAAGGGTACCAAAGAAATATCACTTATCTGTGTGAAAATTCATCAATCTAGGTGGTAAGGGTAATGAACAAGCACTTGAATGAGGATTAACTGAGAGGAAAAGATATCATCTTGCTGATGAAATTCATATTAACAGATTATCTGGCCAAATGGAAGAAATGGATGATATGGTCCTAATTTAGTTTACAATGCTGGCACAGAGGCACAAAACAGTTGTGATGGGAAACTTCAACTTCCCAAATATTTGACTGACAACTCTAAACTGAAACAGAATGTCTGACAAGTTGCTGCCTGTACTGGATAGTAACTTAACTTTTCTATAAAGAGAAGCAGTAACCAGGGACATTGCTGTGCGTGCTTAGTCCCTTCAGTCGTGTCCAACTCTTTGTGACTGTAGCCCATGGACTGTAGCCCACCATGCTCTTCTGCCCATGGGATCTTCCAGGGAAGAATACTGGAGTGGATTGCCATGCCCTTCTCCAGGGGATCTTCCTGACCCAGGGATTGAACCCACATCTCCTGCGGCTCTGCATTTCAGGCAGATTCTTTACCACTGAGCCACCTGGGAAGCTACTTGAATCTAATTTTAAACAACCAAGATATTAGCTAGTGAAGTGAAATAATGAGCCTTGGGTGAAGCTATGATGCCGCTGTAGCACATGATAAAGCCCTCTTAACCATCCTTTACTCACCCAAGGTTTTTCACTATCTTTGTAAAACACACTTGCTGACCCAAAGAGTCTCAAGGCCCAGGTTTGATAGACTTTCTCTAGTACCTCCACTCACCTGCCAAGTCATGTACTTATCAAACATCTGTTGTATTTCCTTCCAAACCTATTCATGCCAGTTGTACTGGATATTGTGGACAAATAAATTAAATATTACACAAACTGACTACATATTAGTACAAAAAGAAAGAATTGTTAACAAGGTTAAATGTTCTGGTAAATTTTGATAGAGGTCTAAAGAGAATTGTTGTTAAATTAAGTTAAAGCAATTCAATAGTAAACATTGTTTGAAAACTTAAAAACCACCCCAAAAAACGGACTTAGATTTTGTGATCACATTTCTTTACAAGACTTGCCCAACTCAAAAAAAATCAAAACTGAAAATTACAAAAATTGTAAATGACACAGAATTATAGATGGTACAAAAAAAATCCCTTTGCCCTACGTCAAAGATTGGTGACTGAATATATTTGTTTCATTAATATATTTTAAGTTAAAATACAATATTCAAATTACATGTATCTTTTTATGATTTTCTATTTTAACTGTCTTTTTGATTAATAGTCCAACTCCATTCCAACAGCATCAGATAAAAGCTCCTGTCCTGGCCCTTTTGATAGCCAGGTAGTGGGTGGTTGAAAATATGATGATAAAAACTAGCCTTCAGGAAGGCAGACTTCAAAAGACTCAAAAGAAACAGAACCAAGACGCTGGGGCAAGAGACTCTGAAAGAGGGTTTAGTAGCACCTTCCAGTCCACATGGTCCGTAATTCTGTCTACACAATCACAGATTGTGATTCCAAGGGAGAAATGATAGGGGTTCCTACATAGCTCTATCACGACCTCTGATTTTGACAGGTTAGGATAAAACGTAGACAGATTGAGACCTCTAATTTATAATAACAACAAAAAGGGTTCTTTTAGTTATGTCAGAAACAGGAGGAACAATCAGGAAGAGATAAGCCAGATGTTCGGCACCAAGGAAATGTTGTTGCTGGAATCATAAAGAGAAACAACTGCTCCACTATTATTTTTATCCTAGTCTTCTCTTCCAAGAAGAATTTCTGGACTTAAAATAGTAGACTAAATATGGTAAGAGAAAAAGAAAGTCCAAGACTGGTAAAGATATTTCAAATGAGAAGTGGAATACTGTAAAATAGCTACAATCCAGTGTACTGAGAATATTCACAATTAAGATTGATAAACTGCTGCTGACCAATAGAGGTGCTGAAAGAGTTGAATGGATAAATGTAGATCTGATTCTCAAACAAAGAAAAGAGGAAGAATAAACGTAGATTTTGCAATCTACAAGACTTTGAGCTTAATTTTAAAACCAGGAAAGATAAGAGTCAATATTAATGGGATGGTTTTAAATTTCACAATTAAAAAATAAATAGCAATAAATAAATGTCAAATTTGAGCAAACTCTAGGAGACAGTGGAGGACAAAGGAGCCTGGAGTGCTACAGGAGCCTTTGCATCCATAGGGTCACAAAGAATCAGACATGACTTAGCGACTGAACACCAACAGCAATAAATAATAGCATCTGTTTCAAAATAGAAGCAACTATCAAATTTATTGGGGAAATAATAGAGGCACTTTTCTAAAAAAGCAGGATCAAAACTAGAATGACTACTATGGAGGAGGGGGACACATTCTCTCCATTCTTTATATTTTCATAAAAGGGAATCCGGTAAAACAGGAAGGAGAAATTGCCTAAAGATGAGTTTAGAGTCCAAGACAAAGAAATGCATTGTTTCTCCTGCCCTGCTTTCTATTGGAATAACTGACATGCAATCAAAACTTTTGAGATCTTTGTAAAAATGTGGCAGCTCTTGGAATTAAATGAGTTTAAGAAAATTTATACAGACAAAATGCATTAGTAATGGTAAATGATGCTGTGAAATTAAGTGCTGTTGTAAAAAGAGGTCTGGCTTTAGAAACAGAAGGACAAATACTGCATGATTCCACTTCAGAGAGGTGCCTAGAATAGGCAAATTCATAGACAGAAATTAGACTAAAGGTTATTATTTAATGGGCACAGAGTTCACATTGGTGCTTAGAAAGGACTAATTCAGATACATTTCTATCTGAAAGAGATCTGAAGATTCAGTTGACTCTAACACAAAGCAAATATTTATTCATTTCATTCAGTAAATAAGTATTAAGGACAGAGATCATGGAATACAAAGAGAATAAGAAAATGCATAAGGTAAAATTTCTGCTCCCAAGAGCTCAGATTACTTACTGCATTACAGAGAATTCAGAAATTCAACATGAGTGTTACATTGTGTATCTATTATGCCTCTTGTTTTAATGCTATAATTTTTTTAATTGTTCACCCTCTTTGACACCCAAGAAGTACTGCTAATTGAATAATCAGAGAGGCACATAAATATTCATGTGTTAGGATGCTCACTAAAATTATTTTTAATAATAAAAATTTTAAAATGATAAAAAATAAAAATAATAATTTAAACATTCAATAAGAGGAGAATGGTTAAATAAATTATAGGCTATAATTTACAGAAGCTGGTATCATCCACAGCCAACAAAACATGCTTTAGAAGGACATTTAGAAGAACATTTGGTGATAAGAGAATTGTTTGTGACATAACATGGAATAGCAATATATAGACTTGTATACAAAATACGATCTAGAGAGATGGCACACTGTACTTCCTTTCAAAACAAAGCAGTTCTTAATCCCATGATAATGCTGTCCTTCAGAGTAACTATCAAAACTGAACCAGTGAGATGAATTGAGAGACCGAGATGGACATATATTATACTATTGATACTATGAATAAATAACTAATGAGAAGCTACTGTATAGCTTCAAGAACCCTACTTAGTGCTCTGTGGTGACTTAAATGTGAAGGAAATCCAAAAAAGTGGGGATATATGTATACATAGAGCTGATTCATTTGCAGTACAGCAGAAACTAACACAATACTATAAAGTAACTATACTCCAATAAAGATCAATTTTAAAAAAATGAACTAGGATAATTCTAAGGGGTGTGAATTGTACATATTCAAGTATAAAATCACAAGTTACAATTTTAGTTTCAGTTCCTAATCTGGAAATTGGGGATGATCATATTTACAGAAAATTATGTATAACTGAGCTTGGATCCCTGCTCTGCCACAGACCAACCATATGTAAGGCTCTTGCAACCAACAGACAGCAACCATCACCATCTCTACTGCCATCATGATAACAGAGTGGAGGCCAAAAAAGAAGCAGTAAGAGATAATTCAGTGGAGTGATTATTTAAAACAACTCATTGAAGACAATCATTTTTCCACCTGCTTGATTTCCCAGATAATTATTTTAAATCAATGGTTATAAAGGTAAGGGACCTCACCCTCAACTCAAGGGAATGTATTATAACTATCGTGAGTGCAGAGGAGTCTTCACTGATTTAAAGTTGATGGTCTCATGATTGACCATCAGTTAGCTTGATGCTGAACAAGGAATCTGAGCCTGTTGGTGAAAAAGTACACAATTTTTCTTTTTAGGTCATCTAGCATTGTTTAGCCTAATAAGATGAAATTTGCAAAAGATAACAGAATAATGAGAAAGAGCTAATGTAATTTATTCCCCACTATAATTTACGCCACATCCTTAAGAAGGCAGGCCGTGGACACACTGACTCTTCACTCCATCATTCTCCCGATATATACTAGGGGCCATTAAACTAGGTAAGAAGATGAATTACTAGAGATGATTATGCATGCCTTCAGCAGTCCATGAAATGTACCCGAGAACAATAAAGATATCTGATGACCTGTCAGGGAGATGCTTATGCAAATGAGAACATCGTGATTATACTTCTGCTTGTTCATCTAAAGGCTATCATGATATATAGACGGAAAAACTTCACTTGCTCTGTAGCATCACAAATAAGAAGCTAGTTTCAGATTAGGATATGCCAGAAAGGAAAATTCATGGCCAGATTCCTAGTTCAGCTGTAAAAGAGGACAATAATGGACATAGATCAGCATCCAAGCTTATTTCCTTTGAAAACAATAATTACATTAGATGACAGTTCTTACTGCTCTCCTGAAATTATAGTATTTGGCACTAAAAATTATTTGTAATCCTCAGAGGTAACATATGTTGCAAATACATATCATCAGCATCTTTCTGCTCCTAAATAATAAACAATATTTCTGACCAGAGTTCAACAACCCTCAAGGTATCCATGAGAATTAAGACAAAAAGAAGATGAGGCAACTGACGGAACTCAGCTAGGTTACTATGAAGCCCAGCCTCTTCCTCACATGGCAATACAGTGACGGTGTTAAGAGCAGGGCCTTGATTTCAGAGGGAATTACCATCCACTACTTAATATACATGTGGCCATAACCACAGACATAATCTCCCTGAGTCTCAGTCTTACCATCTGCAAAGTAAGCATGCTAATAGTACCTATCTCAGAAAGTTATTCTGAGGATTTAAATGAGATAACTTGTGAAGGTTCTTAACACAGAGCCTGTCAGATAATTAAAGGTTTACAAAACAGAAATAGAGTCACGGATGTAGAAAACAAACTTATGGTTACCAGGGGGATAAGGGACAGGGAGGAATAAATTAGGAGGTTGGGATTAACATATGTACATTATTATATATAAAATGGATACCTAAAATGGACTAACTGTATAGCACAGGGAACACTAGTTAATGTTTTGTAATGACCTATATGGGAAAAGAATCTAAAAAAGAGTGGAGATATATATATGGGCTTCCCTGGTGGCTCAGCTGGTAAAGAATCCGCCTGCAATGTGGGAGACCTGGGTTCGATCCCTGGGTTGGGAAGATCCCTTGGAGAAGGGAAAGGTTACCCACTCCAGTATTCTGGCCTGAAGAATTCCATGAACTGTATAGTCCATTGGGTCACAAAGAGTTGGACACGACTGAGTGACTTTCACTTTCACATATATATATGTATATAACTAATTCACTTTGTTGTACAGCTAAACTGACACACACTATAAATCCACTATGCTCCAATAAAAATTTAAAAATAAATAAACAGCAGTTATTATTAGAGGAGATGTCTATTGTCTGATAGCTCCACTTGGATCTCAAACTTATCATGTCTAAAAATTAACCCGTCACTCTCAAAATGTGTTTTCCCCAAACTTCTCTGTATAGTAAGTTGCAACTCCATTCTCTATGTTGCTCAGGTCAGAATACTTGGAGCTGTCCTTGAAGCCACTTTCCTTCCCTCTTATTCTGTAGACCTGATCAGCAAATCCTGGCAGCTCTATCTTCAATATGTATTTATAATCCAACCACTTCTCACTACCTCCAGCTACCCCCTGGTCCAAGGCTTCCCTGAGCTGGATCACAGATCTAGCCTCCTAAGTAAGCTCCAGCTTTCTCCCACTTCCCTCTTACTATCTCTTCTCTACACAAGCAGTCAGAGAAATCAGGTTATTTCATTCTTCTGCTCAAAACTCCCCATGGTTTCTCTTTTCTTTCAGAGTAAATGCCCAAATCCTTACCAGAGCCTCTACGTCCCTCTGTGATGTGGCCCTCCCTAGCTCTCTGCCCCCATCTTCCATTGCTCTTTCCTCTCTAACCACACTGGCTTTCCTGCTGTTCCTAAGACAAGATAAGCTCCTTTCCAAATTCAGAGCTTTCGAACTTGTTCCTCCCCCTGCGCCAGATGCACCTGCCCCCAGACCTTCCTGTTTCCCACTCTAGCACTTCATTCAATGTCACAGAGGGCTTCCCTGCCTCCTTGTCTGAAGTAGCAGCCCCATCACACTCTCCTCTTTTCTGTTCTTATGTTTCTTCACAATACTCACTACCACATGCCATCTTATTATTTATTCGGTTTATTTTTCCACCAATACTTCCATGATAAAGTCCCTTAAGGAGGAGGAAAGTCTATGAAAGTGTTCTAGGTATGAGGCAATAAGGCTCTGAATTAGGAGGATGGCAGAGAGAATGGAAAAGAAGAGATATTTGGAAGGGGCCTTATCTGAGAAGAGTCTGTAAGACTCCACTATTGATTACATGAATTAGAGGAGCTAGCCAACATGATTCTGAGTTTATTATTCTCAGAACACGAATAACCTTAAAGATATAAAGGCATTGTATACAACAGGGTGTTCTCTCTCGAGATGCTGGAAATGCCCATTTTGATGAGTTATGTTTACATAAATGTCTAAGTAAAAAATTTATCACACTACACCCTTAAAGTTTGTGCATTTCACTTTATGTAAGTACTCAGGAAAAGTATACAGAGAAAAGGATATATTAAAAAGTCAGAAAGTTAATTAATAAAAATATGCTTCTAAATTTAATTAAATAAATAAAGTCCCTCAAGAGCAGTTTAGTTTGTTTCTTTCATCTCAACTCATGAAGCAGGGTACATTTTATTTGATGACTGAAAGGAAAGATACATAATGAATGCCTCACCATAAAAAATAGGTCTGTCCCATGACATTTTCTAAGTTCATCCTAAGTAAGGTTCTATAGAGAGGCAATCAATTAAATGACTTGTTTCACTAATAAGAAAACTGAGGCCTATAGGCAAGGCCAAAGTCATATGGTAAGTGTTAGAACCAGGGCTCGCTTTAGCAAGTTCTTCTGCGCTGAGCATCATGCACTTATCCCTAAAGTCCATGCTCTCTACCGAGTTTGGAGCACGCTGTAGTCTCAACTCCACGAACAGTAGAAAATGTGTTATCAGTTCAGTTCTGGTTCAAACCAACTGAAGAAGAATTTTAAGGGAAAGGACTTTATATAACGTACAATTTATCTAAAATCTTTTACTTTGGTTTTAGAATAAATAAGGTAAAACTATTGTAAAGGAATGAGCAGCTAACAATTGAGAGTCCAAGTCTCTAGCAAGGTTAGGTACTTCACAAGGATTAGTGCAGGGAATCCTTACAACCACCATCTGAGGCAGTACTATGACCCCCATTTTACAGCTGAAGAGATGAGGGTCAGTGGAGGTTGCGTGCGCGCATGCTCAGTTGTGTCTGACTCTTTGCGATGTTAGAGAACTTGAAAAGCTTGCACAGCTAGCAAGCGAGGGGTCAGTACCTGAACTTGAGCAGTCAACCTACAGAGCCAATGTTCTGTTGAATCAAGAAAGCTGCAGAGGTAACATGTATTTGAAAGTTTTAAAAGGACTTATCTGCTCTGTAGATTCATTTGATTTTGTCCACGCTTTTGAAAATGGGACAGATACATATTATAAATACCATTTCGAAATTTTTTATTACAAACTCAAACATCTTACACTCATTTGCAATATATATACATACTTCTCCTTTTAATTCACAATGCAAAATTGAAAAAAACATCCTTAGAGAAGTGATGAGTTTAGTCCTCAACAGATCTCAAGACATCAAATATTTTCATGAAAACCATAGACACTAAGTGTTTGTGCTCTCTTTTTCAGACATCCATTGATGTCAATAACTGTAATGATCTGAAATAAGCAAAGTAGTTGTGGTATGCCTCAAGCGTTTCTCATGGAAGTGCCAAAGAACAATACTGAAGAGAGGAAATGCCAAAACAGGAGACAGGCTGGTAAGTAGGTCACAAAGCTGTCATGGGTCAAGAGGCGGCATTCTTTATGGCTCCTCTGGAACTTAGAATTGTAGAGACTACTGAAAATGCAGAAAAATGTAACTTCAGAGAAAATGGGACATCCCAGAGTCTAGGTGACATATAACGCTTTCCAAAGAGTGTTAAGTAAGGCAACTATGTTATTTCACCTGCAACGACACATCACATGCTTCAAGAAGCACTTACAGGACTTGCCCAGTGGTTCAATGGTAAAAAAAAAATCCACCTGCTAATGCAGGGACATGGGTTTAATCCCTGGTCCAGAAAGATCCCACACGCCACAGAGCAACTAAGCCCATATGCCACAGGTACTAAGACCTTGCGCCTAGAGCCCATGCTACACAAGAGAAGCCACCACAATGAAAAGCCTGGACACCACAGCTAGAGAAAGTTCATGCAACAATGGAGACCCAGAGCAGCCAAAATAAACAAATAATTTTTTTTAAAAAAAGAAGCACTTACATTATTTAAAATTCCTAAAAGAGGAAAAAATTATGTATTGGCAATACATCATTTAAGATAAGGGTTTTTTGTCCAACCTTTTATCTTAAACATTATTTAAATACACAATAGCCCAAATGTGATCCTATGAAACTTGGTGCATCATAGAGGGAGAGTGAGTTGGAGGAGGGAAAAAAATTCATAGGAAGGACTATTCTGGAACGAGAAAGTCAGTAAAGATTCCAGATATCCTCTTAAATTTGGCTCTAGAGTCCATAGCAGGAGCCAAGAAGAGAAAATGGGAGAAAAGAAAATGAAGCCCCCCACTTAGTTCTTTTAATTGCTCTCCACTGTGCTCCCTCCTGGCTGGGAGAAAGGGGTGATCATTAAAGTATTAGGGTTCCACATGTTTCCATTTCTTTAAGATAAAATCCAGAAGATACAAGAGTGCAGCATTTCTTTATGAGCTTAAACATTCAAGAGAGGGAAATACAGGGGGAGGAACGATCTCACGGCCTCTTTTATCTGAGTTCATGAAGGAGGAAGTCAAGCACCAGCCATTCTGTCTGCCCACCTGTGTCTGCAATTCTTCAGTAGCAGGAGGAAGTTGTACTTAAGTTTTGAACCTGAGGCTGAATAATACACCAGATTCAAAGGAAAAACTTGCCATTTTCAGGATTTTATGTATAACTCTGAATTAGAGTGTATTCTGGTATGGACTGGAAACTTAAAGCTTAGAGATTTTTGGTTTGGTTTGATAGAAATATCGTGGACTTGATGAAAATAGCTCTGTACCAGGAGTGTGGACACCTGAGTTCCAGTCCTATAGCTGTCATTGCTAGCTATACAAACAGGAGCAACTCAGTCTCTCAGATCACAATTAGGTGATTGGATGAGATGTTTATCTCTAAGGTCCCTTGCAGCTCTATGAATCTTCCACCAGTCTTTATTCAAGAGCAGGAGCCTAAAAGAATTATATGAGCCATAGACATGAGCCTCAAATGTAATTTAAAGTTTCCTAGAAGCACATTAAAATTTTTAAACAGATTGATTTAATTTTATTTTATTTGTACTTAATGTGTTTTATTTACATATGTATTTAATCCAACAGGCTCAAAATCATATCACTTCAATATGTAATTGCTATTAAATAATATTAATGAGACAGTTTACATTCTTTCCTTTTTCTACTAAATCTTCAAAACTTGATACATGTTTTATACTTGCATCATATCTTTATTTGGATTAGAGGTATTTCAAGTAGTCAATAGTCAAGTTTAGAGGGTGTGAATTTTTCTTACCTAAGGATATAGCTTACCTTCAAAGTGAGATTACATTTAAAGTAGAAAAGCTATTCATTAAAACATTAGGGTCAACATATTGAGATGTTAGGGAAGAGATGGTCAACAAAGTGATAGGACTTTTTATGGTAATTGCTAAATGGAAGGATACAGAAGGAAGCTGTGTCATGTGGGAATTCAAGGGTTGGGCAGAAATGACGTATACCACCTCCAGGCCCAGTCAATAAAATGTTTGCCCCTAATTCAACACTGTCCCTTTTCTCTTATCTACAGACATATGCAATGTGTTCAGTTAAGGTCCCTGTGGTCATAAGAATAGTGGAGTCACTAGATCAGGGGTTCCTAATCTGGGGTCTATGGATCTTTATGGGATCTTCAGAGAGAATTCAGGGAGTCTAAAAGTGGAATGGGGGGAAATAACGTCTTTACTTTTATCAACTTCCAACTTGAATTCATCATTTCCTTCAATTATGAATGTAGGCAAACCACGGTAGAATTTAACAGAGCTTGTGACCTCATCCTCACCAGAGATCACAGATTCTTCCCAGCACATTTCATTAACTGCACATCGTACAATAGCACTTCATCAATGTGACAGCGGTCATCAGACCCTCCATGGGACCTTATCATTGAATGCATTAATAAAGAAGCACATATATTATTATGTCACAGGTTTTTAATATATTTTGATATCTGTGTTTCAATAAAATTGGTTTCTTTTGTAAGCCTAGGTATTTTTTTTAATTTAAAAATGTTACTATGAGAAGGAGGTCCACAGATTTCGACAGACTGCCAGAAGGTTCCATGGCACAACGCACTAAAGAGAGAGGGTCTGGGTCCTTGAATGACCCTAACTCCCTTTTCTATCCCACACTGAATCATATTGGATTGTGTAATGAGTGAGAAATAAATAATTATCATGTCAAGTCACTGATATGTGAGGAGAACTCAGCAATTAGCCCACTGTAGTGTACAACTGAAATGTGGCTTCAGGCCAATGGCAGTTGGTTACAACTGCAGCCAGATTCCATGCACTGAAGAGACGGGCACTGGCAATGATGTGCTGGTAAGTTCAGTTCAGTTCAGTCGCTCAGTCGTGTCCGACTCTTGGCGACCCCATGAATCGCAGCACACCAGGCCTCTCTGTCCATCACCAACTCCTGGAGTCTACCCAAACCCATGCCCATCGAGTCGGTGATGCCATCCAGCCATTTCATCCTCTGTCGTCCCCTTCTGCTCCTGCCCCAAATCCTTCCCAGCATCAGGGTCTTTAAACTGAGTCTCAAAGGAAAAAAAAAAAAGATCTACCATGGCTGATTTTCAACTACCAATACAATGGCACTGAACTCTGAATTAGAACGGTTGCCCAGACTCACGCTTGCAGCCAGTGTGAACTGATTCCTGGCCCGTCATTGGAACTGCTCTCCCCATAACAGTTCCTAGAAAGCTGTCTTGCTATTGATGTCCCCTGGCTGGAGGGGAAGGATGTATGCAGAATCTTGAGAATAATTGCTTAAAGGCTCCTATTTAAACCATCGTGTCTGACTTTTTCATAATGAATAAATAAAGCAGAATACCTTAGTTGCAGCAATTTGTACATTCCACAAGCTGTTGAAAAGAATCTAATTAGTACTAATTACAACACTAGAGTGTCCCAACAAATTATAATGCCATTGTTTCTGTAGAGGCATTGTGTTTAAACACTCTGAAACATTAATTAGTCTACAGAACAAATGTGTGAGATAGGTATTATTCAGCAGTGTCTGAAAGCCAATTATTTACTCTGGGAAAGCCTGATACTGTTTCTGATAGTAAAAACAAATGGACAGTAGGACTGGGAAATCCCAGAATCATATGAACTTCATTTCTGAACTCCTTTTATTTCACTGAGCATTACTGCTGTCTCCATTTTACACAAGAGGAACTGAGCACAGCCCGTTATCAGATCCAGAACCTACAGAGAATCCAGCCTCAGACTCAGCAAATCCTCAGGAGATTATCATGCTTGTTTTTCTAATTTAAAACCTCCCTTTATGAGTCTTTTGTGTCTTACTTTCCAAATATATTTTCTTTTAGAATGAAGAAGTTGTTTAAAGGTACCATTTTATTAAAGTTAAAGTGACCTACTATGCCTGCTTTCACTTATTTATAAATTCCCTATTATGTTTGCCAACATGTAGACAAATTTTACTTTCTGGATTAAGCTACTTAAAATCTCATCTACTGAAAATATTAACTTCAAAATACAGACAAATCATTTAGAATTAAGCTATGGAATCAAGGGTTTAGTAAATGTTTCAATCTCGTTTAAAGTAAATGAGTTGGCTTCCTTGGTGGCTCAGTGGTAGAAGCCATTTGCCAGTGCAGGAGACATGAGTTCAATCCTGGTCCAAGGAGCACAATCAAAAATCCCACTTGCAATGATAAATAAGAGTAAGTGAATAACTCACTGTTCAAATCTTATCAAATTGATGCTCCTTTTTATCAGAAAGGAGCTATGCGGACAAGAAAAAGCTATATGGACCACACTTGCAATTTCTGGAACCATTTCCTTCTCCAAGGGATCTTCCCAAGCTAGGGATCAAACCTGCATCTCCTGCATTGCCTGGCAGATTCTTTACCACTGAGTACATTTCAATTAATGTTACTAATTTAATCCCTCTTTACAATGAAACTACTGGAAATATTTATACTCCAGATATTCAGTTCAGTCCCTCAATTGTGTCCCACTCTTTGTGACCCCATGGACTGTAGCACGCCAGGCTTCCCTGTCCATCACCAACTCCCCGAGCTTGCTCAAACTCATGTCCATCAAGTTGGTGATATCATCCAAGCATCTCATCCTCTGTCTGTCCCCTTCTCCTCCCACCTTCAACCTTTCCCAGCATCAGGATCTCTTCTAAGAGTCAGTTCTTCTCATCAGGTGTCCAAAGTATTGAAGCTTTAGCTTCAGTATCAGTTCTTCCAATGAATATTCAGGACCAATTTCCTTTAGGATTGACTAGTGTGATCCCTTACGCCAGATATTGCACAATATTATTAACGTTGCGAGTGAAATTTACCTTTATTCTAACTACGTCTGTTTTGTTTAGACCATTATTCAGGCTTCCCCAGTGGCTCAGAAGTAAAAGAATACACCTGCAAGGCAGGAGACACAGGAGATGCAGATTCGATCCCTGGGCCAGGAAGATCCCCTGGAGGAGGCAATGGCAATCCACTCCAGCATTCTTGCCTGGAAAATCCCATGGACAGAGGCTACAGTCCGTGGTTTGCAAAGAATCAGACACAAACGAAGAAACTGGGCACACACACGTTATTCAGACATACCTATCTAACTCACTCAGCATGACTTACGTAGGAAATAATTTTAAAAACAAGCATCTTCAATCCAAATTAGGAAAACTTCTGAATTCTTAAGCTAATCCTAGAAATTGTCACCTGTCCTGTGTGAGACCCCAAGGTAACGGTACAAGACCACCACTAACAATGGCCTTTTTGAAAGAACATCCACACTTTCCCTTCATTTCACAGTCAATCCTGCTCATGTGTCCTGGCCCCAGACCAGCCCCATCTCAGCAATTCTTCATGAAGATCTGCTCCACTCCTCTTCCAAACCTACTGAGAACGTTGGTAGCAGGTAGTACAGCTACATTCTCCAACAGCTGTTCCAACAGACCCAAAACACAGTATTCATATCGTTCTTTCCTAGAGACTTGGAGACAAGAATTATTTCTGTGTTCCATTTCTCTCCTCATTGTGTTCATATTTTCCTCTACTTTGGCACATGGAACATATTTATAAAAAACTGTCTTAACACCATTGTCTGCTGATTTCATCATGTCTGTAATTCCTAAATCTGTTTCTATTGAGAAATTTTTTTTTCCCTTTTGCATTTGCCTGGTAATTTTTTATCAGATGCTGGGTATTGTGAATTTTACATTGTTGCATATATATTTTACTGTATTCCTATAAGGAATATTGGACTTTGTTCATGCATGCAGTTAAGTTACTTAGGATCAATTTGATCCTTTTGAGGTTTGCTTTCACATTTTTTTTATTAGAGCATTTTTTTTATTAGAGCAGGTTCAGACCAGAGTTTAGAGTTAATTTCTGTTCACGACTACTGAGGACTTGGAGAAGGAAATGGCAACCCACTCCAGTATTCTTGCCTGGAGAATTCCCATGGACAGAGGATCCTGGCGGGCTATAGCCCATGGGGTCACAGAGAGTCAGACACGACTAAGCGACTAACACACACACACACACACACACACACACACACACACACACACACACACACACACTACTGAGGACTCCACACAATGCTCTAGGTATTACAAGATCTTTCTCTTATATTTTGCTGATGTTGTGGTTTTTCTAATGTCCTTCTATTTGGGATGGTGGGGATGTAAACTATTTCTAGCTCTGGATGGCCTCCAGGAACCATTTGACTCTATAAAATCAGATACACGTGGTCTTCTATTCTAGAAAATGGTCTTATATTATTTCTCTGCTAATTTTCTCCTCTTCATTTTCTTTGTTCTCTATTTCTGAGAACTTCAGCGTCAGACATTGAAATTTTTGAATTGACTCTTTAATTTTTTAATATTTTTTAATATTGCCTCTTCGATTTCCTATCTTTTGATCTTTTTGTTCTATTTTTGCAAGACTTGCTCAACTTTGTTTTCCAAAACAACAACTAGATTTCTAAATTTCTTGATCATTAGATTTTTAATTTCCAAGAGATAGTTCTTATTCTACCATCATCATTTCTTGCATTGTCTTGCAACCTGAACTTGTTTTCCATACTCAATACTTCTCTTATTTTTTAGGATATTCACTATAAATTTTTTTTCTCCTTTCATTCATTTATTAAGCAAATATTTATTGGTAACAAACCATGTATCAGACACTGATCTCTCAAAACAAAGACCCTGCTCTCATGAAGGTGAAAGTCGGTGATAGGCAGGCATTGAAAAACTAACAAACACATTTTATTAAAATGTTGGTTGGTAATGAGTGCTATGAGGAGCCCCTCTACCAGAACACTCTCTCCCTCGCTCACTACGCTCCACCCACACCACCCTTTCTTCCGTTCAAGTTTCTTTTTCTCCTTCCCTTTCTATACACTGTTTTCTATACTCAAAATATTCCTGATCCTGCTGAGCACTCTATCTTCAGTGTCTCTCATCTCCTTGCCCTACCATCAGTTTTCCAATTTCACTACACTTTCTATTCCATTCATAACATTTATCAAAATTTGTGATGTTGCCTACTTACCACATAATAGCCATTCATGCTTCTTCCTTGTCAAGTGAGCCCGATTTTGTTCAGCTGTTGTTATAGGCAGGGACTTCAGAGAAGATAGGGCCTGGCCCCAGCCAGGGGTGATTCTGGATTAGTCTAACCAAATCGTGATCATTCCATACTATTGCCAGCGATGCCTCAGGAAAGAATGCGTGACCCAGTTCCGATCTGTGGGTCACATATCAAGGGAAGTCTGCTATGGGAAGCTGGAGAAAGTTTGCTCTTATAAAGAGACTAAAAAAACAGTCCTGTTCTCAGCTTCTGGGACATTGCTTTACTCAAGAATGTGGTGTCTTTCGCTACTCTAGTCATCTTTCAACAGCAGGAGAGCTAACCCACAGAGAGCAGAAAGATAAAAATAAGCTGACTTTTGATGATATCACTGAGCCACTAAATTAGTACTATCTTCATGCTTCTTTATGTTCCAATGAGCTCTACTTGAGAAATATACTAGATAATGAGCTTCAAACATCAAAGAGACATCAACATAAGGACTGATGAATTAAGTGACACTTACATGGAAAACAAGGAGTAAATGAGAAAAAAAGAGTATAATGTAATGGTTGTATGTTCTGATACAGCAAAATCATAAAATAAAATTGGAGAATTGTGATGGCATGTATAAAACTTTTGTTACTAGTTCTTCTTTTTAATTTATTTTTTAATTGGAGAAAAATTGCTTTACAATGTTGTGTTGGTTTCTGCCATACAACAATGCAAATCAGTCACAATTATACATCTATCACCTCCCTCTTGAGCCTCCCTACTAATTCTTAAAATGGTTTGTTCAACAGTTTTCTGCAATCATAATTGATGGTGGTAATATTCACATTATTGTCTGATACAGTTGCATGTATTAAGTGGGATAATGCAGAATTTGAAGGTATTTAATTCCATTATCTATTGTGACTTTGAGAACCAAGAAAAAGGAGATATAAATATAATGTAGGAGATACAAATTTTTTTTCATAGTTCTATCTATTAAAATGGTCCAGAAACAACAGCCAACCCAGTTGGCCTCCCTAAGCCCAAACTGTCTTCTTAAATACAATTTTCCATTAAGAGAAATCAGGGATTCTTTTAGACATTGCTTATTGCAAGTATGGGATAGGAAATAAACATGATGAACCAAGAATATTTTGACCTACCAGAAGACAAGAAAGCTATCAAACACTACTAGGGTAATTTCAAAAGGACTCAGGAGCCAACTTGAAAAGGCTTTCATTGCCATTGACGGGAATTTTCAATAAGGATAAGAATTTTCAGTAAGGATAAGAATTACAACAAGCTCATGAGTTCATAATATTTTTAAGTTAATTAATAACCTTCAGAGGATGATAGGAAACCCAAAATTATCTTGAAAGCTGATAAATAAAATGAAAGGGTAAAGTTTTTTATTCTGCCTTTCCTATGTGAACTATCATGTGAGGTCACCAAATAGTAAATAAGGAAGGTAGCACTACATAAAATTAGTCAAGCTAATACATGAAAACAAAATGACATAATTAGAATATCACCCTTCTTCAATCCCAGAGATATTAATGGGTCCCAGCAAAGAGCATCAGTAACCGCTAAGTGAAAACAAAAGTCACTCAGTCGTGTCCGACTCTTTGTGACCCCATGGACTATACGGTGCATGGAATTCTCCAGGCCAGAATACTGCAGGGGGTAGCCTTTCCCTTCTCCAGGGGATCTTCCCAACCCAAGAACTGAACCAGGGTCTGCATTGCAGGCGGATTCTTAACCAGTTGAGTCTGCTAACATCACCAAAAGAGACAACCAAATGTTAGGCGCCTCCAAATGAAGAACACAGCACCACCTATAGCTTTGACAAAAGTATTAATTCTCAACCTGATCACATCTCAATATCCCTCTGTCAATTTGTAGAAAATATAGGAGAAATGTGTGGAATGGCACCATGAACAATTTCCAGACTGTGGAAAACCTACACGTCCAATAGTCCAGATCTGTCAATACATCATTTGCAAGTAAAAATTAGATACATAAGGGAAACCTGTAGGTTAAAGGAAACTTAAGACAGAGATTTTTATAACGGGCAAGACTAAACTATAGTGTTTAAAAATACATTGTTGGGTGATAAAACCATACAAAATGTAAGGAAGTCATTACTATACAATCTAGGATGACTAGTGTGGTCATTTGTTCTATCGGCAGCCCCTAAGGAATCACAACTCATGGTATTCACGACTTTGTGGAGTCCCTTCCTCTTGCATCTGAACTGGCCCTGAGACTTGCTTTAACCAATAGAATATGGCAGAGTGATACTGTGCTGTTTCAAGGCTAAGCCACAAAGCCATAAAAAGCTCTGGTCTTTGCTTTCTTGCAAACTCTGACCTAGCATTTTATTTTTTCAGTAAAGAAAAAATAGTTGCTGCTGCTGCTGCTAAGTTGCTTCAGTCGTGTCTGACTCTGTGCGACCCCATAGGCGGTAGCCCACCAGGCTCCCCTGTCCCTGGGATTCTCCAGGCAAGAACACTGGAGTGGGTTGCCATTGCCTTCTCTGAAAATAGCTAGTTTTATTCAAATTTATTTGGCACTAGGAGCAGAATATATCCTTAGGCCATAAAGGAGAGCAATTCTCTGTTTCACAATTTGGAAACTTTTAAATAGTATTTTCAATTACGAGATCTATTCTTTTCATTCATCTCTCAGATGAGCAACGCAAAATAATAATAAAAAAATTTTGTTTACCCTCCTCAAAAATCAATCTTTATTTTTCTTCTGTTGAAGGAACTGTGCTGTCAACAGTCAGCTGTCAATCCATGAGGCAGCTGTAATTAGGATGGAGAATCTGACCATGGGGAATGACTTCATGTTCTTTTTAATTTTGCCTTGTTAAAGATAAATTAATAGATAAAACTGATAAAATTAATTTTTTAAATTTTTTAATCTAAAAAAATTTTTTTAATTTGAAGATAATTGCTTACAGAGGCATGTTGTGTTGGATTCATGATTCAATATGAATCAGTCATAACTATACATATATATTCCCTCACTCTTGAGCCTCCCTCCTCCCCACCCCTATCCCATCCCTTTAGGTCGTCACAGAGCACCAGGCTGGGCTCCCTGTGTTATACAGCAGCTTCCCACTAGCTATCTATTTTACATATTGATCTAACATTTTAAAATTCAGGACCCTGTTGGAGAGACCAGTACCTTCAGGACTGAACAACAATCTCTAGGAGTAGGGTTTTTTTTGGATATTACAGAGGGGAGGCTTCTGAAGCTCTTTCCATTTCTTAACCTGTGTGATGGCTACAGGATATTCACCTTATAATGATGCACTAAGCTATGAATTTGTTTACATGGTTTTGATGCCTATGTTTTATTTTTAAATAAAAATAGTTTTAAGGAAAAGAAAAAAATCCCCATGGTTTGACATAGAGACATTTACCCTTCTTCCAAAATGCCTTTGGACTGTGGACTTTTTATTTATTTATTTTTAGACTATGGACTTTTAAAAAAGCACTCAAGGCTCCTAGTTTAAAACTTCTGATTTATTCTGATCTATCCACAGCAACATCCAAACACACCAAGCAGAGAAATATAAACTTCTTTGGATCTTAGATCTTGCAATTTGTAAAACTGAATTAATTTCCTTCATATACAAATCTTTTCTTCTCTCCTGTGAGAAAAAACATATAGTACAAAAAAAAAGAAGCACTTCTATAAACTGGCTTGCATTTTCTTACTGGCAGCAACTTGCTAGTCTCTTTTTAAAATGAGTTTTCCAGCTTCAAAGGAGAAAATGTGTATTACATTTGGGATTGTGTGTGTGCATGTTTTAGTTTGGAACTGTTAGAATTTTAGCCCTCATGTCACATTTTACTAAAGTGCTTTAAAACAGATTGTAGCAGATGAATTGTGCTTTTTTATTCTCTTGTCTTCCTTTTCATTGTTATCCTCACCTCTGACTTCATTTTCCATTTCAAAAGGCAAGTAGTTGTAGGTATCTTTTTTTCTTAAAATAGTGTTAGCTAGCTTCACTGACAAAAAAATAAAATAAAATTGCTGGTTAACGGATAAAAATTCACTGCTATACAGCACATAAAATATTTCGTAAAACTTTCACAGTCCATTTACTTTGAATTAGAAACTACTGTCACAAATTGTGCTCCTGCTATTGCACGTCTTACCTGGGAATCCAGTTCAGATCATCCCAAAGAATAACACAGTAAAACCACAATCAGTTCAATAGTTCACAGCAAGATAAATAAATAAAAATCACTATTGTCATCCTAGAAGTTACTATTACAAAAAATAAATAAATAGATAAAATTTTAAAATCACTATCGTCATTCTAGGAGTTTCTATTACTAAAGCACTCTTGAGGAAGTGGTTCTCTCATAGCAAATGTCCATAGGAGAAAAATGTGTTTCATCAAGACCAGATCTTGATTTAGCATCTGACTCTATGAATTCATCAAAGCATGAATCGGGGCTCAAGAGGGAAGACCACTCTTTTTTCCACAAGTACAGGAGAAAACGTTGGTTTGTCTCAGCCAAGTGTTCTTATTTTTAATGAGATTTCTTAGATTAAAAAACTCAATTCACATTAAATTCTTCAAGTCTTGATTTCCATTCACAAAGACTAAAGGTAGCAGAAAGTAATAGTTTCCACCAGAAATTCCCAATCTGCAACCGTTTTCCTAATGCAAAACTCCTGCTAGCTTCATTAGTAGATGGGTATTTTTAAAACTAAGATATAATTTAGATGCATATTATCAATACACATTTTTGCATTATTTATACCAGGTCCTCTCCTTCTTTTCTCCCATCCCTGCTATTTCCACCTGAGGCACTGCAATTTCCCACTTCTTAGGAGAACTCATTCATTTCTACAAATTAGGAACTGAGACAAATACTCATGCTATAATTCTTACCCACTTCCTACTTCAGTTGGATTAATTTTTCTTACAGGGGATCTAGGAAGGCACTACACTTGGTGTACTGGCTAATATGCTTTGGGCCATAACAGAAGACAATTATATTAGTTAGAAAGAGTTTAACAGTGAATAATAGTAATAGCACAGGGAACACTGGCTTAAGTAATATAGAAGTTTATCTCTCCCTTATTATGGTCCAGAGGTAAGCAGTCCAAGGCTGGTACGGAAATTCTACTACATGAAGTCCTCAGGACCCGGGCTCCTTTTGTCCACTTACTTCATTTTGCATGAATTCCTTCTTAAAGGACACCCCATAGTCCAAGATGGCTTCTCCAGTCATGTTCGCAATCTAGCCAGCAGTATGGAGGACAACAGAAAGAAAGGCACACCCTTTACTTTTAAGATCACTTTCTGGGGATCACATACAACACTTCTACCTACATCCCATTAGCCAAAACTCAGTTACATGACCCTATCTAGTCTCAAAGGAGACTCCAACTAGGTATCTTTATTCTAGGGGTTCACGTGGCCAGCTAATACTTTGAGTTTCCATCATTTTAAAAAGCCAGAGAGTATTATATTAGGGGATAACTAGCAGTTTCTACCAGCCCAACTTGTATCTGTCATAACAAGAAGTACCCAAAAGTAGGGCAGGCAGTCAGTGAGGTTTGTTGGGCTCCAACTTCTCCTCTCTGAGGCTGCCTTGGCCTGGCACAGCTCCACGTGTCGCCTCTGTCTTAAGCTAGCTCCCTTCCTGCTCCTCAAGACAAAAACAGCAGTTCTAGGCATCATATTTCAGATGCAACAAAATTCAAAAGAACAGGAGGAAGGATGTATCTCTTCCCTCTGTCCCCTTTTGAAAAGGGAAGAAAATTTTCTTAGAAGCAGCTGGCAAAGTTCCCTTCAAGTCTCAGGGGCCAGATTTCATCACAATCCCATGCTTTGTACACAGTTGACCCTTGAACATCATGGTGGGGGGGGATGGGTGTGAGGGGTGCCCACCCTTCACACAGCTGGCCCTCCATATATACATTCCTTGGTAACAGCAGTTTCTCCATATCTGTGATTCCACATGCTCAGATTCAACCAACTGTGAATCATATAGTACCGTAGCATTTACTATGGAAAACAAATCTTACCCATGAGTTCAAACCCATGTTGTTCAAGGGTCAACTGCAGTCACTGACAAGAAGACACCACCATGATAGGCAGGGACACATCAGTACCCACCTCTCAGAAGCCATAAGTGGGGTTAACCTCTCTGAAACAGAGGGCTGCACAGAGGTTCAGTACCCTAACAAAAGTGGGGTTCTGTTATGAAAGAGGAATGGGGAAAGGATGTTGGGGTGGCATCTAACAGTGTCTACCACACTCTGTATCCTAAAGTTCCATACAGTTGACCTTTGAACCACACGGGTTTGAACTCTGTGGGGCCACTTATTTTTTTCAATAGTAAATACTATAGCACTATATGATCCACAGTTGACTGAATCTAGGGATGTGGATCCATGCTCAGTGAGGAACCACAGTTATGAGGGCCTACTATAAGTTATACACAGATTTTCGACAGCACAGAGGGTCTGCACCCTTAACCTTCCTGTTGTTCAAGGGTCAGCTGTACTATTACTAGATATAAACTGATCTCTAAGATCAGACCAGTTCTTATACGCATCTTCCACCAACAAATTACAAGTGAAGAAAAAGCAAATGTGTAGACTAGTAACTACACATCTAGGTTGTGTAGACCACAAACTTCCTAGTGTCCATTCACCTGGTCCTAGGCAGACTTTTCATTCCAGATACTATAATCAGCATGAATTTCACATTTCAGCTGCCTGAGTTAGCCCTTATGGTATAAATAGGAGAAAATTTCCCTGAGAGAAATACATGTTGTTTTTAAGATGAAACTCATTTCTTACTTTATAAGCATCAGATCCCTTATGAGTATTTCAGAAGAAGCCACTTTACAGGTTCAGTGTGGCTGACAATGCAATAGTAAGGCTAGGTTTTCCTGACTATCCGCTGCTGCCAGGCCTGGAGGTATCCTCCAGTATTCTCCCACCTCCACCAAGAACCCATGCATCCTTCAATTCTCAGCTATAGCACTGAATTTCCAGTGTTTTCCTGGCCCTCCATGGGACATATGTGGGAGAGTTTTCAAGTTTGTTTTCTTTTGATTCATTAACAATTCAACGGCAATTTTTTTAAGGAAACAAAATTATTGCCTTAACAGGAAAACACTGTTTTTGGAAGCTGTAGTTCACTTTTAGGCATACCAAATGTTTGAAAGGAAAAGAAAACAAGCCAGAAAAGGAAAAAAGTGCCCTAAAATGACCACTGATGCTTGCATTATATGAGCTTTCTTTTTCCTTAAAGACAAACCCTTTTAGGTCACTACTAAAAAGCATTTCTGAAGGCTAACGGATGACACCACCCATGTGATTACAAATTGATCTTAGTATTATTTACGAATAGCATCATTTTATCAAGGGACATTACTCAAAGACTTATAGACACTATCGTCAAAATGTATTCTGTCCTTAAGAAACATGAGCCAGTTAGTAATTTCAAAACTAACATCTTTAGTGACAAAGTAACACCTTGAACACTTCTGACATCCCCTTACCTAGAGATTGACTAAATCCTAAGAAATAATGTACTTTTGAAATATCCATGTGACAGAGATCACTATTAACACAAAGTTTTGAAGCACACAAACCAAATGGCAGCTGTTAAATGATTTGCCGAAAAGCCAGTGCTGATTCAGAATCATCAGCCTACTAAAATACAGCTGGTCACAACACGTACAAGATTAAGTTAACAAAATTCACTGCAAATGTGTTGACTAGTTATTCTCCATGTTGGCAAAGTTTATTAAGCTTGAAGGAAAGTTATTGTCTCAGCCACAGAAGCTTTCAAATCCATAATATTTCACCGGCAGCTACTTTATGAGAAACAGGTCATAAAATTGTGTTTAAACTTTACCATCATACTTTCAATTGTTCTGCTTACGATTAAATCAAAGCTTGAGAATATTTATGGGCTAAAGGATGGGCAAAGCACTGAAGACAGGGTTATGGTTTTTTTTTTTCAGGGATCTGGGGTTTCAAAACCGTCAGGAAATCACAGCCTCATGACCTTCTTTTGCTCATGCACTAACAATTCACAACACCATGCATTTTTCCAGTGCTGTTTTCTCTTTTTGGCAAGACTAGTATTCTCAAACGAGGAGACTTCTCATTTTCTCTGGAGGTATTCTAACTTTAACTCTTCTCTTGCCTCCACCCCTACATATTTTGAAAGTGCCCTCCCAAACAATGAGGAGATATACGAGAACAAGACTAGAGGATGTAATGACTGTCACACAGTCTGTTATAGTTTTAATGCATTCAGAACGCATTTATTACCAATCCTTCCTGTGCACTAGCTAGCTCGTATTTTTGTATGTGTAATAATTTGATTTCAGGATGAAAAAGGTAACACATTTTCTTATCACATGAGTACAATGCTAGCATCAGCAGCAATAACCGTGGTAACCATGAAGTCTTCTTCAAGCAAGTTAACCCCTCATATGGCTGGACTTCCAATGATTACTGTAGATGGCCATGCTACAACTTTATGTGTTTCTAAGCTTTTCAGTGAAATACAGTTTTATAAAATAAATGCCATAAACCTATTTTGCTAATAACTAAATGCAAGCCCCTTCTCACAATGTTCTATTACATTGTTCTTTCAGTCCCCTACACACTGATATCAACAATAAGCCTGTAGCCAAATTTGTAAGACTAAGGCACACTTAGTTTAGCTTTTTTTTCTAATATAAATAAATCATCTTTTCCCCCATGTTAAATAAACAGCAAAGGAATACTTGACCAAGTTTTGCTCCCTGACAGTATGGGCTGTTGGTGATCATCTACCTCCGAAAGCAGCAGAGCAGAAGTCTGGAAAATCAATTAAATTGCTCTCACGTGCCCTGATTTGATATTCTTTTTAAGTGGTTTTCAATGTTGTGGTAACTGCAAGCAAATACGGAATAAGCACACTAAATAAATCCTTTCCTCCTAGGAAATAGTTCAGGGTCCAGAAAGAGGTATCAGAAAGAACTTAATTTTTTTTTAACATAATTAGGACAAAACCTAGAGTATAATACTAGTTTAGCAGTTATTTATAAAGCCAGAAAAACAAATTTGCGAGCTAACCAACTGTTAGGTAGTGGTTGTCGGCAAGGTTTGTGGGGGAGGGAAGAGAAAGAGGCCAATTTCACCCAGGAGATAAAGAGTCATGATTTCCTGCAGTTTCAGCTCAGTTTGGGTTTTGTTTTCTTCTGCCTCACACTCTTTACTGTATCACTGTTTCCCTTAAAGTCTCTCAAGTGTTTCTCTCCGTCTACAACTTCAGCCACTGTTACACAACACGCATGTTCCTCTTTCGCCTGCCAGTCCCCCTCGCCCCTCACCTCCCCTCCGGGAAGGGAACAACCTGGGGGAGGAATGACTTTGGCCTTCCTGCCTCTGATGAAACCATCCCACAAGTGACATGATGAAGCTCAAGTGAAGCTGTGGCCGACGCTGCGCGTTGCAAAACCCGGCCAATATCACCAGGAGGGGAATTCAGCTCAAGAGGCCGGGAATCCCCAGGGAAATCTCTAGAAGCAGGGGGGTATCCCCCCGTTCTCTTTTCGGCAAGTTCAGAAAGGGCTCGGAACTGTGTGCCAGGCCAGGTATAGGGGGGCGAGGTGTTGCTGGGCGGGGGGCGGGGATTGGGGGTGTGCAGAACAGACACGGAAGACCGCAGAGTGGAGGAAACGGGGGGGGTGGTCCCCCTCTCCGCAGCCCGCACCTGCGTCTCCCAACCGTCCGGCGGCGCGTCCGAAGCATCCCGAGCCTATGCGCCCTGGACCCGCGCACCCCACCCCGACCAGGGCGCTCCGGCGAGCTGCCCTCCGGCGGGGGGACCCCCGTGGCTGGGGAGGGGCGGTGCGCCCCGGTCATCCCCGCGCCCGCAGCTCCTGAGCCGGCCGTGGAGGGCGGGAGAGCGGCGGGTACCGCGCGGGTTACCCACTCCGGGACGTGTGCCCGGGCGCTCTGCCTGGCCCCAGGCTCCGGGCGGACCCGCCGCGCTCCCGGGAAGCCCCCGGCGGGCGTACCTCGGATGTAGGCGCACTTGCTCTCGTCCAGCTGGCTGGAGGCCGAGCCGCCCATGGTGACGGTGCCGGAGGATGCGGAGCGCCGCGGCTGCCCTGGCGGGAGGGACTGACGCTCCCGTCGGCGCCCGCTGCCCGCTCCTGGAAGTTGGTGCAACGGCGATCCGGGCTCTGCAATTAAAGGGCAAACTTCCTCCGAGAGGCGCGGCCTGCCGGGGCGCCTCCTCCGGGTCCGCGCCCTCTGAGGATCTGTGGGCCGGCCCGGAGCTGTCTTCCCGCCTTCGCTCCACGGGTGAGCTCCGAGGGGATGGCGGGTCTGGAAGGACTTTTCCGGCGTCGTCTCTTCTCTGGCTTCTTATTTTCACCTTGGGGTCAGAGGACGGTTTCCCTGGTGACCGGACACCTCTGAAGCTGGAACCTTCCCCCTCACCTCTCAGGAGGTGGACGTCAAGCGCCTCTTGCTTTGGTACCAGAAGCAACAGTTCTTCTCAAGCATCACCTAAGAACTTGTTAGAAATGCAAAATCGAGGCACTTTTCCCCTCTACACACACACACACACACACACACACACACACACACACACACACACACACACACACACACACACACACACAAGACACAACTGAGCGACTTTCACTCACACACACAGAGTAGATGGATAAGAACCTACTGTATAGCACAGGGAACTCTACTCAATACTCTATATGGGAAAAGAATATATAAAAAGGGTGAATACATGTTCCTGTATAACTGATACACTTTATTATACACCTGAAACTAACACAACATTGTAAATCAACTATATGGCCAATAAAAATTTAAAAAAAAGAAGAAGAAGTCGAACCAAGGAGGGAATGGAGGATGAAGGGAGAAAGAGAGAAATAGAAAAAAATAGAGAGAACCTAAGGCTGGATCCTACAATAGGCTCACAGTCCAGCAACTTCTTGAGATTTGATCAAAATCTGTTGTTGCATCTTTAGATTCCTTTCCTTTCCTTGACAAACTAGAAATAATTCATTAGAAAGGGCACTTATTCTTTTCCAACAACCACTGTTTAGCTTGGCAGCTCCTCCCAAACAAGAACCAGCTTGGTAGAAGGGTCACCACTCATCTCTCCCTATTCTTAGCAGTCAGATTTTAGTGACTCCTGCTGACTTAACCTTCGAGGTCAAACGATCTGGTCACCCAAGAACCAGGCCTGACGATCTGGTCACCCAAGAACCAGGCCTGAGGGGGATGTTTTTCTCTCCAAAGTGACTTATCTAGCGTTCTAACACAAAGATTTCTCATACTTCACACCCAGTCTCTCACATCTTATGTTCCAGTCCGTCAGTATATCCTCTCAAACAGACTTTCAAAATATATCCAGTGTCCAACCGTTTCTCATCCTCTCCACAGCTATCAACCCCATCATTTCTCACCTGGGTTATTACACGTGCCTCCTAACTGGTCTGTCTCCTTCAGAGAAAAGCCACAAAGTCTGTCACTGACTCAAGCCCGGACTTCCTCTCTGCCTTCATCTGCCACCCACTCTCCCTCCCCTTCCAGCCCACTGGCCCTTTTGCTCTGCTAGGGCACACCCAGCTCAGGGCCTTTTTGGCACGTGCTCTTTCTTCACCTACTTTTCTCTTGCCTCAGATAATTCGCATGGCTTCCTTTCCAACTCTCTCGCTTCATTCAATCTCTACTTAAATGCTAACATATCAGAGATGCTTTTCTTAACCCCCTGTGTAAACACCAGGCTTCATCCCTCGGCCTCTTACCTTATTCGTATCACTCAGCATCATCTGACATATGTTTCTTTCTGGCTCTCCCCACTGAAATGGAAATTCCATGAGGTCAGAGATTGTCTTTGTTGATGCTGTTGTTTCTTTCTTAAGGGCATGGATTTTTATGTTCTCTGATAATATGTTCAATGCCTAGAACAGCACCTAGCACATAGTAGGTGCTCAGTAGATAACTCTTGAATAAGTGAAGGAATGAGATATAAAATATAAGAATCTGCAATCAATGGAAGCTGTGATCTCAGTGGATCAAGAGCATTTCCAGATAGCTATTCACTGATTTGAGCTATTCAGTCTTCAACTCTTTTCTCAATATTCTAGTCAGCTCTTAGTATTAAGTGTATCATACGATACACTTTAAATGTATCATACGATACACATTAAGTGTATCATATCATATCATTCTTCTCAGAGAAGTGATTCCTTTCATTATACAAATTGATATAATTATACCTCAGAATGCTGTGATTCTTATTAAAGAAAACTAGTTTGGATCTCCTGTCAGAGTAGAGTTTTAGCTTGTCACCTCTTGTTTGGAAATACACTGAGAAAAGACTGATTATACTGATTTATCATTCTTTACTCATTTGTAGCATTCACAGAATGAACAAGGTACAAGGAAGGATTTTGTATGGTGTAGTTATTAAGATTTATAACCAGACAGTTCCAGCCTGGAATCCTGACCTGAACATGTGACGTGGTCAAGTTTCTTAACTTACCTGTCTTAGTCTCCTTATTTGTTAAACAGAGTTAATAACACTTACCTCCTAGTGTAGTCAAAATTAAATTTTATTGGGTCCATGAAGCACTTAACCTATCCCTAGGAACATAGTAAGTGTTCAGTGAATGGAAATTAGGATTTTTATTATCAGTAAGGACAACAGTGGTCAGAGAGGCAATTTTCTAGAGAAAGTGGATTTTAATTGGACCTTGAAAATCATTGATGTTATATTAAGCAAGAACTTCTGCTCTTTTTTTTCCCCAAACAAATAAAGCTCTTTTTCCCTAATCGGTTTACAGAAAAAATTAAGGAATTCATTATTTTAGTCATAGTATTTAATATTTGCAAATCCTAAGTGGGAATCATTTTATTAATCACACACTAAAAATGAGTCTCCAAGCAATTCGATAGCTTTTTGAACCAGATTCAACTTCATGTGATTCAAATCAGCTAGTTTAGGAAATTTCCTTTGAAATGTTAGTTTTTGTACTGCATTGATATTTGGGGGCTTAAAATACTCTTAAAGACCATTTCTTTCAAGTAAATTTCATATACTAAAATGGTTACCTTTTTTAACATATTTATTCAGATATAATTTGCTCAAAGTATTTTTTTTTAAAGGAGCAATTAGTTTAATGGACATTTAGCACCTTGAAAATGTATGTATGTTTTGGGATCCCTTTACGTGTCATAGAATTATGAACCTCTTGTTTGTCACATTCTCATTTGACCTATATACGGTAACACACACTGCATATTAAATGTGTTTTGCTTCAGTAGTTCAGTTCAGTTCTCAGTCATGTCCGACTCTTTGAGACCCCATGGACTGCAGCACACCAGGCTTCCCTGTCCATCACCAACTCCCAGAGCTTGCTCAAACTCATGTTCATCGAGTCGGTGATGCTATCCAACCATCTCATCCTCTGTTGTCCCCTTCTCCTCCCCATCTTCAGTCTTTCCCAGCATCAGGGTCTTTTCCAGTGAGTCAACTCTTCGCATCAGGTGGCCAAAGTATTGGAGTTTCAGCTTCAGCATCAGTCCTTCCAATGAATATTCAGGACTGATTTCCTTTAGGATTGACTGGTTGGATCTCCTTGCAGTCCAAGGGACTCTCAAGAGTCTTCTCCAACACCACAGTTCAAAAGCATCAATTCTTCAGTGCTCAGCTTTCTGTATAGTCCAACTCTCACATGCGTATGACTACTGGAAAAACCATAGCTTTGACCAGAAGGACCTTTGTTGGCAAAGTGATGTTTCCACTTTTTAATATGCTCTCTAGGTTGGTCATAGCTTTTCTTTCAAGGAACGAGCATCTTTTAATTTCATGGCTGTAGTCACTATCTGAAGTGATTTTGAGACCCCCAAAATAAAGTCTGTCACTGTTTCCATTGTTACCCCATCTATTTGCCATAAAGTGATGGGACCAGATTCCATGACCTTAATTTTCTGAATGTTGAGTTTTAAACCAACTTTTTCACTCTCCTCTTTCACTTTCATCAAGAAGCTCTTTAGTTTTTCTTCACTTTCAGCCATAAGGGTGGTGTAATCTGCATATCTGAGGTTATTGATGTTTTTCCTGGCAGTCTTGATTCCAGCTTGTGCTTCATCCAGCCTGGCATTTCACATGATGTATTCTGCATATAAGTTATATAAGCAGGGTGACAATATACAGCCTCGAGGTACTCCTTTCCCTATTTGGAACCAGTCTGCTATTCCATGTCCAGTTCTAACTGTTGCTTCTTGACCTGCATACAGATTTCTCAGGAGGCAGGTAAGGTGGTCTGGTATATTCCCATCTCTGTAAGAATTTTCCAGTTTGTTGTGACCCATACAGTCAAAGGCTTTGGTGTAGTCAATAAAGCAGAAGTAGATGTCTTTCTGGAGCTCTCTTGCTTTTTTGATGATCCAGTGGATGTTGGCAATTTGATCTCTGATTCCTCTGCCTTTTCTAAATCCAGCTTGAACATCTGGAAGTTCATGGTTCATGTACTGTTGAAGCCTGGCTTGGAGAATTTGAGCATTACTTTGCTGGAGTGTGAGATGAGTTCAATTGTGCGGTAGTTTGAGCATTCTTTGGCATTGCCTTTCTTTGGAATTGGAATGAAAGCTGACCTCTTCCAGTCCTGTGGCCACTGCTGAGTTTTCTAAATTTTGTGGCATATTGAGTGCAGCACATTCACAGCATCATTTTTCAGGATTTGAAATAGCTCAAGTGGAATTCCATCACCTCCACTAGCTTTGTTTGTAGTGACGCTTTCTAAGGCCCACTTGACTTCACATTCCAGGATGTCTGGCTCTAGGTGAGTGATCACACCATCATGATTATCTGGGTCATGAAGATCTTTTTTGTATAGTTCTGTGTATTCTTGCTACCTCTTCTTAGTATCTTCTGCTTCTGTTAGGTCCATAGCATTTCTGTCCTTTATTGTGCCCATCTTTGCATGAAATGTTCCCTTGGTATCTCTAATTTTCTTGAAGAGTTCTCTAGTCTTTCCCATTCTGTTGTTTTCCTCTATTTCTTTGCACTGATCACTGAGGAAGGCTTTCTTATCTCTCCTTGATATTCTTTGGAACTCTGCATTCAAATGGTTATATATTTCCTTTTCTCCTTCGCGTTTAGCTTCCCTTCTTTTCTCAGCTATTTGTAAGGCCTCCTCAGACAACCATTTTGCCTTTTTATATTTCTTTTTCTTGGAGATGGTCTTGATCACTGCCTCCTATACAATGTCACAAACCTCCATCTATAGTTCTTTAGGCACTCTGCCTATCAGATCTAGTCCCTTAAATCTATTTCTCACTTCCACTGTATAATCATATGGGATTTGAATTAGGTCATACCTGAATGGTCTAGTGGTTTTCCCTACTTTCTTCAATTTAAGTCTGAATTTGGCAATAAGGAGTTCATGATCTGAGCCACACTCAGCTCCCGGTCTTGTGTTTGCTGACCGTAGAGAGCTTCTCCATCGTTGACTGCAAAGAATATAATCAGTCTGGTTTCGATGTTGACCATCTGGTGACATCCATGTATAGAGTCTTCTCTTGTGCTGTTGGAAGAGAGTGTTTGCTATGACCAATGTGTTCTCTTTGCAAAACTCTATTAGCCTTTGCCCTGATTCACTCTGTACTCCAAGGCCAAATTTGCCTGTTATTCCAGGTATCTCTTGACTTCCTACTTTTACATTCCAGTCCCCTATAAAGAAGAGGACATCTTTTTTGGGTGTTAGTTCTAGAAGGTCTTGTAGGCCTTCATAGAACTGTTCAACTTCAGCTTCTTCAGCACTACTGGCTGGGGCATAGACTTGGATTACCGTGATAGTGAATGGTTTGCCTTGGAAACGAACAGAGATCATTTTGTCATTTTTGAGATTGCATCCAAGTACTGCATTTCAGACTCTTTTGTTGACTATGATGGCTACTCCATTTCTTCTAAGGGATTCCTGCCCACAGTAAAACATATTTCCCTATGTTCTCCCTTGAATAATCTTTGAAGGTTGTGCTAACTGTAGGCAAACTGTAAAATTAATTAAATTTGTCTCTGAACCTCTCCCATCTTTCCTTAACACTCTTTTCTTCTCTTCTCTTTGTACAATTTCTAAAGGATGCTAACTTTATCAACAAAACTCTCATAGGTTGTTGTAGAAAATAGAAACTGTTGAAAGTCATTTTATGAGCATTTTTTTTGTTTCTTTTTTAAATAAAGCTCCTACACTTACTAGCAAGATTGTTTCAATACTCTAGTATGGTTTGTTTTTTCAGAGGTACAAGGTTTAGAATCTCCAGTCACCATTCTGACATTGACTTGCCTCATGATTTGGGGAAATAACTTAAAATTTCTAATCTTTATATTTCTTTTCTTCAAAATGAATATCTGTGAAAATTAAATAAGATCAGACTATAGATATAATACATACTAATATGTCCAGCATATATTTCACAATCTCTAAATGAAGCAAGCGTGAAAAAAGGTAATAAATGAAAATATATTTTACTAACATAATAATGTTGTTTATTGTTTTGTTAACATAATAATGTTAATTCTTTTTATTCTTGTGCTTATTATAGTACCTTTGATTTGTGTCCAACAAATCACACTTTATAGGAGGCAGGGCCTCAGGACAAATTTTGAAAGGGAAAGCAATGTGCCTATTATATTTTAGTTGTATATCTGAAAAAAGTTGTTTTCATGATACAAACTATAGAAAATGAAGCTGGATGAAACACAGAGAATATGTAGAAGATGGAATCCAACTTCTGCTCATCAGTGATTCTTGAGGGGAAGTTTCAGAAGGTCCAAGAATATGTGGAATTTTTATTAGAAAAAGTCTTCTTTTTTTAAGTTTATAAAGATTGCTTCAGTTCAATGTGCTTTTCAAATATTAATCATGTCAGTTGGAGAAGGAAATGGCAACCCACTCCAGTACTCTTGCCTGGAGAATCCCATGGATGGAGGAGCCTGATAGGCTACAGTCCATGGGGTCACTAAGAATCAGACATGACTGAGCGACTTCACTTTCACTTTTCACTTTCATGCACTGGAGAAGGAAATGGCAACCCAGTCCAGTATTCTTGCCTGGAGAATCCCAGGAACAGAGGAGCCTGGTGGGCTGCCGTCTATGGGGTCGCACAGTGTCGGACATGACTGAAGCGACTTAGCAGCAGCTGCAGCAGCAGCAATTGTATGTAGATCTCCATCACTTTGTAAGACCTTAGACATAGAGTAGAAGTCAAAGTACTTTAACAGAAACTGACAAAGGCTTGAAACTAAGGTGACAAATTCTAGACCCCATAGGGCAATTAGACATGTGTGTACCAGTCTTCAAATCTAACAAAGACCAAAAGCAACCAAGGCTGCAATCGAGATGCTGGTGGCCTCAAATCCCTGAACAAAGTTCCAGCCATGTTACTTCTACCTCATAAAGATGGGTTTTGTGATGGGTTGAGCTGTGGGCATGGTGGTTGGGGTGCTCTTCGGCATCTTTTCCCTTCTCAGGGTCAGAATATGGGGTCAGGAGCTGATGGGTTGTACCAAGAAAACCATGATGCAATGTGGTGGCACCTTTAGCACATTCATGGCTATTAGGGTGGACATACGATGCTAATCAGGGCAGTGTTGCCCGCCATATCCACCCTCTCCCGTCAGCCCCAGTCCATGTACTATAATAAAACAGGTCTTTGATTTAAGCCCTTTCATGGATCACAGCCTTGTTGTGGTTGAAGAGGCTTGCATAACTCATTGAAGCTGTGAGCCATGCTGGGCAAGGCCACCGGAGATGAAGAGGTCATAATGAAGAGTTCTGACAAATAACGATCCACTGGAGGAGGGAATGGCAAATCATTCCAGTATTCTTTCTGTGACAATGCCATGAACAGTTTGCAAACATAAAAAGATATGACATGGAAAGATGAGTTCCCCAGGTTAGGAGGTGTCCAATATGCTACTGGGGAAGAGCATATTGATTTAAGAAAGAAAACTGACAAAGACTAGACCAGCATAGTTACCCTTGAAAAAATCTATAACTGTATTATTGCCATAGATAAATAGATTATAGGGTTCTTCTGAAGGCAAGACTCTACCTTGTACTTGGACAAGTGGTTAGTTTAGTACAAGTGCACAAAGAGAAGAGTGCCACCTGCTGGACCAGCTATGATACTCCGTGCTGGGCTAGGGCTACATGAAAAGGATGGAAATGACACAGACTCTGGTCCAAATCAAATATGTATGCTTGACTTTAAATTAGTTTAACAGTATTTTGGCATTTTTAAGCCATTCCTTATAAGCTTCTTTTGCTCAGCTGACAAATGAATTACTCTTCCAGAACAGACTTTTCTGTTGAATTTATTTGGGGGACTAATTCAATTATTTTATATTATGAGCTTGTACTAACTGCTTATAATACACAGTTTGACATTAATTATAATCCATTTTGTAAAGCATAATCTCTTGATTATTTCCCTTTGCAGTCTCAGTTCACCCTTTTCTATATAATGCATTAATTCTTCTAGTCGGGTATCAATAGTTGTGATAAGTAATATGCCAGCACTCTAACTTCTATTGCCGCGTGCTTGAATCGGGAGATGGGAGGAGGTATTGACAAGAAACTCCAGGGAGATGCAGTAACAGTGGGACTGGTCCATCAAGGTGGGGATGGATATTACATCACTGATATTGTTTAGAATTCCTATACATGATAATAAGAAAATGAAAGCTGACTTAGTGTTAGTCACTCAGTCTTGTCCCACTGTTTGCAACCCCATAGTCTGTAGCCTGCCAGGCTCCTCTGGCCATGGGATTGTCCAGGCGAGAATAGTGGGTTGCATGCCCTTCTCCAGGGGATCTTCCCGACCCAGGGATCAAACCCAGGTCTCCTACATTACAAGCAGATTCTTTACCATCTGAGCCACCAGGGAAGACCAAGATGACTTAGCCTTTTTTTTTTTAAGTGTGGTATTGTCTTTAACTAAGTACAAAGACTTTTCCAGTCATGTCACTCAGGGATCATTTTGTCCACTGCTCTATTTGGCTTCTAGTCTCTTGCCTCTCTCCTCAGCAATGGTAAGGCAGATACCCTTTCCACGGGGAAGGGAGTTCCATGGTTTGTTGCCTTTGGCAATAATGAAAAATTTTGAGAGCCAGGTGGCAAAGCTGTGGCCATTGGCATCTTTCACATGAACTGCATTGAAAGAACCAGGATGTCTCTCCTGATTGGTGACCACACCAATTCTTCTCAGGTTAGCACCTCCAGTCACTATGCCCAGTGTCAAATTTGATTGAATCAGTACTATTTCCAGTCTCCAAGTCAGTTTGAATGGTATCATTCACCTTGATGAGGGAATTAATGGTAGCGGATGGTGCAAGCATCGTGGGTCCCCAGATGAGGGATTCCTTTTGTCCCCACAAAGATCTTTCCCACTTTGCCTAGCTTGTACCTTGCCTCCTCAGATGTAATACAATGAACAGCAAAGCAACCACTGGTGTCATATATCAGGTGAAAATTCTCTGCAGTTTTATCAATGCTGATGACATCCATAAAACCAGCAGGGTAAGTCGTGTTGGTGCAAATCTTGCTATCGCTCTTAATGAAATGCTGCATACAGATCTTCTCTATTTCATCTTGAGTCTATTCCTTAGGAAAATGATTAGGGGAAACACAGCCTAGTTTGTGGGGACTGGTAGATGGACGAGGAGCAAACACACCAGTCAGTTTATCTGGCATCCAAAGCTTTGGAGCTGCTATGGGCTTCAGGTGCTTCTCGGGGCCACAAGCTGTGGCTGCACTAGGCACTAGGCACGAAAAAGAGCTGACTTAGTTTTGTTATTGCCTTTTTGTTCTCTACAGACAGTGTATCCTTTATTGCCTCAACCAAGGACAGACCCTTCTCACAGCATCTGCCCAATACTCTTTGCACTCACAAATAGTGTGAGTAAGATAGAGATGTACAGATTTCTATGCCTTACGTTTCAAATAAGGTATCCTTCCACATTGGCATAGTTTATTGAACCCAATTAAAATTTGTCTTCATACACACTGCCTTAAATTCCTTTTCTTATTTTGACATTCCACCAATTACCATTTCATTTAAGTTGTAAATGATAAAGCTGTCACTTTTGTACACCTTAAGGTAAATCAATTTAATCAGATTACATTCTCCTAAAATTTAGCCAAGATTAGCTCACTGCACAGGGAAGGCAATGGCAGCCCACTCCAGTACTCTTGCCTGGAAAATCCCTTGGACGGAGGAGCCTGGTAGGCTGCAATCCATGGAGTCACACAGAGTCAGACACGACTGAAGCGACTTAGCAGCAGCAGCAGCTCACTGCAAGAATAACAGTTCTGAAGGAGAAAGAGTGTGAGGGCCTTTGAAATACATTTTGTCAGTCTGTTTCCAAACTGGGCCAGTTAGAATCTTGCCCAGGATTTCTCTATTGTAGCTACTGAAAAAGAACTGTTGGGCTCCTGGTGGCTCAGTGGTGGAGAATCCACCTGCCAGTGCAGGAGAGACGGGTTCAGTCCCTGATCCAGGAAGATCCAATGTTCTGCGGAGCAACTAAGCTCATGCACCACAAATGTTGAGCCTGGATCCTAGAGGCCAGGAGCTGCCACTACTGAAGTCCACACGCCCTAGAGCCCACGCTCTGCAACAAGAGAAGCTATAGAAACCCTCTCACCGCAACTAGAGAAAAGCCTGGGCAGCAACAAAGAGCCAATAAACAAATAAATTTTTTTAAAAGGAAAACAACTGCTTTCTTTAAATAAAAATTTTTTAAAGGAAGACAACTGCTTCCTTTCCCCTTGGGCTGATAAACTGGTAAGACATGAATCTTGAGCTGCTAGTGAATATTTGTTCACCAGAAGGAGAGCCCCTGATTGAAACAAAAGACTTCTCTGATGGCATTCTATTAGTTGAATCCTGGCTTTCCCAGTTACATGAAACAGTAACTAGTACCCCCCCCCTTTTTTGTTAAGTTTGAATTGGGTTTCTGTCTTCCTCTCCAACCAAAAACATTTTGACCAATATATGGTGCTTTAAATATAGTACTTGTATGCAAGGTTAAAACATTCTGTAGCTGTACTAAATCTCTTTATATAATTGATTAAAGCAAATATAAATAGACATTGCTTTCTATGAGTGATTTGTAGCCTATGCCAACAAATGGCAGTTAGCACAATATATAATAATTTGCTTTACTTTTCTTAATCATTTTTCATTCTCTACAGTCATGTTTAAAAGTGATTTATTTTCATTCTAGACACTTGATTAATGATTGGCTCTCTATGTACACTAAATCCAATTCAAATTTAAAGTCATCTGTCTCAAATTTTGGCAAGAGAATTAGCAGCCCTGTATGTGTTAACTACCTGAACGTTTACAATTTCAGTTCCTTATTGATCTCATTTTTTAAAAAATTAGATTCATAAAATTTAAAATTTTAGTGTAAGTCGGGCTGCAATTAAATTTGGAAGTATGGCAGAGTTTGGATTAGAGCTAAATCAGATTGGCAGGAATTCTGCAGCCTTAATGGCTATGTTTTACATGGTGCTATTAAAGTTATAGCTACATAAATTATGTCACTTAATCCTAGAATTATTGGAAATTAACCATGGTAAGAGGGAGCCCAGTGTTGATAAACTAAGCAGTATCGAGAAAATTGTTGTGAAAGTATCAGTACAAAAGCAGATGGAAAACAAGGATAGCATTAACTTCGTAGGTTTTCTGTTTGTCTGTTGAGACTTATGTGCTAGAACCTTGATGGCTATGACTTGGCCTCCAATGCCTAGAACAGTTCCAGGCTTATGGTCAGCACGCAAAAAGAGCTTGTTGAATGAATGAATGAGTGTTCTTCAGTAGATACAAATCTTTGATGCACAAGATTTTTCCTGTAATTACTGTAAGTTATGAAACACAGTCATGGCAGACTGATCCAGAAGGAATTTCAGGTATTCTCTTCTCCGAGCTTCCTTATTTCAATACTGCAGGAACTGAGATCAGAAGAGGTAAATGTTTGTCCAGAACAAACATGGGGTAATTAATCAGTTAACAAACATTTATGGAGTATCCACTGCTGATGAATATTTGGAACTGTTTCAGATAATGGGAATACAGCAGAGCATAAGACAGCCTGAGGCTCTGACATCAAAAGTTTATATTCAGAGTGATGACTGAGTGATCAGTGAGTAAATGAGATTTCCGTTCCTTATAAATGATGCTATAAAATGCTAGTATAGAATATTGTGGTGGAGAATGACAGAACATGGGGAAAGACACAGCTGGTTTAGTAGATTACTCAGCACAGAATCTCTGAGAACTCGCATTTGAGCCAAGCCCTGAGTGATGAGGACACGCCTATGCAAATGTAGAGGAAGAATATTCCAAGCGCACGTGCAAAGGTTCTAACATGAAAACAAGCTTGGTGTGCTTGATGGAAAGAAAAACAGCCATAGTGCTTCTGCTGGAATGAAAAGGGGAGGAAATGAACAGAGATGAGGATTGGTGGGCAAATACCACACCCTATAGAACACTGTGTATCAGGAAGAGAAGTTGGGTTTTATTACAGAGGGTGATGAGACACCAATGTAAGTTTTGAGGAGAGAAGTCACATAACCTAATTTTCATTTTAGCCATTTGCAGCGACGTGGATGGACCTAGAGACTGTCATACAGAGTGAAGTTAGTCAGAAAGAGAAAAACATACCGTATATTAACATATATATGCAGAATCTAGAAAAATTGTGTAGATGAACCTGTTTGTAAAGCACAAATAGAGACACAGACATAGAGAACAAATGTACAGACAAGTAGAGGGGTGAACTGAGAGGTTGGGATTGACCTATATACACTATTGATACTGTGTATAAAATAGATAACTCATGGGAACCTACTGTATAGCACAGGGAACTCTACTCAGTGCTTTGTGGTGACCTAAATGGGAAGGAAATCCAAAAAAGAGGGGGTATTTGTATATGTATAGCTGATTCACTTTGCTGTACAGTAGAAGCTAAAGCAACATTGTAAAGCAACTAGACTCCAATTTTAAAAAATTAATTAAAATTTAAAAAACAAAAATTGAAGGAAAAAAACAAGATTAATGAAAAAAAGAAAAATCACTGAGACTGCCATATGGAGAATGGATCAGAGTGAAAAAGGCAGGCAGCTGGGATTGATCGGAAGATTGTCTTAGCAGTTCAGGCTAGATGGTGTCACTTGGACCGGGGCGTAGCAGTGAAAAAGGAGCAGTAGCCAGACTCAAGACATGCTTTGTAAGTACTACAGGACTTGTTGATAACTGCTTGTGGGCAGTTGGACAAATGAAGATGCCATTTACCATGATGGGGAAGATCCTGGGAAGAATAAACTGGGAGAAATAATTAGTTCTGCTTTAGATATGTCAAGGGCTTCCCTGGTGGCTCAGAGCATAAAGAATATGCCTGCAATGCAGGAGACCCAGGAGATGTGGGTTCAATCCCTGGGTCTGGAAGATCCCCTGGAGTAGGAAATGGCAACCCACTCTAGTATTCTTGCCTGGAAAATTCCATGGACAGAGGAGCCTGGCAGGCTACAGTCCATGGGGTCGCAAAGAATCAGGCATGACTGAACAACAAACAGACATGTTAAGTTTGACATTTTTATTAAACACTTATAAGGAAATGCTGAAAGATAGTTGGATAAATAAGTCTAGAACTCAGGTTAGAGGTCAGAAAAAGAGGTATGGACTTGAAAGTCATCTGTGAATAGATGATACTTAAAGCCATGGCAGTAGGGAAGAGTGCAGGTTGAAAACATGGAGGCTTGCATGAGGTCTGCTGGAGGAGGAGGAGCCAGAAAAGATGCTAAGAAAGAGCCCTCGGGCCAGTCAGGGGAAAATCAGATGAGTTTGGCTTCATGGACATCTACACAAGCAACCTTAACAGGAACTGTCTCTTATCAGTGTGGGGCTGGGAGAATGGAGGAATGAAAGCCTGACTGAAGTGCATTATGGCAAGAATAAGAGGCAGGACAAAAAGGTAGCAAACTGAAAGTGGCTTTCAGAAATGTTTCTGTTGAGTGGGGAAGAGAAACGGAGTGGTGATTGGTGGGGGATGGAGGACAGAGAGAGAGAGATTAGACTGCTAGTGAAACAATGCAGTAGAAAGAATTTGATGATACATGAGAGCAAGGGGGTAACTGAAGGTACACAACTGTGTGAAAGAAGTGGCCTTTGCCCTTGACCGGAGCAAGGATGCTTTCTCCACTATCACTCAAGGGGAACACAGATGCTGAGGCTCAGATGCCAGTGGGCTGCAGGATTTGGTAAGGCGTTGAGGCAGTTCTTGGCCAGTTCTATCAGAGTTGTATTCAATTTTCTCAAATCCCATTCTGGAGTATAACCACATAGCCTCCAATAGAAAATAATGTCATATTTCTTGTATTGGACACAATAGCTGAAACTGTTGATAGAGGTGATTCCTACTTCACTTAATTTGCAGCGTGAAAAATATACTGCAAATCTGTTGTGTTCAGTAGTACAAAAATGTCTTTTATCTAATTAAATGGAATTCTTGTTGCACTAAGCTTGTCCTGAGGACAATGTAGAAGAGACAAAGCCCTCAATTTTTTATTTGAATAAAAGAGGAAAGTCAGTCAGCACATGGAAAATGTGAAGGGAATCTGGGTCCTAGAAATCATGTTGAACCACTGAAATTGTCAACTCTGGAACAACCTTACCTCAGATTTCTTGTTGTGTGAGCTGCTAAGTGTACTGACTGTTGCAGATGTTTTTTAGTGTTTTATTGGAGCAACAGGTAGCCATCTGGAAAAAATAAAATAAAGCTCAATTTCAGATAAACGAAAATGTAATTTTAAAAGTACTGGACAAAGCATTAGACAGAGGAGCCTGGCAGGCTACAGTCCACAGGGTTGCAAAGAGTCAGACACAACTTAGCAACTAAACACACATGAGCTCGCCTGGGACATTTATGCCATAGAAAACTAGACAAAGGTCAAAAGAGAAACAGAAAGCAATTTATGTTTAAAACAAAAAAGAGAAAGATCTCTAGGATACATTTTTAAGGGGGAAAAGAAAGATATTAATGGGTCACATAGTAGCCTACCATTTATGTAAAAAGAGAGAAAAACTAATAATGTATACATGAAAGCTTATTGGTTGCCTGCCGGGGCAGGGGGAGTAGGGAGTTGGCAGATGAGATCTGGAGAGAGCTTTTTTACTACATATCCTTTTATGCCTTTAAAATTTTGAACCACATAAGAGCATTGCCTACTTTTTTAATAAAATAAAACATGACTCCATATATACTCATTGTAATGCCTCAGCATTTTAGGGCTTTTTTTTTTTTTTTGGATTCCCTATAAGTTAGGTTGTTCAGAGAGTTCTAAAGTCATGCTTTCTGGGTTCAAATTCTGATTCTACCAGCAACCTTGAGTAATCTAGTTAACTTCTCTGTGCTTTAGCTTTCCCATTTTCCAAGATGGGGATCATAAAGTCATTTTAAGAACTAGGGACAGAATGCTTGCACTGCTTAGCACAATGCTGGACCCAGAGTAAGGCCACACCAAAGGGTAATGAGCATCATTTCTAATTTGCTGTGAATATCAAAGCAACAGAAATTTTAAAGCAAAAGGTGTTCTCCTAAGTCTTAATTTTGTTATTCTGTGATATGTAAGTAATTTAAACTGGTCCATTTAACAAATGGAACATGATGGATGGATAATAAAAATGCCAACACTAATAGCTGGCAAATATTTTGTCATTAAGACATTTTTTCATCATCTATTGTTCTCTTTTTCTCTCTTTCAGTATGTTGTGTTTTTCTTAAGCTGTAAAATATTATTTACAAAATGCTTGCTGACATCATTATCCTCTCCACAATTAAATATGAAACTATCAGTAGAACCCTGAACCTTCCTCTTTCCATTCTGTTTTTTGTGTGTCAGCAGTTCTGGTCACCTTATCATCTCCTGTGAGCCCTGAAGAACAAAAACCACAGGAAGTGATCACTGTCATATCCCTGGTACCTGCCAAGATGCCTGGAGCAGGAAGGCCTTCAGTAAAGGGTGGTTGAATGAATGGTCAAATGAATGAATGCATACTTGCGTTCATGAGAGAAAATGGAGGGAAAGTAATCCTCTTTCTACTTCTGCAGCCTTGCACGGTCAAAAGAAAGAGAATGAGATGCTAAGGTTCATGGAAAGTTCAGTAACAAAGAAACAGGTTTCGTCTTCTTATCCAGTTCATGAGCTCAATGAGTTCATGTTGCTTAGAGGTTCTCTCTGGTTGCAGTTCTGAAAACTATTGTAGGACAAGTGAAGAAAACATTTATGGAATACCTACTGTGTATGAGGCACTGTATTAGACACTTCAATATGTTGTTTAAACCTCTCAACAGTAATAAGAGATAAATGTTATTCCTACTTTGTAGATAAGGAAGGGGTTATCTTCTAAAGGAGGTATACAAACTATTCAATCATAGAAATTAGCCAATCCTAAAACATTCCATCTATAGCTCAATAGCCTGAACTCTGACTATCTAATTTCAAAATTAACTACAGTATCTTTCCCAAGCAAGTGTTCTAACTTGGAAGCCAAACTGTAGGGTAAAATAAAAATAATACAGCAATACCTCTATACATATTTCTGATCACTTTTAAAATAAAAATATATAGCTCTAAGATAGCTGCTCAAAAGATACTTGCAACAAAGTAGTCTGGAATTCCACTAGGACTTAGCTTGGTAGATTTCTCTTTGACTTACTATCCAGACATTTTGTGGGGGAAATTAAAAGACACAGTGAATGATTATGCTATTGCTTTTTGTCATCCTATGCTGATGAATATAACCACTGGGGTAGCTGATGATTAAATTTTAAGTGTCAATTTGGCTAGGCTATGGTATCCAGCTGTTTGGTCAAATGGTCTAAATATTGCTGTGGAGGTATTCTGTAAATGTAATTAACATCTATAATCAGTGCATGCATGCATGTAAGTTGCTTCACTCGTGTCCAATTCTTTGTGACTCTATGCACTGTAGCCCGTCAGGCTTCCCTGTCCATGGGATTCTCCAGGCAAGAATACTGGAATGGGTTGCTATGCCCTTCTCCAGCAGATCTTCCCCACCCAGGGATAAAGTAAAGGAGATTACCCTCAATGAGGTGGATGGGCTTCATTCAATTAACTAAAAGCCTTCACAGCAAAAATTAAGGATTTCTGGAAAGGAAGGAATTCTGAGTCAAGACTAATATAGAAATCTTTTCAGAGTTACCAAGCTGCTGGCCTGCCCTATGAATTTTAGACATACCAGTCCCCACAATCAATTCCTTAAAATTAAATCTCTTTGTATTTATTTACATATATGTAAAATAATTTGGGAGAAGAGCATTCATAACGCTCAGCTGTAAGAATCAAAACATTCAAAAATTTGTTTGCTTTTTTAGCAGCACCATGAGGCTTACAAGATCTTAGTTCCCCAACCAGGGATTGAACCCTGGCCACGTAGTAAAAGCACCAAGTCCTAGCCACTGGACAGCCAGGGAATTCCCTAAATATTTCCTGTTTAATCAGAAGTTACACTGATATCTTTTAAGCTTTGGGAGTAAAATATTAATATGGGGGCTGTGGCATTGTGAATTATAATAAGAAATATATATTTGGTCTTCATCCCCATTTCTGGTACAGAGCTCCTAAAACCCCTGAAATTTCATAAATGTGAGAACGATAAAAATGTCTTTTTTATGTTAATGAGTGACTTTTGGAAAGCCCTAGGTTAATGAAGAAGGAGAGGGGGCAGGGCAAGGGGGATTAGTTGCCAGGGAAAGCCAACCACAAGGGGAGAGGGGCTGGAGGTTGAATCAGTTGCCATTGGCCAACGATTTAATTAGTCATGCCTATGTAATGAGGTTTCGATGAAAACCCAAATAGACCCGGTTCAGAGAGTTTGTAGGGGCTGGAAGACTGGTGCTCGGACAGGGCATGGAAGATCTGTGCCCTTACCACACGCCTGCCTTCTGGCTATTCCTGATTGGTATCCTTTTATCATGTACCAGTGATCTAGTAAGTAAATTGTTTCTGTGAGACACTCTGGCAAACTAATTCAACCCAAGAAGAGAGTAGAGGGAACCTTTGATTTTTAGCCAGTTGGTCAGAAGTACAGGTAACAACCTAGACTTGAGATCAGCATCTAAACTAGGGGGTGGGGACGGACAGTCTTGTCAGACTGAGCCCCCAACCTGCAGAATCTGATTCTATCTCCAGGTAGATCAGTTCATTTCAGTTCAGTTGCTCACTCTTGCGACCCCATAGACTGCAGCACACCAGGCTTCCCTCTCCGTCACCAACTCCCAGAGCTTGCTCAAACTCATGTCCATGGAGTCAGTGATGCCATCCAACCATCTCATCCTCTGTCGTCCCCTTCTCCTCCTGCCTTCAATCTTTCCCAGCAACAGGGTCTTTTCCAGTGAGTTAGTTCTTTGCATCAGGTGGCCAAAGTATTGGAGTTTCAGCTTCAGCATCAGTCCTTCCAATGAATATTCAGGACTGATTTCCTTTAGGATTGACTGGTTTGACTTCCTTGCAGTCCGAGGGACTCTCAAAACTCTTCTCCAACACTACAGTTCAAAAGCATCAGGTAGATAGTGTCAGAATTAAGTTGAATTGGAACTTCCCTGGTGGCCCAGTGGTTAAGACTGCACTCCCAATGCAGGGGCATGGGTTTGATCGTTGGTGGGGGAACTAAGGTCCTGCATGATGTAGCCAAAAAAAAAAAAGAGTTAAGTTGAATTGTAGGACATGCTGCTGGTGTCCTGCTCCCATTGAGATTGGGTCCCAGAGCACTCTTTAGGACAATCAGAAATAACAGGCAGTGCTCCAACTATCTGGCACAAATATTTGGGAATCTTCGTCCTATACATCCTGACTCCTTTTGCTCCAATTACTTATTTCTCTTGGATTCACTCCTGTTGTCTTTCCAGTCTCAATGCCTCTAAATGAAGCTGCCCTGCTCACACAAACCTTACATAAATATACATATGTGTTCAGTTCAGTTCAGTTCAGTCGTTCAGTCGTGTCCAACTCTTTGCGACTCCATGGACCACAGCACACCAGGCCTGCCTGTCCATCACCAGCTCCCAGAGTTTACTCAAAACTCACGTCCATTGAGTCGGTGATGCCATCCAACTATCTCATCCTCTGTCGTCCCCTTCTCCTCCTGCCCTCAATCTTTCCCAGCATCAGGGTCTTTTCCAATGAGTCAGTTCCTCGTATCAGGTGGCCAAAGCATTGGAGTTTCAGCTTCAACATCAGTCCCAGGACTGAGCTCCTTTAGGATGGACTGGTGGGATCTCCTTACAGTCCAAGGGACTCTCAAGTCTTCTCCAACACCACAGTTCAGAAGCATCAGTTCTGTGCTCAGCTTTCTTTATAGTCCAACTCTCACATCCATACATGACTACTGGGAAAACAGATGGATTAGTTCTAATATATATTTACAAGTTGTGTTTCTCTAGAGAATGGTGACTGATATAGAAGCTATGCTATTTGCAACAGATCAAAAATAAACTAGTATTAAGAAGACTGAAATAATGAGGAGTCTGAGTCTCTTATTGGCTAACATTTATTCAGAAACATTAATTCCAAATCTGCTTTGAAGTCCTACAGTCTCTAATTATACTACAAAAAGACCCATGATTTTTAAAAAGTAAAATTAATTGCAGGTCATTTTAATTTTTAAAACACATGTGATTTATTTAAACACTCTGAAGAACTACTTTTATGGATCCCATAGGATTTTTCTTTCACTCCTTAGGTTTTATCCAGGTTGTATTACAATATCCATCTTTAGATGTGCCCCTAAGCTTTTAAACTTTACTAAGTTTAAAATCACTAAAATATGAAATAAGAACTATCAGGAAAGTATCTGGAGCAGCCACACACACACACAAAAAAAAAAAAAAAAAAATTGGAGGAAAATACCACAATGCTCTGAGCAATTAGGCGACAGTCACTTAGCAATATTGAACAGGAAAGAGAGAGTAAAGCGCAAAGTGAACTGACTTTTCTGAAAAGTGTTTGAATCTCAAGTGTTTAAAACATGCCTATGGGACTTCCCTGGCAGTCCAGTGGTTGGGACTTCGTCTTCCGGTGTGGGGAACGTAGGTTCAATCCCTGGCTGGGAGCTGTGGTCCCATGTGCCTAGAAGCCAAGGAGTCAAGGCACGGGGTGAAGCGATGTTATGGCAAATTCAGTGGATGCTTTAAGAATGGTCCATATTGAAAGACTTTTTTTTAACAAAAGCATGTTGAAAAGTAAAAGAAAAAATGTCCAATTCTCTCAGGTTTATATAGGGAGACACTGTAGGTCTTTAAGGAGCACCTACCATGGACCAGCGTCCTGGCTGGGAGTTGGACACAGCTTCCCCCTTGACAAAGATTAGAGTCCAGTGGAGGAGACTGTCAGACATGCAAACAAACCATTGCAGTGAATTGCAACATGCTTTGCAAAATGATTTCATTTACACTGATTTGGGAGAAAACTTTCCCTAGGCAGGGAGGACAGAAAGATGACTGCACTAAAGAAAGGGAGATTGCAAAGAGAAGGTAAGAGACAGCCTTCCAAAGAAGGTGAACTGTCACCTGGGTCTTGAGGTAGGCAGGGCAGATCATTTGAGGGTGAAGAGAAAAAAGATCAAATCTCTCCAGGCAGGAGATTTCCAAAGGCAAAGAATTCAAGTTAGGGCCAGACGGCAGCCTAACTTTGCTGCAGGGTATGTGGTGGGGCATTGCGCAAGGCAAAGTAAGAAAGGTAGGACTTAATGAGAGACTGGCAATGGGGGAAAGGGGAAAACATCTGTATGTTTGGTTTAGGAAACATGGCTGTAGAAAACAGAAGGCCAAAGACAGACAGAAGGATAAACTGCTTTGGGAGGAAGAAGATGAGCTGAGTAGGGGAATGATGAGATTGAAGAGCTATTGGAATATCCAGGTGGAAATTTCAAGTAATCACAATAACCCAGGTCTGCCACTTGGGAGAGAGATTAGGCTAAAAATATAGGCTTAGTCCTCATTAGCAAACTAAATGAGATTCCCCAGAGTAACCGGGCAGGACGATGAAAGGAGAGAACCAAGGACCAAAACTGCTGAATCCTAATATTTAAGAGCCATAAAAAGGGAGCAGCCCTGGAGGATGCTGAAAAAGGTCAAGGAGCTATTATTGTGCTGTTTTGTTTTAATGTGGTAAATTATATATGACATGAAGCACACCATTTTAACCACTGTTAAGTGCACAATTCAGTGGCATTAATTACATCTACCACATTACACAAACCATTACAACTATTTCTGAATATTTTTCATTACTCCAAACAGAAACCCTATAACCTTTATGCAACAATTCTCCGTTACCCCTAACCCAAGCCCCTGGTAACTTCTAAATGACTTCCTGTCTCTATGAATTTAACTGCTCTATGTACACGTGTAAGTGGAATCACACAATATTGTCCCTTTGTGTCTGGCTTATTTCACTTAGCATTGTGTCTTCAAGTTTCATTCATGCTTCATTCCTTTTTATATATTTTGACTTTATATGCGCACTTATGTCCAACTCTTTAGCCCACCAAGCTCCTCTGTCCATGGGATTTTCCATGCAAGAATACTGGAGTGAGTTGCCATTTCCTTCTCCACAGGGTATTCCCGATCCAGGAATCGAACCTGTGTCTCCTGCGTCTCCTGCATCAGAGGAGCAGATTCTTTACCCACTGAGCCATTTTATATGTTTTGCCTTTTTAAAAATCAGGAAATAGAAGCAGAGAGGATAGTCATTAAGGGTATACTAGGATTATTATTAAGGCTCACCCACTGGGGCTTGCCAGAGGGAGAAAGAAAGGAGATACATCAACTGAGAGGCCAGAACTGAAAGTCAAGTGCAAAAACCGTGATGAACTATGAACTCTGTGGTAGAGCAGACAGACATCTGGGAGTTGGAGGTTGCTGGGGAAGTCTTCATTCGAGAACCAAGGAGCAGAGTGTATCTGGACTGATGCATGAGCCCAACACAATATTACCCTCTTCTGATGGGAAGGCCTGGTGGGAATTAGTTCTGTCTGAACAGTTCCACAGGCCCTGGGTGGAGGGAGTAAGAAGTCGAGTGGGGGCTGTGACTCACAGTTACTATCTGAAGAAAAGTAAAGTGCGTGAGTCAGAGAAGCACATCAAAAAAACAGGTCATCAGGCAAAGTTAGAGAGAGGAGCTGAAGGGCAGCTCAAGCCAGGTGAAAGAGGAATATGCAGATGGAATGAGTGAAATACTCAGAAGCTAACATCAGAGGCTAAGTTCTATTAACAGAAGCTTTGTATGAGTAGGGCAGCTTCATTGAAAAGTGCTAAGACTGGAAAGACACAATAAGAGTGAATTCAAAAGAAATAAATAATTGGAGTAACAGGAATCAGAGTGTACAGAGCCATATTCTCCAAATATCTACACCAGATAATTGGGGCACCTATGTATCACTCCTGGTTGCCCCCCTGTTAATATTTTTGCCCCCAAAGCTTAAAAGATAACAGTGCAATTTCTAACCCTCCAAAAAGTTATCCTGAATGCTTTTAATTCTTATAGATGAACATTATAAATACTTCATCACTCATATTATTACATTACTGGTTAAGAAGTTAAATTTCTTCTTATATAACATTTATCTCAAATAATGTAACTTTGTCACATAGCAAATGTGATCACTGGCCTTCTGAATCCACAAATTTACCAATGTTGCTGGAAAATGAAGCCAAAGAATTATGGTAGACTATAGAAGGACTGACCCAGACTTGCCTGTGAGTGTCTGGGAGTCTCCAGCGGAGGCGTGGGTCGGTGGTGGCCTGCTGCAGGGCTGGGGGCACTGAGTGTAGCAGTACATGCATGGGATCTTTTGAAGGAGATCGCCTTTATTTTCATTACCTCCACCATAGTTTGGGCCCAGGTAAAGAGCAGAGAGGGGACACAGCTCCACCCATCAACAGAAAACTGGATTAAAGATTTACTGAACATGGCCCCACCCATCAGAACAAGACCCAGTTCCCCCTCAGTCAGTCTCTCCCATCAGGAAGCTTCCATAAGCCTCATCCTTCTCCATCAGAGGGCAGACTGAAAACCACTATCACAGAAAACTAACCAATCTAATCACATGGACCACAGCTTTGTCTTACTCAGTGAAACTATGAGCCATGCCGTGTAGGGCAACCCAAGATAGACAGGTCATGGTGGAGAGTTCTGACAAAATGTGGTCCACTGGAGAAGGGAATGGCAAACCACTTCAGTATTCTTGCCTTGAGAACCCCATGAACTGTATGAAAAGGCAAAAATACAGGACACTGAAAGGTGAACTCCCCAGGTCAGTAGTTTCCCAATATGCTACTGGAGATTGGTGAAGAAATAACTCCAGAAAGAATGAAGAGATGGAGCCAAAGCAAAAACAACACCTAGTTGTGAATGCGACTGATGATGGAAGCAAGGTCCGATGCTATAAAGAGCAATGTTGCAAAAGAACCTGGAATTTTAGGTCCATGAATCAAGGCAAATTGGAAGTGATCAAACAGGAGATGGCAAGAGTGAACATCGACATTTTAGGAATCAGCGAACTAAAATGGACTGGAATGGGTGGATTTAACTCAGATGACCATTATATCTACTACTGTGGGCAAGAATCCCTTAGAAGAAATTGGTACACATGGTCAACAAAAGAGTCCGAAATACATTACTTGGATGCAATCTCAAAAATGACAGAATGATCTCTGATCATTTCCAAGGCAAACCATTCAATATCACGGGAATCCATTTATGCCCTGATCAGTAATGCTAAAGAAGCTGAAGTTCAATGGTTTGATGAAGACCTACAAGGCCTTCTAGAACTAACACCCAAAAAAGATGTCCTTTTCATTACAGGGGACTGGAATGCAAAAGTAGGAAGTCAAGAAACACCTGGAATAACAGGCAAATTTGGCCTTGGAGTACAGAGCGAATCAGGCCAAAGGCTAATAGAGTTTTCCCAAGAGAACACACTGGTCATAGCAAGCACCCTCTTTCAACAACACAAGAGAAGATTCTACATATGGACATCACCAGACGGTCAACACCAAAATCAGATTGATTATATTTGTGCAGCCAAAGATGGAGAAGCTCTATACAGTTAGCAAAAACAAGACCGGGAGCTGACTATGACTCAGATCATGAACTCCTTATTGCCAAATTCAGGCTTAAATTGAAGAAAGTAGGGAAAACCACTAGACCATTCAGTTCAGTTCATTTCAGTTCAGTCGCTCAGTCGTGTCCGACTCTTTGCGACCCCATGAATTGCAGCACGCCAGGCCTCCCTGTCCATCACCAACTCCCGGAGTTTACCCAAACCCATGTCCATCGAGTCGGTGATGCCATCCAACCATCTCATCCTCTGTTGTCCCCTTCTCCTCCTGCCCCCAATCCTACCCAGCACTAGGGTCTTTTCCAATGAGCCAACTCTTTGCATGAGGTGGCCAAAGTATTGGAGTTTCAGCTTCAACATCAGACCTTCCAATAACACCCAGGATTGACCTCCTTTAGGATGGGTTGGTTGGATCTCCTTGCAGTCCAAGGGACTCTCAAGAGTCTTCTCCAACACCACAGTTCAAAAGCATCAATTCTGCAGCTCTCAGCTTTCTTCACCATCCAACTCTCACATCCATACATGACCACTGGAAAAACCATAGCCTTGGCTAGACGGGCTTTTGTTGGCAAAGTAATGTCTCTGTTTTTAAATATGCTATCTATCTATTAAGGAAGGCCATAACCTTCCTTCCAAGGAGTAAGCGTCTTTTAATTTCATGGCTGCAATAACCATCTGCAGTGACTTTGGAGCCCCCAAAAATAAAGTCTGACACTGTTTCTACTGTTTCCCCATCTATTTCCCATGAAGTGATGGGACCAGATGCCATGATCTTAGTTTTCTGAATGTTGAGCTTTGAGCCAACTTTTTCACTCTCCTCTTTCACTTTCATCAAGAGGCACTTTAGTTCTTCTTCACTTTCTGCCATAAGGGTGGTGTCATCTGCATATCTGTGGTTATTGATATTTCTCCCAGCAGTCTTGATTCCAGCTTGTGTTTCTTCCAGCCCAGCATTTCTCATGATGTACTCTGCATATAAGTTCATAAGCAGGGTGACAATATACAGCCTTGATGTACTCCTTTTCCTATTTGGAACCAGTCTGTTGTTCCATGTCCAGTTCTAACTGTTGCTTCCTGAACTGCATACAGGTTTCACAAGAGACAGGTCAGGTGGTCTGGTATTCCCATCTCTTTCAAAATTTTCCACAGTTTGATGTGATCCACACAGTCAAAGGCTTTGGCATAGTCAATAAAGCAGAAATAGATGTTTTTCTGGAACTCTCTTGCTTTTTCGATGATCCGTCGGATATTGGCAATTTGATCTCTGGTTCCTCTGCCTTTTCTGAAACCAGCTTGAACATCTGGAAGTTCACAGTTCACGTATTGCTGAAGCCTGGCTTGGAGAATTTTGAGCATTACTTTACTAGCATATGAGAGGAGTGCAATTGTGTGGTAGTTTGAGCATTCTTTGGCATTGCCTTTCTTTGGGATTGGAATGAAAACTGACCTTTTCCAGTCCTGTGGCCACTGCTGAGTTTTCCAAATTTGCTGGCATATCGACTGCGGCACTTTCACAGCTACATCTTTCAGGATTTGAAATAGCTCAACTGGAATTCCATCACCTCCACTAGCTTTGTTCGTAGTGATGCTTTCTAAGGCCCACTTGACTTCACATTCCAGGATGTCTGGCTCTAGGTGAGTTATCAAACCATCGTGATTATCTGGGTCATGAAGATCTTTTTTGTGCAGTTCTTCTGTGTATTCTTGCCACCTCTTCTTAATATCTTCTCCTTCTGTTAAGTCCATACCATTTCTGTCCTTTATCGAGCCTATCTTTGCATGAAATGTTCCTTTGGTATCTCTAATTTTCTTGAAGAGATCTCTAGTCTTTCCCAATCTGTTGTCTTCCTCTATTTCATTGCATTGATCGCTGAGGAAGGCTTTCTTATCTCTCCTTGCTATTCTTTGGAACTCTGCATTCCGATGGGAACATCTTTCCTTTTCTCCTTTGCTTTTCAGGTATGACCTAATTCAAATCCCTTACAATTATACAGTGGAAGTGAGAAATAGATTCAAGGGATTAGATCTGATAGACAGAGTGCCTGAAGAACTATGGACAGAGGTTTGCGACATTGTACAGGAGACAGGGATCAAGACCATCCCCAAGAAAAAGAAATGCAAAAAGGCAAAATGGTAGTCTGAAGAGGCCTTATAAGTACTAAGAAAAGAAGGGAAGCTAAAGGCAAAGGAAAAAAGGAAAGATATACTCATTTGAGTGCAGAATTCCAAATAGCAAGGAGAGATAAGAAAGCATTCCTCAGTGATCAAGGCAAAGAAATAGAGGAAAACAATAGAATGGGAAAGACTAGAGATCTCATCAAGAAAATTGGAGATACCAAGGGAACGTTTTATGCAAAGATGGGCTCAATAAAGGACAGAAATGGTATGGACCTAACAGAAGTAGAAGATACTAAAAAGAGGTGGCAAGAAGATCTTGAAGACCCAGATAACCACAATGGTGTGATAACTCACCTGGAGCCAGACATCCTGGAATGTGAAGTCAAGTGGGCCTTAGAAAGCATCACTACAAAAAGCTAGTGGAGGTGATGGAATTCCAATTGAGCTGTAAAATCCTAAAAGATGATGCCATGAAAGTGCCACACTCAGTACGCCAGCAAACTTGGAAAACTCAGCAGTGGCCACAGGACTGGAAAAGGTCAGTTTTCAATTCAATCCCAAAGAAAGGCAAGGCCAAAGAATGCTCAAACCACCACACAATTGCACTCATCTCACATGCTAGCAAAGTAATAATCAAAATTCTCCAAGCCAGGCTTCAGCAGTACATGAATCATGAACTTCCAGATGTTCAAGCTGGTTTCAGAAAAGGCAGAGGAACCAGAGATCAAATTGCCAATATCCGATGGATCATCGAAAAAGCAAGAGGGTACCAGAAAAACATCTATTTCTGCTTTATTGACTATGCCAAAGCCTTTGACTGTGTGGATCACAACAAACTGGAAAATTCTGAAAGAGATGGGAATACCAGACCACCTGACCTGTCTCTTGTGAAACCTGTATGCAGTTCAGGAAGCAACAGTTAGAACTGGACATGGAACAACAGACTGGTTCCAAATAGGAAAAGGAGTACATCAAGGTTGTAGATTGTCACCCTGCTTATTAACTTATATGCAGAGTACATCATGAGAAATGCTGGACTGGATGAAGCACAAGCTGGAATCAAGATTACCAGGAGAAATATCAATAACCACAGATATGCAGATGACACCACCCTTATGGCAGAAAGTGAAGAAGAACTAAAGAGCCTCTTAATGAAACTGAAAGAGGAGAGTGGAAAAGTTGGCTTAAAGCTCAACATTCAGAAAACTAAGATCATGGCATCTGGTCCCATCACTTCATGGCAAATAGATGTGGAAACAGTGGAAACAGTGGCTGACTTTATTTTGGGGGGCTCTAAAATCACTGCAGATGGTGACTGCAGCCATGAAATTAAAAGACACTTACTCCCTGGAAGGAAAGTTATGACCAACCTAGACAGCATATTAAAAAGCAGAGTATTGAATTAATATATACATAAATAAATATACTCCTCAGGCTCTGGGACTAATACTTTTCTACCTTTACATTTCATCAAAGTTAAAGAAGTAGCTTAAAGGACATAATTTGTGCATTTGTCTATTTTCTGTTTAAATAGCATCATACAGCAAAAATTGTATAAAAAACTCTTCTAAAGGATATAAACTTCGTGAAATAAAGGCCACTTGTGAACTTGTAAATAGTAAAAATTAATGAGATAATATTATGAAAAGCTTTATGCCAAAAATTTGAAAGTTTAAAAGAAATGGGCAAATTCATAAAATATTATAGAGAATTAAGACAAAATTTAGTTGTATAAGCATACTAATTTAAGAGGATTCTTTCTCCCAATAACTCTTCAAATATGCTGAAGTGTTAACTATGAAGTTTAATTAAAACCAGGAATGCTCTACATACATAGGATATGTCAGCTAGTGTCATCCTGCCCATCGAAATAGGTATTGTTGTTGTTGATTAGTCACTAAGTCGTGTTCAACTCTTTTGTGACCCCATAGACTGTAGCCCGCCAGGCTCCTCTCTCCATGGGATTTCCCAGGCAAGAATTCTGGAGTGGGTAACCATTCCTTCTTCAAGGGATAGTCCTGACCCAGGGATCAAATGCGAGTCTCCTGCGTGGTAGGCGGATTCTTTGCCACTGAGTCACCAGTTGTTGTTGTTCAGTCGCTCAGTCGTGTCCTACTCTTTGCGACCCCACAGACTGCAGCACTCCAGGCTTTCCCGTCCTTCACCATCTCTGGAGCTTGCTCAAACTCAAGTCCATTGAGTCAGTGATGCCATCCAACCATCTCATCCTCTGTCATCCCCTTCTCCTCCTGCCTTCAATCTTTCCCAGCATCAAGGTCTTCTCCAATGAGTCGATTCTTTTTACTTTTTTTTTTTTCCGTTTTTACAATTTTGTGATTTCTGCCATAGAGCATTTACTTTTTAAAAGGACTTGCAACTGTAAATTCTTTCCCTGTCTCTTTGAGATCTGTCTCCTACACTCAAGAATGTGTTATACTCAAATGTATAAATTTGAATCGGTTCTATCGAGATGGATGAAACTGGAGCCCATTATACAGAGTGAAGTGAGCCAGAAAGAAAAGCACCAATACAGTATACTAATGCATGTATATGGAATTTGAAAGATGGTAATGGTAACCCTATATGTGAGACAGAATAAGAGACACAGATGCATAGAACAGTCCTGTGGACTCGGAGGGAGAAGGTGAGGGTGGGACGTTCTGGGACAATAACATTGAAACATGTATATTGTCATATGTGAAGCGGAACACCATTCCATGTTCTATGCATGGGATGGATGCTCAGGGATGGAGCGTTGGGATGACACAGAGGGATGGGAAAGGGAGGGAGGTGGGAGGAGGGTTCGGGAGGGGGAGGACATGTGAACCCATGGCTGATTCATGTCAATGTATGGCAAAAACTACTACAATATTGTAAAGTAATTAGCCCCCAACTAAAATAAAAGAAAAAAAAGAATGTGTTTTTTTGTGGAGCTGGGAGCCATCTTTCTGAAATGTGGTCACCAGAAAAGATACAAACCCTATCTTCCAGTGTCTGGAGGGTAGGAGCCCAAGTTCAATAAGCATCACTTACCAAACAGATGACTTATCTTGGCAAGCCATCCTCTTGCCTTCCTCAGCCTCTCTTTTCCTAGCTTTTCTGGACATCATTCCTTTCCCATACTAAGCAGCATTGTACCTCTTTTGTTCTCATGGCTCCTGCTGACTATGCTGAGATTCTCACATTTTACCCTAAGCAGTTGATTGAAGTATTTCTTAAAGTAAGACAATTCCCTCCATAAGATAAATTCAAGTGCAACTTATAAAGAGAATTTTTTACCTGATACAGCTCATATAAATCTCCATATATATCTATTTGCATATCATTCTTGAATCCTTTATCACCATGCTTATAAAAGATGATTACCAGCAAGCAAATAAATATTCTCTGCCTTATCAAAGAGCAAAATCATCAACAGACAGGGGAGAGATTTCACTAAATTAACGACACTTACTAGTGGCAATTAAAAAGTCCATTACTTCACACATCAAAAAGCACTTAAATGGCAATTTATTTTGCTGCATAAAATATGTAAAAATAAAAATCATATAGCTATTTAACAGATTATGAGGCTATTAAAATACATTAAAGGGTTTAGTGCTAAACCATGTCCACCCAAAGCACAAAATTCCCTGCCCATATCTAAATGTCAACCTTAAAACAATTAATTTCCTTAAAATTCTCTAAGAGTTATTTTTTACTTGACTGCCCATTCTACTGCCTTCACCTTTAGTCTCCGTTTTCTTTTTTCTTCTCTGGAGACTAGCTTGTATTACTATTAGCTGAAAACCACAAACTACAGATTGTTTATTTCACACCTAATAGTACCCTCAGTGAGAATGACAACTTGTTGTAAGTAAGCAAATTATGATGAGTCTGGAATGACTAGTCTATCTATCAAGAACATGCTGGATGATAAAGTAGGTAACACTTATTAGCTATGTATTATATCTAGTCATTTTAGATGCATATTTTCTTTTAAGTCTTATGATCTGGTGGCAGGTGAATATAAGCATCCCTATTTTATAATTTAGGAAATGACACTGAAGGAGGTTAAGCAACTGCCCCCTCAACCTCAAATTAAATAGCTAGGAAGTGACAGAACTTGTTTTAAACTCAATATTTTTTTTCTGACTCCAAAACCTATGCCCTTAATGTAATAAAATTTTGTCGTGTGATACTAATTTTCACATTCTACACACATTTGTTCTGTGGGTATTTTTATCCAAAATTAGGAATTCAGGTAGCTCTCTCGTAGATACTGTGCCTCAGTGTGTTGAACAGATACAGTTAAGGTAGCATTGCACTATTTACCAAAAAAGTGCCACTAGTTTCAAGTAATTTTAATACATCCAAAAAACATTTAAATTGCTTTTCACCTAGTAAACTTACTTCTTTATTATGAGCTATACATATTTCTAGACATTATTTACTAAATCCTGGCAGGTTTTTATTTCTCCAAAACCATAAATAAATACACAAAATATTTTAAAATTTTTATTTATTAACAATTATTATTAAGAAAAATCACTTATTTGGAAGTATAGTGGATTTGCAATTTTTTGCTGAATTGCTTTGTTGTATACCTGAAACACCATTTACCAGAGGCAGGAGGTGGGGGGAGGGGAGATTGGCAGAAGGTGGTCAAAGGATAAAATCTCCCATTCATAAGATAAACAAATACTAGGGATGTAATGTACAACATGACCATGACAACTATTGCTAGCACTGCTGTATGATATGAAGGAATGTTCTCAAGAGAATAATTCTATGAATTATCATCGCAAGGAGAAACTTTTTTTCCTTTTCAGTTTTTTCCTTCTTTCTTTCCTTTTTATTGTATCTGTACGAGAAGACGAATGTTAGCTGACTCTATTGTGGTAATTATCTCATTATACATATAAATAGAACTATCCTGCTGAATGCCTTAAACTTATACAGTGATGTATGTCAATGATTTCTCAATAAAACTGGGGAAAAAAGAATTTTAAATAAATAAATAAATATGCAAGAGAGTCAGTTTACATTAAAAACTTCCATGTACAGTCTCATCAAAAAGAATAAAATATCTAGGAATAAATCTAACTGCTGCTAGTGCTAAGTCGCTTCAGTCGTGTCCGACTCTGTGCGACCCCATAGACGGCAGCCCACCAGGCTCTGCTGTCCCTGGGATTCTCCAGGCAAGAACACTGGAGTGGGTTGCCGTTTCCTTCTCCAGTGCATAAAAGTGAAAGTGAAAGTGAAGTCGCTCAGTCGTGTCCGACTCTTAGCGACCCCATGGACTGTAGCCTACCAGGCTCCTCCGTCCATGGGATTTTCCAGGCAAGAGTACTGGAGTGGGGTGCCATTGCCTTCTCCGAAATCTAACTGAAAAGGTAAAAAACCTGTATTCCAAAAACTATAAGATACTGATGAAGGAAATTTAAGATGAAACGAATAGATGGAAAGAGCATTTCCATGCTCTTGGATTAGAAGAACTAATATTGTTAAAAAGACCATATTACCCGAAGAAATCTACAGGTTCAATGCAAAATCTATCAAAACACCAATGAAACTTTTCACAGAACTAGAATAAATAATTCTAAAATTTGAATGGAAACACAAAAGACCTGAATACCCAAAACAAACAAGAAAGGAGAACAAAGCTGGAGGTATCATGCGTCCTTATAGCAAGCTATAGTACAAAGCTAGTCACCAAAACAGTACGATATTGTCACAAAAACAGACACATAGATCAGTGGGACAGGTAGAGAGCCCAGAAATGTACCCACATTTATATGGGAAATTTATAACAAAGGAGGCAAGAATATACAGTGTGGAAAAGACAGTCTCTTCAATAAATAGAGTTGGGAAAGCATGACAGCTATATGCAAAATAATCAAAGTGGACTACTTTCTCACACCATGCACAGAAATAGATTCAAATGGATTAAAGACTTAAATGTAAGACCTTAAACCATAAAACTCCTAAAATAAAAAATAGTACAATCTCTGATATTGGTCTTAATATCAATAATATTTTGGGGAAAAAATAGTTGGGGGGATATGTCTCCTTGGGCAAGAAAAACAAAAGCAAAAAATAAACAAATGGGATTACATCGAACTAAAAGGCTTTTGCACAGCAAAAAGAAACTGTCAACAAAACAGAAAGGCCATCTACTGAATGGGAGAAGATATTTGCAAACAATATATCTGATATGGGATTAATTTCCAAAATATACAAAGAATCATACAACTCAACATCAGGAAAACAAACAACCCCATTAAAAGGTAGGCAGAGCTATATGGGAAAAGAATATTAAAAAGAGTGGATATATGTATATGTATTATTGATGCACTTTGCTCTACAGGTGTAACTAACACAATATCATAAATCAACTCTACCCCGATAAAATTTTTTTAATAAATAAAAGTGATATAACATTGCTTTAAAAAAAGTAAGCAGAAGATGCGAATAGACATTTTTCCAAAAGAAGACACACAAATGGCCAACAGGCACATGAAAAAATGCTCCACATCACTAACCATCAGAAAAATGCAAATCAAAACCATGGTGAGATGCTCCCTCTCACCTGTAAGAATGGCTATTATCAAAGAGTAATAAATAAATTAGAATTGTTGGCAAGAAGGTGAAAAAAGGGGAACCCTTGTGCATTGTTGGTGTGCCTGTAAATTGGTGTGGCCACTGTGGAAAACAATACACAGTGTCCTCAAAAAATTAAAAATAGAACTACCATAAAATCCAACAATTCTGCTCCTAGGTTTTTATCCAAAGAAAATGAAGACACTAATTCAAAAAGATATATGCATCCTTATGTTTATTACAGCCTTATTTACTACAGCCAAGGTGTGGAAGCAACCCAAGTGCCCATCAGTAGATGAATGGATAAAGAAGATGTGGTATATACATATACAGTGGAATATTGTGGGTGCATGCATGCTCAGTTGATTCAGTCGTGTGTGACTCTTTGCGACCCCATGGTCTGTAGCCAGTCGGGCTCCTCTATCCATGGGATTTTCCAGGCAAGAATACTGGAGTGGGTTGCCATGTGCTTCTCCAGGGAATCTCCCCTACTCAGGAATCAAACTCACGTCTCCCACGTCTCATGCATTGCAGGCAGATTCTTTACCCACTGAGCCACCTGGGAAGCCTGTGATGGAATATTACTCACCCATTAAAAAAAAAAAAAACAGTGAAATGTTGCCATTTGAGACAACATGGAAGGACCTAGGGGGCTTCCCTGGTAGCTCAGCTGGTAAAGATTCTGCTTGCAATGCAGGAGGTCCCAGTTCAATTCCTGGGTTTGGAAGACTCCCTGGTGAAGAGATAGGCTACCCACTCCAGCATTCTTGGGTTCCCTGGTGGCTCAGATGGTGGACAGACCTCAGCTCTGTCTCCCCAGGCTTCCTCGGGATTTCTGGGAAGCTTCAGGGTATATCACACGTACATTACATTCCCACAACATACAGGCTACCTCTGGTGTAATCTAGTCCATAGCAACTGGGCTGGAATTTCTTCAGCCTCCAAGGCCGGTTTTGTAATTAAATGTGATCTGAAATTCTTTGTACTTCCTGGCTTTGGTACCGGAATCTAAACTGAAATATTCTTTAATTGTCCATGAAGAATTAATGCTGCCTGACTTCTACTAACTTTCCTAGTAATTATTCTCTCCTTTTTTGTCATTTGTACCTCTAAATCAATCTTACTATATGCTGCCCTATTTTTATTTCTAAAATATTTTTAGTGAAAGATTCTTTAAATTCTATAGTGCTTTCCAATCTTCAAAAGTTTCAAAATATGATTTCATATAATCCCATAATAACGCTTTTTTAAAAAGTCCTCCAGCCCTACATTGACCCTTCTCTTTCTCTTTCCCCTGCTTCTCTCTCCCCACTGGTAACCACTAGTTTGCTCTCTATATCTTTGAGTCTTATGTTGCCCTATCTGAAAATTGTCTTTCTTTCATAGGTATAGTTTTCCCTTTTATTGAGTTGACTTTCTTTTTACTGATAGTGATTTAACCTCCTAGATTATAAATTCCTTATGAGAAGAGACTAGAATTTCTTTTTCTTTAGCATCCCCCTGTAACATCCACTATAATTCTACCTTAGACAAAGTATGAACTTGGAAACTTTTAATTAATGAAATCCCAAAGATACAGTAGGGAATAAATTATGTAATAGACAACTATAACTCAGCATTAAATCCCTCTGTGCTAACAGAGTGGACTTTTACTTGTTAACTTCTCCCAACATTCCTCACATCACCACAGTCCAGCCCAACCTAAAACAGTGGAGAGGTAGCAAAACCTCTGTTCTGGGTTCTTCTGACCTGGCAAATTCTTCCCCAACCCGAGCTGCTGAGACATGAGCTGAATGGGAGACATGCTTTCATAAGGAGCAAGGCAAGTGGAGGCACTGGCGTGCTGCATTCAACATGTGCTATCCTGTATTCTTGATCAATTTCTAGTGTATCCTTTTTTTCTGCTTCTTTGTTGGTTACAGGTGAAAATGAAAATAATCTCAAACCCACTCTTCATTCAAACCAGGCTTTAAACTTGAATCAGCCTATGTGGTCTGACTTGCTTCTTCAGGTACAACTGTAAATCCTTTATATACATTATCTCATCTAATCCTCACAAAACAGGGTGATGTGGCAAAGACAGTGCTCACCAATGATTCCATAGCCTTTGCATTTCCCATCCTCCCTTGCAGATAGGTTAGGGCCGTGTGACTAGTTCTGGCCAATGCATTAAGTAGAAAAAACATATGTCTCTTTAGGGCCAAGGAAGTTGGAAGCCAGTATGCCTCCTCCGTTCCTCTTCTGCTATAAAATTCTTGAATTGAAAGCTGTTAGTCACAAGGGGGAGGGCTACCACATCCATACTGAAATCAATGAGAGCAAAAAATATAACTTAACTGTGTTAAACCACTTAGATTTAAAAATTTGTAGCTGCAGCATAGTCTTTCCTGTCCTGACTAACATAGATGACATTCAGAATATTTAATAACTAATTAAATATTAGTACAGAATGGGCCCTGACTATCAGAATGAATGTAATGGCCAATCAGAACAGACATTGGCTGTACACAGCTGGTATGGCTATATGAGTCCATACCAGATCAACAGCCCAGAAAATAACTACAAACTTATCCCAATTTCATAGTCGCTTAAATTGATAAAGTTCAAAGAAGGTCAGGTGGCCTGCCAAAAATCAATGACTTTCATCCAGGCCTCCTTCATACAAAGTCTGTTCTCTTTCTGTTTCAACATTCAGCTTCCTACTTGTTGAATGATGTGTACATTACTTCAGCAACTCATGAAAAATGGTTTTTGATGCTGCAATAGAACTGTCCAAATAGTTTGTTTATCTAAACCGTGGTGTTCATGTCCTCAGTCATCCAACTCTTTGCAACCCTAAGGACTATAGCCCGCTAGGCTCCTCTGTCCATGGGATTTTCCAAGCAAGAATACTGGGGTGGGTTGCCCTTTTCTCCTCCAGGGGATCTTCCTGACCCAGGGATCAAAACCACATCTTCTGGGTCTCATGCAATGGCAGGAGGATTCTTTACCACTTGGGAGCCCCATAGTATATGTTTATTATTTCAAGTTTTCTTTAACTTGAACACCTTCTAGCCTCTGTGTAAAATGTCAGCATTATATTTTGCCTTTCTTTTAAATTTTCCTTCTGTCATTATTCATAATTCTGAAACTGTAGTATTTAAGTCGATACATCCAACTTTATGATATAATATATATTTAAAAGGCAAGAGAAAAATTAAATTGGATGAAATGCTGGCTTTTGGCATAGTTCTTTTGCTCCTGCTGCTCGTTCTTCATTTAAATTCATAAGTCTCTTTTCTCCATGACAGGATAATCATCTCCACAGCAACTAACTATTATACCACAAAGGAAGATGCCTGTGAGTGAGAACTGATCAGCAGGAGCTGAACAACACTTAGGCAACAGAGAGTCTATTTTCACACAAATATCTCTAATTATATTAAGCTAAGGAGGAGCTATATCATGCCCTCCATCCCCTCCCCAAACACAAGCCTAGCTGTTGCTACATAGTTTCCCACAAAAAGATGGTACTTTCAACAACAGAGAACTTTAATAAGAGCATATGCCTATGAAGAGATGATATCACCTATTATTGTGAGGCAAACATGTATCTAGACTGAAAAGCAGGTACTGGTTAAACTAAAATCACATTACAGTATGATTCAAGAGTCAAAATGAAAGCAGGGTCTGTTTCACAGATTGTTAATAATATTCAAACAACAAGCCAAAACCTATTTAAAGGTGAAAGAAAAGATATAGCTATGGTTACTGGCCAAGTAATAATTATTACCAGAGCTGCTCTTTCCAAAGAGGAAATTTGGAATGGGAGTCGTGGTGGTCAGGAGCTTGTAGGGGTGTAATCACAGCAATGATAACATGTATCACATTTGAAATGGGTCTGAATACTTTACAACACAATTTTAAGACAGCACTTTTGCTGACAGAATTCTCTAGGGAATCTGAAACCATACTACATACCCATGATGCACTTCTCTGGTGGTCCGGTGGATGAAACTATGTGCTTCCACTGCAGGGGGCTTCTCTGGTTGGGAACTATGACCCCACATGCCAAGACCCCACATACCAAGTAGCACAGGTCAAAAAAAAAAAACACCTACTGGTGATGGAACACAAGAAAACAATGGTTGATGCTGCTATTACCCACCATTTTTACTTTGGCTTGATAGAATTTTAAGTCAAATCAATCATCTACAATCTTACAAGTGACATACATTTTTTGAAGAATATCAATCTCTTCTCTCCCACTAGATAATAAGCATGATAACCATATCATATGATTATGTTATTTCCTATAATGCTCAAGACAATCCACGATAAAAAGTTCTGTCTCAATATAATACTGAAATGGCAATGTCCTCATTTGTGTTAGAGCAAGAAAAGTATAGACTTAGGTCTATCAGAGATGATTAATGTAGGACCATTTTCTGAGCCCTTTCTTGCAGTGATGGGTATTATCCTGTCTGCCCATTTTCTTCCAACCTAGTAAGTAGACAGAAAACAGAATGAAATCAGAAAGGAAGCTAGAAAAAGAAATACTTATTCGAAAGTCCTGGTCAGACACTGAGAGAGTTGCTGAAGATCCCAGCAGACAGAGGATATGCCTTCAGACCCTTTTTTTCTTTTAAACAAGCAATCTATTTTGCAACCTTAATTGTTACTGTGGCCTGGTAAAAATCTCCTTCCTGCCCAATCAAATTCTATACTATTTTTTTGTTTTTCTTTTGGCCTCCCTTTAGACAAACCCTTTAAACTTAAAAAACTTTAACCAATATAGATTGTCATCCTCTTTGATTGGAAACTGTTTTCCTTGCTTTCATGGGGCTACGTGCATGTGTGCTAAGTTGCTTCAGTTGTGTCCGACCCTTTGCCACCCTATGGACTGTAGCCCACCAGGTTTCTCTGTCCATGGGGTTCTCCAGGCAAGAATACTGGAATGGGTTGCCATGCCCTTCTCCAGGGGATCTTCCCAACCAGGGATCGAACCCACAGTCTCCTGGATTTTCTTTCCTCTCTCTTCACCTCCTCTTTTGCTCTTGGATCCATTCATTCTTCCTTCCTCTCCACACTGCATGAAAGTGACCAAGCTCCAAGTTACAGAGCAGAGCCCTCTGGCTCTCACTATATCCACTCTCCATTGGAACCTGCAGCAACTTTAACTCTCAGCTCTTGACCAGGGCTTTCTATCTGTACCTCTATTTCCAATTTCCATTTTGAGCTCAGATCTGTGTTTTTTACCTACTGCAGGAAATTTGCACTTAGATTTCTTGCCTTTAATTCACACTCAACTCATCTGAGATAAAATTCTTTATCTTTTTTCACAAATTAGTACTCTCTCTGACCTTTACTTTTTGCTGCTAGTATTCCTCCAGGCTTAAGACGTGAAAAATGGTAGCCTTATAAAAAAAGAGAATTGGTGATTTTAAGGACAGAATCAACATATCTAGAGTAGAATCTTCTGGGGGAACAAAACTAAACACTAGGGCTCCCAAGTGGTGCTACGGGTAAACAACCGGCCTGCCAATGCAGAAGGCAGAAGAGATTCGTGTTTGATCCCTAGTTTGGGGAAATCCCCTGGAGTAGGAAATGGCTACCCACTCCAGTATTCTTGCCTGGAAAATTCCATGGACAGTGGAGTCTGGCAGGCTACAGTCCATGGGGCCACAAAGAGTTGGACATGACTGAGCGCTCGCACACAGAACTTAAGGGTTACATTCCCAATTCAAGTCAAATTTATGGCTATGCGTCTTGCTCGGTTTAATTGCTATCGGAGAGGGTTGCCCTAGACCACTTTCAAGCTTTACAACTCCATCTGTTGAGGAAAGACAAGCTTCCTGGTGGATTAAATATTTCCCCATTTCCCCACTAGTGTTTTTTTTAAGCTGTTTTAATAAAGCAGAGCTCAACAGATTTTCTTTTCAGAAGCATCCAAGCGAATCCAGTGACTTCAGGACCACAGCTCTTCCTGAACTTTGAGGATTCTGTTGTACTCAAGCATCCTAGAGAATTTTTGGACTCCTTTCTCTCACTCCCATGTTCAGTTTGACACTAACACAGGTTTTCTTTCTTTAATATGACTCTCAAATGTCTGTATTCTTTTCCACTCCCTCTATTACCACTAGGTCCAGGTTCTTATTACCTTCTTCCTGAAGTACTTTTTGTCACTCTTTGCCATCTCCTTGCCTTTCTCTCTCCAGTGATCAAGTCCTGTGGTCAGAAAGCACCTTGGAGTAAGCTGGTCCAAAGTCCACATAACTCTTGAATCCCTTCCCCAGAGTCTCTTAGTGCTCCTCTAATCTAGGATAATTAATCCATCTCAAGCACAGTGATGAAGTTGAGTACCATATATTTATTGTTTTTCAAAACCTTCCAGTGGGTTTCCAGAGTGAAAGTTGAACTCTGGAGCTCATATTCAAGTAAGGCTCACAGGCTACCTCTTCAGCCTCCCATCTCACCACACAGCCTCTCCACCGCTCATAGTAAACACTTCAAGTTCCTTGGTCTTCCCCTGTGGCTCAGCTGGTAAAGAATCTACCTGCAATGTGGGAGACCTGGGTTCGATCCCTGGGTTGGGAAGATCCCCTGGAGAAGGGAACGGCTACCCGACTCCAGTATCTGGCCTAGAGAATTCCATGGACTGTATATTCCATGGGGTCGCAAAGAGTCAGACACGACTGAACGACTTTCACTTTCACCAAGTTCCTCAAATACACCGTGTGGTTGAACTCGGCTTATTTTGGTTCCCTCCAACTGAGCGACTTCACTTTCACTTTTCACTTTCCTGCATTGGAGAAGGAAATGACAACCCACTCCAGTGTTCTTGCCTGGAGAATCCCAGGGACGGCGGAGCCTGGTGGGCTGCCGTCTATGGGGTTGCACAGAGTCGGACACGACTGAGGTGACTTGGTAGCAGCTATTCTAGAATGTGTCATTTTCTGCTAACCAAAATCCTGCTTCTTCTTCAAGATCTAAGGCTCAAACACTCCTTGTTTGAAATTGTCTTCTCCCACAGCATTTCATTTGTATTAAAGAGAACGGCTTTACTAGTAGCTGTGAGTATGTTTCTCTTTCAGAAAACTGTGAGCTCCTTGAGTACGTGCATTATGCAATATTTTTGTTTTCTTGAGGCGTTCTCGTGGAAAATTCCCTATTCTCACTTTCTGCTTTTCAGACATTTTGGTTGGTCTTATATGTGACAAAGCATTTTTACAGAATTATTGATGAAACATTCAATCTCTCACTCTGTACTAGCAGTACAGGGGCTGCAAGATTGAATTCTTGGCACGAATAATACACTGGGGCTAATGGTCAGAGCAGTAGAAGGATAACTGCTTTCCTGGCATAGAATTCCAGTGGGGCAAACTGCAACTTCTAGTGCTCAGTGGTGGCAATATTTTCCTCATTAGACCTGCTCTTGGAATGTGGCTTTGGGCATTCTTCCTAAAAGTTTAGCTTTGAGTCTAATGTTCCAGCCATTCCAACCATTCTGTGAACTACCTCATACCTTTTCATAAAACTCCTTTTCCACTCAGTCAGCCAAAGTTAGCTTCTGTTGCTTGCAACCAAGAACCCTGACCGACAGAGACATTTTCCTTCATTCCCCATAGACCAACTAAGTCAGGATCACTATATTTAAGAGGCTTTACTGAAGGGTCAGGGATACCATGAGGAAAATACTGTATTAAAATTAACCTATCACAGGCTACTAGAAAACTGATGCTTTCAGAGGCTGCAAGCCCAGCCTGTGCTCACAGAGAAGTTTCATAGGCCTCTGTGCTTCATTCCTGGCATGGCTACAGGTGGTGGCTTTGTCCCTACCACAGCCAATTATTCTCAGGCACAGTACACAGTGCCCAAGGCCCACAATGCTTTTATGGACCCATTAAAATGTTTTTGTTTCAGTTTTTTTTTTAAATTGAATTTTAAAATTGGGTATAACTATAATAAAAATGTAATAATAAATTCACCCTAGATTACACAACACAGTCATAAAATGTGTGTGTCTGTGTGTAAAACAGTATAGTGAAATAAAAATAGACCCACACATATACAGTTAATTGAATATTTACAATGGTGCCAGGTCAATTCAATGGGATAGGAAAGTTTGTTAAACAAATAGTGTTGCAACACTTGGAAAAAATGTATGGAAAAAAAGAAAACTTGAGCACTCATTTCAGCGTCTTGTATACTGAAATTAGAATGATGTAGAAATGACTAGCACAGCCTTCACACAAGGACAATGTGCAAATTCAAGAAGCAGTCCATATTTTTAAGACAGTTGCTTTTAAGTATTCTTACCACACACACACAAAACAGTAAGTGATAGATATGTTAATTAGCTTGATAGTGTTAATTTATTCACAGTGTGTACATACATATACCAAATTCTTTAATTAGAACAATCTAATTAAATAACGGACAAAAACCTAAACTGACAACTACCTCATCCAAGAAGATACACACATGGCAAATAAGCATATGAAAAATATGATCAATATTATACGTCATTCAGTTCAGTTCAGTTCAGTTCAGTCACTTAGTCGTGTCTGACTCTTTGTGACTCCATGGACTGCAGCACACCAGGCCTCCCTGTCCATCACCAACTCCTGGAGTATACGTCATTAGCCAACTACAAATTAAAACAACAATGAGATACCACTACACACCAATTAGAATGGCCCAAGAAACCACCACAACATTGTAAAGCAATTATCCTCCAATTCAAAAAATAATAAAAGAATGGCCCAAACACAACACACTAACAGCAACCAAAGGCTAGTGAGCATGTGGAGTGACAGACACTCATTCATTGGTAGTGGGAATACAAAATGATGCAGACTTTGGAAGACAGTTTGGCAGTTTCTCATGAAACTAAACATATCTTCTCAGGTGGCTCAGTACTAAAGAATCTGCCTGCCAATGCTGGAGACACAGAAGATGTGGGTCAAACCCTGGGTCAGGAAGATCCTGAAGGGGGAAATGGCAACCCACTCCAGTATTCTTGCCTGGAAAATTCCATGGACAGTGGAGCCTGATGGGCTGCAGTCTAGAGTGTTGCAAAGAGCTGGATAAGACTGAGCATGCAAGTACACACCCAAACATACTTTCATTGTGTGATCCAACTATCGTACTCCTTAGTGTTCACCCAAATGTGTTGAAAAATTATGTATATGGATGTATATGGATGTTTATAAAAGCTTTATTCATAATTGCCAAAACTTGGAAGTAACCAAGATGTCCTTTGGTAGATGAATGGATAAACTGTGCAGTATTACTCAGCACTAAGAATATGAGCTATCAAGCCACGAAAAGACACAGAGGAATCTTAAATGCATATTACTAAGTGAAAGCAGCCAATCTGAAAAGCCAATCTAAATGATTCCAACTATATGACATTCTGGAAAAGCCAAAACTACAAAAACAATAGAAAGATCAGTGGTTGTTGGGGGTTCAGGGGAGAGAGGGATGAATAGGCAGAGCATAGAGGAGTTTCAGGGCTTTGAAACTACTGTGTAAGACATTATAGCGGTGGCTGCATGTTTAAACCGATTGAATGTACAACACCAAGAGAAAACCCTAGTGTAAACCACGGACTTGGGGTGCAGAATGTTGATAGTGACCGAGGCTGTGCATATGTAGCGACATGAGGTATAATTCTCTGTACTTTCTGCTCAGTTTTGCTTCTAATCTAAACTGTTTGAAAAAATAAAGTCTATTAAAAATTCAAGCCATAAACTGAGAGAGAATATTCTTATACATATATCCAATAAAAAATTTGTATATTATACCATTATATGTAAAGGCCTCCTACAAACAAAAAATAAAGGGATTTAAAAACCCAATTTAAAATGGGCAAAAGACTTGAACAGACATTTCACAAAAGTAGGCATACAAGTGGCCAGTAAGCTAGTGAAAAGATACCTAATATCACTAATCATCAGGGAAATATTAACTAAAATTACATTGAAATTCTACATCACGCCCACTAAAACAGCTAAAACTAAAGACTGACAACACCAATTGTTGGCAAGTGTGTGGTAGAAGTGTAACTCTTATACACTACTCACAGAAGTATAAAGTGATACAGCTTCTTTGGAAAACTGTTTGGGATCTTATAAAATTGTACATTTACCTAATGACCCAGCAATTCCAACCCTAGTTTATCCAAAAGAAGGATATTATCAATTCACAAAAACCTGGCCCAGAGTGTTAAGAGCAGCTTTATTCCAAAAACTGAAAGCATATACAAATGTCCATCAACAGGATTACAAAATTTTGAAAAACTGTTGTATATTTGCATACAGGAATATTATTCAGTAATAAAATGGAAATTAACTACTAACAACAACATGGATAAATCTCTAAACACTGCACAGAGTAAAAGAATCAGTGGAGTGAAATGAATGTCACTTAGTCGTGTCCAACTCTTTGCAACCCCATGGACTGAATTCTCCAGGGCCGATTACTGGAGTGGGTAGCTATTCTCTTCTCCAAGGGATCTTCCCAACCCAGGGATCAAACCCAGATGTCCCAAATTGCAGGTGGATTCTTTACCAGCTGAGCCACCAGGGATGCCCCAAAAGAATACATATTGTATAATTCTTTAGTTTTAGTGGGTGTGACATGTAACTCCATTTATGTGACTTTAAGAGCAGACGAACTAAGCCATGGTGATAGAAATAAGAATGCTGCTGCTAAGTCACTTCAGCCGTGTCCGACTCTATGCGACCCTATGGACAGCAGCCCACCAGGCTCCTCTGTCCACAGGATTCTCTAGGCAAGAATACTGCAGTGGGTTGCCGTTTCCTTCTCCAAGAAATGAGAATATGATTGCTTCTTTGGGAAGGGAAATCAACTGAAGGAGGACATAAAGGAACTTTCTAGGGGCAATGAAATTCTCTTATAACCTGATTTGAGTGTTGGTTAAGCTCCCTCACGAAGAAGGCAATGGCACCCCACTCCAGTACTCTTGCCTGGAAAATCCCATGGACGGAGGAGCCTGGTAGGCTACAGTCCATGGGGTTGCTAAGAGTCGGACACGACTGAGCGACTTCACTTTCACTTTTCCCATTCATGCACTGGAGAAGGAAATGGCAACCCACTCCAGTATTCTTGCCTGGAGAATCCCAAGGATGGCGGAGCCTGGTGGGCTGCCGTCTATGGGATCGCACAGAGTCGGACACGACTGAAGCGACTTAGCAGCAGCAGCAGCAGTAAGCTCCCTCATAGGTCAGATGGTAAAGAATCTGTCTGCAATGCAGGGGACCTGGGTTCGATCCCTGTGTCAGGAAGATCCCCTGGAGAAGGAAATGGCAACCCACTCCAGTACTCTTGCCTGGAGAATCCTGTGGACAGTGGAGCCTGGTGGGCTATAATCCATGGGGTCACAAGAGTTGGACATGTTCAGTTCAGTTCAGTCGCTCAGCCATGTCCGACTCTTTGCGACCCCATGAACCGCAGTACGCCAGGCCTCCCTGTCCATCACCAACTCCCGGAGTTTACCCAAACTCATGTCCGTTGAGTCCATGACGCCATCCAACCATCTCATCCTCTGTCATCCCCTTCTCCTCCTGCCCTCAATCTTTCCCAGCATCAGGGTCTTTTCAAATGAGTCAGCTCTTCATGGCCAAAGTATTGGAGTTTCAGCTTCAACATCAGTCCTTCCAATGAACACCCAAGACTGAGCTCCTTTAGGATGGATTGGTTGGATCTCTTTGCAGGCCAAGGGACTCTCCAGAGTCTTCTCCAACACCACAGTTCAAAAGCATCAATTCTGCGCTCAGTTTTCTCTATAGACTTAGCAACTAAACCACCACCACCACCTACATGAATATACACATTTGTTAAAACTCATCCAGTTGTACACATAACAGATATTGCATGTCATTGCCTGTCACTTTTACCTCCTTAAGAGAGAAATGTGACCTTAAGCTTGTTAAGCAAGACATATCATATACACATCTTTTTCATTTTCTTTCCCCTCAAAGAGTGTACAGAACACAGTGAGGGCTCAGTACACATGTGAGGAAAGTTAAATGAAGAAATTGTTTTAAAAGTTTATAGCCATGCAATTAGACATTCAAGTAGCTTCTTCTAGGCATGTATCTGGTTTCCTACCATAACTCTTTACAGAGAGTTCAACTCTTCAACTCTCAATGAGCACTCTAACTTTGAGCAAATTAACTCTTGGTGGTGGTCAATAGACAGGTATGAGTGTATGTGTGGATGTCTCCACAGTATGATTGATTGTCTTGAGTTTTTCTCCTGTGATAGAAACTAAATTCTAAATTGATTAATTACTTTAAAAACTTTTATCTAATCACCTAAACGAATAGTAAAAATAAACTGAAAACTAAATCACAAGTATTTTTGAGAAAAGCACCTTTGCTTAACTAATGATTTTCAAGATAATTTCCCCTCAAACTAGAGAAATGACTATAAAATTATTTTCTACTAAGTATTTTTTTGTTCTAAGACTGTTTCCAAAATCAAACACTTATGAGAAATCTTTTCTTTGCTAATAATTTTAAAGTTTTGAAAAACAGAAAGATTGCATAACTTTTTAAGTATGTTACGCTAATGTAGAAAATAATTTTTTTTCCTTAGATGCAGATCCTTAAAATGAAATTACTTTCAGTACTTAAATGTGACTTGAAAGAATAGACTTTTTTTTATAACTTCAGTTAAAAAAAGCAGATGTCAGACAAAGATGTGTTATTGAATTCTAGCTATTGAAATGTGATATCTGAAATTCAAGATGGAAAAAGAGACAATGGGGATGAGTAAATATTCATATTTACATACCAGAGCTGTATTTTTCAAGGATGTTTTGCTTTAGATTAAGTAAAAGTTACGCAGAAAATCTTAGATCTCTGAAATATTTTTCAAATATAATTGCATTTCAATGAAAATAACTGCATTTCAAAAGCCAGAAGTTTCAACAACTTACAGATTAAGAAGTGAAGTCCCAGTTAATTTGAAAAGATGATTGGAGTGCTTTTATTCTATTATATGACTAGCATAAAAGGAAACTTCTGAACCACCTATAAGTTCTGATTCTTTACTTTTAAGCTGAGGTCACATTCCTCTCCCCTGTCTGTCATAAGATGGCCTCCTCCATGAAGTACACATCTGGTTTAAATTCCTGCCATATGTGATAAATCAATGCCTAACAGATAATAAATTTGGAAGACTGTATTCCCATAGGGCTTTGGCTTCTATTCTCTTAGCCTTTGCAAGTCTGATGATTTTTCCATTCTTAGCTCATACAGAATGTGCTTTAGAACTAAGAATTTGTCTCCAAATTCAATCAGTGGAAAACTTGAAATGAGCCATCACTGCTGCTGCTGTGTCTTTATGAGCTTTGAAAAACAGAACCCACCCTTTCACAACTTCCTATGCTATAGTCCTTTTTATACAATAACATTTAGTAATTCAGGATTACTACTAAAGTGTAATGGATATTCACTATTTGGATTATTCATACATCTATTCTCTTATTTTAATACAAATATTTTTTTAAAGGATCCCTATTTTTATCAGTAAAAGCAAGACTACCAATTGTGACAGGGAAGTTTAAAATAGTGGTTAAGGACATGAATTTGCCCACCGTATTGCTTAAGATGACTTAGGCAAGTATTAAAATGCTTTAAACTTCTATTTTCTTTCTTTCTTTTATTTTTTTTCCATGCTGTGTCATTTGCAGGATCTTAGTTCCCTGACCAAGGATTGAACCTGGGCCATGGAGGTTAAAGCCTGGAACCTAAGCCACCAGAGAACTTCCTAAATTTCTATTTTCTAATCCATAAAATGGTAGTAATGATGGTAGTAACTTCCTCATAGGGTTGTTGTAAAGATTAACTGAGATGATGTTTATAAAATGATTAGCACAGTGCATGCATGCTAAATCACCTCAGTTGTGTCTGACTCTTTGTGACCCCATGGACTGTAGTCCCCTAGACTCCTCGATCCATGGGATTCTCCAGGCAAGAATACTGGAGCGGGTTGCCATATCCTCCTCCAGGGGATCTTCCAGACCCAAGTATCAAACCCCTGACTCCTGCATTGCAGGAGTATTCTTTACTGCTGAGCCATCTTACTTAGCACAGTATCTATTATTATTATATGCTCAGTTGCATCCGACTCTTTGAAGCCCCATGGACTGTGGCCCCCTAGGCTCCTCTTTCCATATAATTTTCCAGGCAAGAATACTGGAGTGGGTTGCCACTTTCTACTTCAGGAGATCTTCCCGACCCAGGGATCGAACTCGCATCTCTTGCCTTTCCTGTGTTGGCAGGTGGGATTTTTTACCACTAGAGCCACCTGGGAAGCCCTAGGGTGTCTGAGTGTGAAAGTCGCTCAGTTGTGTCTGACTCTTTGTGACCCCATGGACTATACAGTCCATGGAATTCTCCAGGCCAGAATACTGTTGTGGGTAGCCTTTCTCTTCTCCCGGGGATCTTCCCAACCCAGGGATGAAACCCAGGTGTCTCACATTGCAGGCGGATTCTTTACCAGGTGAGCCACAAGGGGAGCCCTAGCACGGTATCTAACACGTACAAATTTTATGAGGTTGTTGTATATTAGCACAGTTGTGACTTTACCTACATGCCTTCTAATTTTTAGAACTAAAGCTAACATTGCCAAGAGTGGAGCCTTATGAGAGATGCTGTTCCATAGTGTGTAACTAATAATGACTGTTAGGGAAGAATTTTTTCTGTGGCTTTTATCAGTCTCACCACGTTTGGTATGCGTTCATCTCCCCCACTAGATGCTGGGTTCTTTGAGGATAGGGTCTATGTCTCACGTCTCTTAGAATTACTGAGTCTGGTTAACTGTAGGCTATTGCTAAGGGAATGTGTAAATGAACATGTGTGTACATATACTGGAAACATTCATTTTAAATTTGAGTTATTTAGATGATTTTAAGTAACTAGAAAGAAGAATTTCTTTTAACTGAGTCTAGTAGAGCAATATAGACATTACAGCTACAAAAAAAGAAGAGTTAACAATCACATGTTTTTCTTTGTTTACAATTTCAAAGATGAAGTCACAATTCAGGTGTTTCATATTTGAGATGACCATTAGACATCCAAGTGGAGAGGCTGAAGCGGGGACAGGGGTGGACATAAACTTGGAGAGGTTCCTTAATTTCTGGAAACTTACAGAAATTTATAAGTTTGGAGAAAACTGGGAGTTTTCAGTATGAGTAATACCTAGAGTTATGTGACTGAATAGGACTCACCCAGGGAGGGGATACAAATTAACAGGAAACAAGGTCCTAAGACTAAAGCCTGGGACATTCCGAAACTTAGTTTGGGGTGATGATTAGAAGCCACAAGAAAGACTGATCTAGAGAGGGTCAGAACACAGAGAAAGTCAGTCATCATATGCTCAGCTCTCATTGTCCCTGGCTCTTTTCAACTCACTTTCTGATTCTTCTCATCTATCTCATGAGGTTTTTCCAATTTCAGTGCACTGTTTGGATCCACATGTCTAAATTTCCTAACTGCCCCTCTGCTTCTCATGACCCTTACTCAATGATTCTCTGTTTTACATGTGTCTTCAGAGGCCCACTTTCAACTGGAGGACATGGGGTCAGGGTGTCCCTTTGCAGCCTCAATCTCATGTAAGCCATATTGTACCTTGCCCTTATTCCTCACCTCTTCATCTTCTCCACTGAAAGAGACAAAGAGATAGCTATTCTTGATGTTCTTGAATTCAAACCGTGTGATTCAACTTTCAGATGGGTGCCTTGCATCCCCTTAAACTTATCCTAAGCCCTGCTTTCATGGACTTCTTCCTTCTTGAGTACTATATTCTTGCTCCAGTTCTGGACATTCAGCCACTTTGGAGAAACAGTCTGTAATTTCCAGTCTGTCTCTCAGTCCTTCTTTTTCTGCACAACCCCATCCCCATTTTACCCCAACTTCAGTGGCTAGCATTTTTGCTATGACCTCTTGGGTCATCTGAGCCATAGTTGGAGGAAGGTCAAGTCTCCTGAACCCGCCCTAACACACTGCCCAACCTTTTTACTATAGGGTGATCTTACAGAGTCTAAGGGAGAAGGAAATGGCAACTGCCGGGAGCCAGCTCACGAGATCCCCACTCATGACAGAGTCATGAGGAGAAGGACTGACGAGCAGAGCAACTCAGGCCTCAGGGATTCTCGAGAGGCTGCCTCAGCGCTCACCTTAAAAATGAGATCTCTCTTTCTGACGCTTGCTATAATAAACCTCTTCTTCTTTTCTGTGATTTAGGCAAAAGGCTTTTCCTGATTCCCTTCTAAAACAAATCATTTTGAAACATCAAATCAACAAGGCCCCTGAACGGTAGCACCCTAAATAAAGTTATCTGGGATATAAAGTATGCTGATCTAAATTTCTTTTGCTAACATATTGGTTTGTTTAATAAATGTACCTGTGCCTTTGGAGCTAATGTGCATAACTTCTCCCTAGTAATAAAACAACATTGAGAGCCTCCGCACAGAAAGCCCCTATGGGCACAAAACCCTTCGCAGCAAAAAAGGCTGGTTAGGAAATACAGAAAATATTGCTTTGTGAAACTGTTACTTAATCTATATTTACTCACTAAGCTTTTACTCTTAATGTATTTAGCCTATATAATGAAAGCATAATAGTTAGGGATTTATATAAATAAAACTTTAGTTTTAATACAAATAATAAGACAATTTGTTAATTCAGCTGGTGATTTTGCTAAGAACTGACCTTTGTGCTACATTGTTTCAGCTTGCTGTACTATGACTTTATGGAACCATATTCTTTTCTGTTAAGCTCAAGGCATAGAGTAAATTACCGAAAACAGGTTTTACCTTGAAACTTTCTATTGATGAATTCTTTCCTGCTGTGCCTGATTCAAAAGTGTCCTGGCTGATCAACCCTTATCAATAAAAGAGTCACAAGATGTTAGCAGGCCTCTGGGCCAGAAGATGATGTAAACAATTTTAAACCTTTTATAACTTAGAAACACAAGCAGTGTTCTGGTTCCGATATGGATCAAAAACTGCTAATCCATCGAGCTGATCTGGCATGACTCTATACTTTACATTTGTTTCTATGTACCACTAAAGATATAAAAGCTGTCTTAAAAACAATAAAGTCAGAAGACACTTGGAAACACCACGACTCGCTGTGTCTTCTCATTCGTATTGCCGACGCCGTCCATCCTGAGGGAACCCTGACCTGCTGGAGCTGGACTCTGGCAGGCAACCCACTTCAGTATTCTTGCTTGGAGAAGCCTACAAACCGAGGAGCTTTGCGGACTATGGTCCATGAGGTCACAAAGAGTCAGACATGACTGAAGTAACTTAGCACAGCACAAAGAGTTTAGGGGGAAATTTTCCCAGAATAGAGATGCACAAGATGGAAAATTCAAATATTTGATTTTCAGTTTATAATTTGTAATTGCTTCCTGAAATCACATGCTAAATCAGTAGGAATTTCTTAAGGGGGCACTAAGGAGTCTAATTAGCAAACAATACCTGATATTTGCCCTAGAGACTGTGGGATATAATTTAGTAGGAGGAGAAGAAAATCCCAAGATAATCAGGTCCTAGAACTCTTTTAAAGGGTTGCTATTTGAGAGCTCTATATGCATTGATTGGTCTCTGTTTAGCTTAAATTATTACAAGGAAGGGTTAGGTATGTTTAAGGAACTAGAGACTGAGGTGTAGTAACAAGCCATTTGAAACCTTGAGTTTCAAGGCTACTGTACTACTAGATGGGGCTTTCCAGGTGACAGAGTGATAAAGAATCTGTCTGCCAATGCAGGAGACGCAGGTTCGATCCCTGGGTAGGGAAGATACCCTGGAGAAGGAAATGGCAACTCACTCGTTTTCTTGCTTGGGGAACCCATAGACAGAGGAGGCTAGTGGGCTACAGTCCACAGGGGTCGCAAAGAATCAGACATGACTGAGATTGATACTACTAGATCTCTAGAAACAAAGTAAAGAATTTCCAAGTTCTGTTTTCCTGTTTGTTTGTTGATGATGCCTGATCTAGAGCAACTATTTTCTTTACCTCATTGCGTCCTGGTGGCTCAGATGGTAAAGAATCTGGCAGCAATGCAGGAGTGAGTGAGTGAATGAATGAGTGAGTGTTGCTCAATCATGTCCAACTCTTTGTGATGCCATGGACTGTAGCCCGCCAGGCTCCTCTGTCCACGGATTCTCCCAGGCAAGAATACTGGAGTGGGTTTCCATTTCCTTATTCCGGGAGAAGGAAATGCAGGATACCAGGGTTCAATCCCTGGGTCGGGAAGATCCCCTGGAGAAAAAAAGAATGGCTACGCACTCCAGTATTCTTGCCTGGAGAATACCATGGACAGAGGAGGCTGGCGGGTTATAGTCCATGGGGTCACAAAGAGTTGGACACGACTGAGTGACCAGGCATGAGCACAATATATATATTACACAGAGTCAAGTGTGAATAATGACTGGTGCTGAAAGATGAATAATGACATTTTGCCTTCCTGCTACTTTCACTCTGCAGTGTGAGAGAGGACATACGTGCACACTGCTAATCTAAGCAAGTAAATGGGGGAGAGAGACACTAAATGTGGTTTGACAACTACTCAAACTTCACAAACTTCCAATACTGTGGCCACCTGAGGTGAAGAGCTGACTCATTGGAAAAGACCCTGACTCTGGGAAAGATTGAGTGCAGGAGGAGAAGAGGGTGACAGAGGATGAGATGGTTGGATGGCATCACCTACTTAATGGACTTGAATTTGAGCAAACTCTGGGAGATATTGAAGGACAGGGAAGCCTGGTGTGCTGCAGTCCATGGAGGTGCAGAGTTGGACATGACTTATTGACTGAATAGAACAGCAAACTTCACATTCCAATGGGAATTTTGGATTAAAATATAGCATTTTAAACTTTTAGTATGAAATGTTACCGTGTTTTGACAAGACTTTAAAATCTACATCCTAATGCAGTTTGACTTGAAAGGCCACCAATAACAAGCTTTCCTGTTGGCCATAATGTTTCTTTGAGTAGCTGCAACAACATCATATGACATTGCTATTCAAGATCATTCCTGCAGTATTCAGTTCCAAAGATAGAAAATTCATTGCTTCTCTGTTCTTTTCCACTGAAGAGTTCTCTATCTTCTGTATCTATTGACAGAGATGGCCTTTTTTCCATACTATGAATGACATGGTGTCTATAGGCTACATTTGTGACATCTTCCTATAACGTCATTTGTATTCACTATGTGTCAAGCCACATGCTAAAGGCTGGGATGAGAATATGGCCAAGTCTAATTAAAGAGACAAGTCAAGAAATGAATAACCTGACATATAGCTAGGAACTCGATCATGTAGAAGAAAGGATAGCTGTGTTGAGCTCAGGCCCAGAGAAGTCTTTCAAATTTTAGGAAAGGGAGAGTCAAATCAGGGAAGCTAATGTGATGCAGTCCAAAAGTGAAACAGTGGTCCAGTCGTTAGGAATCGTCCTGCCTGGTTTCCCCTGTGGCTCAGATGGTAAAGAATCATCCTGCTGATGCATGAGACACGGGTTCAATCCCTGGCCCAGGAAGATTCCATGTGCCACAGGACAACTAAGCCCATGCACCACAACTACTGAGCTCATGCACCTAGAGCCTATGCTCCACAACAGTGAGAAGCCAAAAAAACACAATGAGAAGCCCATGCACCACAATTAGAGAGTAGCCCCTACCTGTCACAACTAGAGAAAGCCCGCGTGCAGCAGTGAAGACCCAGCACAGTCAAAAATAAATCAATCAATAAAAACACAGTGTAGAGTGAAAAAGTAAAAAACAAAAGAGGACCTATAGGATAATACCATTAAAAAAAAAGTGAAACAGGAGACTAAGGATGTGCAGAAGTCAAGAGGTTAAGGAATTAGAAATCCACTAACTTGGAACATCAATACTGTTCTAGAACAAAACATAATTAGATCAGAGGATGAATGAGTATTGGAGAGAGACAGAACCAGGTGGGTTAGACCACTCATCTGTTCTTTACAAGATATCATAACAAGAATATTCATTTGCAGCTACCTTTACTTTATCTTACCCCATATGTGGCAGATCGTAAAATTCTTAAGGAATCTCAGTCAATTCTGATCTTATAAGTATGACTTACGAAGTGTGTCTATTTAAAAATGATGAAACAATATACACAATTGAATATTAGCCATAAAAAAGATGAAATATTGCTATTTGCAACAACATGGATGGACCTGGAAGGTGTTATACTTAGTGAAATAAGTCAGACAAAGAAAAACAAATACTATGTATTTTGCTTTCAGTTTAGTTCAGTTCAGTCGCTCAGTTGTGTCTGACTCTTTGAGACCCCATGGACTGCAGCACCCCAGGCCTCCCTGTCCATTGCCAACTCCTGGAGTTTACTCAAACTCATGTCCATTGAGTCAGTGATGCCATCCAACCATCTCATCCTCTGTTGTCCCCTTCTCCTCCTGCCTTCAATCTTTCCCAGCATCAAGGTCTTTTCAAATGAGTCAGTTCCTCGCATCAGGTGGCCAAAGTATTGTGAGTTTCAGCTTCAGCATCAGTCCTTCCAATGAATATTCAGGGCTGACTTCCTTTAGGATGGACTGGTTGAATCTCCTTGCCATCCAAGGGACTCTCAAGAGTCTTCTCCAACACCACAGTTCAAAAGCATCAATTCTTTGGCGCTCAGCTTTCTTTATAGTCCAACTCTCACATCCATACATGACTACTGGAAAAACCATAGTCTTGACTAGACGAGCCTTTGTTGGCAAAGTAATGTCTCTGGTTTTTAATATGCTGTCTAGGTTGGTCATACCTTTTCTTCCAAGGAGTAAGCATCTTTTAATTTCATGGCTGCAGTCACCATTTGTAGTGATTTTGGAGCCCCAGAAAATAAAGTCTGCCACTGTTTCCACTGTTTCCCCATCTATTTCCTATGAAGTGATGGGACCGGATGCCATGATCTTAGTTTTCTGAATGTTGAGCTTTAAGCCAATTTTTCACTCTCCTCTTTCGCTTTCATCAAGAGGCTCTTTAGTTCTTCTTCACTTTCGGCCATAAGGGTGGTATTATCTGCCTATCTGAGGTTATTGATATTTCTCCCAGCAATCTTGATTTCAGCTTGTGCTTCATCCAGCCCAGCATTTCTCATGATGTACTCTGCATATAAGTTAAATAAGCAGGGTGACAATATACAGCCTTGACGTACTCCTTTTCCTATTTGGAACCAGTCTGTTGTTCCATGTCCAGTTCTAACTGTTGCTTCCTGACCTGCATACAGATTTCTCAAGAGGCAGGTCAGGTGGTCTGGTATTCCCATCTCTTGAAGAATTTTCCAGAGTTTGTTGTGGTCCACACAGTCAGGCTTTGGTATAGTCAATAAAGCAGAAGTAGATGCTTTTCTGTAACTCTCTTGCTTTCTCAACGATCCAGCGGATATTGGCAATTTGATCTCTGGTTCCTCTGCGAATCTAAAAAAACAAAACAAGCTAACAAATATAATAAAACAGAAACAGACTCACAGAACAAACTAGGGGTTTCCAGAGAGGTGGGAGTGAGGAATGGGCAGAGCAAGCGAAAGAATTAAGAGGTACAAACTAGTAGTTATAAACATAAATAAGTCACAGAGGTGGATTGTACAACACAGGGAATACAGTCAATATTGTATAATATTTATGGTATGCAGTCTATAAAAATATCCAAACACCATGTTTTATACCTGAAACGAAAATAATACTATAAGTTAACGGTTCTTCAATACACTGTTTTAAAAACATAAAACAAAATTTTTTCTACAGACTAAAATCTTTAGAAAATATCTCTTCCTGGATGTAACACATAAAACCTTGGCATTCTTGGTTGACCAGAATGGTTTTCATATTTACCTGAATTACAACCTACTTCAGTATGTTCTTTGATGCATATGTAAATGGTTTACTTTTGTGGAGTATAAAATGCTAATGATTCAGCAGATGGATACTGCAGAGTTTTCTACATCTTGATGTAGTCTAAAATAAAAAGACATTTTCTTTGTCTGCTTAGGATTTAGCAGTTCTTTTCAATTCTTTACTAAAAAACATTTCCAAGAAATGTGTTAGATAAGAGGGGTCTTTACCCTCCACTCTCTCACCCTATAAAAACTATTCTTCCATGGCTTGTTTTAAGTGGGAAAAATTAAAATGTCCACAAGCGCAGTTTGAGCAAGCTGTAACTTGATTTAAATATTTCGCATTTTCATCTCTACTTTTCCCCCTGGGCTCTTTCAGCCTTCTTTTCCAGAGAAATCTCCATTTTAGTTCTAAGTTTTGATCTTAATTATCTATTCCTTGTTAGTTTCCAGGATTATTCTTGGTGTTCCTAGATCAATGCCAAGGCATAATTCTCACCACTTTCAGTAAACATTTTGAAAGGAAAAAAACCTACAAAGTTTGTTTGAATAGAATAAACTTACTTCATATTAGAAAACTAAAGCCAGTAATTATTAAATCACACTTTATTTTATATATCAAGTTGGATATCACAATAATATCCTCCATTATTAACTGCAAAGAAACAGTTGGCTAGTCAGGCTGCATCAGAATGAAAACTTTTACTCATTCTTTTGACTTTTCAAACACATGCTAGTTCATTATTTTAATAAAATGCACTAACAGATGTTAGGCAGAATGTGGCCACATCTGGGACATATAAAATACCATTCCAAGTCTCCATAGGAGGGAAATAGCAATAGTATTTAGTTCTCCCCCAAAGCTTAACTAGCCCATCTCATTTAATCTGTTTAACTCTAAGCTGAACAGTTAAGAGTAGCACCAATTATTTTGATTGTCTTGGGAATATAAAAAAGGAACAATGAACTAAAACACCAAGGGAAGTGTCACAAAAAGAAATGCACTATGTTGAAATACAAATAAAACTTCACTAAAGCTTGGGGCTAGAGCTATATTTTTTCAGCTGAAGAGGTAGTAAATCTCGAGTTGCCTGCTTCCTGAAGCCACCTTGAATTATAGGTCTCCTTAGGCCTTCCTACAATGTTCCTACTTAATTTCACCCTTTCAAAGAAAGCACAACAAATCTAAAAGATGACAAAGATGCTGGTAGATGTAGTTTGACAATTATGGTGGTAGTGTGGTGGTTTAGTCACTAAACTCGTGTCTGACTCTTGTGACCCCACGGACTGTAGTCTGCCAGGTTCCTGTGTCCATGGGATTTCCCAGCCAAGAATACTGGAGTGTGTTGCCATTTCCTTCTCTAGGGGATCCGACCAACTCAGGGACTGAACAGGCGTCTCTTGCATTGGCAGGTGAATTCTTTACTTCTAAGCCACCAGGGAATCCCTTGAAAATTATATTATATATGTGTATGTGTATGTGTGTGCGCGCTCAGTTACTCAGTTGTGTCTGAGTCTTTGCGGCCCCATGGACTGTTGCCTGCCAGGCTCCTCTGTCCATGGGATTCTTTAGGTAAAAATACTGGAGTGGGTTGCTATGCCCTCCTTCAGGGGATCTTCCTGACCCAGGGATCCAACCAGCATCTCTTGCATCTCCTGCACTGGCAGGCAGATTCAGGTTTTGTTTTGTTTTCTTACAGTGATTAAATTCCAATATATTCCAGTCCTTTAACCTACCTTTCAGTTTTATTTTGTTTTCTTATGTAACTTTTCTAAGAAAACAAAAACAAAACCTGATGATTTTCTGTCAACAGGTCAGGTTCATATACTATTATATATAGCATCTATTATATATAGCATTGTCTCTAGCTTCTTTAAAATGAACCATACTGATGATTAAATGCTAGGAATAAACACTAGTGTTGAGAGCACATTGTGGAGGTGTTTGTTTCAGCCTGCTTACCCATTAGAAAGAAGAAAAATACTGGAGCTGTGTATGTAGCACAAAGAGGGAAGGCACAGGTGGCATCATGGAATATAGCCTGGACTTGGAGTCAGATGCCCAGCTTTGAGTCTCAGCTCTGCTGCTTATGAGCTCAATGTTTGGGAGAGTTAGTTAAACACAGAAGCGACATTTTCCTCTTCTGTGAAGTAGGAATAATACCTTGGAGAATTGTTCTGAACAGTCAGTGAAATAATGACTGAAAAAGTGTTTGACAAACTGTGATATATATATCTTCTTTTAAAAAATATGTGCAATCAAGCACATTTTTTTAAAACTTATTTATCTGGATGTGTTAGGTCTTTGTTGTGCCATGTGGGATCTTTGTTGCATTCAGACTCTAGTTGTGGCACCTGGGCTCAGTATTGCAGCTCAGGGGCTTAGTTTCTCTGCGGCATGTGGAATCTTAGTTCCCTGACCAGGGATTGAACCCAAGTCTCCTGCAATGCAAGGTGTATTCTTAACCACTGGACCACCAGGGAAGTCCCTATAGCTTTTTATTAACAAAATGCTGATGGACTGCAATCTTCATCTCAGATAAGCAGGTAACAATTAGATATCTGGAGCACAGCTGAAAAGAAACCTATGGGGTGGATATAGAATAGGCAGGTGTGAATTTCCATTTAAGACAAACTGTCTAAGCAGAGAAAGCCTCTAGGGGACTAAATGCAATTCTGATAAAAATATCTGCTCTTATGCAGTTAAGTGAGACATACCAAGATCATATGAACTATTCTACTTCATATACACACTGGGATCAAAGATTCCCAGTCTTTCATTCTCTTCATGCCTATTTATTCAGCATCTACTATATGCCAAACATCGTGCTAGGTATACACTTTTTTTTTGGTAAACAAGATCTCTGCTCCCAAGGAACTTGTATCCTAGTTACATTAATATCTTTATTTCAAGCACTTGGCAAAATATTAGCACATAGTAGATGCTCAACAAAAGTTGACCAAGCTGAACTAATCTCATTTTGTAGTATCACCATAACAGAAAACCAGGAAAGAGGTGATTTTTGTGATCAGAGATGTCTACCCAATTCACCATGTGATTAACAGGGTACTATTTTTGAAGTTTTGAGGGAAAAGAAACTTTCTAACTAGAAGTCATCTAGTTATCCACCTAAAATACTTGTATTATATAGTATTAATTTAGTGTCTTCCTGGTTAAAACATAATTACTACTTTAACAAGAGGGTAGAGTGTTAACAGGAAATGTTTTAGAGGGCGGTGACCCTCATGTCAGGTCAAAAAAGAGCAAAAAGAATGTAGGCTGGATATGTCAAATCACTACTTGATTGACTATGGACTTGACATTGATTTAATGTACAATACAATTTAAAAAGGGGGAAGAAAGATGAAAAGTGCATTCTGTTTATATGATAGTCGACTCTTAACAAGTACAGTGAGGTTTTTTTTGTTTTGTTTTGAAAACACACCTTTCTTGAAGGCATTCAAGAGAGCCAGTGTTATGAAATAAAACGTAGAGCTTTTTCATAATATCTAGAAACTAACTGGTGGGCTTAGGGTGACTGACATTAGTATTGTTCACCGATATTACCACCTCTCCTGAACTCAGTTCAGCCTCAGTTTAAGGACTCAGTCCCTGTGAAGATGGAGGAGGCTATGTAACTAGTTTTGGCCATGACGTTTGATCAGGGATCTGTTTGCTTCCCAACCTAAGGCTGTGAAAAGTTCATAGGGATTCTTCAGTCACTTTCTTCCTCTGCCACAGAGACTCAGTTGCTGTGTTCTGGGTGAGCCCTCTGCCAATCTGGTTCCTGGAGTGACTGGAATAGAATAAGCCCGATTCACAAGAAGCATGAACAAGCAATAAACTTTTGGTGTGCTAAGGCATGAAGATTTGGGAGATGAGATGTCTGCTACTGTGCCATAACATAGCCTTTCCTGATTAATGTAGTCAGGGGACATCCATAACACTCTCAGTCCAAGTTTTTGAGGAAGAGATAAAATAGATAATACAAGCTCCATTAATCTGTCAGTAGTGTCTTTCAAATTAAGGATGTTAGCCTGAGGTCTAGCTTGTTAATTACATTTAATCCAGATATCCCATAACTTTTCCATTTTTCTACTAATTCTCTTGTCAATCTTTTTAAAGTACTATTTTAGCTTTTATCCATAAAATTCTTGTGCTTTTTTTACAAATAGTTTTTTCTCAAAATCATAACCTCACCACATATTATTTTCATATGCATTTCACTAGAGTAAAACGTTCTGAATTATGAACAGCATTAATGCAACGACACATGCAGTTATGAACAAAGAAGGGAGACACTTCTGCAACTGCATTCTCTCTAGAAAGTGGACCCTTACAGGAAGGCAGAAGCAGGAGCATTCCTGATTTTCTTTTCTTTTTGTTCCACATTGGAAAAACAGCTTAACCTTGAAGGGCTTGTAGAGACTGGGAATTGTCATTTCTTATTTAAAGCCTTAGAGAGTAAGTGAAAGTTTCAAGTCCCTGGCTTTGCTCTTGTTTATCTTAATGGATTGTTAGGTAGGGCATATGATGGGTTATCTTAAATATTTTAACGCCTGTCTTCTTTCTACCTATCCAAAGCTATCCCTCATAGTCCTACTCAACTCTGAGCTCCTCAGGAAATCTCCGCTAACACACCAGCTAGAATTGATCCTTTTCTTTCCCAAAGTCTTATGTAAATTCATATCATTTATTTGGCATCACTTGTAAAGAGTTTAGAGAGTTCAAAAGCTAGAAAGGACCTAAGAATCATTCAACACAATCCTCTCATTCTGCAAATGAGGAAAGTAAAGCCCAGAACAATTATGTACTTTAGTTAAGTCACACGGTTAGACACACATTGGAGGCTATAAACCTAGTTTATATTCTCAGTGCACTCCCTTCGTGTCCCAAGTGCCTTCAGTTTACTACCTGAAATTGTTGGTTATTTTTCAAGAGAACAGATCATCTCACCAACAGTACATCAGGAACTCTTTCAGTTACTTCAGTTTGTAGCTTAATCTATTCACATTTTATATACTTGGTGGTGGACTAATTGGTTGTGTTTTAGGTAACGATTACATCTATTACATCCATCACTTATTCTCAAACTCAGAAGATATACTGGGAGGGGCTGAGGAGGGATGGAAACAGTCGCAAGGTAAGTAAGTAAGCCGAAGAGAACCAGGAGAATGCTTACAGACGTCCAAGAATATACTCTTAGCATTGAAGGTCGTTTTCCCTGGAATTGGGTCTTGCCGGTTCACTCTGCAAGGACGGAAAGTGTGTGTTAGCGTTGGCGTGAGGAGGGGGAAGGCAGAGTGCCGAAGTTCAGGTGAAGTTCTAGAGGTGAAAGCCTGACGAGGACGTCTACCGGATGGGATGGGTGTAAGAACAGGAGGCAGTCACGGGCGCGAACCCCAGCAGCGGGCCAGGGAGGCGCAGTGAGGGGCGCAGGCAGGGGCAGGAGAGCTCAAGAAGAGAGAACGCCGAGGACGAGGTAGCGCCGCCGTCATCCGGGCGTTGCCCGGAGGCCGCGTCGCCCCGCGGAGGGCGCCGGGGGGCGGGACCGGGCGGCCCGGGGCGGGGCGGCGGCTCGGGCCCTCCTGGCAGCACGCGGCGGCACCCCCTCCCCTCGCGCCGCGGGCCTCCCCGCGCCGTGCACGTCCCCGTCCCGCGCCTCCGCCCCCTCGCCCGCCCGCTCGCGCCTTCCCGCCCTCCCTGCCGCGCCGGCCAAGCCGGCTTCCCCTCGGTCTCTCATGAATATTGAGCGGCCCCTGTTGTATTTCCCGAGCTCCATTGCGGAAGCCGAGGCTCGCCATATTGTGCGGCGGCGCCGGCGGCTTGTGCCCGAGTCTCGCTCCGGCCGCGGCCCGCGGAGCCCCGGGTTGGGGCAGGAGCCGGTGAGGCGAGGGACGCGCGGGGAGGCGAGGGGCGCGGGCGCGGCGGACTCGGCCGCGCGTCAGCTCCGCGGGGCTGCGGGCCGCTGACGGCCGCGCCGGGGCCGGGGCTGAGGGGGGGCGGGTGTGTGTATCCGCGGGGGTGTGAGGGGAGATGGCGCCGCCGCCCCCGGGGCGGGGATGGCGGGGGAAGGCGGCTTCTCATTGTTCGCGTTTCTTCGAGGGTCTTGGCGGGGGTGGGAGTCCGGCTTGAGGAGGACCCCCCCACCTTGGGCGAAGCTCGGGGATTCCTTCCTTCTTGCGAACCGCCCGCCGCTCGCACTGCGCGGAGGCCGGGGCTGCGCTGCGGCACCCCGTCGCCTCCCCGGGCCGGGTGGGCCCCCCAGCCTCTCCGCGGCCCCTCTCCGGAGACGAACCGCGTGGAATGCAGGGTTTTCCCCCCTCGGGCTTCCCCCTCGAGGCCGGGTGTGTGTGTGTGTGTGTGTCCGCGCTGTGAGGGTGGGGTAGGGGCGCTTTGTGCGCCTAGCCCGCTCTCCCCCCGGGGTGCTGGAGTCGGGGTTGGCGTGTCGAGGCGCTCCTTGGCGTCGGGGTTCCCTGTAGGCGGCGGGGAGACCCCTCCTGGTGAAAACATTCCTGGAGTGCCGCCTGCCTGCTCAGGAGTATCTGTTGCTGTGCCCTCAAACCCGCGAGGCTGCCCCGGAGGAGTCGTGGGGGGAGGGGGCGTCTGGGTTTGTTCCTGATGGAAGCTTCGCGTTTGTGAACCCCGTCGTGTACGCCGAGGGCTTTGGCCCCGAGTGTCGCCGGGGAGCCCTCGTCCCGGTTGTCAGGATAGTTTCCCTCCTAGTGAAGTCGTCTCCCTGTGCCCAGAGCTACTGTTAGTAAAAAAAAAATGACCTAAAACTTTTAGGTTCATTCCGATTATTTTGGGGGGGACCCGAAGACCAAGTTACAGGCTAATCTCCTTGAAACCTTTTTTGGGTTTCTACTGCCTGGCTCTCCGAAGTTTTAGAGAAATGTGTGCCTTTAACGTGGTTAAATGCTTTGAGAATGTCAGGTTCCTCGGAGGTGTGTAAAGATTGGTTTGCTGTTAACAGGATATGTTTGCATTCGGCCTTTTCGTAATATACTTTCTTTTAAAAATGAAAAAAATTGAGACATGATTTCAGTGTTTTAGACTGAGAATTATGTTGAAAACTAATTATGTGTGATTTGCATTGCATAATCTACTTTTGGTAGTTCCAAGATGATCAGCTAGAATACTTAGTGTAATTGGCAGAGAATCTACTTTGCTCACTTGTAAAAGGGTGTAGTTTTTGAATATTTTAATAACTCGGATTGGTAGTAGAACTTGTGTTTTTAAAGCGGCTATTTCAGCCTTTGATTTATCAAGAATTTAAATGGCAGCAGTATGACTCTTAGTTACTCTCTTTTCCCCCTAAAATTTCTACTTGTCACAATCAACAGGTATTTTTTAAAAAATCTTGTTTGTACGTTTAACGTAATTTTTAATACAACAATGGGTATGTAAGACTTCATTTTCCAAGGCTAGCGCAGCAAATATGGCCCCTTTTTCCAAGGATTGGTGATATTTCTTTCAGGTACCTTTGTGGAATACACATTTGAGGTTAATTATAGTAGGTGTGAGAGTGAAATGGAGAATTTATGAAGGACAACTGCCAGGGTAGGCTAGTGGGCTTGAGTATTAGAAAAATATGCTGATGGTTCTCAAATGTGCTGCATAGAAAAATTTTAAATTAGAACCATTAACATAATGTAGACAATGCAGACATTCAACATACTGAAAATTTTGAGTTTTTGCTCTGCCTGTGTGGAACTTGCAGACTGCTAGCTCCCAGGTTTGTGAGGAGAGAAATATGGAGCAGGTCAGCAAACATCTTTGGAATTTCATTTGTCTGTCACTGACCTTCAGCATGTGGTGTCAGGTCTATCTCTTTAATTTGATTTATTCGTGGTTTGTGTTTATTATGCAGTCTTGGGAGTAAAGGTGATATGTGTCTAATGAATAATATATAACCAGATGTTTCAGTGACAGTTTCATTTCTATACATTAGCACAGAAGCATAATTCCTTCCAGCGAGAGAAGTGAGCTAACATTAAAAAGCACTTTATTGAAATCATGGCTCTGTTTCTGATATGAGTTAAAGCATTCAGAATTTTGTATCCACTCGCTTGTTAAATCTGGGGAAACTAGACAATGCATCACAGTTTACAGTTTTTAAAAAAGGGAAAACACTGTAAGATTATATAGACTGCCGGTGTACAGATCTACACTTGATTTTTGATTAGTATTGTTTGTTAGACATGTTGTGGAAGACAGACATTGTCGTAAGACACTAGGTATTTAATTTCCTCATTTTTTTCCTCTCTGAAATCTTATATCAATAAGTTATTATAGTAACATTGAATGATTATTTGCATTGAAATGAGTAGATCCTGATATCATTTGAGTACAGAGGTACAGTAAAATTTACCCTGTCCATTCTCTGTGGGTTGAGATATCCTGTCTGTTCCCCTGTCAGGTTTTTCATTTTTTCTACCTAACGTGTCAAACAGGTCCTCCGGTGTCCCTTGTTAGGCGTGGAGCTTCGTTGATTTTACACAGATATACTGACTATGGTAACAAAACTTTTGGCAGTTAAGTAGCAACTGGTGTTATTATGTCCATAGGCAGGAGCTAGGTGATGAGTCCCCGACTTTATAGGTGCTAAGCGAGCAGGTGGCCCACTCTCCATTTTTATGCTGTGTGGAGGAATTCCAGTGGAACTTTCAAGTTTAAAATTTTTTTCACTTCTCTTTTGCCTTATGGTTATTAGGCAGCCGAAGTGGACTGATGTGTCTGGGACTAGTGATACTTTCTTTGGATGCTCAGGAGCTATATAAATACATTACTAAGAATTCTGAGAAAGATTTTTATTGTTTGAATTTGCCTTTTCTCTGCTATCTGCCATTTTGTCGTAATGTACAAAATTTAGTTTATAAAGTACAATAATGAAAAATTATTTTTGAGATTAACCTCAGATTAAATTGTCCAGTGAGGACATCTTATTAAATGAAGTAACAAACCATATAAAAATACCGAAGCATTTTGGTCATTTGTTTTCAACAGTTGTATTGATTCGGGGCTCTCCTGCAGGAGGGATTTCTTTCTGTGTCTCTCCTGTAGCATGGAGTTGTATTTTATGAAGAAGTTTGCTTTTAAAGTCAATGTGTAAAATGAAAATCACATATAATAAAAAGTTATGCTTGAAATATCTCACGATGGGAAGAACATACCAGTAAGTTTGGTTCAGCTTTAGTGTTGGAACAGATTGCTGTTTCTTTTGTTGAACACTAGATGAAGTAGTCAGCCTGCACTATGGGCCATGTTGAACACAGCAAAAAGAAAAATCCTTAAATTTAAGAATCACATTCAGCATGTCGTCATGCTCATACTTAGGAGAGGCTTGTGGGAACTGAGACCACTGAGGAGTCGCAGATCAGCTGTACTCGCATTTTTTCTAGGATGCATGTGCTCTACTGAGAGAACGTGGGGGGTGTGCTTGGAATAGCCTGAACTGTTTAAATATTTCTCATTTCCTCTCTTTTTTGTGTTTCTTTGCATGCTGGATAGTTTAAATTGCAAAAGTTAAGTGATATTTGTGTTGCAACGTAACAGACACAAATTTAAAGGGTTTGGCATTATTCTTTCTAAAATATATTTTATCTGTAGGAATAATTTCAAAGTTCCTTTACTTTCCCCTTTAATAAAGCAGCAAGATATCTCAGAGGAGAGCAGTTAGAAGAACAGGGTATTAGTGTCCAGTAGACAAAATAGACGGAGAAGGCAATGGCACCCCACTCAGTACTCTTGCCTGGAAAATCCAATGGACAGAGGAGCCTGGTGGGCTGCAGTCCATGGGGTTGCACAGAGTCAGACCCGACTGAAGCGACTTAGCAGCAGCAACAGCAGCAGACAAAATAGAAAGTTCAATAGGAGTTTGAACAGAAGGCATTTAATACAGGGAGATGGTTAGATGAATGTAACAGCAGAAAGAGAACATTAATCAGAGAGCTCAGAGAAGAGTTTCTATTGGCCTGGTTCTGAACTTTTGAGGTCAGCCTTGTTGAGCTGCTGATTAGGCTAGTTCTGGGGAATACCCAAAGAAGCTAGAGGCTGGAACCAGTTGTTGCTGCCAGTGACTAGAGGGAGGTCCCCTCAGCCCTTTTACTGCGTTCTTACCTCCATTGGCAAAGGCTAACACGGACCTCCCCTGGCAGAAGAGTTGGTGAAATACAGTTGCACAGTCTCAGCCCAGCACCACAGAGCAGTCTAGAGTGGTGATTTTGGAGTTGAGAGACAAGAAGTAAATGACCTGCACAAGTAATATTAGTTCAGTTCAGTCGCTCAGTCTTGTCCGACTCTTTGTGACCCCATGAATCGTAGCACACCAGGCCTCCCTGTCCATCACCAACTCCTGGAGTTTACCCAAACCCATGTCCATTGAGTTGGTGATGCCATCCAACAATCTCATCCTCTGTCATCCCCTTCTCCTCCTGCCCCCAATCCTTCCCAGCATCAGGGTCTTTTCCAATGAGTCAACTCTTTGCATGAGGTGGCCAAAGTATTGGAGTTTCAGCTTCAACATCAGTCCTTCCAATGAACACCCAGGACTGATCTCCTTTAGAATGGACTGGTTGGATCTCCTTGCAGTCCAAGGGACTCTCAAGAGTCTTCTCCAACACCACAGTTCAAAAGCATCAATTCTTCGGCACTCAGCTTTCTTCACCGTCCAACTCTCGCATCCATACCTGACCACTGGAAAAACCATAGCCTTGACTAGACGGACCTTTGTTGGCAAAGTAAGGTCTCTGCTTTTAAATATGCTATCTAGGTTGGTCATAACCTTCCTTCCAAGGAGTAAGTGTCTTTTAATTTGATGGCTGCAGTCACCATCAGCAGTGATTTTGGAGCCCCCAGAAATAAAGTCTGACACTGTTTGCACTGTTTCCCCATCTATTTCTCATGAAGTGATGGGACCAGATGCCAAGATCTTAGTTTTCTGAACGTTGAGCTTTAAGCCAACTTTTTTACTCTCCTCTTTCACTTTCATCAAGAGGCTCTTTAGTTCTTCACTTTCTGCCATAAGGGTGGTGTCATTTGCATATCTGAGGTTATTGATATTTCTCCCGGCAATCTTGGTTCCAGCTTGTGTTTCTTCCAGCCCAGTGTTCTCATGATGTACTCTGCATATAAGTTAAATAAGCAGGGTGACCATATACAGCCTCCTTTTCCTATTTGGAACCAGTCTGTTGTTCCATGTCCAGTTGTAACTATTGCTTCCTGACCTCCATACAGGTTTCTCAAGAGACAGGTCAGATGGTCTGGTATTCCCATCTCTTTCAGAATTTTCCACAGTTTATTGTGATTCACACAGTCAAAGGCTTTGGCATAGTCAATAAAGCAGAAATAGATATTTTTCTGGAACTCTCTTGCTTTCTCAGTGATCCAGCAGATGTTGGCAATCTGATCTCTGGTTCCTCGGCCTTTTCTCAAACCAGCTTGAACATCTAGTACAGTAATGCTCAAAATTCTCCAAGCCAGGCTTCAGCAATACATGAACCGTGAACTTCCAGATATTCAAGCTGGTTTGAGAAAAGGCAGAGGAACCAGAGATCAAATTGCCAACACAAGCAATATAGATTAAAATAATTTAGATAGGGAATCCTGTCCTTACCTCGCCTGTTTAAAAAACATTTATTGATTATCTTCTGTGTGCCAGATCCTCTGCTAGGGTTTAGGAATATAAAAGCGAATTGAATAAGGTCCCTGTCCTTGAGGAATTTACAGTCTAAGTGGAGATGACAAACTACTGTACAGAGTGTTAAATGCAATAATACATAAATGATGTGCTTTGGAAATCCAAAGGATATAGCAACCTTCTTGCCTCTTTTCCCAGCTAAACCTTATGACCACTGTTTTTGTTTGGTGTCTTGATCAAACCCAAGTTCATTCTGTTTGATGTCCTATGAAAGCCATTTCTCTGGGATGCCTTAATTTTATCATGCAGTTATTGTCTTTAGTTAAGTACTTCTCTTTGCTTTATTTTTTTAGATTATAAATATCATCATTTTCTCTGTACTTTTAGCCTAGCTTAGTACTTCACACCTAGAAGATGTTTGAGAAATAGTTATTTTTGTAGTGGATAATGGGGATTAAAGTATTGCTTATTACCTTTGTAGACATTGTTTCCTCCTTCCAAGGTCATGAGCAAATAGTTTGGCTAGAGTGTTATGATTTTATAGATGTGAGAATTGAAAGCTTAAAATAATTGGTTCATATAAGCTGTATACTACCAGTAACTGAACTAGAAATAGGACTTTGGATTTTTGATGTGTTATATTCCAGAGCCAGCCATTTTGGTAGGGATTTCATTTGATGGCTACTAAATAAAATCCTCTTCCACTTCTTTTACTATTTTATAGCCTAATATATGTTCTAAAATTTCCATTATTTCGGGATGGAGGGAGGAAGAAAAGACAAGCCCCTCATTTTATTTCCTAAAAATAAAAGCGTCATGCAGTTTCTTTTTACATTATTCTTTTTAGTTGTCCACTGTTTTCTTTTTATCTACTCCCTGTGTTGATTATGCTGCCTCTGTTAGCTAGTGTAAAATGTGCAGATCTGCATACTTCATTTTGACTTGTTTTTAGAAGTAGTCTGCTTTTCCCCCCCCCACCATACACAGACTATGTTGGTTTAACTTAAAACCAACTGATTTTTCACTTATAAAAAGATGTATGCCTCTATGCCAGTAATTGCATTAAACCCTCACTATTTATACTATTTACTACATAGAGTCTAATTCAGCCTGGGACGGCTGTCTTGGAAGCCAGCCAAATGTTTTATGGGAGGCTTTCCTGTGTTACAGAGGGGTAGTGTTGTGCATGGAAGAAGGAGCTTCACAATTGAAGGCAGGAGACTTGGTTTCTAGGCCTGGTTCCACTACTGGCAAGCTTCTTGGCCTGTCTATTTTCTTTTCTATAAAAATAATAATAAAAAAGTTGCATCCCCATTGAACTTGGAGGTTATTTGTAAAGATATAAGAGGTAATGTAGGTAAAAAGGGGTAAACAGCAAAGAGCGTTGTAAATATAAGAGGATGTATGTTAAGGAAGAGACAGAGATTGATCTGTGGCATGGATCTTGAAAGAGAGAGAGTGATCTGTGATATGGATCTTGGGAATAGTTGTGCGTCTACTTTCAAGTTTTTGAGTCTCCATATTTAAAAGAAGGTTGTTAGAGTGAAAATATGGGGTGTAGGAGGAGTTGTGGATGTCCTATAACCCTACTTTCCCCAAGTCTGATCGATTGTGTAGTATTCTCAATCTCCTCAAGTAACTGTTAAGGTCGATGTGCTTCATTAATTTCTTTCCACCAGGACTAAATATCTTATGAGACGATACCTGAAATTTATGCACCTAGGACCAAAACTAGCACTTCACAGATGGTTTAAAACTGACAGGGGCCTGAGGGATAGAAGAAATAGATGCTGTTACTGTTTTTACTGGAAACTACCTGTTTTGGTTTTATGTTGTTTTATGATATCACTTAGAGAAAAATCTCTGTACTTTTAAAAATACATTTAGCAGGATTAGAAATTATATCTGCTGTTTAGTTTTAATGAACTTACCCTCTTATCCTTGATCTTAAAAGTTTTAATTGGCGTATTTGTGAGGAAAACATGCCTTGTTGAATTAGTGGAAAGATGTTTTTTTATAGCTTTATTTTTTGTGAGGTACTGTCCTCTAGGAATATTTCCTCTTCTAAATTGTAAAGTAATGGTAACATGTTGAAGACTCTAGGATATTGATAGTTGAGTATTGTCTGAAATATTAAGACTAAATTTCTCCATTACTAATGTTATAATTGATTATGTTTGTCTTCAGATATGGGTCTCATTTACTAATTTGAGTTAACCAGTCATAATTTATCACAGTTTAACAAAAAGTGAAGTCGCTCAGTTGTGTCCGACTTTTTGCGATCCCATGGGCTGTAGCCTGCCAGGCCCCTCTGTCCGTGGAATTTTTCAGGCAAGAGTACTGGAGTGGGTTGCCATTTCCTTCTCTAGGTGATCTTCCTAACCCAGGGATTGAACCTGGGTCTTCCGCATTGCAAGCAGACGCTTTACCATCTGAGCCACCATGGAAACCATAGTTGAGTCTCCTGAAATATTTTTTCCCCAGAAGTCTCTATAACTTCTGAAAAACTAATGTTACAGTTTTGTATAATTTAAGTAACATGATTATTAATGTCAATTAATTTTATTCTGAAACCTTTGAAGTTTCACAGAGTACATAAGCTGTCATTCACTTCTTAAATGGATTGTTTTTAGTTTTAATTCCTATGTGCAGTATGCTGCTCAGTCCTTTTAAAAGTAATTAAGAGCTAAGAATGGGGAAAAATCGATGTTATTAAGTTGTCTTTTTAACCAATATAATAATTTTCAGTTTTCAGTTTATTTAAAATTTTTTTAATATTGAAAAATTTAAGAACTGGAAAAATCATGCTTTCAGTATTCAATTTTAGTTGCTCTTAAATTTTGATGTATTTCTTTTTGGAAATAAATTTTAGCTTTGGGCTTTTTAAAACATAGTTTTACCTATGTTTTTTATATAAGGCTAAATTTATATGTATTTTAAAATCTAACTTTAGATATTACTAACATTTTCTAATCCATAATCAACTTGGTAACATTTTTGATGATTGTGTGATATTTCAAGTGGATGTACCGTGGTGTATTTATCCATTTCCTTGTGGTTGGATTCTAAGGTTCCTTTTAGCTTTGTACTGATGTTAGTAGGGAAGTACAACCTTCATTGTGGCAGCCAGATGGAAATATTTAACAAGTAGCACCTATTGTCTCTGTAGTTTTTCTTTGTAAGAACAAACCTGTCTTTTTTTTAAAAAAATTGAAGTATAGTTGATTAAAGGCTTTCCTGGTAGTGCAGTGGTAAAGAATTTGCCTGCCAGTGCAAAGACCCAGGAGACACAGGTTCAATCCCTGGGTCAGAAAGATCCCCTGGAGTAGGAAATGCGAACCCACTCCAGTATACTTGCTTGAAAAATTCCATGGACAAAGGAGCCTGGCTTGCTACAGTCCATGGGTTCGCAAAAAATTGGACACGGCTGAGCAACTGAGTACAGCACACAGCAACACGTAGTTGATTTGCAATGTTGTGTTATTTTCTGCTGTACAGCCAAGTGGTTCAGTTATATGTATACATACATTCTTTACCATATGGTTTATCACAGGATATTGAATATAGTTCCCTGTGCTGTGCAGTAGGACCTTGTTGTTTATCCATGCTATGTATACTAGTTTGCATGTGCTAATCCCAAATTCCTAGTCCTTCCCTCCCTTATACCCCTACCCCTTGGCAACCACACATCTGTTTCTGTATTACCGATAGGTGCATTTGTGTCATATTGTAGATTACACATATAAGTGATATTGTATGGATCCGTCTTTCTCTTTCTGACTTGACTTCATTTAGTACGAGTCTCTAGGTCTATCCATGTTGCTGCAAATGGCGTTATTTAAGTCCTTTTTATGGCTGAGTAGTATTCAACTGTATATATGTACCGCGTCTTCTTTATCCATTCATCTGTTACAGACAGTTTGCTTCCATGTCTTGGCTATTGTAAGCAGTGCTGCTGTGAATTTAGGGGTGCGTGTTTATCATTTCAAATTATAGTTTTGTCTGGATACGTGCCCAGGACTGGGATTGCTGGATCATACGGCAACTCAATTTTAAGTCTTTTGAGGAACCGCCATACTGGTCTCCACAATGGCTGCACCAGCTTGCATTCTCACCAAGAGTGTAGGAAAGTTCCTTCTGTCTACATCCTCTTCAACATTTGTTATTTGTTTACGTTGATCATGGCCATTCTGGATGGAGTAAAACAGTGCCTTATATAGTTTTGATTTTCGTTTCTCTAATAATTAGTGATGTTGAACATCTTTTTATATGGTTATTGGCCATCTGTATGTCTTCTTTGGAGAAATGTCTATTTCAGTAATTTGCCTATTTTTTAATTGGGTTGTTTGGTTTTTGGGTTTTTGTTGTGGTTGAGCTGTATGAGCTGTTTGTATGTTTTGGAATGTAATCCCTTGTCAGTCGCATCATTTGGAAATATTTTCTGCCATTCTGTAGATTCTTTTCATTTTGTTTATGATTTCTTTTGCTTTGCAAAAGCTTTTAAGTTTGATTAGGTCCTGTTTGTTTATTTTTGCTTAGAATAAATGCATCATTGTTGGCAACAGCTTGTTGTGTAGTACAGCTGAAGAAAACTGAGAAAGAGAGAAGGTAACCTCTGTTTCCTTGTTTCAGATTTGGAACTCTTTTAGACATTGTGGAGCAAGTGTTCTCAGCCTTCAGTCCAGGTATCTCTTAAGGATCCATGAATACTCTGAAATTTTGTATGTGTGTTCGTGTTTTTTTATCTTTATATTCCCTCCCCCAAGATAAGAATTCCTAGCTTTCATCAGATTCTCAAGGGGCATATAGACTCAGAAAAATTAAGCGAGGGCCATGAACTTACAGGATTTTGTTTAAAAAGTAGAGGTAGAGGGAAAGCTATTTTTAAAAAGTGCCTGAAAACAGTGTCTGTTGTATCAAATTAATGTTGGTTTTCCTTTCCATTTATTGTTTAATATAGGATAAATATTCCTTATGAGACAATGAGTTTTGCTGCTTTAGCTACTTAAGTTCTTTATTATAGTATTATTATGTTTTTCTCTTCTTAATATTGGTTATTTGAAGAACCCACATAAAGATTTTTGAACGCTAATTGCTAATAAGTAGCTTTACCCTAGTAGACATATATGTGTCTATACATTTTTTATACATTTTTAATATATACACATTTAAATATATTTTTTAATTGCTAATAAGGAACTCTGCCCTAATGGACATTGAAAATAAGTATGTATTTCCTAAAATACGCTCATTTTATAGATAAAGAGATTAAAAGTGTATATTGATTTGCTCAAAGTCATGTTGATTTCTGGTATATTTGAGCCATGCCAAATTTTTGCTGCTTTCATGAATCTAGAGATTATGCTAACCTTTAGATTTATTAGAGCTGTAACACATCTTTCTATCCTTAAAATTTCTGATTTCTTTTTTCTTCTAAGACTCCAGCCTTTGAAACTGCAGGCTCTGCTTTTTGCCAGTTTTAAACTTTTTTTTTGATGCAAGTTGCAGAAACCAGGAGATAAGAGCAGAAGAGAAATCAGTTTACATTTTGAAATTGTATCAAGAATCCACAATGAGAATTGAGGTCTCCTAAATCCCAGTCTGGCTGCTACTGTTTTCCATAATAGTTGCTTTTCTGCAAGAGAAAATCTACCCTGTGTGCCAAAGCGACACCAGAAACACATTCTTTACTCCTCTAACTATTGTTTTAAAACTATTCAAACCTATGCCTGTTGTATTTTGGTCATAATAGTAGTAGGAGTTGGAAAATGGAGGGAAACCCTCTCCACAGACTGCTGACAACCCCATGCTGCCTTCTAAAATGTTAGCTTTTACGTAGCTGTAATTGTAGCACAGGGCTTCCCTGATGGCGCAGTAGTAAAGAATCCGCCTGCCAATACAGGAGATGCAGGAGACCCGGGTTCCATCCCTGGGTTGGGAAGGTCCCCTGGAGAAGGAAATGACAACCCCCTCCAGTATTCTTGCCTGGGGAATCCCATGGACAGAGAAGCCTAGCAAGCTACAGTCTGTGGGGTTGCAAAAAAGTCAGACACGACTGATCGACTCAACAGCAACAAATTGTAGCACAGCTACAAGTTAGTGGTCTCTTTGTCTCTTTGGCTTACAAGTATTACTAATCATTGCATATAGTATGACTAATTGTTATTTTTAATGATTGAAGAAATTTCCCGTTGTTGATAATGCAGCAGATGTGTCCATGCTGACGGCATTTTTACCGTTGTAGTAGGAATAATAGTTGGTGTGATAGTTAAGGGCATGGCTTTCTTAGTCAAGCAGACCTGAGTTTTGAGTCTTTACTCTGACACTGCGAACTTGAAGCTAGTTGGTTGCTTGTTTATTTAGTTATTTTTATTTTGGCTTGATTTATTAAATGAGGGCAGTTAATAGTACATATTTCATAGGGTTGTTAGGGTTAAGAAAGATTTCGTATAAAGTGAAAAATATAAATGTTACCTGTTATTATTAATAGCATTATTGTCTCAGACTGGGATTCCTGGGTGAAAGATTATGGATGTTTTGTCTCTCTGGAAGTGAATTGCCTTGCTGTTTTCTGGAGGGGTTATTCCAGTCGCTGTTGGGAGAAGGTGGGGGCATCAGCCTTCAGCTTTCTCTCTTATCTTTCCCAATGTGATTTTTTATTTTCTGTGTCAGTCACTTTCTACAGCTTAATTTTTCCACGAAGTATGTATGCCCTTGTGAGAAATGTAGACCCTGTTTGTCTGTTTTCTGTGACGTAGGGGATGTTGCTGTTACCTCGTGTGTTGTCACTTGCTGAGGTGTGTTCAGCAGCATCTCTGCTCCTTCTGGCAGGAATATGCACTTGATGGGCATTTCTCCTCCCAAGAAAGGGAGGTGTACCACTTTTCAAAAGTTGTTAAACATTTATTCTGGCATGTGGGGTTTTGGACTAAAAGTCATTAGTTGTTAGAAGTCTGTTTTTAGCTTTGCCGTTATTGATAAGCATATGTAAATCTTCAAGCTTTGCTTTATGCTTTCCTTGTGCTTCACATCTCTTTCTCAGAGACAGAAATACTGATCTGTTTCTGCCATTAAATCTGCAGATTTTTATTGGGAGCCAACCATGTGTGCTGATGGCATGGAGCAGTAGTCCATAGTCAGTAGTAAGCTGTTTACACAGTCAGTATGTGGCCCTGTTTACAGTTTCCTGTAATCTGGGTAGGGATGTGAAATGAAGTTGGTAGCTCCTCTTGCTCAACTTAAGAACTCAGAATTTTTCTACTCTGCTCAGGAAATTAACAGTGTACGGTGTGTCTCGATCTTGAAGCATGGGGAGAATGAAAATTAATCCTTCTCTAAGAATGTGGTTAGTTTGTGGTAGAGTTGGTGCATGTTCGGGGCTGAGAATCTAGATTGTGCCTGAGTTTGAGAGCTAAGTAAATTAGTAGTTTGGCAGTAGTTCACTAGATTCAAAAAACTGGATGCAGCTGCTGACTGGGAACCCCTTAGGCAAGCAGAGGTTGATACAATTTTAGAAGGGTTACAAAATCTAGACCAGCAGATGAGAACCAGGAGCTGAAGTACAAGTGCAGGGAATGTCTTGTTAGAGGGCCAGACAACTAAGAATTCAGCAAATCAACAAAAATGGAAGGTTCTGACCAAATGGAGCAAAGAAGAAAAAAAAATAATACGAGGGAAAAAGCAAAGCAACTTCTCCAGATATACAACTTCTAGCACAAAGATACCAGTTCAGAGGAAAATCTATGGCTAGCTCATTGTTTAAAATATGTGTGCAAGCATGCCAGATGGATGTGGAAAAGTATATATGAGGAAGTACAGAAAACCTTGTATGTGACCTGGAATGCTAGATGTGTGAACTTTAATACACAATAGTTTTTGATCAGCTTTGGAAAAAAGATTGGAGGAAATGACTGGTTTCGGTTGGTGAAGTTTTCAAGTTGAAAGAAGTTGCTGGAAGTAGAATACCTACTTAGCCCAAGAGGACGTACTTAGTTGCTTAGTCCAGTCTGACTCTTTGCAACCCTTTGGACTGTAGCCTGCCAGGCTTCTCTGTCCATGGGATTTCCTAGGCAAGAATACTGGAGTGGGTTGCCATTTCCTCCTCCACGGGATCTTCACGACTCAGGGATCAACCCTGTGTCTCCTGCATAGACAGGCAGATTTTTTGCTGCTGAGCTGTTGGGGAAAGGACATTTAGGAAAGCCTTTTGAGCTATAAAATATTAGAGCTAAGGGGGGCTCTTGGTATTACTTAATATAAATTCTTAAATTTACAAATAAGGAAACTGGATCCTCAGTTAAAATGACTAGCTTTAGTTTACCCCAAAATTGAAAGCAGACCTTCTTTACTCTTTGTGTATATTTGTGAAAATTTGTGGCTACTCCGGTTTCAGTAACCAGTCTTCCTATTATAAAATTGTCTCCACCTAGTGGACACAAGTATTTTGCAAGAATGAGTACAACCACAGGAAAAAACCACTGGGGGCCTTTATTCCTCACTGCTTGTGAGGAAGTCAGCCTGGTGACAATTGTGTTGCTTTGGAGAGGGGTAAGGAAGAGACAGTGTGCATAATGCTTACTTTGATTTTCCATAACCTTATGGCAGCTTGTAAACTATTTATACCTGAATTAGACATTTGTTGTTGACTATGTAAAAAGTGTGTTAAGCTTTTACTTTAGAGTTTTTCATGTACACATACATACATATTACATAAGGATATATATGTGTGTGTGTATATATACACACACACACACATACATTTTTTTTCCTCTTTTCCCATCTTTGTTGTAAGTTAAAAGCATGATACCTTCCATCAATGGAGAAGAGATGAACTAAACAGTAAATGATACCGGGACAGTTGGGGTGGGTGGAGGGGAAAAGTTCCCAACCTTTGTGAAATATGAAATTCTGAAAGCATTAGAATAAAGTAGAATAAAGTTGATGTTGTTTATAATCTTAGAGTATGGATTAGCTTTTCAAAGAAGCCATAGAGGAAAAGATACATTAAAGATACGTAAAAAATAAAATCTGTGGCTTAAAGAAGCCGAAGGCAAAAGGCAACAAACTGGGGGGAAATATTTAACAGTCATGACAGGCAAAAGGTTGATTTCCTTAGCAGAAAAGATTCTTACAAATTACCTTTTAAAAAACTAATAGAAATGAATATGAATAAGTAATTGACAGATCCCCCAAAGTGGCCAATAAAGCTATGAAGGTGTACTCAGTTTCGCTCATGGTTGAAGCTTGCAAATGAAAACAACAATGAAATATTATTTTTCACCTATCAAATTGGGAGGCTTTTTAACAAAGTGTGCTGATTTTTAATTGGTAGAAGGGTACAGTGGTCTAGCAATTTAGCAGTATTTGAATAAAAAATGTTACCTGCCATTTGAGCCAGTAATTTTGCCTTTAGGAATTTGCCTAGACAACTTCTTACTGTCAAATATAAAGTCAACAAAACATATATTTAATGAGTGGAGAACCACATTTTTATGGGGGACAATTTCAGGAACTTTGTACCATTTGGAAATCCCAGAAGTTTCCTTGGATCACTTAAAACTAATCTTTAGCTAGAACAGTAGGTTCTCCACCCTGGCTATGCATAAAAACCTTCTGGTTGTCTTTCTAACCATATAAGAGCCCCAGAGATAATTCAGTTAGTCTGAAATGGAACCTTGTTATCAGAATTGTGTTAAAGCTCTCCAGGTGGTTCCTGTATGGTGCCAAATTTGAGAACTACATCTCTAGATTAAGATTATTTTTCCTGTGAGTGCATTAATTTTCTTCTGGCAGAAGACAAGACTATTGGACAAGTTAACTGAAATTCATTTTTTTTCACTTTGTCCCACTCTTCCTTTGGCTTTCTCTTAGTAATTTGGCTTCAGGTGGTATATTAGATTCCTATTGCTGTGATGATAAGTTACCACAATATGGTGGCTTAAAAGTAACACAAGTTTGTTATCTTACAGTTCTGACAGCCAAAAGTTCACAGTGGGTCTTGCGGAATCAAGGTTTTGACAGGGCTGTGTTCCTTCTGGAGGCTGTAGGGGAGAATTCATGTTCCTTTTCTTCGTTAGCTTCTAGAGGCTGCTACACCTACAGCCCTTGGGCTCACAAATTCTTCCTCTGTTGTCAAGCCAGCAGTATAGCATCTTCAGATTTCTTTCTTTGATTTATATCTCTGCCTCCATCACATTGCCTTCTCTTTTTTTAAGGACCCTCTGATTCTTGTTTAGTTGCTCAGTCGTGTCTCACTCTTTATGCCCCTGTTGACCGTAGCCCACCGGGCTCTTCTGTCCATGGGATTTCCAGGCAAGAATACTGGGGTGGGTTGCCATTTCTTTCTCCAAGGGATCCTCCTGACTTAGGGATTGAATCTGTGTCTCTTGCATTGGCAGGTGGACTCACCTGGGAAGTCCACCCCTGTGATTAGTTCAGTTCAGTCCCTGAGTCTTGTCTGACTCTTTGCGACCCCATGGACTGCAGCACGCCAGGCTTCCCTGTCCTTCACCAACTCCTGGAGCTTACTCAGACACGTCCATTGAGTCGGTGATGCCATCCAACCATCTCATCTGTCATCCCCTTCTCCTGCCTTCAGTCTTTCCTAGTATCAGCATCTTTTCCAGTGAATTGGCTCTTTGCATCAGGTGGCCAAAGTATTGGATCTTCAGCATCAGTCCTTCCAATGAATATTCAGGGTTGATTTCCTTTAGAATTGACTGGTTTGATCTCCTTGCTGTTCATGGGACTCCCAGATGTCTTCTCTAGCATCACAGCTCGAAACATCTCAGATGGATACACAAAGGGACAGAATGAAAACCAGGCTGCTGCTCATATAACTGGTGTTGGCTGATAATAACCCTTGATAGATGCATTCTGAAGTCTTGGGGAAAGACTGACTTGGGCTGTTAAGAAAGTATCCATAGGGGTGGGGGAACTGAAGGAGTAATGTTAGAACAGGTGAAATAGTAATGAGAAGTATTCTAGGAGGGCACAGATTACACTAAATTATCTAGATCTGCATTTTAAATGCTTTAAAAATGTCTTAAAGCATTTATTTTTCCTGTGACAATAACTTAATTTTATATAGAGACCAAAAAATGTTAAGTCTGTTACCAACAATACTCAAAAACTTAATTAAGGCTGGATGATGAAGATTTGGCAAATCACCTTTGAAAGGTTCCTGCTCTATGTTCCATAGTGTGAAAAACTATAATCCAAATAGGAATTGATTATTTTTTCTTTTTCAATAAAGCTGTTTGGTTACTGAAAGTAATTTAGCTTTTTATTCCAGATGTTGAATCCAAAAACAACTTTCCCAATAAAGAACACTTTTCTTTGCATTTTTAGAAGCTTACAGAAATCAGTATCTGTCTTACAGCTGTAGCTTTAGATTAAACTGCTGTGAGTGGTTTTTATGAGGTGATGCTTACTGCAGGCAGTGTTATGATGGCAGTTGGATTGCTTACTCAGAATTTATTATTGCTCCGTGGTTGGCCTAGTCTTGAATAAATTTTTAAACTCTTTTTACACCTGTATCCTGTGAGCAAGCAGTGTTTTAATTAAGGAACAAATTGTTTGCTCATTCGCATGTTGTATAATGAAATGCAAGAGGAAAAGAAAAATGCTAAAGATTGGGGGAGTTAATTTTGATGTGACCTTTATTTACCTTGTGTTCAAAGATGGTAATAACCATGGAAGAAAAAGATAAGTTTCTTAATATAGGGGGAAAAAAGGGTTTCATAGTTTTGTTTCATAGTGGTGGGGATCTCAAGCAAATGAAGAAAGATGCTTTCTAGGAAAATGGGATAATCTAAGTACTTTAAAAGTGATTGTGTTTTCTGATATATGGCTCACAGTTTTTAAAAACTTAAATCATATACAGAATAAAGACATAAGTGGTGGCTCCTTGGCAGTCCTGGTAGGCTGAAAAATGGACCCCTGCCACCACCGCCCCCCCCCCCCCCCAGATACCCACATTCAAATCTCTGCAATCTGTAATGTTACTTTTTTAGAGGAGAGGAGTCTTTGTACATGTCATTAAGTTAAAGATTTTGATACAAGGAGATTACCCTGGGTTGTCTGGGTGGGTTCTAAATATGTTAATTACATGTGTCTTTGTAAGAGAGCAACAGAGAGTTTACATTTAGAAGAGAAGGAGGCAGTATGACCACAGAGGCAAAGATTGGAGTGATGTGGCCACAGGTCAAGGAACACCAACAGTTACTCCAGGCTGGAAGAGGCAAGGAGCAGAATCTTTCATAAAATCTCTGGAAGATGCTCAGCCTGCCAACAGCTTGATGTTGGCCCTGTGATATCAGTTTAGGATTTGTGGTATCCAGGACTGAGAGAGAGAAATTTATGTTGTTTTAAACCACCAAACTTGTGATAATTTGTTGCAGCAGTCACAGGAAACGAATACATCAGTCATTCTTCAGAGTATAAATGGAGTCCATATATATATATAAATATACATATAAAGTATTTGGAGTATAAATAGCTCGTTGGGCTTCCCTGGTAGCTCAGATGGTAAAGTGTCTGCCTACAATGAGGGAGATCCGGGTTTGATCCCTGGGTTGGGAAGATCCTCTGGAGAAGGAAATGGCAACCCACCCCAGTACTCTTGCCTGGAAAATCCTGTGGATGGAGGAGCCGGGTAGTCTACAATCCATGGGGTCGCAAAGAGTCGGACACGACTGAGCGACTAAACTTTAAAAACTTCAACCAATTTGAGGGTTATAGATTGGGGTGAAATAAAAGGACACTCTGGGGAGCCTTTACTTTCCTTTGTTTGCCAGGTACTACCAAGTGAATATTTATGTGCAGCCCTGTTACGTGTGTTCATGTGTATTTAGTCGCTCAGTCGTGTCTGATTCTTTGCGACTCCATGGACTGTAGCCTGCCAGGCTTCTCTGTCCGTAGGATTTCCCGGGCAAGAATATTGGAGTGGCTTGCTGTTCCTCCTCCAGGGGATCTTCCTGACCCAGGGATCGAACCTGCATCTTCTGCATTGCAGGTGGATTCTTTACCCCTGAGCTACCAGGGAAGCCCAACGATATTATGATTAGTGTCTCAAGTCCCTAGGTGAGTCACCAAAAGACGAATCCATAATGTAATTGAATTAGTGCACAAGTACAAATTTTCCAGTAATATAGACACATGACTTAAGTATAATATATTTTTAATGGAAAAAACTTAAAGTGGTAATTTTAATTTCTAAATTGGGAATTAATGTACTTTTGTCCTGAAAACTAATTTTTGTATTCATTTTAAAAAATTTGTCACTTTTCCTAAAGCCTGAATTGCAGGACATGTTTTAGCAACCAAATTCTTTGTGTTAGAATGATGAAAATTTAATAGCCAGATTGTTCTGTCCCTGAAACCAGGCCACTGTATACTTCCAGGGATTTGAGAATTCCTGTTTCTGTGTACCCTTTCTAACAGTAGTATCAGTCATCTTAATTTTTGTCAGCATCACAGCCAAAAAACAGAGCATATATAGATAACATTGTCTTGATTTGCAGTTTAGTGATTTGTAGTGAAGTTAAGCATGATTTAATTTTGTGGGCTACTCGTAATTCCTGTTAATTACCCATTCATCATTTTGCCTATATTGAGTTGTCTTTTAAATTGACTTAGGGCAGGATCTGTTATATATTATGGATTTTGACCTTTGTTTATTATGTATGTTGCAAATTTTCTCTTTGTCAATTGGCTTATCTTTTAAATTTTCTTATGTCTTTCTTTTCTGGTCTGATAATTCCAGTATCCCTGCCATGTCTGGTTCTGATGCTTTGTTTCTCAGCTTATGTTTTTGTCTTTTGGTATGCCTTGTAATTTTTTCTATAGCCGACAAGTTGTACTGGGTAAAAGCAACTGCTGCAAAAAGGCCTTTAGTAGTGTGGTGGTGAGGTGTTGGGGAAAGTGAGGGTTCGGTACTCTTATAATTGGTCTCAGAATCTATTCCTCTAGACTGTGAACTTCACTAGTGGCTGTTAGTTTTTTTTTAACCCCTTTTAGGTGGGACAGGATGACTAGAATGGACTGGAATTGGTTATTTCCCTTCCCCAGTTCACTTAGGTTCTGATAATATCCCATCAGATTAGGTTCTGGTTATCTAGTTTTCTCTGAGGGCAGGCTTTGTTAAGAACTAGAGTGCTCTGGCATATTTTAAAATGGTTTCCTTTCCCTCTCCCTCTGCTGGAAGCATGAAGGGATTTTTCTCTGATAATTGCTGTGGTAATCTGGTTGGGCTACTGGAGGTAAATGTTACAGTATTTTGGGGGCTCCTCTCCCTGTTACTGGGTCCTCCTGGAGTTTTTAACTCTCAGACTTGTCCACACTCAGCATACTCCAAGACTTTTTCAAGTACAGTTCAGAGTTTCCTACCTGTCACTGGTTCCTTCTGCAGTTGAGGTGTTGAGATTCCCAGTGTTCTGTCTCTCCAGTTTTGGGACAGTCGGTTGCCTTCTGTCCTCCCCTCACTTATGGATCCTGGAAGAGTAGTTGATTTTTCAGTCTGTTCAGCTTTTTACTTATTAGGACGGAATGGTAACTTACATGCAGAACTGGAAATGAAAATCTTAATGTTTTTTCTTCTTCTTTTTTTTTTTTTTTGAAAAGAGAAAGATAGGCTTTAGAATGCATAGGAGTTTTCATCTGTTTTCCCTTCTCAGCCCTTTTCTTTATGGGTAGTCACTTGTTGCAAAAAGGCGTTTAGTATTGGCCTCTGAGAAAAACTACTTTTAATAGTAGTGTTGAGAAAAACTCAACATGCAGAAAACTAAGATCATGGCGTCCGGTCCCAACACTTCATGCCAAAAAGAAGGGGAAACAGTGGAAACAGTGACAGACTTTATTTTCTTGGGCTCCAAAATCACTGCAGATGGTGGCTGCAGCCATGAAATTAGAGATGCTTGCTGCTTGGAAGAAAAGCTATGACCAACCTAGACAGCATATTAAAAAGCAGAGACGTTACCGACAAAGGTCCATCTAGTCAAAGATATGGTTTTTCCAGTAGTCATGTATAGATGTGAGAGTTGGACTATATAGAAAGCTGAGTGCTAAAGAATTGATGCTTTTAAACTGTGGTGTTGGAGAAGACTCTTGAGAGTCCCTTGGACTGCAAGGAGATCCAACCAGTCAATCCTAAAGGAAATCAGTCCTGAATATTCATTGGAAGGACTGATGCTGACGCTGAAACTCCAGTACTTTGGCCACCTGATACGAAGAGCTGACTCATTGCAAAAGATCCTGATGCTGGGAAAGATTGAAGGCAGGAGGAGAAGGGGACAACAGAGGATGAGATGGTTGGATGGCATCACTGACCTGATAGGCATGAGTTTGAGCAAGTTCCCGGACTTGGTGAAGGACAGGGGAGCCTGGCGTGCTGCAGTCCGTGGGGCTGCAAAGAGTCACGTGACTGAGCGACTGAACTGAACTGAGTCACTTGTTGAGTGGTGGTGTTCAGTTGTTCAGTCGCTAAGTCGTTTCCAGCTCTGTGCGACCCCATGGACTGTAGCACACTAGTTTCCCTGTCCTTCTCCATTTACCAGAGTTTGCTCAGACTCATGTGCATGGAGTTGGTGATGCCATCCTGTCATCTTGAGGTTGTTGTATTGAAAAAGCTTTTGAAACCACATTGAGTGTCCACAAAGGCTTTGTGATCTGCCATATGTGACAATGTGGAAAGTCAGCATGAAAGCCAAATATTTATGGTCCTTCAAAAAACATTTTGAATATACTATTGATACTTTTCCTTTGGTTATTGAAGCTGTGAACTTTCAACATTTACCTGTGACTAGATCTTTTCTCAGGATTTATTTTGTTTCTGTCACTGCTATTGAAATTATCTTGTCTGAACTATAATGTTAATATTCGCTTCACAACTTTGAGTGTCTACTTTGTGCAAGAAACGTTTCTGTTTTGTTAGGTATCTCTTTTCTTATTCATAAGTGTCATTTAGGTGGAGTTGGGCCATGGGTAGACCTAGATCTTCTATTTTGCAGCAGGGATCTTCAGGCAGTAGTCAACTCCTATTGCTGGAAAGAATCTACTTTGTCTGACACCTCATTTCCCTCCTTCACTGGCTTCAGCTCTACTTTCCAGTCTTTCAGAATGTAGTTATTATCTAGGCCATCCATTCTTACTCCTTTTCTCTTTGTTTGCTCTATGTATATGTCAGTAGTATGAATATCTAGATGACTCCCAAATACCAGTCATCAGAGTCACAGTTCACTCTTACCTGAAAAACAGAAGCTAAATGTCTTTCATGTTCTTGCTTTGGGCAAGATTGAGCTGCAGACAGAAATGCAGCTTGTCACTAAACCAAAGAAGGGGAAAGTTTGTATATGATTTGGGGGAAGGGTACAATTTAGGTTAAATTTAAATGAAAAAATATATATTGACCTAAAAGCAAAGAGGAACTAGTTCTGGGGAGCTTATCTGTTTGGTAACTGCCAAAAGTGGAAATTTGAGCTTCCTGAATACATGTAGTTCATGTGCTTTAGGCCAAAGTAGAATTTATAGCTCCCTCTGTATATGTGGATTGTGTCTTGAGTCAAAAAATGGAAGTTTTCATCTCAGATCCCCCTTTGACCCTCTTTGGCCAGATCACAGGAGATGTTACTAAATATTGTTGATATCTGCACTGCTGACATGTTCTTAAAAATTGAGATACACCCTCTGTGTTTTCTTAGACTTCTAACTTTATTGAGGCTTTTAATGGTGAAGTCAAAGATCTCTCTTGGTAAATGTCACATTGTACTTGAAAATATGTGGGTTATTTTCAAATATCTTTCAATACTAATTTCTAACATAATTCCACAGTGATAAGAGAACAGACTCTATTTCAGTACCTTTAGACCATGAAATTTTTGCACTTTGTTTTATGTCCATGGGTATCTTCCAATGTCTCCTAGTTTATTGTCTGGGAACTTGAATTGAACTTGTATCCCACTGTTGTGTGAAAACTGTATAAATCTTAATTATGTTGAATTGGTTCTCATAGTGATTTTCAGGTCTACTATATCCCTCTACTTCTCTATATATTCATTCTGTTAATTTTTGAGAGTTTGATACTGAAATTCCAACTAAAAAATCTTAATCTACTTAAAAAATAATTTAATACGTAGTGGAACTATATGTAACCTTGTTCTGTATTTTCCAAATCTCCTGTAATTGTGTTATGTCATACTTTCGTAATTTAAAAAAGAAAAAAAATGAGATAGTGTTTTTGGTAATCAGCAAGAGTGTGACCTTTTCTTTTACGGTGACACCTGCTGTATTATCTGGTAAGGTGGCGTCCATGCAGTAGCATTTAAGACTAGTTACCAGGGAACTTATGATTGATTATAATAAATATTCAAACAGAAAGACTGGAAAATTTTCACAAGTCATATTGATCCTGGTTTTCTAAATGATATTGTGATGTTTTGGAGCTACAACTAGCTTGTGGTTTACTTCCTGAATCTTAGTTGCCACAGGTATACAAATATCCATATCATGTAAAATTTGACTATGTTCAGCAGAACTGATATCTCTAGAAACAAGGCTGTAGGAGAATATTTTATTTGACAGTTCCTATTAATTTGCTGTGGGAGCGTTTTACAGACAGATGAAAGGAGTGTTCTGTTTATCGTTGACCCCAGGGTAACAGTGTTGGGACCTGGGTTAGGATTTAGAGTTCTGAGAAATTCCTCCTGTCTTAGTAGTTTTAGTTCTCTGGTAGATTCATTTTGTTATAGAGTTTATGGTAGAAAAGTGGCACATGTGTTTATGGGGAAGCTGTATATAAAGGTAGTTTGCCTTGAGTTCAGTGAATTCCACAGTCATCTTCAGAGCTGCATCCTTGGTAGGTTCCATTGTTCTTTACACGCACACATCCCACCCGACCCCACCCCAGGTATACCCTTTCTTTGCTAATATGGAGCAGTGCCTCTTCCACTTATTTTTTCTGATTGCTGTATCTGTCAGTATCTTTACGAATAGGTCCTTGAAACTTAGAGGCTAAAGGATCTTTGGTTTTTTTATCTGAAGTATCATATGTTTGTTTTAGTTTGTACTTTGTCAGTTTTCTAAAGGTTTTCTCACATTTTCAACTGCTGTGTTGGAAATTATCCAAATTTGCAAATTTCCGTTCCTTTTTTTTAAGTCCTATATTTTAGCTGTTAGCCTGTTAAGAAAAAGAAGGGCAGGTTCTTTCTACATTGTCTGTTGGGCCTGTCCCACAATACAGGTTGCACACCTTGGTGCCAGTTTCTTATGGTTTCCTGTTTATTGTTCCATTCCTTGCTCACAACCTTGAATTTTAGTCTGACTTTTAAAGGAAAGACACCAGAAAAGGCCTGTGTATCACTCTTGTTTTCCTGCTTTTTCTAGTTCCTTGCATTCCCTAGTCTCCTGTGGAATGTTTTGTACTTTCTTTTTTTCTGTTTTTCCAGCCAGTTTTCAACACTTATTCATCTGAGAGGCTACAAGTAAATGGAGTCCTTAATGTAAGCCTGGGATTCCTGGACAGACAGTGTCTTAACAGAATGAAATACAATAGCAGCCATTAGTCTCTCTGCCTTATGGTTTTGGAAAGTTCTTTATTATGACTGTTAACCCTAAACTGTACCTTACTTTAGTTTCCATTGATTTATCTTCCATTGTAGCAGTCTTAAGTGGGTATGGGTCATTGGTTGTTTTCTTGGGGAAGACCTTGAGGAAAAGATAGTTCATTTGGAATTTCAAGGGAGGCAGTAAAGGGGAACAGAGAGTATAAAAGGTGGTGATGCCAAAACATAATGTTGGATGCATAAGGAGGGCAGATTTCAGATAATCTGAATGCTTTTTTTCTTTGCTAGAGTCTTTAAAGACATGCTGCTTTGAAGTCCAAGTTTAATTTTATGGCTTCAGCATACCAGTCAGAAAGACTGGCCATCGTATATCTGGTACTTTTTCTCCTTTCTTTTCTAGAGCTTGTTTTAGTTGTATTGATAACACACAGTGCATACAGTAGGATCAAGCAATGCTCAGAAAGTGGTGGCTTCTTGTTGTTTAGTTGCTAAGTCGTGTCCCACTCTTGTGCGACTCCATGGACTGTAGCCCACCAGGCCTCTCTGTCCATGGGACTTCCCAGGCAAGAATACCGGAGTAGGCTGCCATTTTCTTCTCCAGAGAATCTGCTTGACTCAGGGAACAAACCTGTGTCTCTTGAGTTGATAAGCAGATTCTTTACCACTGAGCTGCCTGGGAAGCCCAAGAAGTGGTGGCTAGGAACCATGATTTAGTTCCCAAAGTACAGAAATGTTAGCCTTAGTCCTTGAGTACAGAAATGAAGAACGGCCTCCTCCATTAAACAAAGTGATGTCTCTTTTAGATCTCTCCTCATGAAAGTTTTTAGAGAGGCTTATGGCAAAATTTGTTGCTCCAGAGAGTAGACACTGGTCTCTTGAGTCTCTTGTATCTGTTGGCTGCTGAAGTTTAACTACATAGCAGTTAGTAGAGCCTGTGCTGTCATTTGATCCTCTGAAGATTGAATGATACAGAAAAGACAGTATTTCATCAAGGAGAAGTTTCTTTCACAAAATTCTTCCAATTTATGATTCTCAGAGAATGGAGTTAAAGCATTCAGGGAGATACTCAAAGAACCACAGGATACCTATCATAGAATTAACAAACTCAGCTAGACTAGTGACTGTGCAACTCAGCTATAGTAGCTGAGAAAAATTGCTCAGATTCCAGATTACTGTTGCGGACACTGATCGGGGATTATACAGGACTTGAATGATGATTTTAGTTCAAGGACAAAAGGCTTAAGGAATGTTTACTTGTTTGGCAATCCGCTAGTTCCAATAAGCAAAATGAAGAAGTCTTTAGGGTAGACTCAGTCTTTAGGGTAGACTCAGTGGACAGCCTCAAAATGATAAACAAAATCCATAATTCACTCAAATTTGAAAAATTTGAACATATTTCACATTTTTGCTTGGACAAAGGAGAAACTTCATGTGGAAATGTGGCTTTCTGTCGATGAGACAGTGTCAGTTTTAGAGGGCACTAGAATTTAGGTTACAGTTCAGTGAAGTGCTAAAAGTGGGAAGTTCAGCATCCTGGGTGCAGATAGATCATGTCCTTCATTGTTTATGTGCCAGTGTAGAGTATATGACGTACTGTGATCGTACAAGTTGTGTCTTTAGGCACGTGTGATATTTTTCCTTCTCACTATCTGCTGGACCACTCTCCCTCCCTCCGTGCTCCATTAAATAACTAGAACTCAAGGAGACCTTGAAATTGTATCAAATGATGAGCAGTAGGAGGAACTGGGACATTCAGCCAGAAGTAAAGAAAAACCAGGTGGGATATGATGAGTGTCCAAATATTTGAAAGACTGTTGTCAAGAAAAATGGTTTGACTTAATCAGCTTGCCTCCAGAGGGCAAGCTGTAGGGGGATAGGTAGCAGTTTTGGACTCACCATTAGGAGGAGCTTTCTGAATTATTATTAGCTGACTTAGTAGACGGGATTTTTCATGAGCGGAGCTGTGAAAGTAGAGGCAGGACGACCTGTGGCTTAAAGTGCTTAGAAGGTAGATTCTGTGTCTCTGGGAAAAATTGAACCAGGTGGCTATGCCGAAAAGTCTGACATTTTCCTGACTTAGTTCTAAGTTCCATGACCATTAGTTTCAGAAAGATACTTGCTATTTTGGGTGAAGAGGATTTTTCTATACATTAGTAATAATGAAGCATTCTCTGTATGCGGGCTGTTAGATGTTCAGAGATCAGTCATAGCCTCTTGCTGTCAAGTAGCTTGTATTTATAAATGGAAATATTCTCGAGCTTTTCTTCATTTCCATTTTTGAACCAGTGTGTGATTTTTTTAAAATTGTTTTTCTCAGGATTTACAATGTCTAAAAATTAGTTTTGAGATTTACTTCCCTTTCAGATACTAAAGTTGTTTTTCTCTCCTCTTTATTCCTAGCAATGTCTCAGGCTGTGCAGACAAATGGAACTCAGCCATTAAGCAAAACATGGGAACTCAGTTTATATGAACTACAACGAACACCTCAGGTAATGTAGACCAAGATAATTTGGGGAAAATATGAGACATACGTAAACTGAATATATTTTTAGAAAATGAAAATTTGAAAGAACATTACTGTAATAATACATTTATATACAAAATAGTCCTAATTTTTGTGTGTTGGTTGACCATTCATTGAAGAAATAATTTGAGTGCCTATTGTGTACCAGGTCCTAAACTAGGGACTAGGTAAAGTGAATAAAGCAGATGTGGCATCAGCCCAGGGAGTTTAGACATCAAGCAAGTAAATTACACATATGAGAAGTTGTATATAGGAAAGTTCCTCGATGCTGTAATAATAACAGGGTAACTAGGGAAGACTATTTTGAGAAGGTGAAGACGGGAAAGACTGGGAGAGGAACAAGTTTGAAGGAGATAAACATCCTTAAAACTGAAGTCTGAAAGTTTGAAAAGCCTGTAAGACAAGCAGAAATGCTACCTAGGGGTCTGGGATAAATACAAAGTTTTAGGACTTGTCAGTGCATTTTGAGCATAGAATGCCAGATGACCTAGAGAGAGATGAGCAGAAGGCTCAGAACTTCATCCAGAGGAGCTTCAGCATTTAGAAATTAAGTAATGGGAAAGGAGACTGAGAAGGAACAGCCAGAGAAATGGAAGGAAAAATGGGAGATGAGAGGAGGTAAAAAAAGAGGACAGAGTGTTTCAAGGAGGATGCAGCTACTGTGTTCAGTACTACTGAGAGGATGAGTAGGATGAGGATTACAAAAGTGAACATTCGAGTTGGCAGTATATAGTTGGTAACCCTTGAGAAGAATAGATTCACTGAGTAGGTTGTGCTGTGTTAAAAGAGGGGGGAGGGGAGGTGAAGATGAATAGCTAATGGTTTAGAGAAGTTTGGCTGTGCAGAGGAGCCGAAATGAGTGAAAATTTGAGGGGAACGTAGAATCAGGAAGTTTTAAATTTTGTTAGAAGTGGAACTACTCTCACCCCAGCTCCCTCTGCACACAGCTCTAAGGTTCACATTTCACTGCAGCAACCTGTGTTAGTCCACACTGATTTAGTGAGGAGGGAGAGATTGCTGGAGTCTGAGAACAGACAGAATAATTGAAAGGGGAGTATGCTTGAGAAGGTAGGAAGGAATGTACATTTGATAGGAAGTGGTGTACTTTCTCCTTGTAATAAGAATGAGGAAGATGCTTATAAAGATCAGGAAGAGAGAAAATGAGAGCTCTCTTTTAATGAATTTGAGGTAAGGTAATCTGTTTAACGTTTACATGATAGAAGGTCTGCAGGTAGAAGAAAAGGTGTGAAAAACAGTGTAGTGAAAAGAAAAGTGAGTTTTTACTGATACCAGTCTGGTTGTGTGACTCCTCCCCTTTCCCCTCTGCAGTGCTACACAGATACACAGGTACAGGCATGCAAACCTGGATGGATGGTTTACCCAGGCTTGGGATTTTGCTAGGCAAGTTTTCAAGAGGCCGAGGGGGACAGGCTTGATTACTAGCTGGGTCTTCATCATACCCTGTGTCATTCATAAAATGGAGGTTATAATTCCTAAGTCAAAAGTTTTTCTACGTGTTAAACTAAGTAAAATACAGAAAGTGCTTTATGTAGAAAGGTTGAAATAGATACTTGATAAGGGACAGTATCTACAGTTTCATTGTCTTTTCTTATGGAGTCATCAATCTTTGACCCTATAAAGAAAACACAAATATGATGGAGAGCCAGTGGAAATAGGAAGTGTCAGCAACCCTGTTGGGAACCCTTATTTCTACCTGCATCTTCCTTTTCAGTGGCCACTAATTAGACCTCTTTCCTCAATCCATAGGAGTCACTAGCTGTGCCTTTGGGAGATGTGGCCTGAATTCTACATTGGAACTCCAAATGCATTTCTCACTGACAACAGTTTTAGTCATGACAATTAGAAATACTAATACTTGTTACTTCAGACAGATGTGCTATAGTTTAAATCAGTTTGTAGGTTAGCCTGAGAACCTGACCACTTGGTATACAACTGCTCTGTGGATCAAGATTTTTTAAGGTTCAAAGAGTGATTTTAAAACAGAATCCTGTTAAACTGTGCATAGAGAACATTTAAATTCATATTTTAAAATCTTTTAATGGATGGCATGAAATATATAGTTTATTATCAAAATGGTGCACTTTTGCAGATGGAAGAATTTTTAGGGTTCCTTTAGCTTTAACTTCCTCATTTTGCAGGTAAGAAGACAATGTTAAAATATTTAGAGTTGCAGAGCTAGTTGTTGAACTAGAACCTAAACCATCTGACTACATATTCAGTGCTGTTTTAAAATTATACCAGGCTAATTTACCATTAGTTGTCTTTTAAATATATGATATGCTATCTTTAGCATTATGATAACAGCATTTATATAATGCTTTGGTGCTGGGGCTGAGGGAAGTTGAAGGAGATTAGAGCTAAAACAAGATTGGTTGTGAATTGACAGTGATGGTGACTGGATGATGGCTACACAGGTGTTCATTTTTGTCTTTTCTGTATTCTTATATGTTTGAACTTGTCTGTAACTTAAAAAAAAAAATTAGGTAGCATTTAATTTTAAAGTGATGTTTTTACAGGAGGCAATAACAGATGGCTTAGAAATTGTGGTTTCACCTCGAAGTCTGCACAGTGAATTAATGTGTCCAATTTGTTTGGATATGTTGAAGAACACCATGACTACAAAAGAGTGCTTACATCGTTTTTGTGCGGACTGCATTATCACAGCCCTCAGAAGTGGGTATGTAAAAATGATGATACCTAGGTATTTAAATCATGTGAGGACAGTATTCTAGTGCTCTATGGGTTTTGAGAAATACATATTCCTCTGACATTTGGAAATTTATCTAAAGTCTAGATTGTAATTGTTGGAGAATCTTTGTTTTGAAATAGTTTGTTTTATATAATTTTAGAAGCTTTTTAGGATGAGTTTTTTATTTTGAGGAAACTACAAAGCTTGAAACCATGGTTTTTCCACTTCTTAAGTATGTAAAATAATATCCTGATGAAAGCTATTTTAATAAAATAATTGGTAACATGAGTATGTATTAATGGGTAGTTTTTCCATGTATGGCATGGATATCAGAAAGGGGAACTTTATATTAGGAAAGAATAGATTTTCATTTCTAAAATGGTTATATATAAATTATCATAGGAAAGTATTAGATTTTTCTGTGTTGGCAAGTAGTAGAGAGTATCTAAGGTTTCAAATATTGTGCTTATAGCCACTAGTCAGATATTCACTAGTCACATATTCACAGAAAGTCAGGTTAATCAGTTTAAATTTTTGTGACTTAGTAAAGGTATTGGGAAAAAGTTGATAATAATCTGGAAGCTGGCTATTTTTGTCTTCAGCCCAAAGATACTGGCGTTACTTATATTTTCTTTTCCCTCTTTTTGTTTAGCAATAAAGAATGCCCTACGTGTCGGAAAAAGCTAGTTTCCAAAAGATCACTAAGACCAGACCCAAACTTTGATGCTCTCATCAGCAAAATTTATCCAAGTCGTGATGAGTATGAAGCTCATCAAGAAAGAGTATTAGCCAGGATCAACAAGCACAATAATCAGCAAGCACTCAGTCACAGCATTGAGGAAGGACTGAAGATACAGGCTATGAACAGGTATATGGGCGAAAAGGCCAGATAGAGTGGCCATTTTTCTGAATATTTTATTAAATACTGAATTTACTTAATGCCTCCCATTTTGAAAAAGATAAAATGCAGTAACCAACAGTAGTTCTGTGTAATTAATTTTTCATGCAGGTATGTGTCCTGGGATAATAGGGGATTCCTTTTAAAGTAATAGAATCTTAAAAACAAAACCTCTCATATACCCACTTCTCTCTCCACTCACCACTGTACTTCTCTTCATAAGAGTTGTCTGTACTCACCAGCTCCAATTTCTTCCCATTTTGAACTCCCCTAGTCAGGCTTTACCCCCACCCCTCATTATCCACCCTTGTCAAAGTTACCATTGACCTCCACATGGAAAAATCTAGTCGCTGATTCTGAGATCTCATCTTACTTAATATTCTACACAGTTTCTCTTTTCTCTTTGATTGCTTTTCTTTCCTGATTGGTTTTCTTTCCCTGGCTTTCAAGAGATCATATTCTCCTGGTTCCCTTTGTATGTCATTAGGTGTTTTTTGTCTCAAACTTAACATGTTCAGTACTGAATTGTCAGTTTTGGCCCCCTACTTCTTTCTTGCTTATTTCAGTTGATGGCAACACCATCATCACACTTGGTTTAGCCAAAAATTTTGGAGTTACTTTTAATCTTTCTTTTTTCCCCAGTCTGTTTACTAATCTGCGAGTAAATATATTTTTAGCTTTTCCCATAATATATCGAAGTTGGTATAAGCAGCCACTGTCTTTCGTTTGAAGTATTGAAGTAGCCTCCTGATTGGTCTTTCTGCTTTCCATGCTTACCGCCACACCATCTGTTCTCAGCACAGCAGCCAGAATGATAAGGTGAAAGTCAGGTCCTGTTCTCCTTTGCTTTGAGGCCTCTACTAGTTTCTCTTCACATCCAGGCTAAAAGACCTTAATGGTAGCTTCCAAAGCCCTGTATAATCTGAGCACTTTGCTTACCTCCATTCTTTTTCTGCTCTTATCTCTCCTTATATGTTCAGGCCTCAGGGAGAGTCAGGACTTTCCAAAGCCACATCTCAGTCTAGTGGCTTTCACCTTGGCTGACCATCAGAATCACTTGGGAAGTTTTTGAATCCTAGAGCCTCAAAGTTACCACTCCAGGCTAAGTAAATCAAAATCTCTGATTGAGGAACAGGCATTCGTATTTAAAGGTTCTAGAAGTGATTCTGAAATGCAGACTTTCAGTCTTTTACCCGGAGAAAGACCCCGCTTTGTGAAATCCTTTATAGATAGACTTTTGATTTTGCTTGAACATTTCTAGTGGTGGGAGTATGTGATAGAAGCTTCGTTCAGTTGTTAACAACATTATTAAAGCGTCTTCGGTGTTTTTCAGACTAAGCAAGCTTGTTTCTGCCTTGGCGCCTTTATACTTATTGTTCTGTCTTTCAGGAACCTCCTCTAGATAATCTGCATGGCACATAGTATTTCTTCAGGTGTCTGCTAAGTTCCAATCTTCCACCCCAATTATAAAATGATGGTATTGTTAACTGCCTTGACGGTTGTTTTGATGAATAAATAAGATGTGTACACGAAGCGCCTTGCCCAGTTAACCGGTTTATAGTGTTTGAGCTTTTTAGAGAGATGCTTCTGTGTTCATGTTCTGTATTTAGATATCTCATCTTTTGCATTAGAATAATTTTGCATTGCATTAGCCGACATTGGGTGAGGTTAGCAGGCAGAGAGTGCTTACATATCTGAATTATACCTTTCTTTCGATTTAAAAATCTCATATGAAAAGTATCCAAATGTAAATAAGTATTTGCCAGTAAGTAGTCCCTGTAATCGAAAAAGAAAATTTTTCAGTGAATGTAAGTATTTGTTACATTTGTTCAAATGTTTGCCTGTGTGTGTTTCCCTAAACTTTTCAGGGACATGTGGGAAATAGATGCCATTATTCAACTTGGAGCAAATTCAGTTACTAAGATGTTTTTAGAATTTAGGTTTTTTTTTTTTTTTTGTCCACACTGAAGTGGCTTCAAGATCTCAATTCCCCGACCAAGGATTGAACCCAGGCCACAGCAATAAAAGTCTGGAACCCTAACCTCTAGGCTACCAGAGAACTTAGAATTTAATAACTTCAATAAACGTACTTCAAACTTGATGCATTGAGAAGGCCTACATGCAAATTTCATGCAACCTGTTTTTGTGTTATTTTCCTCTTAACTAGATTACAGCGAGGTAAGAAACAACAGATTGAAAATGGTAGTGGAGCAGAAGACAATGGAGACAGTTCTCACTGTAGTAATGCATCCACGCATAGCAATCAGGAAGCAGGACCTAGTAACAAACGGACCAAAACTTCTGATGATTCCGGGCTTGAGCTTGATAATAATAATGCAACAGTGGCAATTGACCCAGTAATGGATGGCGCTAGTGAAATTGAATTAGTATTCAGGCCTCATCCCACACTTATGGAAAAAGATGACAGTGCACAGACAAGGTAAGTGTGGGTTGGTTTCAGATTATCTGAATTTAGAATGTTTACTTTGGAGTTGAAAAGCAATTTCAGGTAAGAATTAAGGGTGATATTTGTCATCCCATTGTTTGCCAGAGGTCAGTTGGATATTTTAGCTGCCTGCATTATTGTTGTCCTTATTCCTCATGTGCTTGCCATCTACAGTTGCATATCTGAAAGGAATGACCTCTTAGGTAGAGGAGGAGAAAGGATCATTTAAATTTCTTAACAATAATGCTCTAAAATTTTTGGCTGGCCAGCATGGCTGCTTTATTATATCTCTCCAGAGAGCACACTACCTGCCATTAAGTGCAGATACGCATCAGGTTGAGTGAGTGAGTGAATGATACACCATGCTTTAAAAAAACATCTGAAAATTAGCACTTAATGCTCATTCTGAAAAACCTAAAATTAATTAATACTTAGACAAGAAGAGATTTGCTTATATTCTTAGTAGTATTCTTGCTGCTGTAGATTCAGAAATGATTGTTGGGGTTGAGCGGTATGTTCTTTTTTCCCTCTTGGTACAGTGTGTATTTCTATCTGATTTTTGTTATTTTATGTCATGTGTTATGGATGGTAAGGTAGGCAGAGCTTTCATGGCCTGGTGGATGTGAGCTTGTACTTTTCTCTCTTCTGTAGCTTTTAATAAGAAATTTTTAGATAATAGAGGAATAAATTTCTGATGTTATTTTGTCAATAATTGAGACATTTGCATTTTGTATGGCATTTTGGAAATGTGTTTTATAATTTACATACATTTTTATCATTAATCTAGAAATTAAGGTTTTAATGATTTGCTTTTCCAGATACATAAAGACTTCAGGTAATGCCACTGTTGATCACTTATCCAAGTATCTGGCTGTGAGGTTAGCTTTAGAAGAACTTCGAAGCAAAGGAGAATCAAACCAGATGAACCTTGATACTGCCAGTGAGAAGCAGTATACCATTTACATAGCAACAGCCAGTGGCCAGTTCACTGTAAGTATTTAAAATAACAGGCTGTTGATATTGGGGGGCACATTGAACATCTGAGAGTGGCAAGTTGTGGGGTAGGGCCTAATAAAATGGTGCATACACTGAAGAGAAATTGCTGCAGGGCAGTTAACTTGATATATCCGTTTTTCTTTTATGAATGGTATAAGTGACAAGTTTATCCTAAGTGTTTTTTTCAGATGGACTTTAATGCAGTTCCATGTCACTATTTTGTGCTTTGAATAGTTTCCATAATTGTTTCTTTTTTGTTTTAGGTGTTAAATGGCTCTTTTTCTTTGGAATTGGTCAGTGAGAAATACTGGAAGGTGAACAAACCCATGGAACTTTATTATGCACCCACAAAGGAGCACAAATGAGATTTTACTAAAACCAGTTCTGAGAGTGAACTTTTTTATAGCCTATTTCTTTAATATTAAAGATGTACCGTCATTACTTTTATGGACAGAACATTGGATATGTTATTCAGTTTTCTTTCTGAGCCAGATTCGTTTACACTATTAGAATCTTTTCCCGTTAATTTAAGATCTCCTTTTTGGAAGGAACTGCAGTTATTCAGTACTTTTTCTTTCCTTTAAAAAGTATATCTAAATTGTATGTTTTCACAAAGTGTGGTTCCATTTGGAGCATCTTGGAGCTTTTGACCCAGGAATTTTTCATAGTTCTGTATTCTAAAGTGAAGATTCAGTTGGCCATCTTTCTCCCTCCCTTCAAAAGTTTTTTAGGCCTACAGAATGTTAAATAATACGTATTTTGACTTTTTTTCCTGGAGTCTTGTACATTTATAGTTTTCTATATAAGCTGTAATATCTTCATGAAGACCAAGGCTCAAATTTACTGTGCTTAAAAAAAGAATTCTCATAGGATTATTATTTTCATGGTATTTTCTTCCATAATATCTCATTTTTAAAGAAAAGTTCTTTATGAACGTAGTGTCCATTGTCATGCAATGTTATTTTCTTCCATTTTTCTCCCTCTAAATTTGGAATTTCTGATCCTGGGAAAGAGAACCAAACAAGATCTCAAGTTCTGTGAGAACTTGGTTCATTCACAGATTTCATTGAAGAAAGAAAAATTGTTCTTATGTAGTCTTCAAGTGTGTATTTTAAAAGTCTTTTTCTTTGTATTTTATTGTCACCTCATTTCCTTTATTATGTGTATGTTTTTTCCTATTAAAATACCAGAGACATGGAGATATTTTGCACTTTAGCCTTGATGAAAAGTACAAGATATGTTCAAAGCTTCCCTAATTCTTTTCTTATTGGTAGCTGCGTAAGTCTCAAAAATAACATGGCACATAGAACTAACAATAGGGAAAATCGGCTTCTGTTTGAAAAGTGTGTTTAGCATTTTGGGTTGCCATATCAGTTTATAAATTTGGTGCTCTGCTAATTACACTGTATCTAGAGAAGCAAGCTAACGGGGCTTGGACCCTGCCTTGATGTGCAGTGAAAGAGAATTCTGTAGAAGAATGTCAGCCAGAAGGGTGAGGTCATTCTACTCTTCTTAATTTAGTTTTATAATGAAGGACAGTGTGGTGTTTGGACCCAAAAGGCTTTATGATTACAGGTCAGAAATAAGATTGACTTGTGTTGTTATTTTTCGTCCCTGTCCTGATTTCAGGTATGTTTCCAAGTTTATATTATCACAGTATTTATAAAAACATGTTTGCATTGGGAAATGAACCATAAAAGGTTTTTACCAGGGGAACGTCACCCTCCAAAACCATCGTAACTGAAAGCCCATCTAGTCGTTGTAAATATTTACCTGTCATTTTTGACAGATTGGGGCCAGCTTGATGTTTTAAAATTCACCCCAATATGAAAACTTAAAGGCTTGTTCAATTTTTTACCATTTTATTGAAAATATTTAAAATCTGTTTTTACAGGGTTTTTTTGTTTTTTTTTTTGGTAATCTGTGCCATGAAGTTTGAAAACCACCAAATATCAAGGAAAATTTTGTATTCAGTTCCTTTTCTGGTGTAATGTTAAATTGTATAGATTATTAATGCATGTCCACTGAATATAACCCTGGTTTTGTGATATAACTGCTTAGATTTTATTGGTGACATTAGATTAGTGGTTACATTAAACAACTAAATTTCCATTGTGATTATTAATTGACATTTGTCTTTAAGCAAAAAGTTATTTGTGAATATAAGCTTTGTGCTTAGAGAATGTATGTGTTTTTATCCATCCGTATGAGAGGATATAAATTCTTTGCATCATTAGTGAATTTACTGGATGTGTTATCCTTTGCAAAATATAATTACAGGTATTTGATAGAGCACTGAGTGTATAGTGTTGTGTGTATGTGTGTGTGTGTATGTTTGTGTGTGTTGGAGGGTGGTACTGTTAAACATACTATTAACTATGAGCTGTTTCATAAAGTATTATCCAGGTAACTTCTATAACCACCTTCTCAACTGAGGAATGAGACTCACTAAATACATTATCATTTTAAAATTTATTAATATTACAGTAAAATATATATAACCTAACTTATCACTTTAACCATACAATTGAATGACATTAAGATACATTCACAATGTTGTTTAACCATCACCACTATCTGTTTCTGGAACTATCATCCCAATCAGAAACTGTACCTGATAAGTGATAATTCCACATTCCCACTCCCATCCCAGGTAAACTCTTTTTCTTTGAATTTGATTATTTTAGGCACCTTATATATGGGGAACCAGGCAGTATTTGTCCTTTGTGTCTTAATGTCTCATAGCATAATGGTTTTAAGGTTCATCCAAGTTGTAGCATATATCAGAATTCCATTCCTTTTTATGGATGAATAATATTCCACTGTATCCATTCATCTGTTGATGGGTACTTAGATTGATGGAAACTTTTTGCTATTGTGAATAATGCTGCTGTGACCATTTTTGTACAAGTATCTGAGTTCTTTAAGTTCTTTTGGGTATACACTTAGGAGTGAAGTTGCTGAATCACATGTTAATTCTATATTTAATTTTTTGAGGAACCTCAGACTTTTCCACAATGGCTGCACCATTTTACAATCCCACCAGCGATACAGAAGGATTCCACTCTCTCCAATTCTTCACTAACACTTGTTTTTGTTTTCAGTAGCTGTACTTTATATTGGGTATAAAGTGTTATTTCATTGTGTTTTTGAGTTGCATTTCCCTAATGGCTTGTGATACTAAGCATATTTTCATGTGCTTACTGGCCATTTGTATATCCTCTGTGGAGAAACACCCATTTAAGTCTTTTGCCTATTTTTAATTGGATTGTTTGTGTGTGTTGTAGAAGTTCTTAATATATTCTGGATACTAATCTGTCATCAGATATATGATTTACTCATATATTTTCTCCCATTCTGTGGGCTGGCTTTTCACTCTTTCAGAAGTGTTGTGTGATATACAAAAGTTTTTAATTTTGATAAGATCCAATTTTTCTATTTGTTGCTTGTGCTTCTGGTGTCATGTCCAAGAATGCATTGCCAAATCTAATATCATGAAGATTTTCCTTCACGAGTTTAAGTCTTTTTCCATCTTGAGTTTTGTATATGGCAAAAGATAAGAAATCAGCTTTGTTTTCATTTGGATATGAAGTTTCCCCAGCACCATTTGTTGAAAAGATTTCCCTTTCTCCACTGAATTGTCTTGGCAGCCTTAATTAATTTCTTATTAACTTTAAGTTAATAAAATTTTTTATTAACTTAATAAATTAACTTAATTTTCAGTTAATGAAAATTGACCATATATCATGGTTTATTTATGGGCTTGTATTCCATTGGTCTGTATTGACTTTTCTTTCGCCAGTACCACTCTGTTTTGATTATTGTACCTTTGTAATTAGTTTTACATTATCGTTTTAAATCTTCTAAACACTGGGAGGGACAATATTTCACTTGTACCTTTGAGAAAACTGAGTCTTAGGACTCTCAACTTGGAGAACTAAACATGAAATAATTGAAATGCCAAATGAGAAAAGATCTCTTCAATTCGCATCACATTTCTACTTAGAAACATTTGGTTTACTGAGTCTTAGAAACATAATTATTAGAAAGGAAAAGTAATTAGTGTTCCATTGTTGTAAGTATAAAAATGGCTTCCTTGACAACTTTTCTGAATTAATGGAGTAAGGACCTCTGAAAATCTGTTGTTCCCATGAAAACAATGGTAACACTAAAAGCTGTCAAAATCAACTTTGTCAGAACTCTAAAAAAATAATTAAAAGCTTCCAGTAGTCTAAAAAGCATTTATTCAACAGAAACTGTAACAACATGGTTTGTAACATTTTAAATTTCCCTGTCCATCTTTCCTCAGTTCCAGGTCAGCCTTGAAGAGGAGAAACCTTGCAACTGTGACAGCTGCTAAAACCAGCAGCCTAGTAACCACTGGAGGGAACTTGAGGCTCCACAAAGAGCCTGGTCTATTGAATTGTCACTATTTGACCTAACTCCACTCACTCTGTGCAAGCATCTGTATCTTTAGCCTGTTTACCATAGAAGCTGCTTGAGGCTGTGATAACAGTTGAGGCTAAACAGATGCTGACCAAAAAAAACAAAAAAATGTCATGTCTATAGAGGGCTTTGAAAAGTTCCAGCATATTCCTAGGAATCTAGAAGGCTGCATGTATAAGATGTATGCATACCCAAAAGAAAAATGAAGGCATTAATCTAACCTGTGACAGAACTTGAGGCTCTCTGTAAGTAGGAAGTGAAAGCTAAGGTGGAGTTGTAAACTGCATGTTGAAGTGTTGAAGGCATAGCCCAACAGTTTCAAAGAGCACTTCTTCAAGATTGGGAGAGTTAACTGTTAAAGGCATTAAAGGACATTTCTGTCCAATCATTAGCTGACCTCTAAGCTAACAAAATAGAGAAGGAAATGGCAACCTACTCCAGTTTTCTTGCCTGGAGAATTTCATGAACAGAGGAGCCTGGCAGGAGTCCCTAGGTTTGCAAAGATTTGGACACGACTGAGCAAATATCACTCACATTTAAGCTTGCAAAGCAGAATATAATGGTCACACACAGCAAAAAATGCAGACTTGACAGAATCAGTTCAAGAAATTCTAACACAGCAAAACCTGAGGACGTGAAGGGATTCTGTGTTCAGAGTTGGCATGTTATATTATTTTAAATGTTTAGTTCTAAACAAAAACTTACAAGACTTTCAAAGTGTCTGGGACAAAGCCCAGGTGTTGAACTTATTAAGCAAAAATTTCGCTAGCCTTCAAAAGCTTGTTCAGAGAACTAGAAGAAACCATGTCTTATAAATTTGAGAATAATCTTTCTCCAAATAGAGAATAACAATAAAGAGAAATTATGATAAGAGAAGCAAATAGAAATCCTGGATTGGAAAACTATAACAGGTGAAATAAACTCAATAGAGTGCCTCAAAAGCAGATTTGAACTGCTAGAAATATTCAACAAATTTGAACAGAGGTATCACTTGAGAGTAGCCTAATCAGAAAAAAAGGAATAGAAACACAGTATTGTAAATCAGCTATATTGCAATATGAAATAAAATTTAAAGGAACAAAGGGGGAAAACTGCAGAGATCTGTGGGACACTATCAAGTGTAATAGCATTATGGGTGTCCTAGAAGGGGAGAAGAAAAGAGGTTACAGTATATTTGAAAAAATAGCATTATGGGTGTCCTAGAAGGAGAGAAGAAAAGAGGTTACAGTATGTTTGAAAAAATGATTGCCCCAAACTTCAGAATTTTACAAAAAAGAATATGCACATCTGAGAAGCCTAACGAGTGCTAAATAAGACAGGCTTTGAGAACCAGCAAGAGAAAAGTGATCACATGTGAGGAATCTTTAATAAGATTTAACAGCTTCTCATAGGAAGTCATGGAGGCCCAGAGGTTCTGCAAGAAAAGGTCAACCTAGAATTCGATATGCAGCAAAATTACTCCTGAAAAATGGAAGAAATTAAGATGTTCACACATAAAAACAGCAAATTTGTCAGTAGCAGACCTGCCTACCTTATAGGCCATACTGAAGAATCCTTGAGGCAGAAGTGAAAGGATGTTAGATAGTAAGTTGAATCCACACAAATAGTAGCATTGATAAAGTTCACTACATAATGAAACATGGATGGTAGGGACTTTTCGATTGTCCAGTGGCTAAGACTCCACGTTCCCAATGCAGGGGTACCAGGTTTGATCACTGCTCAGGGTTGATTTCCTTTAAGATTGACTGGTTTGAGTTCCTTGCCATCCAAGGACTCTCAAGAGCCTTCTCCAGCACCACAGTTTGAAAGCATTAATTCTTCCATCTCTGCCTGCGTTATGGTCCAGCTCTCACATCCGTACATGACTGCTAGAAAGACCTCATAGCTTTGACTATATGGATCTTTATCGGCAAAGTGATGTCTTTGTTTTGTAACATAGCTTTTCTGCCAAGAAGCAATTGTCTTCTAATTTCATGGCTTCAATCACCATCTGCAGTGATTCTAGAGCCTAAGAGGAGATCTGTCACTGCTTTCACTTTTTCCCTTCTATTTGCCATGAAGTGATGGGACTGGATGCCATGATCTTAGTTTTTTAAATATTGAGTATTAAGCCAGGTTTTTCACTCTCCTCCTTCACCCTTATCAAGAGGCTCTTTAGTTCCTCTTTGCCTTCTGCCATTACAGTGATATCATCCCTCTTCATGGATCACTGCTTTGTCATGGTGAAATTACAGCTATTGAAGATCTTAAAAACCTAATCTTCCACCTTGAGAATCTATTGACATTAATTATTGATAGGTATGTACTTACTGCCATTTTATTATTGTTTTTGGCTTATTTTGTAGTTCTTCCCTGTCCCTTTTTTTGTTTCTTCCATTGTGGTTTGATGATTTTCTTTCGTGGTGTATTTGTGGTCCTTGTTTTTTGTGTATCTGTTGTAGGTGTTGTGTGGTTACATCTTCATGTTTATTCCTTTACTAAAGTGAAAGTCACTCAGTCATATCTGACTCTGTGACCCCATGGACTGTAGCCTGCCAGGCTCCTCTGTCCATGGAATTCTCCAGGCCAGAATACTGGAGTGGGTAGCCTTTCCCTTTTCCAGGGGATCTTCCCAACCCAGGCATCGAACCCAGGTCTCCCACATTGCAGGCGGATTTTTTACCATCTGAGCCACCAGGGAATACACCCAAAATTTCTTCCTTCCCACACCATGAGTCAAACCTAGGCCACTTGGGTGAAAACCAGGAATCCTGTTAGACCATGTGGAAGAGGACAATTTCCTTAGTAATTATAGTTATAATTGATTTATAAATTTTTTATCTTTTAACATTTGTACTAGTTTGAGTGGTTGATACTTGGCTTTTACTACATATTTGCCTTTACTAGTGGGATTGTCCTTTCCTATAAGTTCTTGTTATAGCCTTTTCTTTTCTACTTACAGAAGAACCTTTAACATTTTCTTTTAGGGTTGACTTGGTATTGAGGAACACTTTCCGTTTTTGCTTATCTGAGTTCTTTATTTTGCCTTCAATTCTAAATGATAATCTTGCTGGGTCGAGTATCCTAGGTTGCATGTTTTCCCCTTTCATCACTTTGAGCCATAATTTCATTAAATGCATTTTTGACCCCCATCTCTCTTCTGGGGCCCCTATAATGTGAATGTTGATACAAATTACCCAGAGATCCCTTAAAGTGTGATCTTAATGTTTTTTAAATTTTTTTGTTGTGCTGATGGGGTAATTTCCATTATTCTGTCTTCCAGATTACTTGTGTTCTGTATCACCCAGTGTGCTGTTCATTCTTTCTAGTGTTTGTTATTTCAGTTACTGTGTTCAGTTTTGACTGGTTCTCTTTTACATTTTCTAGTTCCTTTAAGACTTTCTCACTGTATTCATCTATTCCTTTTCCTAGTTCAGGTAGCATTCTCATTACTAATGCTTTGAATTCTTTTACCTGGTGAATATTTCTGTTTCATTAGTTCCCCCACCCTAACTATTTTCTCTTGCTCTTTCAACTGAAATTACCCTGTCATTTTATTTGGCTTATTTTTCTCTGTCCCTATGAAATCAGGTGACAGTTCCCTCTGGCATCTTTGAAGGAGTCCTTATGTGGGAGCATCCCGTGTAGACTGCATGTTCTTTGGTGGGAGAGCTGGATCGGACATGAACACAGGTCACCCCTTTCTTCAGAGGAGTGAGCCGGCAGCTGTCACTTGGTGGGAGGTGGGGCTGGAGTCTGGTGAGGCAGGGCTTCCCCTCCTCTCAGTTGCCCGCAGGGGTGGGGTCAGGTCTCACGCTGCTGGAGCAGAAGCCCCGAGGGTCAGGTCCAGGCTGGCTCAGGGGGCTTTCAGTGTGCGCTCTTGTTCCTCCCAGCACTGTGACCTTCACACCAGCGGGGACTGGTGCTGGAGCAAGAGATGCATAGTGGATATTAGGCGAGGGCTTAGGTGACCTTCCTGGCTGACTCTGCTGTGCCATCGCCGGAAACGGCTGCCCCCCACCTTGCTAAGACAGCATGTAGGGTTTGAGCTGCCTTCAGCATCTCATAGCCAGCTGAGCTTTTTCCTTGGTTGTGGCAACACTTGCTTCATGGTGAATAAGCAGTGCAAGGCCCGCAGTGCTGGAGCATCTGCTCAGCTCGGGCTGGAGGGTGGGTACACCAGAGTGGTCATGGGGAATGTCAGCAGTCTGTGAGGTTTCCATTTCAATCACCCTTTACACCCAGCTTTGAGGCCATGTGAGTATCCAAGTGCTCCTCATTAGTGGAGTACAGCCTTCCCAGAGCCCTCCTGTTAGTCTCACTGGCCCTCCAACCAGCCAAGGGCCTTGTCTTCCCTTTGTTGGACCCCAGGGCTGAGGCACCCAATGTGTGGCTTGAACCACTCGCCCTCCAGGGAGGGTAAACTCCCTTTTCCTCCAAGTTCGCTCCTGGGGTCACAGGTCCCTACCTGATTGCTTTACCTGTCTCTGTGTGGATCTTTTATACAGCCTTGGTTGTACATCTGACAGGTTCCAGTTAGTTTTCAGTGAGAATTGTTCCATATGTAGATGTATTTTTTATATGTTTGTAGGGGGAGGTAAGTTCTATATCCTATTCCTTCACCTTATTTCCTCTCCCCATACACATACATTTTAAATAATCAGATGGTTCATGTGCTGGTTTGTCTCATGGATTTATAGAAACTTTTCTTAACTATACAAAAAAATAACTTTTATTTCTTTTTGTGTTCGTGAATTAACTGGCAAGAATAATAAACGTTTTCTTTTAATGTCATAGAAACTAACATGCACTTCATCTATTCCTTTATTTTACTAAAATTCCATTAATTGGAGACAAGAAAAAGCATCCTCCTAGGATTATGCTGTAATAACACGAAGAGTTTTTCTTTTATTTCTTCTAAATTAATACTCTATGTTGATGCAACCCCAACTCCCTGAGTTTCTGTGTATGTCATGGGAGTGTTTTTTTTTTTTACATGATATATTTAAACCTTTCAGTCATTTCCTCCATTTCCCAAGCTTAATGCTTGTAAAAAAAAAAGTTACTTTTTCTAAGAAGCACTTAAGTAAATGTGTATTAAATCCTTGAGACAAAAATCTAAATTTTTGGTACACCTTTTCATACAAACTCTTAGATGAAGCAAGAACCATATTTATTAATGAAAACAAGATTTTTTTTTTCCAACTTATTTTCGTAGTCATGTTAGCCTGGGCTACTTGTACAAAAAATTAGCACATACACAAACCAAAAAAAACAAGCAAAACAACAACAAAAAAACCCACCCCAAAAGCAAGAAAATCCTCACTTCATAAATTCATAAGGTGACATGTTTTACTCCTGAGAGGTAGCATAACCAAGCGAATGAATATTGTACGTGCATTAACTGAGGCACTTGAGATCACCCAGTTTAATTCATAACAAAATCTCTCCTCAGAATTTCGTGCTTGTGAACAATTATATTAGAACAGTAGTCTCAATTTATTTTAACAAAATCTTAAAGTGTAATCATCCGGACTTTAAACTTAAAAGAAAATGTATTTCTATCTCTGACAAGTATTTAGTTGGAGAGATAAGATTTCTTGAAAATATATTTTAGCTTGTATTTGTGAAATAATACGTTAGTAATCAGAAAGGACACTATTCCTCCTATTTAGGGTCACTTTAATAAAAGGATTCTGGATTCATCTTACACATTACAAACAGAAAAGATAAACATTGTGAATCACTTTAAATAGAGCTGAGATTAAGTAATGTGTTATTTTCATAACATATAAAATTCCAAACTGCATGTGAAAATTCTGAGTTATTGAACAGTAGGGTGATCTCAGTCACAAACTTGGCTTCATATGAAATGTTTTCATTAAAATTTTAAGTTTTCTTTAAAATAAGAAAAACCTGGAAAGCATAGCTCCCAAACCAGCTAAATTAGAAACTGCTAATTTTCTGAATGAAAAGAGCACTGTTTTTTATTTTTACACAACTGAATTGAAAGAATAGAAAAAGCACTACAGTTATTACAGAGAACTACTGGGCCATCAACACAGACATCTGAGAAACTTTATGTTTACCATCTTCTGCAGCCACCTGCTTCTGCTTTGTCATTCACTGACGTTTCAACCCGGTCGGCTACTGTGTTTTCAGATGCTGGTTGGACATGGCCCTCTGCTTGTCCTCCAGTGTAAGTGGGGGTGCTGTACTTCAAAAGGATGGATTTAAACTGCATTAGAGGTGCATCTGTACGAACTCCCATTGGGTCAAAATGAGTTCGGCTTACACGAAAGCCTGCTTGAGAAAGATAGCACAAAAACTTCTTTAACCTGCAACAGGGAAAGGCAAAAAAAAGTCGAGGTTCTTGTTTTAAATCATAATGTCATTAAGATATTAAATATATACACTTTGTCATGCACTGTCTGTCTTACTTTGGCATATTCATTCCTTTAATGCTGTGTCTGTGGATGTTGTAATAAAAGGGAGGATGTTCAGTGTTGACATCAGTCTTTTGCCTCTTGACTAAATTTGCAGTTGTTTCATTACTTTTTCTCTTTCCTGAAATGTACAGATACAAACACAGAAAGTTAGCATTCTCTTAAAAATTTCAAGCCAAATACTTTAATAACTACATACTATCTTCAAGTCTAAATCCTTTAATACAACACTTCAACCTATCTATCCAATCTTAATTCTTACAATAACATAGCTCTTATTGTAGTATTTATTTATATTTTCACTATCCTTCACTCATGTAATTTTACTGTTTAACTGTTTGCTGAATCAGAACTTCTTTTCTACCTTGTTCAGTTTTAAGCCTCAACCCTACCTCCGTCTTCTGTAGAAAGCCATTTTTGAAATCTGGGCCAGTCGTTCCACAGATTTCACTACTCTCAACATGACTCCGAGTTTGATGAAGTTCTGTCATTTGTATGTTTTCTTGTTTCATGTATTCAGGTTTTTAATAATGTGTATAAATCCTTTCTTCTCAAGTTATATTCTAAGTTCCTGGAGAATAAGGTCCTTTATTTCTGTACTTGTATTCTCTACTGAATGCCAGTAGAATTGACGCTTGTGAACAATGCGGTTTTGAATTGTGTGGGTCTACTTCAACACGGACATTTTTCAACAGGGAGAAACTATAGTAATAAATGGTCCACAGTTGAATCTGTGGATGAAGGATTGACTTTAAGTTACACAAGGATTAATTCTGGGGCTCTTCAAGAGTCAGCTGTGTTTGATGTGCAGTAGGTCTTCAGTGAACACAACACACACACAAAGTCACCCTCAGGTGACTTATGAGTACACTCTTATGATCTCACTGCCTACTTCTTACCGCAGTACTCAGCCTTTACATTTTCAGTAAAAGGAAGCTAGCAAGTAAGTTTATAGCAATGTATCCCTCCAAAAATCACAAAAGGAAGACAACTGAGCTACCCAAGTTACCATATGGAGATTTTTTTCTGAATGTTCAACTCTATTTCTACACGGATGTTGTTATGGCCAAATTTTAAATTTTCATGAACATTCACTTAAGCAAAAGTATTCAGAGGACAAATTTGATGCATGAAAATGAATTGATAAACTGCAAAGATAAACATTGTTGAAGTATTGACTCATGGCTCCCCTATTAAATCAGATAATTAAAACCTAATTATCCTGTCACATTAAATCTAAGAAGGCATATGTACCCCAAGAGTTAGGAAAGGCTGAGACTAAAAATCCAATATCTTCTAATTACTATCATCAGCAGTACATAGATTTCTTTTGCCTGATATTTTCTATCATGTAAGATTTTATATGTTGCTATACTAGTTTAGAACAATCATAATTTTAGAGCTATAAAAGAACCCATAGAGATTAGTCTAATTAATTTATACATGAAAAAGGCTCAGAGATTTTAAATATCTTCAAAACTTCTGTTTTTACCTTATTCTAAAAAGGTTTTATGACAACTCTTAAAGGTGGGGCACCTGGCTGAGGTTATGTAACAAATGACACAGAGGAGAATGATACTCTTAAATTTAATGTATTCTACAGCATACTGGAATACCTTTCTCTTCCCTCCAACAGAGAAATTAAGGAGAATAAATCATTTTTAAGTGATCTGAATCCTAACAAATTAGTTGAAGATGCTAAATGAACACTGGGAACAGTATGTAGTTATTAAACCATAAGCTGTTAGCAGGAGTTGAAATTTTCTTTTGGAAGATCAACACTAAAATGTTGAGCAACTAATACAAAATTACAGCTTGTAACTATAGTCCTCGGTTCTTTTGGTCTCAACACTGTTTTTTTTGCCTGTATACAAAACAGATTTAGAATCTAACATTGCCTTCTAAAAACCTCAGACATTAAGCATCACCATTACAAATCTTAACATCCTTTGATATAAATTAACAGTGCCTAATACAAGTATATTTTAAAGTATGTACACACCTCAAATTATAAGAAAGGCTATGAAGTAAAATTCTTAGGGCCAGAGTATAGGGTCTAATGGTCAATCAATGAAATTTCTTTAACATCTTGTATAGCTCTTGTAAGGAGATCACCATATATACGAGATGTGAACAAAGTACATATTAATAGAAGTTTTGAACTACACAAATGCGAGATAAACAAGGTTTACTGTAATTTGGCTGCTGGTATAATATGAAAAGGAATTTTGAAGTCGGCTACCAAAGCAATCGCTTCTCTTCCAATTATCCTCCTGCTGTGTGCTCTTTTACACTGATGCAATCATACACACATACCTTGTGCACTGTAATTATCTGTTGTGGTATCCTCTGTAGTTTTAATAAATGCACCGCATTCTTCTAAAATTAGAACAAATGGAAACAAAATATTTTACAGGATGACATTAAGCAACAATTTGAAGTTTAAATAAAAGCTTACTAAATCTATGCACTGCTTTTATGAATATATGAGATTCTGTGACCAAAACAGGTTCCAAGAGTTCATTTTTTGACCCTCTTAGATACCTAACAGGCCCACCCCACCCTTCTATCAATAGCCAGATAAAACTACAAAAGCCTACTTATACTAAAGAGAAAATAAAGGAGAAAAAACTTAACTTTCCTGAGTGGTAAGTGTAAACCTAGCTTCCATGTCTCAATGGATATTACAAAATTTTTGCCCACACTGTTCTCAGAATGACCTAAAGTTTCTCCTTCCAGAAAGCAGATACAGGGTAATAAAATCAGAACAGACTTGTAGGTCTTTCAATCTACTAAAGTTAAAAAAATACATCTATAAAACAAAATCATCATTTCTTTCAGGCTCCTAATATAAACTACAATGCAATTAAAAAAAAAAGCTAACTGGGTTACTGATGAGACTCATTACAGAGAATTTACTTAAAGCACACTACTTATATTGCTTTTAATTATATCAAATATAAAGATGGAGTATTTTTGATAAACAATTTGTAACCTAGTAAATTAGTGTTCAGTTAAGTCACCTTGCTTGTTGAGATTTGAAGGTGCATGAACTGAAAACTGACTTTGAGGAGTACACTCTGACTCAAAGATTAATGTCTTTATTAGGGTCTGAATGTCATCTAAACCATGGTGGAGAGATTCAGACAGCATTCTTTTGAGGAATCCAGTATTGAAAAGGGAACTTGACCTGAAAAAAGAATATAGAATTAGATTCAAGAAGTGTTTTCTTTAATAAGTCTTCATAATTAAACAACTAAGATAATTTGCCCATTTTATTATGTCAGTTCTCTAAGCTAGTGGGATTAGTAAAGGAAATTTTATTCACAGTAGGTCAACTTATTGAGCCCTCATAAGGTGTATAGTCCTGTCGTATATAGAGGTGTAAGGTATAGTGAAGTATAAAATTCACTGTTTACCCTATGAAAGCCTATAAATGTAGACAGAATCTAGACTGGGACACACAGTAATGCAGAGTTTTTCACAATGCACATTCCTATCAGTAACAGTAACCCTTAGTTCCAGGGCATATATGGCGGGGCAGTGTGACATCCATAACAATTACATGTGCTGGTGGTGATGTAGTTAAAAAATGGCCCAGGGCTCAGTCTGGTATGTTTCCTGTTTAATTTGAGAATCACAACTATAATGGACAGAATATGAATTCCAGGTCAGACAAACCTTTCCACATTTATTAGCTATGTAATCTTGAGTAACTACTATTTTGAGTCTCACATTCCTTATCATAATAGGGAAAATAAAACTTCTCACAGACTTATGGGAATTAAATGAGATAATACACCTACAATCCCTAGTACAAGGTATATCCTCAAGAAACAGTAGCTATTATTTCTAGGGTTAGCAAATATATATGAAAGGATATGTGATTTCAGTGTCAAACGAGTGACCAATGTAAGATTTACTAAAAGACAATTCAAAGATTATTTTGGATTTAAGCACTAAGGAGTGACACTTTAAAAAGAATGCAGAATTTGAACTAGAGGAAGGGAAGTAGGAAGAGACTGGACAAGCGTAAAGACATAAACAACGGCTTTAAGTGAGAAAACCTTAAGTTATTGTTTAGAACTCAGTCTTGGAGGTCAAAAAAAAAAGAGTTCTGGCTCTGTGTGTGCCACAAACTAAACCCTGAGGGATCAGTTTTATCCAACACTTAAATACACTGTGCCATCATTTTCTCATCTGGTAAAAAGAGGGAGGAGGTGGGCTAGGAGATCTTTCTGGATCTAGCAACCAGTTACTCTTAACTTCCCCAGTTCCAAGAGTGAGTAGGGTCAACATACTGCAGGTGATTGAGAGTACTAGAAGGTAAGGCTGGCCAGGTCATTCTTAGTCTAAAAGTATTTACTTGAAGATAAAATAATGGGCATCAGCAAAAATATGTTTACCATTAAGTTAATTTTTAGACTTAGTAATGACTAAACCTTGGCTTTGTAAAGTAACAAAGCTGAAGTTTGCAATGATTCTTACTACAATGCTATTAGGAATCTCAAATTTCTCCAAGAATCTCTATTAACAAACAGCTTATGGGAAGGATTCTGAGTAAAAGCAATTCAACTTTCAAACATGAAAAACACAATAACTAGTTACCAAGGATGCAAAAAGCACACACAAACGTTAAATATTTGCAGCTGTGTCACATATAAACAGCTTTACCTAACGCAAAAGCAGACATTTACTTTAACATGCCCTTCTTCCTTAAAATTAATTCCTCAAAGAACTTTTACATTAGTTGACTGGTCTATAAAAAGTTATAGTGATCACTTTAAAATCATACCCTAGTTCTATAATTGTCAGCTGAAAAAAGCCTCATTCTTACTACGCAGGAATGAATTATTTAGTTTGCAGATCAGCTTGGCTTCTCTTTGATCCAACTGCATCTTAGCTCTGTCACAAACTTGCAAGAATAATGGTATAGAAAAGTGTGAAGACACCTCAGGTTCATAGGGGAAAAGAATTGTAATTATTTACCTATATTTTTTTTAAAAATTGAACCTAAATTTGTCTTCTACCACAGTAATCAAAAGTTAGCAATCAGATCAATACATGCATAATATCTAAATACATTACTATGCTTAGGCACATACCATAGAGGTCCAAGTTCTATTGCTGTCTTTCCAGGCATGCTTCCATGACAATTACAGGGTAGCTGTTTATATGGGTTTTCTGTGAAAAGGTAATAAAAAGAAATCAAAGGAGAAATGACAATGAAAACAGTAGTAATTGTTATATAAATAATAATTTGCAGCTACAATATACTGAGGATCTACTATGTGCCAGGTATTATGCATTTATATGCATTAAAAAAATTTAATCCTTAAAACTCTCTGAAGCAGGTATTAAGATCTCAGTTATGTAGATCAGATGATTGAAGCTTAAGAAAGATACAGAAATCCATGTTAAAATAAGAGGCATAGTTTTTAGTCACTATACTACCTGAAATAATTTCAGCAGGAGAAAGTCTTATAAATTTCACAAGCCATCCATATTTTAAAATCAACTGATTGGGGTATAATTTACATGCAGTAAAATGTATACATTTTATGCGAAAAGGTTGATGAGCTTTAACAAATGTATATACCCATATAACCAACATCCATCAAAATAGAGACATTTCCCATAAGTTAACTCTTCTGTAATTGGGAAGAGAAAATGAATTACTCTATTCTCTAGGCTTGATGCATATTCAGTCCCAGACATGTAGGCTAGAAGAAACTAACTCAGTTTAAAGAGCAATGAGGGCCCTGATGTGATCATAACGTGACTGGGGAGATACAAGGCCTATTCTTAGTTTCCAAAATGGCATGATATTCTACCATGGACTTTCCTGTTCACTTAAGACTCAGACTAGTCATTTTAAATCATATTCTCTCCAACTGAGTTCCCCCAGGCCATTTCTGGGTTGATCATTCACTTTCCTGGAATGACCTTATCTGATCAATGGGTCCTAGATATATCCAGAACTCAGGATTATGTTGGTAGGGGCATGGGTCTATAGCCTCTTGCTATCTGATATTACTCTGTCATTCAGTGCAATTAAGTGGCATAATTTACAGTTGTATATATACTTAAAGGCCTCCTTCATTGTTTGTTCCTAGGTCTACCTTTCAGCCTTAAAAGAAGGTGTGGTTATCACTGACCTTAGCTTTGTTGAGAATGATGCTCCTCAAATGTTATACGAATATATTAAGACATCTTCTCTGAAACCATTAAATAATTAAATTACATGTACTACAGGCAGAATTACCCAAAGTAGAGTGATTTATATTTATGGTTCTGTCAGTTGTATCAACTTACCGCAGGCAGTACACAAATATTTGTCAGTTTGTTTCCTGATGTATTTCGCAAAATGATCCCATCATATAAACCTATGTCTTTTTTGAAGACCCATGCCTAGGATTTCTTAGTGCCTGATCAGCATCAGCATCTTCAGGGATCATAGTTATCATTTCAAATTACGAAGTAGAAAAAAATGAAGGTGTGAAGATAGGAAAAAAAACTACTATTTCTATGTCACTGGTAAATAGGCCACGAAGGTAATTCCAGATGAGGAATTCAAACTATTCAGAGACTTTAAATGAAATGGACTGAACAAATACTCTAATCTCTTCTGTTTCTTAAAGCATTATTAAGATGAGAACAAAGGAATAAAATTCAAACCCCAAAGATAAATAAAATGTGAGAAGAGATAACAAGATGATGAGAAATGTCAATAAAATTTTAGAAATGGGAAGCAGATACACAAGGGGGTAACTGATTTAGCAGGTCAGAGAAAGCTAACACCCGAGCCTGAAATGGGTAGACAGGCTACCAACAAACAGCAAGCCCACTGGCATTGTGGGACCTGAAAAGGCTTGAGAATTGAAAGGACTGACTGTCTCTGAAGATGGAAATAGGGTGGTAATGCGGGGAAAAAAGAAAAAAGACTTCATTTAAAAATTTTAAGACTTGTAGATCTTCTCCAAGATCAACAGTTAGGCTTCTGTGTCTTCTCCATCCAAAAGAGGAAGTTAATCTTGGGTGAGGCTGAACCACAGAGTATCTGGAATCGGGGGCATTAGTCACAGTTAAGAGTGAGGAGATATATGAAAAGGAAGGGACTAAGTAAAAGTCTGTAAAAATGCTAAGACCTTCCAGTCTCCTTCCCCAACATGGTTCCTAGAAAGCTGATAAAAGACTGCAAGATTCCTCTGTAGAAGTACTTACCAATCCAGGAGAAAAGACACACATACAGACTGACTGACTGTCATTTGGGAGTTCTTGTAGTGAAAAGGCAGACTGCCTTCTCATTACAGTAAAATCTATCAGTTTATAAGCCCTGCCCCAAGAACTTCAACATAACTGTCAGCATGGAAAACTAAGACGACTAGACATTTGAGATATACTGTGACGAGAACAGAATTGCAAACTAGAAATAGTTAGGAAAGAATAACTAAAACAACAAAATCACAGCAACAATACAAAACCAAGCAAAACGAAAAACCTATTCTCCCCTAAATATAAACTATACCCAACTACAGTCAACAGTATCATAGAGCAAGGTTAGATTTCACCTCTGAGACAAGACTAGGATACTATTAAAAAGGAACAATAAAAATAACTCTTGGAAATGAACAAAGTATGACAAATTTAAGCAGGAAAGTTGGAAAATAACACTCAAGGAAATTTACAAAGAACTAAATGCTAAAGAAATAGAGGTGTAAAAACATTAGAGGGTTAATCAAGAAGATCCATCATATAACTAAAATGAGTTCTGGGAAAAGAGAACAGAAATAATTTGAGAAAAAAAAAATTATCAAAGAGAAACTAGAAAACATCCATCAGAACTGAAGAACTCAAGTTTGAAGGCTCACAGACTGCAGCACAATGAATTGAAAAAGATGAATTCATAAACATCCTGAAGTTATTTTAGAATAAGTGAGTTAAGAAGAGGTATTTTAAGAGCACTCAGAGAAAAAAACACAAAGGACTATTTATAAGAACAGCAGCAGACTTGTCAATATTGAAGGCTAAAAAACGAAGGAATAACATCTCAAACATTCTGAGGAAAAACAACTTCTAACCTAGACTTCTATACTTGCCCATGCAATCCTTCGAAGGAAATCCTTCTAAGGGAAAAGTGTAGCTTCAAAAGGAGAAATAAGGAAAGGTGGGAAATACGTAAGATTTAAGATATAGGAAGTACATCACAAGGAGAAAGCCAAAGAAAATTTCCATTATGAGTCTAAAAGGAAGACCTAGGCCAACAGCTTTTGGCCGACTTAGAAACAAACAACCCAAACTAGAGGAGGAGGACTGTCTCCAGCGGAATTAAATGAAACCCCAAGGTTACTTGTTTTTAACCAAAATCACAGAAGCACTGAAACTGTATTATGGATTGTGAAAAGTATATACACACTCAAAAGGTGACAAATATATAGTAACGATTAATTGGCGTAATTGAACAGTTGTATAAACAAGTTATTACAGCACTGTAACTGGTTCATCTCTGTGGAGCAGCCTTCTAAGAAAGGCAGCGATGATACCTGTATCCTGCTATTCATACCCTTCTATAATCTCCACCTCTTGAATGTGAGATCACTGGATCTGGAGACTCATTTCCCGTGACTAGAATACAGCAATATTTTCTCTTTTTCTCTCTCCCTTTCTCTCTCTGGTTCTTTCCGATGAAGTGAGCTGCTATTCTGTGAAGAGGACTACTTGACAAAGAACTGAGAACACCTCTTAGCAGCCAACAAGTGCTCAGGTCTTCAGTGTAACAACCTACATCCACGTCATAACCATGTGAATGAGCTTGTAAACAGATCCTTCCCCAGGCAGGCCTTGATGTCTGCAGCCCTAGCCAACACCTTGATGGCAGCCTTGTGAGTGACCCTTAGCTAGTGGACCAGCTGAGCTATGCCCAGATTCTTGACTCAAGAGAAACTGAGATAATAAATGCTGTTTTAAGCCACTAAGTTTTGAGGTAATTTGTTACACACATATAGATAACTAATACAACTTGTAAACAATGTTTTTATATTTATAAAAATATGAACACTGGATATTGATTAAGCCAACAATGGAGAGAAGTACATGCATGTGACTGAGCTGGCCCGAGGAGCTGAATAGTCTTCTTCACGAAAGGAAGTTATAGGCAATATAATTTAGAAATAGGGAGGATACCAAACATTAGAGACTTTAACATTAGAGACTTTAAATATCAGAAGAAACAACTGTGAGATTTTTATTAATAGCTGGTTACTTTAGGGAGTTGGGCAGATATCATTACTTTATTAATAAGATGCAGAACTATTTGACTTTTTAAATTATATACTACAAATTGATAAATGTAAAAAATTCTAGTCTGACTTTTTGGAAAGAAATACTCATTTATACTCTGTAAGTCCTATATAATTACAAACTGCAGAAAAAAATTCATATTGCTTAATAGTAATTTATTAAGTCAAAAATCCTTTAAAATGTTTGATTAAAGAAATACTCTAGTGACAAATTCCATATAATACCGGTTATATGTGGAATCTAAAATATGGCACAAATGAAGCTATCTACAAAACAGAAACAGACTCACAGACATTGAGACTTGTGGCAAGAGAGGGATGAACTGGAAGTATGAGTGAGTAGATGTAAACTATTACATTTAGAATGCATAGAAAACAAGGTCCTACTGTTTAGCACAAGGAACTATATATCAAGTCTCCTGGGATAAACCACAATGGAAAAGAATGTGAAAAAGAGTGTATATACATGTATAACTGACCCACTTTGCTGTACAACAGAAATGAACATAACAGTGAAAATCAAATATTCTTCAATTTTAAAACAACTTTTTAAAAGAAAAAAAAAAACAACTGTAGTAACAGTCAAAAATTATAAAGCAACATGAAGGACTCCTGAAAGACAAGGAAAGATGTTAAGTTTTTACAGATTCAGGATCAAATTTGAGTGGAGTGTATTTGAGTTTAATTACTCACTGATGTAAGGAGCAACAGCTGCACTTTGCTGGAGCAGCCAAGAGATACCCCACGTCCAAGGTAAGAGAAACCCCAGTAAGATGGTAGATGCTGAGACAGGGCATCAGAGGGCAGACAGACTGAAACCACAATCACAGAAAACTAGCCAATCTGATCACATGGACCACAGCCTTGTCTAACTCAATGAAACTATGAGCCATGCCATGTAGGGGCACCCAAGATGGACGGGTCATGGAGAGTTCTGACAAAATGTGGTCCAATGGAGAAGGGTATGGGAAACCACTTCAGTATTCTTGCCTTGAGAACCCCATGAACAGTATGAAAAGGCAAAAAGATAGGACACTGAAAGATGAACTCCCCAGGTCGGTAGGTGCCCAATATGTTCCTGGAGATCAGTGGAGAGATAACTCCAGAAAGAATGAAGGGATGGAACCAAAGCAAAAACAACACCCAGTTGTGGATGTGACTGGTGATATAAGCAAGGTCCGATGCTGTAAAGAGCAATATTGCATAGGAACCTGGAATGTTAGGTCCATGAATCAAGGCAAATTGGAAGTGGTCAAACAGGAGATGGCAAGAGAGAACATCGACATTCTAGCAATCAGTGAACTAAAATGGACTGGAATGGGTGAATTTAACTCAAGATGACCATTATATCTACTACTGTGGGCAGGAATCCCTTAGAAGAAATGGAGTAGCCATCATGGTCAACAGAAGAGTCTGAAATGCAGTACTTGGATGCAATATCAAAAACAACAGAATGATCTCTGTTCATTTTCAAGGCAAACCATTCAATATCACGGTAATCCAAGTCTATGCCCCAACCAGTAACGCTAAAGAAGCTGAAACTGACAGTTCTATGAAGACCTACAAGAACTTCTAGAACTAACACCCAAAAAAGATGTCCTTTTCATTACAAGGGACTGGAATGCAAGAATAGGAAGTCATGAAATATCTGGAGTAACAGGAAATTTGGCCTTGGAGTACAGAATGAAGCAGGGCAAAGGCCAATAGAGTTTTGCCAAAAGAACGCACTGGTCATAGCAAACACCCTCTTCCAACAACACAAGAGAAGACTCTACACCTGGACATCACCAGATGGCCAACACTGAAATCAGATTAATTATATTCTTTGCAGCCGAAGATGGAAAAGCTCTATACAGTCAGCAAAAACAAGACCGGGAGCTGACTGTGGCTCAGATCATGAACTCCTTATTGCCAAATTCAGATTGAAATTGAAGAAAGTGGGGAAAACCACTACACCATTCAGGTATGACCTAAATCAAATCCCTTATGATTATACAGTAGAAGTGTGAAATAGATTTAAGGGATTAGACCTGATAGACAGAGTGCCTGATGAACTATGGATGAAGGTTTGTGACATTGTACAGGAGACAGGGATCAAGACCATCCCCATGGAAAAGAAATGCAAAAAAGCAAAATGGCTGTCTGAGGAGGCCTTACAAATAGCTGTGAAAAGAAGAGAAGCAAAAAGCAAAAGGAGAAAAGGAAAGATATACCCATCTGAATGCAGAGTTCCAAAGAATAGCAAGGAGAGATAAGAGAGCCTTCTTCAGCAATCAATGCAAAGAAATAGAGGAAAACAACAGAATGGGAAAGACTAGAGATCTCTTCAAGAAAATTAGAGACACCAAGGGAACATTTCATGCAAAGATGGGCTCGATAAAGGACAGAAAGGGTATGGACCTAACAGAAGAAGAAGATATTAAGAAGAGGGGGCAAGAATACACAGAAGAACTATACAAAAAAGATTTTCACGACCCAGATAATCACCATGGTGTGATCACTCACCTAGAGCCAGACATCCTGGAATGTGAAGTCAAGTGGGCCTTAGGAAGCATTACTACGAACAAAGCTAGTGGAGGTGATGGAATTCCAGTTGAGCTATTTCAAATCCTAAAAGATGATGCTGTGAAAGTGCTGCACTCAGTATGTCAGCAAATTTGGAAAACTCAGCAGTGGCCACAGGATTGGAAAAGATCAGTTTTCGTTCCAATCCCAAAGAAAGGCAATGCCAAAGAATGCTCAAACTACCGCACAATTGCACTCATCTCACACGCTAGTAAAGTAATGCTCAAAATCCTCCAAGCCAGGCTTCAGCGATACGTGAACCGTGAACTTCCAGCTGTTCAAGCTGGTTTTAGAAAAGGCAGAGGAACCAGAGATCAAATTGCCAATATCCAATGGATCATCGAAAAAGCAAGAGAGTTCCAGAAAAACATCTATTTCTGCTTTATTGACTATGCCAAAGCCTTTGACTGTGTGGATCACAATAAACTGTGGAAAATTCTGAAAGAGATGGGAATACCAGACCACCTGACCTGCCTCTTGAGAAACCTGTATGCAGGTCAGGAAGCAACAGTTAGAACTGGACATGGAACAACAGACTGGTTCCAAATAGGAAAAGGAGTACGTCAAGGCTGTATACCATCACCCTGCTTATTTAACTTATATGCAGAGTACATCATGAGAAACGCTGGGCTGGAAGAAACACAAGCTGGAATCAAGATTGCGGGAGAAATATCAATAACCTCAGATATGCAGATGACACCACCCTTATGGCAGAAAGTGAAGCACTAAAGAGCCTCTTGATGAAAGTGAAAGAGGAGAGTGAAAAAGTCAGCTTAAAGCTCAACATTCAGAAAACTAAGATCATGGCATCTGGTCCCATCACTTCATGGCAAATAGATGGGAAACAGTGGAAACAGTGTCAGATTTTATTTTGGGGGGCTCCAAAATCACTGCTGATGGTGATTGCAGCCATGAAATTAAAAGACGCTACTCCTTGGAAGGAAGGTTATGACCAACCTAGATAGCATATTGAAAAGCTGAGACATTACTCTGCCAACAAAGGTCCATCTAGTCAAGGCTATGGTTTTTCCAGTAGTCATGTATGAATGTGATAGTTGGAGTATAAAGAAAGCTGAGCGCTGAAGAATTGATGCTTTTGAACTGTGGTGTTGGAGAAGACTCTTGAGAGTCCCTTGGACTGCAAGGAGATCCAACCAGTCCATCCTAAAGGATATCAGTCCTGGTTGTTCATTGGAAGGACTGATGTTGAAGCTGAAACTCCAGTACTTTGGCCATCTCATGCGAAGAACTGACTCATTTGAAAAGACCCTGATGCTGGGAAAGATTGAGGGCAGGAGGAGAAGGGGATGACAGAGGATGAGATGGTTGGATGGCATCACCGACTCAATGGACATGAGTTTGAGTAAACTCCAGGAGTTGGTGATGGACAGGGAGGCCTGGTGTGCTGTAGTTCACAGGGTCACAAAGAGTTGGACACGACTGAGCAACTGAACTGACTGACTGACTGATATTGTAAAACACTCATGGTGAGATATGAAAGGATAAAAATCTCCATGTAAGAAAGAACTGGTTCATAATTTTTAAGTCTAGGAATACCATCAGTAACACTGGGGTATGAGGTAAAAAGAAACAACTGAGTTTTTTTTTTATTGAGGTGAAACTCACATTAATGATATCCTTTTTAAACACTGAAGATGTGTATTATTTCTTACATAAAGGAAAATTAAATTAGGAAAAAGTAGAAAAGAAACCACAGGGCACTATACCATCTATCTAGGAGGACCAAAACTTTCCCAAGTTTCATCAAAGTTATTTATGAAATTTATATGTTAAAAAACCAGAGTGGATTCTATACCCTTTCTGACTCTGTTGCATTTAAACCAAGATTAGGATGGTGGACTGGGCATTTAGAGTTGGCTTCTCTTATTCCAAATCTTTAGAAATGACAGAAAAATATATTTTTGTGAATAATTCCTAAATACTGCTAGAAAATAAGAAGATAAGTCATCATACATCCCAATCATTCAGTACTTGCTGAAAGCTTATAAGCTGAGACACAGTACTACTGGAAGAAAACCACACTGGAGGGAATAGATATTAAAGGCTGAAACAGCCTAGGGGGTATATGACTCTAAAAAGCAAAGATGAATGTCGAGCTAGAGTAGTTCTAGGACCACTGTTAAAGAGATTGATTAGAAAACTGTAGTTGACACAGCTGATTACACGACTCCTTTAATCCATGATTAGTAGGTTACAGAAGATATTTGTATCCAGTTTGAAGTGATAAAGGTTTAGTTTGGAGAAGCAAAATAGTGCCCCAAATTTGATAAAAAAAACAAATACCTCTGGCCCTAAGAAGCTCTGAATTCCAAGGAGGATAAGCACAAAGAGACCCACTTAGAAACATATTATAACCAAACTGCTGAAAGCTACAAAAAGAATCTTGAAAGCACTAAGTATCAAGTACAAGGGAACAACAATACAACTAATGGCTAACTTTTAATCAGAAATAATAGAAGCTGGAAGGCACTGTAATGATATAGTCAAAGTGCTGACTGGGTAAATAAAATTATAGGTATCTCAGCTTCATGCACAAATCAGAAAGCAGCAGAGAGAACTCAAGCAAAGGAATACGACAGGACGTCCTCCATTCCTACTAGCAATGAACACTGTAGCAGAAGCATCTGGACAGAAGAAAAGCACAGTGGGTTCTTAGGAAGCTTCATCAATGAATATAGTAAAGTTGCAGGATAGAAAATTAACACACAGAAATCCCTTGCATTCCTATACACTAACAACAAGAAATCAGAAAGAGAAATTAAGGAAACAATTCCATTCACCATCACAACGAAAAGAATAAAATACTTAGGAATATATCTACCTAAAGAAACAAAAGACCTGTATATAGAAAACTATAAAACACTGGTGAAAGAAATCAAAGAGGTCACAAACAGATGGAAAAGCATATGTGTTCATGGATCAGAAGAATCAATATAGTGAAAATGAGTATACTACCCAAAGCAATCTATAGATTCAATGCAATCCCTATCAAGCTACCAACGGTATTCTTCAGAGAACTAGAACAAATAATTTCACAATCTGTATGGAAATACAAAAAACCTCGAATAGCCAAAGCAATCTTGAGAAAGAAGAATGGAACTGGAGGAATCAACCTGCCTGACTTCAGGCTCTACTACAAAGCCACAGTCATCAAGACAGTATGGTACTGGCACAAGGACAGAAATATAGATCAATGGAACAAAATAGAAAGCCCAGAGATAAATCCACGCACCTATGGACACCTTATCTTTGACAAAGGAGGCAAGAATATACAATGGAGAAAAGACAATCTCTTTAACAAGTGGTGCTGGGAAAACAGGTCAACCACTTGTAAAAGAATGAAACTAGAACACTTTCTAACACCATACACAAAAATAAACTCAAAATGGATTAAAGATCTAAATGTAAGACCAGAAACTATAAAACTCCTAGAAGAAAACATAGGCAAAACACTCTCCGACATAAACCACAGCAGGATCCTCTATGACCCACCACCCAGAATATTGGAAATAAAAGCAAAAATAAACAAATGGGACCTAATTAAAATTAAAAGCTTTTGCACAACAAAGGAAACTATAAGCAAGGTGAAAAGACAGCCTTCGGAATGGGAGAAAATAATAGCAAATGAAGCAACGGACAAAGAATCTCAAAAATATACAAGCAACTCCTGCAGCTCAATTCCAGAAAAATAAACAACCCATTCAAATAGCGAGCCAAAGAACTAAACAGACACTTCTCCAAAGAAGACATACAGATGGCTGACAAACACATGAAAAGATGCTCAACATCACTCATTATCAGAGAAATGCAAATCAAAATCACAATGAGGTACCATTTCACACCAGTCGGAATGGCTACTATCCAAAAGACTACAAGCAATAAATGCTGGAGAGGGTGTGCAGAAAAGGGAACTCTCTTATACTGTTGGTGGGAATGAAAACTAGTACAGCCACTATGGAGAACAGTGTGGAGATTCCTCAAAAAATTGGAAATAGAACTGCCATACAACCCAGCAATCCTACTGCTGGGCATACACACTGAGGAAACCAGACTTGAAAGAGACACGTGTATGCCAATGTTCACTGCAGCACTGTTTATAATAGGCAGGACATGGAAGCAGCCTAGATGCCCATCAGCAGCTGAATGGATAAGGAAGCTGTGGTACATATACACAATGGAATATTACTCAGCCATTAAAAAGAATACATGCGAATCAGTTCTAATGAGGTGGATGAAACTGGAGCCTATTATACAGAGTGAAGTAAGCCAGAAAGAAAAACACCAATACAGTATACTAACACATATATATGGTATTTAGTTAATCGGTAAAGATAACCCTGTATGTGAGACATGAAAAGAGACACAGATAAATAGAACAGTATTATGGACTCTGTGGGAGAGGGCGAGGGCGGGATGATATGGGAGAATGGCATTGAAGCATGTAAATTATCATATGTGAAATGAATCGCCAGTCCAGGTTCGATGCATGATACAGGGTGCTCGGGGCTGGTGCACTGGGATGACCTGGAGGGATGGGATGGGGAGGGAGGTGGGAGGGGTGTTCTGGAAGAGGAAAACATGTACCCCCATGGTGGATTCATGTCAATGTATGGCAAAACAAATACAATATTTTAAAGTTAAAAAATAGATAAATAAACTAATTTAAAAACAAGAAAAAAACACCCCACATCTCCTCCTTAATCCAATGTGGTCAAGATAAACTACCAACTGGTTTATTTATTTATTTTTCATTAAGCAAAAAAGGACCCAATGTCAGAACACTCTGAAAATAGAGCTCTGAGAAGGGACTGCCTTAACAGATAGTAAACAACACTAAAAGGAGTAGAAGGGAATGAATGAACGAACATCCAAGCACTGGAACAGAACAGAAAATCTAAAAACAAATTCAAATCCATGTGGGATTTTAGTATAAGATAAATATGGTATTCTCAAATAAGTGGACAAGAGGTGACCTAGTCAATAAAACATAACCTTCTCTGAATAATTTACGATTGGAAAGCTTTTTGCAACTACAGACAAAATTCAGAGTACATTAAGCATCTGATTAACTTGACGACAGAAACAATGAAAAATGTCTGCATGAAAGAATAAAAAAAAGATGCAAACACAAGTGGCAAAATGAGAAAAAATATCTGCAACTATCGTATCATACCACGAGGGTTAAATTCTACTATATAAAGAGTTCTTGAAAATCCACATTTCAAAAATGCTATGAAGCTAACAGAAAACAACGGGCAACTGTTTCTATGTCCCAGAAAAGCAAAATAGAAACAGCTTGATGAGGGCACATGCCACATCTTTTTCCCTTGATTCCCCAGGCCTGGCATATAGTAGAGGCTCAATAAATATTTACTGGATGAGTTTTATAACTGATGGCTTTTATACTCAGTCAGAAACATGACCATTATTTTTATAAAATTAATGATTTGAAACATCCTAAACAAAGAAATAATCTGACTTAATGTTCCTAAAATTAGTGACAGTGGAAACTAAGTTATTTCTAGACGTTTCAACAGAAGGCATGGCTAGAGAGCATAAATTATAATGAGTAAATGACTTGAATGAACTCACACGAATGTCTTGTCTGTTGATGAAAGGAAATCCAGTATAGGAAATAAAGTTAGCACTGTAATCTTTAAAATCAAAGGACAACAATATGTATAAATTAGGGGTGTGATAAAGGCTTATTCATTGGAGGCTTACATATAAATTCAACACAATATACAGTCAAAAGAAACTTGCATTTACCTTCCACCATATTACCATCCTTCTGAAAAATTCTCTCTTCACACCACTGACAATGGATTAGGTACTGAATCTTCTTGGCTGTTTCATCTGCAGAAGTTGGCCCCCTCAAAACTCTCACAACAACCAACACAAAATGTTCCAGAGCCACTGCAAACAGTACTTCTATTCCTTTGTTACATCGGGCTGCAGCTCTGGAAAAAAAATTTTTAAGTTATTTTGGGAGCTTATCATTTTCCTTTGGCATTATATTGACCATATTAACTTGGATAGTACATACACTATGGAAGGGTTATGGGAAAATAAGAAAAATTTATCTCTTTGTAGCAGTGGTTTTAAAAGATATATAAAAAATATATATTTAAAAGATATATAAAACATATACACTATATACTATAACTTTTACACAAACTGAAACACAGGAAATTATAGGATGCTTGGCAGGCTTTTAGCTCAGTTCAGTTCAGTTCAGCCACCCAGTCATGTCCAACTCTTTGCAACCCCATGAACCGCAGCACGCCAGGCCTCCCTGTCCATCACCAACTCCCGGAGTCCACCCAAACCCATGTCCATTGAGTTGGTGATGCCATCCAACCATTTTCCTTTATGAGATCTTCTCAATATTCTTTGGTTTCTAATGTCACTTTGTTTCTTGTCATCACAACCATCTTCCTTTCTCTTTACCTACTTTTTTCTATAAAAGCTTCTTCCAAACAATGTGTGCTTACTGAGTACTAAATACATGCAGGGAAGTATGCTAGCTGCTGAACAGCTGGTAAAAAATGAATAAGCAAAGTCCTTGCCATTATTACGTTTATATACGTTTGTATTAAATTCTACTTGATACACCATTGATGTACTCAGTTTTCCCCCTACAGCTGTACACTAACTTAGTCTGTATGTACTGCTTTGAATTTGCTGTTACATTATAAACATTTTAAAGTATGTACAGTAGGTCCTTAGCATGTACCAAGTGAACATCAGAGGTTTTAGTTATTTAGGAATAATCCTAAAGGTTTATGAAGTCTAATAACCTGGATTTTTGCTGAGGTAAGAATTTCAATATAAATGCTGTGAAACTGGTGCTGGCATTAGTGACAGAGCCGGCTGTAATGATCTGTAACCTTAATATTCATTGAGATTATATTATTACTATTCCTCTAGCATAACTTTATGCATAAAATGGGTGCTCAAAAGTCTTCCTTTCTTCAATTGTTTAGAAAGTCTGATGAAAAACAGAACTTTTTGTTTTACAGGTGAGATCATTTCACAGAATCAAATTTATAAGCCATCATGTTTTTCAAAGTACATAAATAAGATAAGATGAAGTGGACATTAAATAATGATAATTTTTAAATCTAAGATCAATTTTTTCTTTCCCTTTTTGTGGTGCTAGTACCCTATATCTACCCTATGTTTGTTGAAACAAAATGATTTGAAATTAACTTTCATTTTTTCTTTCTTACTACTTTATTTAAATAACATTTTTAAATGGAGAGTAAACTATTTTAGGCATGAGCTTTTAAATAAAATTCTAACATACAACATAAGATTTCCAAAAACATCAAGATCACATATACGAAATACAGAATTTGTATTTTGTGCATATTTTGAAGAATGAAATAAGCACTTCTTGTAAAATTATTTCTTTCTATCATATACTCAGACATACAAAGGACACTGTTGGACCATTTGGTACCTTGCCACTGCAGCTACAACAATTCTTGCAGCTAGCTCCTTGTAATATTCAGTTCGGACAATATTACAGCCATAGTGACGCCGGGCAACATGTTGTGCCTTGGCATATAAAGAACTGATATCTGTAGAAGTCACTGACACTATGCCAAGGTTTCTTATATTTCTGAATGCAGAATCAAGATAGTTCACAGATGTTCCAAAAGGATCTAGGTGTCTAAAATCAGAAAGCATATGGACATATTTAAAATCATACTAGCATCCAACATCATACCATTGCCATATTTCTAATGATAAAGTTGCATGGATTCAAAAGTACTTCATAAATCTATTTTAAACACATAACTATATTTTTAAAGTAAGCAATAAAAGGATCATATGATATCTTAGACTCGTGAAAATAAAACATGCTTAGAAAAAAGTTGTCATGCCCAGGCATTTTACTTCAAATGCTAGAAAGTGCTCTTATGGCATTCCTTAAGCCAGTGCCAAAATATTGTATTAATTTAATTAAATAAACAATGACAAACTATCTTAATTTTTAACGGCCCCTTCTCTACCCCGTCTCCCTTCAAATCCAAGTCAGTTTAGAAAGTGACAGAAATAATTTTTCACTTACATGAAATCAAAAGATCTCAAATGCATTAGTACATTGGCATCCATTTTGGTCACCTTAATATTACCAAGGTTTTCCTCTCCTTCTTCCAGAATATCATCCCTTTCTTCCTTTTCCTTACTGTCCACAACCACTTTCAATTTGTTTAAATGGCAGTTCTCCTGAATCAACGTCACAGAGTTTTCATTCAAATCATTAATTGTAACCTTGACTGCATTTCCGAGATGTTTTGCCCATTGTAATCCCATTATCCCTTAGGAGAAATTGGAAGAAAAATGGGTTTTTAAATTATAAAGAATAAAAACAGTATAATAAAAATAAAGAATATAAGTGTACAAATAACAGAAATAAATATTTCAAAATCTTAGTAATTTCAAAAGTAATTCTTATTCTACTTTTTCACTGAAATGCCTCTTAAGATTTACCACAAGAAAATGTATCCTGCAGATTTCCATTAATAGTTCTTAAAAAACTGTTCTATAATCCATGTTCAAATGAAATATCTATGTATAATCTTTATTTGGGGTTTAATAGGATTTTTTTTTTCTTCCTTCTTACAATGGAATACTTTTTTTTCAAATGAAATCTTACAGAGAAATCCAACATACAATATGAGTAAGAGTGGGGTTACTCTACTTGAAAGGAAGATGGGAAGATGGAATTCGTCCTGCTGAAGCTTACTCTAATACACCAAAATATGAAAACAACTTTCCTGGACTAGTGTTTTTCAAATACTGCACAACAGCAACATTGTGAGTGAAAAACAACTTTGTATGTGTAAGCAAATGATCAAGAGGAACTGAAACCAAGAGGGCCCTTCTCACAGATTTTCTATCCCTACTGAATTTGAGTCATAAGGGACATTCACTGCAAAGTGGGAGATGGTGACACGATCCTAGCCAATAGAGAGTAGAAAAACCCGGTTTCTGGGAAAGATTGACCGTCTCCTGCATACACATGCTTCATTAACGTAAAAAATTAACATCTACTATGTGCCATTGTCTTTACATTTATTTTCCTATTCTTAAGATAAGCTTGTGAAATAAGTTCTAATATCTACATTTTTAGAGATGGGGAAACAAGCAAAATGACTGCTATGAGCTTTATTTAAGTTAACAAAGGCACATTAGAAAGAAAAGGATGAAAAGATCTTCCTAAACAATAATTTTAATGTTTCAGGTAAAAAAAGAGGAGTAATTCATTGCAATATTATTTATAAGAGCCAAGACATGGACACAACTGAAGTATCCATCAATGGATGAATGAATAAAGAACATGTGGTATATATATATACACCCAACAGAATACCATTCAGCCATAAACAGAAGGCAATCCTGCCATTTCAGACAACACAGATGGACCTTGAAAGTATTACACTAAGTGAAATAAGTCAGAGAAAGCCAAATACCGTATGATTTAAATTACACATGGAATCTAAAAAAAAACCCCAAATTACAGAAATGGAGATCATACTTGAGGCTGCCAGAGGAGGAGACTAGAGGCGTGGGAGAACTGAATGAATGTAGTCAAAGGGGACAAACTTGCAGTTATAACAGAAATATGTTCTGGGGATAAAATGTACAGCAGGGAAATTACAGTTAACAATACTGTTTATTTGAAACTGACTAAGCAAGCAGATCTCATCAAAAGGGGGAAAAATCTATAACTATGTGAAGAGATGGACTTAAACTTTTTTGATCAATACATGCATATAGCTAATCATTATGTTGTATACCTAAAACATACACAATGTTATATATGTTGATTGTATCTCAACAAAACTAGAGGGGGAAAAAAACAAAATAAAATGACTCCACTGTTAAGAAACATATATAGTATCCAGTGTAGGTATGCTGCTGCATGTTAAGTCACTTCAGTCATATCTGACTTCATGAGACCCTATGGACTGTAGCCCAATAGGCTCCTTTGTCCATGGGATTTTCCAGGCAAGAATACTGCAGTGGGTTCAAAGCTCTCCTCCAAGGGATCTTCCTGACCCAGGAACTGAACCCACATCTCATGTCTCTTGCACTGGCAGGTGGGTTCTTTACCACCAAAGCCATCTGGGATAGACATTTAATAAACATTACTGAATGTAAAACACAAGGGAGGGGGAAGATTGTGTGAGGGAAAATGGTGGGAAATAAATCTGGAGAAGTAGCTTGTGATCAGATTATGGAGGATATTAAATTGCAATCTGAGAAGCTGAACTCTAGGCAATTAAGATGCATGACTTTTTTGACTGAAAAGTAACATTATCAATTCAGTGTTTCAGAGGAAAAGCTGTTTGGCAACAGCATGCAAGAAAGATTAGACAGATATAATTGCTAAAAATCACTCTATTGGTGGATATGGAATGAAAAAGGAGTATAAGTCACAATACAAATGAAAAATTAGAACAGATCCATAGCTGACTGTGTGGGGATAGTGGTGGGAAAAGGAGTAATAAAAAAATGATTCATATTTAAAATCTGACCGGCTCAAAGGATGTGATCAGCTTAGAATCATTACTTCATCACTTTTACCATTTCTACACTGAGACACTACTAATGATGATGACAGTAGTAGTAGTAATAATACAATAATGATGATACTGAATACTTTTATAGCATTTGCTATATACCAGATACTGTTCTAATGTATTACATGTATTAATTTCCTTAATCTTTACATTATTTCAAGGTAGGTACCTTCTTTTGGATAGATAAGCAAATTAAAGCATAATTTCCTGTGGTTAGACAGCTGGCATGTTATAAAGCTGGGGTTTGAATGCAGTCAGTCTGACTCCATAGACCATGCTTCCAACCACTACTTCTCTCTGAGGTGAGGAACTTAAGCAGAACTAGGTCATGCTTTCATCCTATTGGTACAAACTTCCCAAGAATACACTCCCATAACTTTTAAGAAGAAAAACTTGGATAGGGTACAAGTGGCTTTTTAAGAAATTTGCTACATTTTCCATTATCTTTTCTATACTGTTATGTCCTTTTGGGAAAACTGTCCTCAGCCTTTAAAATTTCACCATAATATCTCATTGCCTAATACCTAGGCAATGTTACTGCATCACACACACACACACACACACACACACACACACACACACACACACACACATCAACCAAACACCAAGTGCTTACTGAATGTTGTAAACAAGTAAACAAGTATTCTTGCAAAAAAAAAAAAAATCCTGTCTGAATTTGACCAAACCTGAACATCCAACTACCAATTTACAGAAACAGAGATAGAGGAATATGTTATATGAACCATGATGATACACTCAGCAAAAATCTAGACTGTGGGAAAATGACCTCTTATATCAACAAATAATTATCACACATACACAAAAAATGATGAAAAGGAATATAGATTAAAAAGAGACTTGAGACCAATCAAACAACTGAAATATATAGTCTTTGGATTCTGACTTAAATTTTTAAAAAATTATGAAATAATTAGGTCTATCTAAACATTTGATAACATTAAATGCCGGGAGCCAGCTCACGAGATCCCACCCATGACAGAGTCATGAGGAAAAGGACTGATCAAGCACGGCTTCTCAGGCCTCAGGGATTCTCGGAAGGCTGCCTCAGCGCTCACCTTAAAGATGATATCTGTCTTTCTGATGTTTGCTACAATAAACCTCTTCTTATTTTCTGTGACTTAAAAAAAGGCTTTTCCTGATTCTCTTGTAAAATAGATCAATCTGAAAACTCCATCGACAGGGCCCTCGGACGGTGGCACCCTATAAGATTGTCTAGGATATAGGTATTTTAATCTAAACTCCTCTTGCTAGCATATTAATTTGTTTAATAAATAAGCCTGTGCCTTTGGAGCTAATGTGCATGACTGGTCCTTAATAATAAAACAGCACTGAGAGCCTCCACACAGAAAGCCCCTATGGGCACAGAACCCTTCACAAGAAAAAAGGCTCGTTAAAAAATATAAAAAATATTGCTTTATGAAACTGTTACTTAGTCTATATTTACTCACTATGTTTTTACTCTTAACGTATTTAGCCTATATAATAAAAGCATAATAGTTAAAAATTTATATAAATAAAAGCTTAGCTTTAATATAAATAATAAGACAATTGTTGATTTAACTGATGATTCTTACTTAGAGCTGACCTTCAGCTTGCTGTTCTATGACTTTATGGGATCACATTCTTTTCTGTTAAGCTCAAGGCGTAGGATAGATTACCGAAGACAGGTTTTACTTTGTACTTGAAAACTTTCTGTTAATGAATTCTTTCTTTGTCATAATCTACTGTGCCTGATACAAAAGTGTTCTGGCTGATCAATCCTTGTCAATAGTCACCTGAAGATGATGTAGATAACTTGAAACTTTGGTAATTAAGATATGCAAATAGTATCCTGGTTTCGATAAAGGTCAAAATTGCTGACCCATTACACGGATTTGGTATGACTCTATACTTTACATTTGTTTCTATGTACCACTAAAAATATAAAAGCTGTCTTAAAAACAATAAAGTCAGGAGACACTTGGAAACGCCAAGATTCGCTGTGTCTTCTCATTTCGCATCACTGACGCCGTCCTTCCTGAGGGAACCCCTGGACCAGCTGGAGCTGGACTCTGGCAATTGAAGAATTATTCTTAATTTTTTAGGTGTGATATGGTATATGGGTTTTAATTTTGAAGTCTTATCTTTTACGGGCTTCCCTCACAGTTCAGTTGGTAAAGAATCCGCCTGCAATGCAGGAGACCCCAGTTTGATTCCTGGGTCAGGAAGATCCGCTGGAGAAGGGATAGGTTACCCACTCCAGTATTCTTGGGCTTCCCTTGTGGCTCAGCTGGTAAAGAATCTGCCCACAATGCGGGAGACCTGGGTTCGACCCGTGGGTTGGGAAGATCCCCTGGAAAAGAGAAAGGCTACCCACTCCAGTATTCTGGCCTGGAGAATTCCATGGACTCAGTCCATGGGGTTGCAAAGAGTTAGACATGACTGAACGACTTTCGAGTCACTATCTTTTACAGATCCTATGGAAATATTTACAGATGAAATGACATATCTGTTACTTGCTTCAAAATAAAGGGGATAGAGTACAGGGGAATGAGTTATGAGGGAAAGTACACAGGAATACAGATATAAGACTGAGTGATGGGTATAAAGGAATTCACTTATTATACACTCTAGTTTTGTATATATTTGAAAATTTTCCACAATAAATAATCTGCCTTGCATCTTTTTTTATATAAAAATACTTTGCTTGATGTGATATCCATATACATTTCCTAAGAAAAGATACTGTACAGGAAGTCCAGCAAGTATGTACAAACTTCCAATTATAAGATAAATAAGTACTAGGGATGAAATGCACAACATGATGATTCAATATAGGTAATACTTGTATAGAGGAAAGTTAAGAGGATAAATTCTAAGAGTTCTCATCACAAGGAGAAACTTTTTTTCTTCTTATATATCTATATGAGATGATGGATGTTAGCTGAACCTGTTGTATATGTAAACCAAATCATCATGCACTACATCTTAATTAAACTTGTACACCCATACAGTAATATATGCCACTTCTTTCTCAATAAAACTGGAAAACAAAAATCTCTTCAGGTTCACATGATATAAACAAACCCTTAGTTCTCAAAGTGGCTAAACAACAACAAGGAAAAAATAACGGGAAAGAAAAGATACTGTACAGATTTGATAAAGTGAGGTTCCAAAAAAAGCTTCATCACTTACCAGTAGCTCCAAAGGCATCTAGACATTCCAAAGGTTTTCGCTCCTTAGCTAGAGCAGCCAGTGTACAGAATGTCAGCTGCCTAGAAGAAGAATAATAACCTGAAATAATTTTACTGTACCATGGTTTCATCATTGTGGATTTTAAGTACAGTGAGAAAGTGTCCCTATTTACTGTGCAAACTACTTTGAAAAGAGACCTAATAACATATTCCTTACTTAATAGTACAAGAACTAAAAACCTGTGAAATGAAACTATTAGTCAAATTGGGTCCTATTAATAAGCATTTACTGTGAACAATGATTTTATAAATAAAACTTGCCACAGACCCATCAGTCTGTTCCTTTAATTTTATATAAAGTTAGACCTACTTTACTCTGAGAAAAAAATTGGTTTGGCAGAAAAATAAAACAATCATTCTCAGAAAATGCTAAAATAAATGATTTTCATTCTATATCTACTTTTAAATTTCAATATATTAGAACAAAAAAATTAAGAGAAGGTATATTTGTAATGAATTGAAGCATCTGACACATTCCATAACCCTTTTTTAAATTTATCTTACCGATTCAGTTTCATTTTGGGATTAAAATAAGAATCTGTTTTCTGAGGTACAGAATAGTTAGGACAAACTTGTACATCTGTGTCTGCCTCTTTCAAAATTTCTTTAGGTGGTTTAGCAGCAGAAGCTAAAATTTAAAAAAAAAAAAAAGATTTCCAGTGAAATAGAAAATTATAAATATCAAGAACAAGATAAAAAATAACCTTCCTTTATAATAGTTTCATGTTAATGAAATCAGTTGAGTAGATGTCAAAAAAATCACCCAAAACTGATCTACATAGCACTGTCTCTGGAAAAGAGCAGCATTCCGTTAAGTATTTGGTGAATTAAAGTTTATCAGCTTAAAATCTTAACTGTCTAGCACATCAATGTATCTGTATACCTAATTAAGGACAACTACCCTAGGATCGCGCCAAATCCTAAAATAACCTTTATTCATCAAACACTACATTGTGTTTATATAGGCTGGTTGCTAAACACATATTTTATTATGGCTTAAATGTTAGAAAAATTAACCTGTGTGGTTACGTTCCATTAGCTAGCATGGATGACTAAGAGTCACTCTATTTCCTGAACGTGCTTGACTTCAGAACAATTTTGTGATTTTAAATCACAAATTATATTCCAATAGCTATAAGCTAATGTATAAAACAATTATTCTACTTTTAATATACATTAGAATCATTCTCCTATAAACTGAAATGAAATATTGATATATTTGTGTGAATATATTTTAATTATTTAAGAAAGGAGATATAATAATATATGGAGGGGAATAATTGAGATTATTTATGTTTGGATTTCTTGATCAAATTACAATCAGAATATTAACTAAATGAGAACCATATTTCTCTTTCTACAATGCCACATAAAAGTAATCTTTCCTACTGTTATGTTACATATCTTTCTAAACTCACCCAAGTGTCAAGTCACATATCTCACAAGATTACCTTTCTCAAACCAGGTTCTGTGAGAAAATTAAGCCCTTCAAATAATTATTTCACTACTTTTTTCAATACTTAAAAGAATGGTCCAGAGTATCATTCTAAATGTATTCATTACATATAAGGGATGCCTTAGGGCAGAAGGGCTTAATTCTTGAGAAGGAACTGCCTCAGTATTAACAAGCTACTAATAACTTGATACCACTCAGGATTATAAATAGTCTTTATATATCACTCTACCTCCTTTTTCCAGTGTTTTTCAACAACAAGTATAACACAGTTACTGGTACAGGAGCCATCAGTAATGAAATCCTAGTATCTTTCATTAAGACATCTACATTTACAGGGCACCAGCTGCTTTTTTCTACTCATGTATTAAACACATCTGTTAAATTGAGAAGAGTTTATACTGTTGGGAGTCACACAGAAAGAAAACAACACCTGATGGATTAGCAGTTAACGAAATGATCTGGTTAAGTCACTGTATTTTATCTGATGTCTAAAGATACTAATTAGACCACTGTTTAAGGATTTACTTATTAACATGTTAATGAGATTGCTCAACTTACCAGCAATATACCTGGATTTAGTCTCTCCTTTGTTCACATGGCGCCTGACATGTCCTAGCATATCTGTCCTTCTGGTGATTGTTGCTGAACAAATGATACAATGATAATGGGCGCCCATTTTACTGGATATCTATCAAACAGAGTATTTAATTTAAATACATAAAAAAGTTACTAAGACAATGAAATAAAAGTTTATTTAAGGTTGTGAATTTAAGTATGTTAGAAGATAGTATTCGCTATGTGACTCTGAAAGGATCTTTATTTCCTCACCTATATGTACATCTGCTTTTTAATGTTACTTTACAATAGGTCACAAATTTAATTTCTTAGTTTTTTTCCCACTCATTCTAATCGACAAGTAACTGTACTCTTATCTTCTATAAGCAACACTTATAAATGGTATGATACTAGCAGCAGTGTGCTGGAAGATGTATAACTGGCTCTCCAGGAAAATAAGGCCCTCATTTGTAGTGTCTCCAAGTCTGTGATCTAAATGCTCTACCATGGCCAATGTCAAGCTCCAGCTGTGACATTTCAAGCTACCCATGTGACATCACTGAATGTGAATTAGGGAAGAGATATGCAGTATCACAGCAGAGAACACTGCCACCATGCAGATACAGTATATATATATAAATGATGCAAGAGCACAGATGTAGTAAAATAACTGGGATGTAGTGAGTCATGAGTATTCATTACTTTTGTTTTTAATATAACTTATTTACTTGTAAGTTCACATATGTTAATTTTTGATGATGGCCACATTTATCAATGGGCTCTCCAGATTTCTGGAAATCTGAGCTAGTGCTAGCACACTCCTAAGTGTTAGAGACATAATAAAAATTCTATTTTTCCAAGTAAAAAGTTCTTACTTTTTAGTTCCTTATTTAGTTAAGAACAAAAAGACTTCCAATGGCTCTTTCCTGTTTCTGATGCCTTCTTACTCTTTACTTGGGATCAAAAGGCAAGGACAGATCAGTCAAGAACATTCCACAATTTATGGCATTGTGGTTATCATACTCAAAATATCTTAGATACGGTTAATGGACCAAGCTTTATCCTGACAAGTATACTTAAGAAATGTTTTTCTCCCCCAATACTTTACTTTTTTGTGTGTGGTCTGAAAGGAAAATTTACTAATAATGATTTATTAAACTAATATGCATTCAGGTTAGTGTCACTATAAAATATTTTATAATTTGTATTCCCCAAAGGTCAAATGTATCCTAATACAAACATATGTCCTTTTTAAAGTTACTGAGATTTCAGAAGTGTCTTCATTCTGTCCTTTGACAAATTAAGAGGAAGAGCATAGGGGGGATGAGTATGAATCAACACATATAAAGAAAGCTGAGTGCCGAAGAATTGATGCTTTTGAACTCTGGTGTTGGAGAAGACTCTTGAGAGTCCCTTGGACTGCAAGGAGATCCAACCAGTCCATCCTAAGGGAGATCAGTCCTGGGTGTTCATTGGAAGGACTGATGTTGAAGCTGAAACGCCAATACTTTGGCCACCTCATGCGAAGAGTTGACTCATTGGAAAAGACCCTGATGCTGGGAAGGATTGGGGGCGGGAGGAGAAGGGGACGACAGAGGATAGGATGGTTGGATGGCATCACGGACTCAATGGACATGAGTTTGGGTAGACTCTGGGAGTTGGTGATGGACAGGGAGGCCTAGTGTGCTTCGATTCATGGGGTCGCAGAGAGTCGGACACGACTGAGCGACTGAACTGAACTGAAGACACTTACTAAACCACATAAATTAAAAGCTCTTATTCCATGACCAAAATTTATTTTTAAAGAAAAAAAGTACTTTCTACTTAAATTCTCCATTTCAAAATTCGTATGTGGGTTAATTTTCCTTTTGAACATATGAGAGCAGGTGATCTGACTGAAATTAAAAACTATAAAACGAAAAGTTCAATACAACAACCATTTTCATACATTTCTTATTTTTCCTACTATGGTAATCTGAAAGCCCTTGAAAACAAAATCTTAGAGTAAACCTCATTGCTGAATATACACATTTTCGTCTCAAAGCAAGTAAAAATCACACTTCCTTTGCTGCTGCTGCTGCTGCTACTAAGTCGCTTCAGTCGTGTCCGACTCTGTGCAACCCCATAGACGTCAGCCCACCAGGCTCCCCCGTTCCTGGGATTCTCCAGGCAAGAATACTGGAGTGGGTTGCCATTTCCTTCTCCAATGCATGAAAGTGAAAAGTGAAAGTGAAGTCACTCAGTTGTGTCCGACTCTCAGCGACCCCATGGACTGCAGCCTACCAGGCTCCTCCGTCCATGGGATTTTCCAGGTGAGAGTACTGGAGTGGGGTGCCACTGTCTTCTCTGACTTCCTTTAGAGACAGCTAAATCTAAAAATAACAAATCTAACATGTGATTACCTGTTCTCCAATAATGTTTGGTTTCACTGGTCGACAAGGTAAGTGACAGATGCACATCCGGTAACCTAGAATGAAGAATTGCTGCTTGTCTTATCACTGCTCATCAAAAATTCAATGATTATTAAAATTACTACCAAATTTTATAAGAATAATAGGGATTATTCTCATATTTGTAATGTCATAATTTATCTGAATGAGACCACCTTGGTTTTATACACTTGTTATATATGACATGGTATAAAAACATACACAAGAGATCTAGGTTCACAATCTGGTTCTTCCAAAAACATCTGTTATCTTGGATTAGTCATGTAGCTTCTTTGGAACTCAATTTTATCATCTACTTTTTGCCATCTTGAGTTTTTCTCAGCTTCATCTTCTTGCCTTATGTTGCATTTACTATTATACAGCCTCTTCTTCATCAATGATATGGCACTTAGTTCTCTTTGCGTACTTCCTACTTAATCTTTACAGATCCTCTTCCCTCTCTCACTCTAAAATGTAGATTTTCTGAATGATGGATCTGCTACATAAATTTTTTCTCATTTCCTGACTAACTTGAATGCCTTTCATGATTGCAACTATCTCCCCTATGAGAAAGAATCCCAAATTATAGCGCTATTATCAACTCATTCCTGAGGGCCAGATCCCTACTTCCAATTGCCTACTCAAGACATGTGACTGGTTATTTCAAAACCTATGGTCAAGGACTTCCCTGCTGATACAACGGATAAGCATCTGCCTGCCAATGCAAGGGAAACGGGTTTGCTCCCTGGTCCAGTAAAATTTCACATGCTGCGGAGCAAATAAGACTGTGCACCACAATTTCTGAGCCTGAGCTCTAGAGCCCAGGTGCCCCAAGTACTGAAGCCCATGTTTCTAGACCCTGGGCTCCACAACAAGAGAAGCCACGGAACAGCAACAAGAAGCCCACACACTGCAACAAAGAGTAGCCCTGCGCACAGCAATGAAGACCCAGTGCAACCAAAAAAAATTAAAAAACAAAACAAAACCTATTGTCAAGGACTAAACTTTTCACTTGACTCTTGAACCAGGTTTCTTTTTTCACTTTTTTAATGAATAATAAAGGCTTCCAGTTACTCCTAACTCAAAAACTGTAAACTTATCTCTAACTTTCTTCTTCTCAGTTCAGTTCACTTTACATTCAGTCATTTTTCTTAGCTGTATATGTTGAAGTGTCTCAGGGCTCAGACCTTGGACTATTTCCTTTTCTACCTATATGTACTCTTAAGGTCATTCCATCCAGACTTTCAGCTTTAAATACCATCTATATTCTGACAGCTCTCAAATATGTATCTCTAGCCCAAACCTTTCCAGGTTTATGTACCCTCCAGGCTACCTGATACCTCCACTAGATGCATCTCAACATCTGAATGGCTAAATCTGAAGATTTGTTCTTCTTTCCCACATCTAATTCAGTCTTCTCCAGATAGGTAATGCATTCTTATTTTGTCCTTCATCTCATTTCTATTCCTTCAGCAGATCTTATTCAACATATTTGCCAACTACTTTGAAGCCTGTTCACAAAGACAAAAGCTATCATATTCCCCATCTACCAGATCACCGTCATGTGAAAGAACCCAACAACCTAAAGAACATGACAGTAAAGATATACCATGAACCATCAAACAGAAGAGAATAACTTGGAGGAGAGAGACCAAAGATTAAACAATGGCTTAAATAAAGCAATTACTTAATTACCTTTGTAATTAAAATGAGATCTTTTTTGTTAAAAAGTCAGTATGGTTTACTATACATTCTTATAAATAATTAAACATAAGATAGTATGGCTTCTGAATTAGTCTCTAATTCCCCTTTTCTCTAAGTAACTAGTACCTTTTACCAATACTATAACACTAAGAAAATAGTTGTGGTCTAGTTCTGGCTTCTTTTTGGGGTGTATAATGACTGTTTCATTCAGTCTGGTTAAACTCCAGGTAACATTTCATAGTAAGTATACTTGCATAATCATATACAAATTTAAGTACATACATGTTTAGGGTTTTTTTGGGGGACAGGGCTATTTTTGTTTTTATCATATATGTTGCTATTTTCATAGTTTACCATGAAAATCCTTCCATGCAAGCTGGTATAGATCTAATACACTCTTCTCAATGGCTGCATAATATTTCATGGTCTGTATATACCGTAATTTATTCCATCATCTTTTATTTTAGTTTCAAGTTTTTGTTTCTAAGCACATGCTGCAACGAACTTCCTTGTACATCTTTGTCTATTGTTTCCTTTACTCTTAGCAGAGGGAGTGCCTGGTGGAAAAATATTTTAAATTTTTTAAATGTTGCCAGATTTCTTTCTAAAAAAAGGCTGTAATATATACTCCACTGGAGAAGGAAATGGCAACCCATTCCAGTATTCTTGCCTGGGAAATCCCATGGACCGAGGAGCCTGGTGGACTACAGTCCATGGGGTCGCAAAGAGTCAGACATGATTGAGTAACTAAACACATATAATCCATAATTCACTACCTCAGAATCTAATAATAAATCACTCTCCCTAGGAAGTCTTTCAACTTGGTAAAACCATGTTTTTTGTCCTTCGACTTCATTCATTACTTCATTTGAATCCTCTTGTTAAACTTACTCCCTCAAATTGTGCCATTTTTGTCACTGTTTTAACGTTTTTTCCCTCATTTCCATTTATCCAGAGTAGAGAAAGGCTCTGATTTTGATTGTGAATATTTATCTTATATCTCACCACTGTTCCAAAAACTCTCATTAATTCTGTTTATACTTAAGTCAGCAGCAGGGAAAAAAAGAGATGTTATCTTCTCTTTTCCAATATTCATACCAATTATTTTCTTGTTTTATTACATTTATTATACCTTCAAAAATATTACTTGAGTTAATATTAATCGTAGTTAATAAAAATGTAGTCATTCTAATAAAAAAAGGAAAAGTAAAACTTATGAAAACATGGTTCAGTAAGTAATGTAGACCTTCAGGGCCAAGCCAAGTACTCAGCACAGAACAGATGCTTAATAATTGTTTATCAAACTAAACTACTGGTGTCATAAATATCTACTGCCTAGAGAGCTATGTAGTCTTTTATTAATAAATACATTAACAGAGGGGCACTAAATCCTTCGTAATTTTAAACTGAAGATACTTATGTTGTCAGTAAAATTCCAAAACCAGTACCAAATCCTGAATTTCATTTACATCACTTTTTAGTAAGCACAAAAATACGAACCTTCAAATTCGACGGACACTTTCCAGTGTAAATTTTGAAGGTGACGATGAAGCTTATGACTATTACAAGCTCTGAATTTTTCCTTGGGGCACAATGGACAAGCCTGTTTGTTTCCTGTTAATGAAAAAGAACCAATAAAGCAGAGAATATACTAGCTATTCATGCTTAAATTTGGCTACAAAAGAAGTTAACAGGGGACCCTTTCTCACCCTTGCCTCTCAAAACACACACACACACACACACCCTTAGATAACATCTTTCTTAACATTTATTAAGGGGAAGTCATTCTTGCCTCTGCAGGTACTTAACAATAACTGTTTTAGGACATGGTCAGTGACTGATTTTTACCCCAAAACTCTTCTCTCTGTGGTTAGCTGATATCCCTGTTGCCATTGGGTATGGGGAGGATGAGGAAATGATAGACTACATGATATCCCCCAAGGCAAAATATCTGCCAGAAAGAATATCATTCCAAACTTTGGGCAGGGGAAAAGGCAGGAGTTGTCACACTTGCCGAGGGGAAGGAGCTAGACAGACAAAAGTATCAGCTCTGGTATTCTACTCTAGCAGCAACAAAAACGGTAAACGTGTGGAATTAGAAAAATGGAAGAAGGAAGAGGAAGGAGTAGATTGGATGCAATATTGTTGCTATTCTGAGACTGGAATCAGTATTACAACCTCTGTATCCTATTATGGTGGCTTTGGGCTTCCCTGGTGGCTTAGACGGTGAAGAATCCGCCTGCAATGTGGGAGATGTGGGTTTGATCCCTGGGTTGGGAAGATTCCCTGCAGAAGGGCCTGGCAACCCACTCCACTATTCTTGCCTGGAGAATTCCATGGACAGAGGAGCCTGGCAGGCTCCAGTCCATGGGGTCACAAAAAGTCGGACATGACTGAGTGACTAAGCACAGCACACATTCTATTACTGAATTTGTTAAATTCTTCCTTATTAACATATTCTTGAAAAGATTATGGATCGTCAAAATAGAAGTTTCATTTAGTTAGAAATGTAATGTATCTTAATAAAAACTTTAATAGTACTAAAGAAAATCTCAAATCCAGGTTTAAAGCAATAAAATATACAGAAACAATAACTCAATTTTAAAAAAATTTATTTGACTGTACCAGGGTGTTTTTGTTTTGATCATCCTGTGTGGCATGTGGAATCTTAGTTCCCTGACCAGGAATCCAACCCATGCCCCTCTGCATTGGAAACATGAAGTCCTAGCCACTGGACCACCAGGGAAGTCCCAGTAACTCAATTTTTAATCCAGTAAATATCTTTCACATATAGCACATAGCAAGTATAAGCCCAATCTTTTTTTAATATATTCTCTGCCTACTTCAAAAAACCATGAGGAGATCTTGAGGACGGAATCAAGCACTAAGGATGGTAAAGTAGAATGACAAGAGCTTAGGTCACTAACAACATTGTGAAACTCTGTACCAGCTCTACACTTTGCCAGTCTTGAAATCTGTTTCTTATAAGAGAATAAAAGCCTCCATACAATTTTTTGGATTTTTGTTACTCATATTAAAACGTTAATTCCTAACAAAGCCCTGATATATCCATGAGACTGTCATTTCCTTGAGGGGTTGTGAAATAACTTATCTCACAGTGCCATTATATATAGAAGGCTACCATTTCCTAAGTTAAGAAAGATTATCTTACTTCTGCCCTAGTTTGGTGGAAATAAGCAAGTTCATGCTTATCAAAGTTTTCATGAGTAGAAAGATGACAAATCATTAGAAATTGACCAAAAAAAAAAAAAAAAAAAAAAAACCCCACCCAGAAACCCTCCAAACATGGAAATACCTGCATCGAGATTATCTGAGTTCAATGAATTGGCAGAGTCACAATCCCCTTCAGTTGCAAAAGCTAACTTCTCTAAATCAGCAAGCTGCCTTTGAATCGAGATGTGTCTCTCTGAAAGGAAAGTTTAAGAGTTAGAAATTTATGCTTTAACAATATGTATTCCATCTTCAGGTTCATTTGATCACGTCACACAGAATTTTACACTTTCATTTCCTATAGCACAGTGCCTTAGTACCTAGGCAGAAAACTCAGTTTATAACATGACAAGTATGTCTCAGAAGGCAGAGTTGCCACTGCATAACCTCACAGCTTTCAAATTTTATCTTATTATTCAATATAGTTTTATAAAAAATGTTTCTAGTCTGTATAAAACACTGAAGCCAGGTTTCCTATTTTCAAAGAACTTTCAATCGGGTGAGAGATAAACACATTAACTACTAACTAGAACACAAGGCAAGATGAATGAACACTTAGGGGTAAAGGTAATATGATGTGGGTATACAGAGGAACGAATAACTCATTCCAACAAGTGCCTCTAAGAAGCCTTCACTGAAGTGGCATTTGACTAAGACTTAAGGTATAAACAGATTTTCAATAAGTAGAGATTTGGTGTCTGGCCTTATAAACTGAAATAACCTTATAACTGAAATAAACAAAGGCATGTGGTGTAAAAATATATAGCTACTTCTCTACCACTCCTGGCTGGAAAGTAGCACATCTGGGGGATAGAGCTGGTAGAAAGATAATGCAGCCAAAAATGTAGTACAGATCATGAGAGGCATAAATTCTATGTAAGTTAGTTTGGACTATACTCTTTAGGTAACGTTAAGTCTTTTCAGTTTTTTGAGTAAATGAATGATATGATTTGAACGCATTTCAGAATCTCTAGCTGTAGTACCAACGATCAATAATTGAGGTGAGAAATTAGTAATGGAAAGGTACTTGAGAATAGAAGGTAAAAAAAACTAGCAGAGGACTTTGGATGTGAAAGGGTGAAGATTAAAGAACAACTGAGATTTTGAGTTTGTATAGTTTAGGATACAAGTACTATTAACCAATAAAAAGGAGGCAGAAAACAGTTTTGGCAGAAAGGAAGAGGAAAGAGCACAGGAATTTAAGTTTTTTACACAGTGTGTTTGATTACTACTGGAATTAGGTACTCAAGTCCAGTAGGCAGTTGAATTGTAGTGGAAGGTCAGGAGGGACTCTGAATAGATATAACTCAAAAAGACGCATGTTAGGTGAAACTAAGAGCACCAGTAAGAAAGCCTAGGAGGAAATCTTTTGAAACAGAGGATAAAAAAGCCAAAACTCAGTCCCAGTAACACATTTTCAGGTTATTCAAATATTACACATTCTTCAAATTACATATTTGTAAATTTTGGAATAAATGAATAAATCATTCCAAAATATATTTAACATATTCTTGATTAGTAGTATGTGGAATGCATTCCCCAATGCTGCTTAACCCACTACCGATTAACAAAAATGGATACAATTTTGAAGTGAGGTATGGAGGGATGAATATATGCACAGGAGACGTTGAGGAAAAGGAATCAAGAGGGTAGCTTCAAAAAGAAAAAATGGTATGGAGAATCAAGATAATGCAGAAGCCAGGAGAGAAGGGACTGTAAAAGAGAAGTGTTCAACAGTAAATATCACAAATAGTTGCAGAGATCAAGAAAATACTGGATTTAGTATTTAGTAAGTCTCTAGTGACCTTTAAGAAGGTACAGTGAGGTGAGTACAGATGGGACTGGAAGGAGAAACAAAGTACAGAAAATCAGCATAGATTATTTTTTTCACGAAGTCAGCTAGTATTAGAAAAAAAAAAAGAAGGGATTTTAACTTGCTTCATTCTTTTTAAGGACAGAGAGACCTGAATATTGCAGCCCTAAGGAAAGAAATGTTTAAAAAGTATAATTCTGAATATATAAAACTCAGACATGGTAACTGATAGGAAAAGCTCCCCAATGAGATAGGAGTCAATGGGATAAACCACAAGGCTCTTTAATATTACATAATTAGATTATATAATTTCTCCACACTGCTCTCTTCCTACCTATTCCTCTCCAAGCTTCATTTCCAGTTGCTTTGTTTCCCTTCTATATAATTTACATTCTTGTCTCATCTACAAATAAGCAGCAAGCCAAGGGCTACATCTTTATTCATCTTTGTAATGGTTAAAAGCCTAGTGCAGTAAGTTGCACACAGCAGGCACTAGTTTTAAAATAACTTTTAAAAAAATCATTAGTCTTTTTGGGTGCAGTAGCACACTGAGTCAAAATTTTAGAATTCAATTCAGCCCTATCAGACATTCCTGTTAAAATTTATTAAAATATATTTTCACCTAATTCGAAAATGAGAAATACAAAGAGCAACAAATGCTATTGGTTAATTTTTTATATCAGGTATTGTTCAAATGACTTACAATGAGACAGTTTCTATAAACAGGTAAACTGTTTTCCCATTTGATCAAAAATCTTTAATTACTGGGTAGACAGTAAGATTCAGGAAATGAATCCGTATGTACAAACCAACCTATTTAATCTGAAATCATTGGCTTCCATACTTCAAAGATCTGTGTGTGTATAACAAGATACATAGTACGACTAACGATGTGTTTATTGCAATCATTCTAACTACTAAGTAGTACAGAAGTGAAAGGGGCCTGGTAAGTTAGAAAACTGAAAATCCTGCAGTCCACTACTGAAAACTCTAAAGATCTGTCTAAAGATTCATGAAAAGGCCTATGTACATCTCTAAAGTCACTTTCTGGTTCAAGACAGTAGATATCAATCTGTACTTAAAATCACTCGATCTTTTTTAACACACTAATAATCTAGAACTCAACAGGCAAACCTCTTATTAAATCAGATGATTCCAAGATGCTAGGTGGTTCTTTTAAAACTTCTTTTTCCTCAATTTTCAGTTCTACTTCAGATATGCCATCTTCATCTTGCCTGCATGAGACTGATTTCAAACGGCTAACTAGACCATCTAAAAATAATTTTTAAAATGTGATTAATCTGTTTCTAATGCATTTCCAATTTCTTAATCACTATTTGTCCCAGCAATGCATTTTCAGGTTTCTCAAACATCACACATTCTTCAAATTAAATACTCATAAATTTTGGAATATGTGAATAAATCTTCCCAAACTATGTTTAACATATTCACGATGGTAGGGAGGTGGAGAAAGCATACATCCCCTAAAGCTGCTCAATCACATCTGATTAACATAAAAAGACCCCATGGAGAGGTGAGTTAAGGAGGATATTTTACTCTGGAGTGTACCTGCTCTTCCCCCATTGCAGCTGCAGAAGAAACAACTGGCCTTATTTAGCACTTCTCTTAGCGACCCCATGGACTGTAGCCCATGGGGTCGCTAAGAGTCGGACACGACTGAGTGACTTCACTTTCACTTTTCCCTTTCATGCACTGGAGAAGGAAATGGCAACCCACTCCATTATTCTTGCCTGGAGAATCCCAGGGACGGCGGAGCCTGGTGGGCTGCCGTCTATGGGGTGGCACAGAGTTGGACACGACTGAAGCGACTTAGCAGCAGCAGAAGCAGCTTTGATTTCCTGTGATGAGGAGAGGCCTACCTGAGACATTCTGACCTTTGTCTTTTCTGTGATCCACCCTACTCTTTACTATAGCAATCTGTAAAATTGCAGAAATAATTCTATTAGATTATAACTACCCAAATGTTTTTTAAATATTAACCTCACAACTGGCTTAGAAGTAGGAAAGACAACAAATTAAGATTTTGTTGTTGTTGTTATGATTCAGAAAAAGCATAAAGGTCAATTTGGGGACAAATTTTTTAAAGAAAAGTTTCTCAGAGCTTACATTTAAAAATGTTCAGACGATTCTTAATAAAGTGTTACCTATCAATCTTTTAAATTCCTTTATGGTCCAATAAACCCTCACTTATAAAACATGCAAGCACAATTAATACAGGCTATTAATTTTCGACAGCCGACTTGATGGAGAAACGTACAAAACTCGATGGGTATTTACGTTTGAGGGAAAACATCCATAATTTAGTCACTCTATCTCAAACTACTTGTCAGCCTCAAATTCTTTTTGGAGGCAAGCTGCTAAAGAAAAAATGGGAAAAACCGCATCTCGTGTCTCTTTCGAGACATAAAATCTAATTGACAGCAACGGTTTCTAAATCGTGGCAGTTAGCATCTACTACAGTAAACTCGGTTACTCTTATCATATTTTAAAGGACACAGGGAAATATGGCAGACGGGGCTGAGAGGGGAAACTACCAAATGAGGTGTCATTTCTAATTTCTATACCAGAAAAAGACCCCCTTTAACGAAGACGTCCCCGATCCCATTATTTCCTTCCACCTGCAGCACCACTGGCCTCCACAGATCCTTCCCTGTGAGATCCCCAAGGTTTGTGGCGATGCCGTCCCCCATCCTGAACCCGTTTTTACCGCTATGCGGGTCCCTCGTTCCTCCCCCCATTTCGCTAAAACTGCCTGTTCCCCCGTTAAAAACCATCCCAGGGAAGAAGGGCCTCCCCTACTCCCCAGCAAGGCGCACTTTCTTGCTTCTCCTGCGGCAGAAAGATCTGGGCCTCCCTGCACTTACTGCTTTCAGCCTCATCAGGGGCAGAGGCTAGGGACGGGGACAGGGCCGGAGCCTGGGCCAGGGCAGGGGCTGGGACTGGAGCCGAGGCCGGAGTCGGAGCCGAGGCCGGAGCCGGGGTCGAGGCCGAGACCGGAGCCGAATCCGGGGCCGGAGCTGGGACCCGAGCCGAGTCCGGGGTCGGGGTCGGGACCGGGACCTGGGCCACCTCCACCTTCTCCTGGGGCAGCAGCTCCTCCTCCGCCATATTCTCCATAGTTACCGCCTCCTTGCCAGGCCCGCCCGGGGACCAGCAGGGGCTCACGGCGGAGTGAGACAACTGGCGTGAAAGCCCAGAGGGCCAGATCCGAGAAGTGGGGAAGCAAATGGGGAGGGCGAGGTGCGTGCAACAAACAAAAGATGAAGAATCAGTGACCAAATCCAGTCAGCAGAAAAATTAAAAGCCACAGGCAGCGATTCGCGGTCCCGTCCGCTTCCTTTTCCCCGAGGCGTTACGACGCCAGCCCCAACTGCGCAGGAGCGTGCTGGGGGACAGCGTCCAATGAGCTCAGAGAGTTCTGTTTCCACGGCGCGTCTCCGTTCTAGCCGTCAACCACCGAACCCAACCAAAACTACAATACCCAGCGTGCCCCGCGCCCCCCCTGGGGCGGAGCGGGGAAGGGGCTGGCTCCAAGGCCTCTGAGGAAGTAAAGGCAAAGCTAAGCAAACGCTCCGGAGCGTTCGAGCGCTAGCTGCTGTCCGGGCACGGAACTACATTTCCCAGCGGGCCTTGCGCTCGGAGTCCCTTTCCCGTGGTCTGGGCGTCCCAAATCGCAACCGGCGCGGGCTCTGGTAAGTAACGTAGGGAAGCCGAGGGGTTAGTTGACATTTCGGTGGGTACTCTCTCCGCCTCACTCTGGGACCGAAAGAGGGCACCCGGCGGGACGGACGGAGGATTCGGGGGCCTCTCGAGCTTGGGCGGGGCGACTCTGTGGGCGGACCCGGGGTTGAGCCTGCTCTGTGACGGGTGTGGTTCTGGCCCGGCTCTGCCTTCGGGGCTGCTTCTCTCCTCGGGTTGGGTGCGGTGTGTTTCTACCGGAGTCCGCGGGGCGAGGCGGTTTCTGGGCCGCCCGTCAGTCAGGTGGACTTCGAGGTGGAGGTCTGCTCTTCGTTTCGCGCCTTCACCCACACCGTGATCTGAACACTCTTTTCCTTTTAATTTTGTTTTAACCTACGTATTCCCAATAGCAGCGCCGCGCTGTGGCTGTAAGATTCCTGTGGATGGTGAATTGCGGGGCCCAGGAGTGGGGAGAAGAGCCTATGTTTACATTTAGGCTTTTAATATCCAAAGCTCCTGAATGTGTGGGGCGTCAGGGCACTTGACTGATGCTATTCAGAGTCCTCAAGGCCTCCGTACTTCTCTTTACTCTCCGAGCCTGCTTGAGATTAAGGCGCGCTCCTTCAAGCCCACTGCGGGAGGCAGGAGGAAAACCTTGTTTTCTGACTGCTCTGCGTACACTGGTCCGAATGTTACAGGCAGCAGGAAGGGAGAAGGGAGTCTTCTTGTAGTCTCAGGTACTCGCACTTGCTGTTCGGTTTTCCTAGTTAATAAAGGTGATACTTAATGCTTTTCTTCTTGGTCTGTTTATTTTCTATTTGTTTTCAGTACCCAGGGGAGAGCGATTGTGATTTTTTTGGCAATTTGAAACTCAAAACAAGAATGTGGTCCTCCCTCCCAGTACTTAGAAAGTATATGTGGAGGGGTTTTCCCCTCATCCCCTCCCCAGTTAGCAATTTATCCCATGGAAGTTTTTGTAAATTGTGATTCTGAAGCCCTCTTAGTGGCCTCATCCACAACTTTTAACTATTATTACTGGATGTATATACTGCCTCACTGATCTTAACATTTAATTAAAAATGGGATAATAACATTATAGTTTGCAGGCATGAGTTCAGTTCAGTTCAGTCACTCAGTCGTGTCCGACTGTTTGCGACCCCATGAATTTGCAGCACGCCAGGCCTCTCTGTCCATCACCAACTCTCGGAGTCCACCCAAACCCATGTCCATCGAGTCGGTGATGCCATCCAACCATCTCATCCTCTGTCGTCCCCTTCTCCTCCCGCCCCCAATCCTACCCAGCATCAGGGTCTTTTCCAATGAGTCAACTCTTCGCATGAGGTGGCCAAAGTATTGGAGTTTCAGCTTCAACATCAGTCCTTCCAATGAACACCCAGGATTGATCTCTTTTAGGATGGATTGATTGGATCTCCTTGCAGTCCAAGGGACTCTCAAGAGTCTTCTCCAACACCACAGTTCAAAAGCATCAATTCTGCGGCGCTCAGCTTTCTTCACCGTCCCAACTCTCACATCCATACATGACCACTGGAAAAACGATAGCCTTGACTAGACGGACTTTTGTTGGCAAAGTAATGTCTCTGCTTTTAAATATGTTATCTAGGTTGGCCATAACCTTCCTTCCAAGGAGCAAGCGTCTTTTAATTTCATGGCTGCAATCACCATCTGCAGTGATTCTGGAGCCCAAAAGTATAAAGTCTGACACTGTTTCCAGGCATGAGTAGTGGATATTTATGCATTATTTAGGAACCAGTGATGTTTTAATTTGTGAAAGAATGGATGGTTAATTGAAAGCTTGATTTAGGATGTCAGTTTCATTAATACCAGCTGAAAACCAGAGGATTAAAAGGGTTAGATTTTTAGTCTTTGTGTTCTGTGGAAATTTTAATCAGAATTCCCAAGCACGGTCCCTGCTCTTGAGCCATGCTAAAGAAGGCATCTTCAAATTTTGAAAAATTATATTGAGTATATTACTCATCTATTGCTGCGTAAGTTGTTCAAAATGTTATGGCTTAAGACAACCAATACACTTCTTACCCCACAGTAGGTATGGGTCAGAATTCAGAAATGGCTTTCTGGGTATATCTGCCTCTGGGTCTCTCATAAGATTGCAGTGAGATACTTGCCAGGGATGCTGCCTAGTGGATGCTTGATTAAGGCTGCAGGATCAGCTTCAAGGGTGGCTCACTCACATGCCTATAAGTCCATTCATTGTTGGCAAAAGGTTTCAGCTCTTCCTTGGTGGGCTTTTCCTAGGGTTACTTGAATGTCTTCATGATATGGTGGCTGGCTTTTCCTAGGGTGAACAATTCAAGACAGAGAAAGGCAGAAGCCACAGTGTGTTATTTGACCTAGCCACATATTGTCATATAAATATATCCTGTTGGTTACACAGGTCATCTCTACTTATTGTGAGAGGGAACTTCATAAGAGATGGTGGCAGAAGAGATCAGGAGCCAATTGGGAGGCAGGCCAGCACAGGAAATCTCCACTCATTTAGTTTATATTTTGATTTCCATAAAATTGGTATGAATGGTACACTGATATAAAAGATTTGTCACAGTACATATATAGGCGTTTTTCTTTTGATAGTCTACTCTCTGCAGTATTTTTTTTCTGATTTGTCTTATGGATAATAGAGTCAAATTGGTTTTTGTGTGTGTGTATGTGTGTGTTCAAAGCACAACATGAAAGAGTTTAAATTGTAAAAGGTAAAATAATCAGCCTATTGCCTTTAAGCAATCCATTTCATGAAAGTTATTGTTTTTCCTTATACCTTTCTCCCCATGGAATGGTATCCTTGGAACAAGAAATAAAAAAGGAAGATTATTCCTGTGATCTGAAAGCTCAACTGTGAATTTAATTATTGCCATGAATTATCTTAAAAGGCAAAATTTCTGGGTAATTTAGAGTCTGTCCTTAGAAGTATATGTTGACTATTTTATTAATTTTTATTATTATTATCAGATTTCTGGTCTCAGTATTTTCCTTCTTCCGTATTCTTCAAAACTTTCTACAAGTTTGATTTAGTGTAATTGATCATTCTTTATAGAACTTCACTTACTGTGATCATGTTTGACCAGGAGTACTTGTAATTGCTTGGTTTCTAGTCTTTGTTATGTTCTTAGCATCAATACATATCACTCTGTGTGTGTGTGTGTGTGTGTGTGTGTGTGTTAGTTGTTCAGTCATGTCTGACTCTTTGCGACCCCATGGGCTGTAGCCTGCCAGGCTCCTCTTTCCATGGGCTTATCAGGCAAGAATACTAGAGTGAGTTGCCATTCCCTCTCCAGGGGATCCTCCCAACCCAGGGATGGAACTCTGGTCTCCTGCATCGCAGACGCATTCTTTACCATCTCTGTATCACATGGAAGTCCTATACATTTCACTAGCAGCAATAAACTCTCCTTTGGATTTGCTTGTGGACCCCTTTATATCTTCTTGCCCCAGCAAATCTGGTGATGTTCCCAATCTCTGGCCTCTGTGTTCCAGTACAGGATGATTATGTATACCATCTTTAAAGTGTTTATGACCATTGGGGATGACTGTGTGTAGTTTTCTTTCTTTCTTTTTCTTTTTGTCAGCAACAGCAGTATAGACTTGATCCAGACCGGGGCTGGAAAAGGGAGACTGGGATGAGAAATGGACAGAGGGACTGCAATGAGCAAGAGTTGGAAGTGACTCAGAATGAACAATCACTATTCTGGGAAAGAAAAGTTCACCTACTCATTTACTCAGAGGGCATTTATGAACACCTCCTAAATTTTCAATACAGCGTACTCTTCAAGAAGCTCAGGGTCTAGCAGAAAGACAATTGCTGAAGCCAGTATTTTTTTAGACTCTACTTTGTACTATCTTGTACAAGGTACTTTTACATCCATAGTTTCATTTTAGTTTTTAAAAAACCCTCTCAGATGAGTTATCTCTATTTTACATATAGTGGAGCTAGGACTCAAAAAATGTATGTGTTTTGCCTGACGTCTCACTCAATGAGAGATGGAGGGTGTGTTGAGAAAATGAAGACTTAATGACTAATTGGTTTTGAGGTGTGGGTGGGGCAAAATATGATAGTCCTGCAGGCAATTGAAAATGGGAATGCAATGCTAGAGAGAGACGTTTGCCTTAAAGGCATACTTTTGAGAGTCTTTCTTAAAAGGTGACCATCCCCACACTGATGGAAGGGAACAGGTCATGAGGCAGAATATAAATAAAGTGGAACAATGAGACAATCCTATCATGTTGAGAATGGGTAACATACAAAAATTATTTTATAAAACTCCAATCTTTAAGAAACTGAAAAAAGTATGATTTCTAATGTTTTTGTTGTAGCAATGGTTAAAATAAAAAAACCCCACACACATAATGTGTTTTTGATGTTTATTTTAGCTTTGCAAAATGTCCAGCAAAGAATCTTGTGGGAAAAAGGAGAAGTCTCCGAGAAAAGACACCACCCCATCATCCAATATTGATGAAGTAAGAATTTTGACTTATTGACCTAAAGATAACCTGTTTTTAGTGAAGTGAGCCAGAAAGAAAAGCACCAATACAGTATACTAATGCATGTATATGGAATTTGAAAGATGGTAATGGTAACCCTATATGTGAGACGGAATAAGAGACACAGATGCATAGAACAGTCCTGTGGACTCTGAGGGAGAAGGTGAGGGTGGGACGTTCTGGAACAATAACATTGAAACATGTATATTGTCATATGTGAAGCGGAACACCATTCCATGTTTAATGCATGGGATGGATGCTCAGGGATGGAGCGTTGGGATGACACAGAGGGATGGGAAGGGGAGGGAAGTGGGAGGAGGGTTCGGGAGGGGGAGCACATGTGAACCCATGGCTGATTCATGTCAATGTATGGCAAAAACTACTACAATATTGTAAAGTAATTAGCCCCCAACTAAAATAAATAAAAAAAAATAAGTAAATAAAAAAAAAAAAAGATAACCTGTTTTACAGTTTTATTTTTGTATGATGAAAAAAATACGCCTCAGTTTTAAAACAAGTTGTGTTTTATATTTTGTTCTTCTGACCAAGGAAGAGTCATTTGTTTTTCTTTACTTGTATTATTTTATTTATTCCTCTCAACTCTATGAGGTAGGTACTATTATTATCCCAGTTATACAAATGGAGAAACTGAGGGTTGGCAGTATTCTTTTTGGCTTTTTCTCCTCTTAAACTGTACTCTTGCAGCTTCAGTTTTCTCAATGTGGTAAATTGCAGTTACAATCTTTAAGTTGCTTGGACAAAAACCCTGGTCATCATGCTCTGCCTGCATCCCATCTATCAGCAAATTCTGTCAGCTGAATGTGACTACCACTCCCACTGCTTTCACCATGATCCAGGCAAACAGCTTGCTTTCTACCTTTGCCTTCTTGTGTTCTCAACATAACAGGCAGAGTGATCCTATTAAAATGTTAAATCATGTCACTCTTCTGTTCAATATTTTCTAGTGATTTTCCATTTTAGAGAAAAAGCTAATGTTCTTGCTGGGACAGAAAACACATTACTGTCACCATCTCATCTCCATCTCATTCTCCCTTTACTTTCTCCACTCCTTGGCTTCCTTATTGTTGCTCCAGTAAGCCAGGCAGGTTCCTGCTTTGTGGTTGCTGTTACTCCCTTTAATGTGAAAACTTTCTCTAGATACTAACAGGGTTTGTTCCTTTGTTTCATTAGGTCTCCTTCAGATGTCAAATTACCAGTGGGGACCCATTTTGGCTACTTTGTTTAAAATTGCAACAGCCTCACCCTTGCCTCCCAGCCCTTCCTGACTCCTTTCTCTGCTTTATTATTATTATTTTTTTAATAGCATCATCTTACACACTATATATATTACTTACTTATTTGTAAGTTAAGCCTGCAGTAGGTGTAACCTCTATGACAGCAGGGATTTTTATTGTTCTTTCACTAATCTGTTCTCACTGTCTAAAAGAATGTCTTTGATACATGGTAGGTACTTGAAATACGTTTGTCCTGGGTCTGTTGAATTCAGGATCCACTGAAAAATAACTGGGTATATGGTTTTGCTTTGTAGGAGACTAAGTATCACTAGGGCAGTACCACTTCCCAATGTCCTTATGTGAGCTGTCTGCAACTTTATGCTATATTACCTCTATCCCAAGTGAAAGTGAAAAAGTGAAAGTGTTAGTTACTCAGTCACGTCCGACTCTTACAACTCCATGGACTGTAGCCCACCAGCCTCCTCTGTCCGTGGAATTCTCCAGGTAAGAATACTGGAGTTGGTAGCCATTCCCTTCTTCGGTATCGTCCTGACTCAGGGATTGAACCCAAGTCTCCTGCATTGCAAGCAGATTCTGTAACAAGTGAGCCACCAGGGAAGCCTACTTCTATCCCATCTCATTCAGAACACTTAGATCTTCTGGTTTCTAGTTAAGTCTCCTTTCCTCTTACCAGTGTTTGTATCCCTTTAAACCTTGTTCCCGGACTTCCCTGGTGGTACTGGATAAGAACCCAACTGCCAATGGAGGGGACACGGTTCCAATCCCTGGTCCGGGAAGATGCTACATGCCAAGGAGCAACTAAGCCAGTGGGCTGCAGCTACTGAGTCTGCTTGCTCCAGAGCCTGAGAGCCGTAACTGCTGCCTGTGCGCCACAACTGTTGGGCCTTGGTGTTGCAGCTACTGAAGCCCTTGCACCTAGAGCCTGTTCTCTGCAACAGGAGAAGCCACTACAATGAGAAGGCTCTCCTACCACAACTAGAGAATAGTCCCTGCTCTCCGCAACTAGAGAAAGCCTGTGTGCAGCAACAAAGACCCAACATGGCTAAATAAATAAATAAACATTGCTCTCCTCTGAAACTTATTATTAATGCAGAAGGAATCTTGATTTATAACAACATTGATAAAAGAATGCCCTCTTACACTGTGCTTTATTTTGTGCTTTTCTTTCCTTTTTTCCAAATGACATTCTTAGGATAAGAGAGAGAAAAAACCATCAGTAAGTTCTACTAGTTCAACTTGCTCTATAAGATCAGTGTCATCAGAGAAGAGAAAACTGGTGAGTATTTAGATACTGTAACTAACTCTAAAAATGATATTAAAGTTTTAATGTACAATTAAAAGTTTTATGATATAAATTCCCCTACTACTTTTCCATTAATTTTTTTCTTGATATTATGCTTACTTTTTGATAGCCGGTAGATGGAAAACCAGCTTTTTCCTGCTACTCACCAAAAAGCATTTATCAAATTCTTTCTTTGTGCTAATAGATCCTATCATGGGATTAGACAACGTGAATATAAATTTACACAATTTTTAAGTCTTTTCCTGTATATGGTTAAATTTGTCTTTACAATTTCATTTTGAAGTCACCAGGGCAGAGATAGTGTTTGCATTTTCAGATTCAGAAATTGAGATCCAGAAAGTTAAGTGACTTGTGAAAGGACACAAAATTGCAGCAACAAAGTGAAGTCCAGATTTTTTTCCGCTCTCTGCCAAATAATATGAAACCGTGACAGCAGACTAAACACATCAACCTGGTACATGGATGGTTGCAAAGTGCTCACATATTCAAGTGAAGAGATAGGAGTATATGAAGATTGCTGCACAGTTGTTGTGGGTAATCAGAGAAAATAGTTGTGAAAGTTCCGTGAATGCAGATTTGGGCTTTTAAAAGTTTGTTTTCACATAATGAAACTGCTATTGCAATTCTTGCTGTATTAACCTTCTTAAAACACTGATTTTATCATATTTCTCCTCTGTTGAAAAATTTTCACTTACTGTCTTAGTTTATCATTTGGGCTTCCCTGGTGGCTCAGCTGGTAAGAATCTGCCTGCAATATGGGAGACCTGAGTTCGATCCCTGGCTTGGGAAGATCCTATGGAGAAGGGAACATCTACCCACTCCAGTTTTCTGGCTTGGAGAATTCCATGGACTGTATAGTCCATGGGTTCACAAAGAGACAGGACCCTTTAAAATTTGGTCATACCTTAAGTATCCAGTTTTCATTTTTCTTCTTCCTCAAAACAGCCCTTTTAGGTAGGCTGTTTTATTTTCTGTCTGCTGAATTTACACCAGTCATCTCCAGCTTCTTAGAATGCCTAAGCATTTTTAATGGAGAATGCCTTTTTATTTTACCCATTCATCTTTATTCAGTATATCCTCAATCTTTAACATATTTTTGGCCTACTTTTTTTTCCTTGGTACATCCAAACGTTTGGGTTTTGATCTTTTGAACTCTTTTACAACTTACTGTTTACTGTTGATTCTGCTTAATTTTATTATTTATTGTATATATCCTTCTGCTTCTTTCTACTGTATCTTTTTGCTTTACTCTGAGTTCTTTAGGACAGCGACTGTATCCTCTTTGTTATTTTTATTGTGTCTAGCCCTCTGCCCCTAGAGAGACAGGGCGTTAGAAAGGGTAGAGAAATCTGGTTTCAGATCATGGCTCTGTGACTAACTTGCTCTGTAATGTTGAGGATATTTTGCTCTATTTGAGCCTTGGGTGCTTTGTCTGTAAAATGAGATACTAATAATATCTATCTCATGAGATTATTGCAAGGATTAAGAAAATTATTGTGTCAACCTGATACCGACCAGGGTTCTTGGCCTGCCCAATAGTCAATAGAAAGTGATCAGATGCCAGATAAGAAGTTCAGGTAAGATTTCATTGGGGTGCCTGCTGCAGCGGGGAGAGTGAGAACAAGGAACAGTTTCCTTTGCTTTCTCACTCACTCAGGTGGGAGCTGCCTTGTTTCTTTTTTAAATTTGTATTTTAAAAATTGGAGTAAAATTGCTTTACAATGTTGTATTAGTTTCCGCTGTATAACAATGTGAATCAGGTATATGTATACATATATCCCCTCCCTCTTTAGCCTCCCTCCCACCTCACCCCCAATCCCACCCCTCTAGATCATCACAGGGCATGGAGTTGAGTTCCCTGTACTATATAGTAGCCTCCCACTAGATATCTGTTTTACGTATGGTTCAGTTCAGTCACTCAGTCGTGTCCGACTCTTAGTGACCCCATGGACTGCAGCACACCAGGCCTCCCTGTCCATCACTAACTCCCAGAGTTTACTCAGACTCATGTCCATTAAGTTGGTGATGCCATCCAGCCATCTCATCCTCTGTCGTGCCCTTCTCCTCCTGCCCTCAATCTTTCCCAGCATCCGGGTCCTTTCAAATGAGTCAGCTCTTCGCATCAGGTGGCCAAAGTATTGGAGTTTCAGCTTCAATATCAGTCCTTCCAATGAACACCCAGAACTGATCTCCTTTAGGATGGACTGGTTGGATCTCCTTGCAGTCCAAGGGACTCTCAAGAGTCTTCTCCATCACCACAGTTCAAAAGAATCAATTCTTTGGTGCTGAGCTTGCTTTATAGTCCAACTCTCACATCCATACATGACTACTGGAAAAACCATAGTCTTGACTAGACTGACCTTTATTGGCAAAGTATAGTCTCTGCTTTTTAATATGCTGTCTAGGTTGGTCATAACTTTTCTTCCAAAGAGTAAGTGTCTTTTAATTTCATGGCTGCAGTCACCATCTGCAGTGATTTTGGAGCCCCCAAAAATAAAGTCTACCACTGTTTCCCCATCTATTTGCCATGAAGTGATGGGACCGGATGCCATGATCTTAGTTTTCTGAATGTTGACCTTTAAGCCAACTTTTTCACTCTCCTCTTTCACTTTCATCAAGAGACTCTTTAGTTCTTCTTCACTTTCTGCCATTACATATGGTAGTGTATATATATATATATCAATGTTACTCTCTCAGGGTGCCCCACCCTCTCCTTCTCCCACTATGTCCTTAAGTCCATGCTCTGTGTCTGTATCTCTGTTCCTGCCCTGCAGATAGGTTCATCAGTACCATTTTTCTAGATTCCATATATAGGCATTGGTGTACGATATGTGTTTTTCTCTTTCTGATTTACTTTACTATGTTTGACAGACCCTAGGTTCACCCACATCACTGCATATGACTCAATCTAGTTCCTTTTTATGGCTGAATAATATTGCATTGTGTATATGTACCACACTTTCTTTATCTATTCATCTGTTGATGGACATCTAGGTTGCTTCTCTATCCTGCCTATTGTAAATGGTGCTGTGCTATGCTTAGTTGCTCAGTCCTGTCTGACTTTTTGCCATCTCATAGACTGTACCCCACCAGGCTCCTCTGTCCATGGGGATTCTCCAGGCAAGAAAGCTGGAGTGGGTAGCAGTTTTGGGTTTGCTTTTGTGGGTTGTCTTCTTCTCTTTTGTTTCCTGCCTAGAGAATTTCCTTTATCATCTTTTGTAGGCTGGCTTTGTTTAGTCCCGTAGTCGAGTCCGACTCTTGTGACCCCATGCACTGTAGCCTACCAGGCTCCACTGTCCATGGAATTTCCCAGGCAGGAATACTGGAGTAGGTTGCCATTTCTTTATCCAGGGTATCTTCCTGACCCAGGGATCGAACCTGCATTTCTTGCATTGGCAGGCAGATTCTTTACCACTGAGCCAAGGACACTAAATCAGAAGGCTAAAATCCTTGAGTAAGTAAGGCTGGCTTGGTGGTGCTCAATTCTCTTAGCTTTTGCTTGTCTGTGTAGCTTTTAATTTCTCCATCGAATCTGAATGAGATCCTTGCTGGCTATAATCTTGGTTGTAGGTTTTTCTCTTTCATCACTCGAACTGTATCCTGCCACTTCGACCTGGCCTGCAGAGTTTCTGCTGGAAAATCAACTGAAAGCTTTATGGGAATTCCCTTGTATGTTTTTTTTTTGCTATTTTTAATATTTTTTCCATGCTGTTTTTAATATTTTTTTCTTTGTATTTGATTTTTGTTAGTGTGATTAGTATGTGTCTTGGTGTGTTTCTCCTAGGGTTTATCCTGCATGGGTCTCTCTGTACTTCCCAGACTTGGGTGGCTATCTCCTTTCCCATGTTAGGAAACTTTCTGACTATAATCTCTTTGAATATTTTCTCAGACCATTTTTTTTTCCTTCTAAGACCCAGTATTTTGACTGTTAGTGTATTTAGTGTTGTTGCAGAGTTCTCTGGGTCTGTCTTTAATTTTTTTCATTCTTTTTTTTTTTTAATCCTATTCCTTGGTTGTTATTTCCACATTCTGTCTTCCATTTCACTTTTTCATTTTTCTGCCTTAGTTATTCTGCTATTGATTCCTTCTAGTGTATTTTTCATTTCAGTTATTGTGTTCAGCTCTGTTTGCATGTTCTTTAGTTCTTCTAAGTCTTTGTTAAACATTTCTTGTATTTTTTTGATCAGTGCCTCCATTCTATTTCTGAATTTTTGTATCATTTTTACTATCATAAATTTTTTTTTCAGGTAAGTTGTCTATTTCCTCTTCATTTGTTTGGCCCTGTAGGTTTTTATTGTGCTTCTTTGTTTGTAACTTGGGTTTTTGTCGTCACATGTTTTTGGTGGGGTGGGACTGTGCTTCTGTCTTCCTAGTTGTTTGACCTGAGATTTGGGCTTCCCTGGTGGCTCAGAGGTAAAGAATCTGCCTGCAATGGAAGAGACCCAGGTTTGATCCCTGGGTTGAGAAGATCCCTGAAGAAGGGAATGGCTACCCACTCCAGTATTCTTGTCTGGAGAATCCAATGGAGCTTGGCAGGCTACAGTCCATGGAGTTGCAAACAGTCGGACGTGACTGAGCGACTTTCACTTTACTTCCACCAGTGGAGTTTGCAGGCAGTTAGGTAGAGCTACGTCTTGGTGTTGAGATGTGGACTTCCAAAAGACTTTACTCAAATTAATATTCCCTGGAGTCCGAGGTTCTCTGTTAGTTTGGTGGTTCAGACTCAGCCCATCTACCATAGGAGCTCAGGCCCATCCTCTGGCCCATGAACCAAGATCCTACAAGCCACAAGCCACAGAGTAACAACAACAACAACAAAAAGTGAAATTTTAAAAATTAACACATATATTAGAAAAAATAAAGATAGAAGTGAAACAACCACTGGAAGGTAAAACAGAACTGCAATAGGAAAAAAAGAAGAAAGGAGAACAAAAGCTGGAAAAAGCCTTGGCTGTTGGGGGGAAGGGCTTGGGGGGGTGGGCCCTATGCTCAGGGCCCATGCTGCAGATGAAGGCCCTGGGTTGGGTGGGGTGCAGATTACCTAAGCTCAGCCCGGCCTGGAGGGCTCTGGAATGCCTCTGGCCTCAGTACGAGGATCAGGCCCCTGGCCTCAGCAGGCTCCCCAGGGTTGAGGAGGTGCCAGGTGCATTCCCCTGATCTGACATCCGAGGGTCTCTCCCCATCTCCGCTGATCCCCTGAGGTAAGTGTACCTCTCAAGGCCTGGGGACTCCTCTCCCTCAGCTTTTCCTCAGGGACACCCGTCCCGTCCAGCCTCTGCTTCTTCCCCCTCGTTCGCCACTATGTTCTACCCCATTGCTCGGGGGTTCCTCCTGTCTGCTGAGGTGTCATGGTCCCCACCAGCATCTGGTAAGTGCACTATTTGTGGCACCTTCCCTCTCTGCCATCTTGGCTCTAGCTTGTTATATGGGGTGAAGTTAGAGGTGTGCACAGACTTAGGGCTGGAAAGGTGAGGTGTTTTGCCCACCCTTCTGGTGGTGGTGACTGCAGGGGGCATGCTCAGTACCCTGCTTTTTGCTCCTGGCTCTTCATGAGTAGCAGTTTTTTGGTCTTTTTGTGTCTTTTGTCCATAATTTGCCCCAACTGAGCGTGCACACAGTTATTTTTAGTCTCATATAGTTTCTTTGTATTTTGTTGCTGGAGGAGAAGTGTGTCCAGGTGCAAGCATTGCAGCAGTTACAGTAAAGGGTCCCAGGTCCCAGGCTGTCTCTAACATATTCACTGACATATAGGTATGGAAAAATACTGTCTCCCAATCTCCCTTTCCTCAGTTCACAATTTATATTTCCTAAGTAACACCTTTTTCTTGCAGAAATCAGATCATGCAGATATTCTGTACTGTAATATGAAAAGAAGACAAGAAATGAAAAGGTAAATTTTCCCTTTTTCTTGGTATCTTTTCACCTTTTTTAGCTTTGAATTGTGAGACTGAATATTTAGATTTGCAGAATCCTTTATTTTGTTTAATACTGTTTTGTAGGCACATATTTATAGGTAAATCACAGATACGATTTTCTTAATGTTTGTATAAATTTAAGAAAAAGTTGAGTGAAATAAAAAGTCTTATCAGAATTCTATACTACATAAATACTACTTTCAATTAAAATGTAAATTTGTGTCTCAAATAATATGATTTTAACACACCCTTACAAGATACATAACTTCATTACATATAGTAATGGAAGAGGTTATGAGGCTGATTTAATAATTTTGGATAAATTATCTTTGCATATTACCCATGAAGAGAATATGTAGCTTATTGAGTTGATATGGCTTTAAAACCACGTTAATGTAACAGATTATAGCTACAACTAGAGAACTTGGGAAATAGTAGGAGTAATTAAAGGTATTATAATACTGAGTTTTCATTAATTATGACCATATGGACCATGGTGCATAGATTGCTATGAAATATGCCACACAGGACTGTTGTGAAGAACAAATAGGAATTTTAAAATGCTCAGAAAACTAGAAGGTCCTATTAAAATTTTCTTTCATTTGTTGTTTTCCTGATTTTTTTTTACTACAGTTAATATCTTATATGATATGTTAATAAGTGCCAAACAGGGTCCTATTAAAGTTTTGTCTTATTGCTATTTATTAACAGGTAAATAATGATAGGCAATCTTTTTGTAGAAAGAGCAAAGAAAATAAAACCAGGTGAAGACTCAGGTGAAACTCCTATGGAAACTCTGAGATGTTTATGGTTTGCTCTTGCCATAATTAATTCTTTGAGAAGTCACTTATTTACCGTCTCTTTGTCCCCTGCTGGACGATAAAGTGATGCCGGGTAAGGACTATATTTGATGTGTCCTCCACTGCCTCCCGGTGCCCGGCAGAATGACAGGCACTTAAAAGGCATTCAGGGATTTACTGATATCAATTAATAGATTGTGGCTCATCAAATTTTTTCCCCTTTCTTTCTGACTACAGAGTAATATCCAGTTTTGTTGTGCAGGAAAATATTATCACCTCTAGCTATTGTTGCTTCTAGCATTCTAGTACATTTCTTTCTGAGTTGTTTACTATGCTTATTTAAACTGTTGAGATAATCTTATGTATACAGATTTATGCCATGCTTGTTTTCTGCTTAATAGAATACCAATATATTTTGTATGTCTTTGAAAATTTTGCATAAACATCCTTTGAAATGACTATGGTAGTTTATTTTATTGGGTCGAATGACATGTTTCTTAGTCGTTTCCAAAATTTTAGCATTTACCTTGTACCTGACTTTTTGCTCTTATAGATAGTCCTGAATTGAATATCTTATTATTTTTAGTCTATTTTTAGCTTTTTTCTCCTTAGATTTCCAAAGTGGGAATTACTAAGAAGTTAAAAGATAAGAACATTTTTAGAACTCTTAATTATATCATCAAATTCCTTGTGGAACCATTACATCATTTTGCATTTCCACTGGCAACATATGAGAGGGTCCATTTTACAACCTCTTGCCAGTATTTAGTGTTATTTAATCTTGACTAATTTGATAGAAGAAAATGGTACATCGTAGTTAGCACATCTGTGACTACTAGGGAAGTCAAACATTTCTCCCAAAAATGTCTGTTAACCATTCTCTTTTTCTCATTCCTTAGTTTTCTGTTCATGTCTTTTTCTAGAGCCTTTGTACTTTTTGATGAGACTTTTATTTACTAAGGCTAATAAGCTGTCACATTTGTAGCATATGCCATTTCCCAGTTCTTTTAATTTTGTTATTTTTTAATATGCTATTGTGTCATTTACATTTACTGTTTTCCTTTGTGATATTTTTCCCATTGCTATTAAGTTTAGGAAGTTCTTTATTAAGAAATCAGATAAATATTCCCTTTTTCTCCTATGGTTTTTAAGTATTTAATATGAAGTATAGCAGTTATAGAAATAATAATTACTTTGCACTTGAATGTATAATCTGTTTGGGATTACATCATGTGATGTTATATAAAGCTGTAAATTTTTTTTTCCAAATAACAAACCAGTTATTCCAATACCATTTATTGAGTAATCCTTTCCACTTTATTATTAATGTAGTTATTTCTTACTTTTAATGAAGTTTGTATCAGGCCAGTTCTTTCATTTCCTAACTAAAATGATACAGTGCAATATTATGTTTAGTTGTAATGTCACCTAATTTTCTGTGCTGCTTTACAGACTGAATGTAGAAACTGACCCTCCAAGAAAGAGACCAAAAATTGGTTCTTCATCCCAAGGACTTGTTACACTCCAGGAAACATCATATTCAAATAATAATCAGATTATTTCACAGAGTCCTTCTTCAAATGGAACTAAAAAAGATATAAATAAATGTGTAGATTTTCAAGTTAAAGATACTAAATTGACAAATGTTAAGAGTAAGCTGGACCATGGAATTAAAAAGTGTAGCTGTCCTAAGGTGACCAAAGATGTGAAACCAAAAGCTGAAGGCCAGGCAAGTGAAAAAAAATGGCCTCATTTACTTGCTCAGAGGGAGAAGATGAAGGAATTCAAGAAAGAAAGGTACAATAAATTTAGAGACAGTTCTGAAAAATGTGCTTCGGAGAAATGCAAGAGAATCCAACTTTCTCAGGATTGTAATTCCAACAAGATAATTAAGGAACCCCTTGAATCTAGAAGGAGAAGGATTAATTTCAAAATCCCAGTAAAATCCTGCAATACCCTCCAGAATCTTGTACAAGAAAATGTGTTCAGTTTAGGTTCTAACAAGTTAAAGACTAAACAGGAGAAAAAAGAATGCCCAGAAGGCTCCCAGTTTTCATTGAAGTTTACAAGGCGCAGAAGTGAATATTTGTTTTCAGATTCCACATATAAGCAGACTGTTCATGAGTGGGAAGGAGAATATCATGAGCATCAAGAAATTAATGATTTAAGTTCTGGTGAAAACCTAACCCAGGTAAGGTAGTGCAAAATGAATACAGACCTTAGTAAAGAGTTTAAATATAGTTGGGTTTGAGTTGTTTCTGTTATAGATAATGATCGGAAAAGGCAGATTCTGTCTAGTCAGGAAGATATGTTGGTTCTTTTATTTTACCCTGTAAATTCCAACTTCCTTAAAAAACTATCCTGGCAACTATCAGGGACCCAAAATAGAAGGGATTGTGTGAAAATACAGAAGCAGCAGTTATATAGACAGTCCTATCAGAAAAGTACTATGATAGTCTTAGGTTCTTCTCTAACTCCTGGTATGACAATTCTGGGGTTAATATTCCAGATAGCTTTTCATCTAACAAATTATTCTTTTGAGTGCCCTGTATGCCAGGTACCACAATCACAGTCATCGTTTTCAAAGACTTTCTTATATGAGGAGGTACAGAAACAACCACCTCAAGTCTGACAAATACTTATCACCTTATATGGGAACACATAGCAGGGGATTAACAGGGCTTTGGATGGGTTAGTTTGGTGAGATTTACTGGAGGGGATAACATGTAAACTGAGAACTAAAGATTGAATAGGAGTTATTCAGGTAAAGACAAGGTGGAGTGAGATGGGAGAAGCAGGAATGTTCCAGATAGAGGGAACTATGTATACAGAAGTCTGGGCTAGAAAGCTTGGCACATCTATTTTTGCTTCTAAATTATGCAGTAAATCAGCATTTGTGGACTAATTTGAAAACCTAATTGCAATAGCCTTGTTTCTATGGCAAATAAAATTATTTATCTTTAGGAGAACTTTTAGAACTTTGGAACTTTAGAAGCTCTGAAATTTAGAGACTGCATGTAAACAGCAGTGGTGGAGCTTACCTCTTTTTAGGAATCAAGACTATAGAGTGTTGTATAAGATACTTCCTTTGAAAAATGGAGGGATTGTAACTAGGGGGGCCAGAAGAGCTTGAGAAAGAGTACTCTTTTTCTCTGAACTTGAAGGAGTCCAAAGAAGGAAAGAATTGAGTTTGTTCTTTTTATTGCTTTCTTAATGGAAAGCTTCAGTTTTCTTCTTGTGCTGTATAACCAGTTCTCTAGAGTAGAATGCAAGAAAGGAATCTGAGTTTTCCAGTATGTTCACTGAACATCTTTGTATCATTGTTTGGTATTCCCTTGGTGCTGTATATCTGAGGAACAATATGAGATGTATCTTATACACTTTTTTGCTCTCTGTTTAGAATTATTACAAAAACCAAACGAGGTACATAGCATGAATATTAAGTTGTAGGGGAAGCAATTTTTGCATGATTACTTTTCAGTTGGAGAAGGCAATGGCACCCCACTCCAGTACTCTTGCCTGGAAAATCACATGGATGGAGGAGCCTGGTAGGCTGCAGTCCATCGGGTTGCTAAGAGTCGGACACGACTAAGTGACTTCACTTTCACGTTTCACTTTCGTGCATTGGAGAAGGAAATGGCAACCCACTCCAGTGTTCTTGCCTGGAGAATCCCAGGGACGGGGGAGCCTGGTGGGCTGCCGTCTATGGGGTCGCACAGAGTCGGACACAACTGAAGCGACTTTAGCAGCAGCAGCGCTTTTCAATTACTGGAGTTAAAACTCTATATTCCTTTGATAGCAGTCTTATCTGACTGAAAGTCATTTAGATGCAGGAGCAGCAAGTAAATATTATTCTTATCTTGAATATGTTATCTTTAACATTATTAGTGACAGTCACTAATCATCTTAATATTGTATTTGTTTTCCTCATAAGTTCCTCAGTGGATAATTGTCTTCCTAAAATAATGAGTTTACAAAGAAGTAATTGTATTTTTTTGTATTTAGTGATCCTGTTATGCTTTTCTAGGAGAAAGTGACGTGTTTTTTCCCCTAGGCTTATAATTCTTTGTTATAGACCCTTGTCAGTTTGCATTCTCCCCTCACCATTGTGAACTAATATTCTAGAGATTTATTGTTTATAGGCCACTTTTATAAATGGTATCCCACTTAATTCTTATGAGTCTCTGGGGTAGAAATTCATCAGTTTATCTAAACATTAATTAAAGGTACCTATTATGTAGTAGGCATTTAGTGTTTAAATAAGACACTTTTACCCTCAAGAAGTTCCCAGAGAGGTAAATTAGTGCTGCTTCTGCTGCTAAGTCGCTTCATTCATGTCCGACTCTGTGCGACCCCATAGACGGCAGCCCACCAGGCTCCCCCGTCCCTGGGATTCTCCAGGCAAGAACACTGGAGTGGGTTGCCATTTCCTTCTCCAATGCATGAAAGTGAAAAGTGAAAGTGAAGTCGCTTAGTCATGTCCGACTCTTAGCAACCCCATGGACTGCAGCCTACCAGGCCCTTCCGTCCATGGGATTTTCCAGGCAAGAGTACTGGAGTGGGGTGCCATTGCCTTCTCTGTCAGTGCTGCTAGATCCAATTTATTCAGGAACACTGAGAAATGAGAGGAAGGCATAGGTGATTGCATAATTGAGATTAGTAAACAAATACAATTGCAGATACAGTTAAGAAAATATTAGAGCCCTGGGAATTTGGCTGGTGTTAGTATAAATTTGGAAGTCAGTTAAGGAAGGGCTCATCAAAGTGGAGATTCTTAAACTTGGTGTTGAAAAATGTGTAGAGCAAAGAATAGAAGTGTTGTCCTGCCAGGGGAAACGATCAGTTGTGTAATGGCCCAGAGTTGTGAAATTGCATGGCACGAGCATATGTGAGCACTTACGTCATTCAGTCTGATTTGAGATGTATTGAGAGGAAGTTGGAGAGGAAGCCAGGGTCTAGGCATCGGATTCCTTTATCTCTCCTGGGAAAGACTGTTTTTTATCTTGTAGGTAGGACAGAGCCACTGAATAATCAGATTTTTAGTTTGGAATCACTTCAGCAAATAAAGCCATTTTATACTGTCATTGTTGGTACTCCCTTTTGTCATCTCCAGGGAAGGCTTTATCCCAATCCATGGAGTTAATAAAACATGGAAGGGGGAAGGCAAACAGTTAAATGCCCTCCAAGACTTTCTTTTATAATAAGGATTTGGAGTTGATAGAAAGTTTTTTGAAATCACTGAAAGTGACTTGTGGTCAAAGAGAGTGAAGGGTAGTAGTGACCTAAGTAAAAGAATGAAAAGACTTTGAATGTCAGAAGTTGCAGGAAGTTCTGTAATAATCTCTAGCTTGGTTGGAGTGATTCACTCCTTAGCTGAAGAGAATCTAAAGTTCTAGTGAGATTTAAAGTCAGGTGGAGAAGGCATTGTGGAACCCAGGGTCATGGGAGAGTACAGCTGTAATGGGCCTACATGTGTGATGTGTGTGGTATTGTATTGTGTGAAGATTGATACTGGAAAGTTAGGGCAGAAACTCAATTCCCAACAAAGCAACATAGGATACACTTTTCTAAAGAGTGTCTGCAGTTTATATCTGGCTTTTTATAAAATACATGTGTGTTTGGTGTTATCTTGGAGAATTCTTGGAAGATGATTTGGTTTAGTAGAGGCTTAGTTAAGTTCCTTGTCACCTGTATGTAGGATTGGGTAAGTCTCAGCCACTCACTGACAGTGTCAGTGAAAAACTGAAATTAGAGAAATCTTCAGTCTTTGCTGGGAGACAAAAAATAAAACACCCATACATTTTCAGTCTTTCCCTCCCTCAGCTATATAATAATCTTCAAGTTTCTTTTGTTGTTTTGTCTTGTCACTTTTAGAAATGGTTCATTTACTCATGGATGAGAATTTCCCACCACCAAGGCCCAGTATTCTTTTTATCTTTGCCATGGTTATTTCTGTTTCTTAAGGTGGCATGTTTTGTTCTTAGAATATGAGTATTTCTAGGGAGGCATATATATGAATGAATAAATCTTAAAGAATTTCTGCTATGTTTCATGACTTAATAGAATGAGGCTTTTCTATTGTAGGGACAGTTTTTCATCGGGGGGCAATTTTGCCCCTTAGTGGGTATTTAGCAACTGATTTGATGGAGACTTTTTTTTTTTAGTTCATAGTTTTTCTTTTTACTGCATTTATTGAAGTATGCATCCCCAAATAGCATAGTTTACTGGTATGTAAACTGAAGTATAGATAATTTTCTCTTCAACTCTATTTACATCAAATTCTGTCTCTGTTATAACACTGAAATTGCTTGGGCAAAGGGATGGAGACATTTTTGATTGTCAAGGCTGGGAGGGGAGTAGGTATCTAGTGGGTAGAGGGAAGAGATACTTCTAAACATCCTACAATGCATAGAACAACCCCAAATGCTTTGTGTTTTTCTATTTAAAGGAGACTTTAAAACCATGTTGATTGCTTCTTATTTGTGACAGTCAGTTATACTTTTGTGTATTCTGGGTCAGTGCCCCTTGATAGAAGAAAGATTTCTCACTTCTGCTCTAAAGTTGGGAGAAGGCACTGGCACCCCACTCCAGTACTCTTGCCTGGAAAATCACATGGACGGAGGAGCCTGGTAGGCTGCAGCCCATGGGGTCGCTAAGAGTCGGACACGACTGAGCGACTTCACTTTCACTTTTTACTTTCATGCATTGGAGACGGAAATGGCAACCCACTCCAGTGTTCTTGCCTGGAGAATCCCAGGGACGGAGGAGCCTGGTGGGCTGCCGTCTATGGGGTCGCACAGAGTCAGACACAACTGAAGTGACTTAGCAGCAGCTCTAAAGTTAGATTCTACATTAGTTTCTTTACATTATAATACATCAAGGAACTACTTCCCTGAAGTGAGAAGAGTATTAACCCTCAAAACAAAGGATCATCTGATCCCAAATGTCAGTAGTGTCACAGCTGAAAAACCTTATTCTAGGTGTATGCTTAACTAATTAATAAAATTACTTTTCATTTCAGAGTTTTGAAGCACCATGTTCTTCAGTGTCACTTGAAAGTATTCAAGATACAGATGAAGAGGTTACTGATATATTTGTTTACTTTGAATATTTTTAATGAAATTAACATGGGGGTTCCTATTTTAATAAAAAATAATGACTATAAATACTTTTATAGTATGAAAATAACACTGATGTCTCTACTTAATTCAGTATATAAGTATTTATGAAGTCCTGAAAAATTCTTTGGAAAAGTATTTCCATTTACTCAATCACCTTTTGGCCTTTTTTTTTCTAATAAGCTCTAATTTGTTTTGAATAAAAAGCGTGGAGCCTGTGCTCACAATATTAATTTTAATTTAATGTTATGTCTTTGCGTGCTTATGCCTCAGCTTGCCAAAATACAGTATGATATTAATGTCTTCTGGGTCAGTGCCCCTTAATAGAAGAAAGATTTCTCACCTCTGCTCTAAAATTAGATTATACTTTAATTTCTTTACATTATACTACATCAGGGAAATACTTCCCTGAAATGAAAAGAGTATAAAGATCTGGATTTCAGTTTTTGATAGTTAATTAACAATCTTAGAAATCTTAGGAAGAGTGCTAATCATCCAGATAAAAACATATTTGGCTCCTAACATACTTTGAAGTGAGAATGGAAATGAGAATTAATTTATTTTGAAAGTCTCTTATGTATTAGACCCCGTGTGAGGTTTTTCATGTTACTTTACTTAATCCTTACAAAAAATACTAAAAGGATATAGATATTTACCATTCCTATTGTGTAGATAAACTGAGACCCATGGTGTTTAAATAATTTGCCTAAGGTTGTAGTAAGAATAAGAGAAGAGCCATTTTATTTATTTTTTATTTTTTTTAAAGAGCTTAAAAAAATTTTTTTTGACCGTGGTTGATTTGCAATGTTACGTGAGTTTCAGGTGTACAGCAAATTTGATTCAGTTATAGATATACATATATCTGTTCTATTTTAAATTCTTTTCCTGTAAACCTTGTATATGTTTATAAATCTGTGGTTTTTTACCATGTGGCTTCCATATTTTTGTAAAATTTTTACTTTCCACAGACTATCATATTAGTGAATTAAGAATTAATTGCTTTCTTATTAATCTGCAGAGAAAATAATTCAAAATATTTTTTTGCGGGTCTTTTGAAATTTAGATGCAGATAGTAGAAGAGCTTCATGCTGCTCGTGTGGGAAAAAGTGTGGATTTACCTGTGGTTCCATCTTCAGGAGAGTTAATGAGTATGGAAATTGACGTGGTAGAAGATGATACACATTCCTCTGCTGGTATACCCTATATGTATATGACTGTGTTTGTGATCTCCTATGTTTTCTTAATGTTCAGTTTTTATAATATTTAGGTGAAAGTGTTAAAATGTGCTCATTTGAAATAATAAAATATGGTATATTTCTTTCAGCTGTAGGAATCAGGTCTAAGATTTGTATTATCATTTGCTTTATATATCTCACATGATTAGGCAGTTAGAAATATTTTCCTTCTTTTTTTTTGCCTAGAGGCAGTAATCAGAATTATGAGTAGTCTGTTATTCTTGCTCTTAATCATAGCTTTTAACAGTTTCAAGTTTGTAAAGCCCTGATCAGAAACAATGCAATTTTTTCAAAAGTATTTATGAATTTCTTATTTATGTAGTAAAACTGTGATTATCCTTACTCCTGAGAGAAGAAAATGATAGATACCCTCCAGAGTATGCTAGTATACAGTTTTGAATTGCATTTATAAAGACAGTAATGCTGCTACATTATATTCATGTTGCATTTTCCAATTTATTGTTTATCTGTGAATCAACTCACCTGTTCCTAATATAACCCTAAGAAATAATAATACTAGTATTATTAGTTTTCTTTCTTTTATACATATTTATGTTTTCAGTGTTATTTCACAATATATTAAAATTAGCTTATCATTCCTAACTGGATAACTACCAGTGATAGAGTACAGGGTTTGACAACATAATTACTGCTGTTGTAAGTTAATTTATGGTTTAAAAATCCACCCATAAGTGATGTGCAATATTCTACTGGTGGATAATTAAACACTGATTACTGTTCTTTCTCTTAAGAATTGGAGTAAATGCATTTTTGTTGTTTAAAGGATTGCCTTAAGAATGCTATCAGAGTTCTGTGATAACAAAGTTTTATTTATTATACAAGTGTGTTACAAATGTCAATTCTCACTTTGCTTTTTTTCCGTAGCAAATACTGCTTCAGACAAAAAGCTTCTAATTGTTATTGACACAAATATTCTAATGAATCATCTCAAATATGTTAGACTTTTGAAGACAACAGAAATCCCAGGTATTTATAAAACATACTGACTGATTCTGATTTTCTTATTTGAGTTAATATTTGACATTAACAGTGATGTGAGTTTTTTACTCCCTGTAAACTTACTTTCATTTGGATATGTTGTTAAACACAAGCGCACACAGCATAATCAGCTTAAGTAAAGAGGGGAAAAAAAAGAGCCTTTACTGGTTAATCTAGCTTCTAAACTTACTCTTCTTTGATCTCCGGTAGTATTAATATTTATTTTTGTAATGTTCTCTTGACACTTGTATCTGTTTTAAGTTCTTATTTTTATGTATTATCTCTTCATTTAAATAGTGAATTTCTTTAAAACTTTTAATTCTACAGCAGTTCGATTTAGTAGCTTAATACATATTTGTTGACTTATAAGAAATCTTTTTATTTTTTAGGCTTTGACAGACTTGTGTTAATAATTCCCTGGGTGGTTGTACAAGAGCTGGATCGTATGAAGGCAGGAAAATTACTGAAACATGCCCAGCACAAAGCTATACCTGCTGTTCATTTCATCAATGACAGTCTCAGAAATCAAGATAGAAAGCTATGGGGTCAGTCAATACAACTTGCATCTCAAAAACTTTGTAAGTGTTGTCCTGATTAAGATTTGTTTGGATGCTGACTCATTATTGCAGGGAAATGGTGCAAAACTTAAAACAATACTATAAGTATTGCATTATGAAATGGCAGGACATAGTGATGCTTTGGACTGTTCTATTAGGCTTGTTTTGGAGGTCTTTGATAATTTTTCTGTTTCTTCTAGACCTTATTAGGAAGGTCTGTGATTTCACAGATAGTGACTATATAGTTCTGTGTGCATAGTTGTCTGTATTACAATACTTGAATTCTTTTTTTAAAATACCTTGCTGAGTGATGAGGCCCATAAGTGGTCTGTGTTTCTAATCATCATCTGCGTGCTCAGTTGCTTCAGTCATGTCTGACTCCATGCGACCCTATGAACTGTAGCCTGCCATGGGATTCTCCAGGCAAGAATACTGGAGTGAGTTGCCATGCCCTCCTGCAGGGGATCTTCCCAACCCAGGAATTGAACCTGTGTCTCCTGCCTTGCAGGTGGATTTGTTTAACTGCTGAGTTACCAGGGAAGCCCCTAATCACCACTACATGCAGTTAATGTAATACAGAGATAGGTGTTGTTTCCCTTTGGTTTGTCAGAACCTATAATGAGGTATTTTTAGAATAAAGATCTATAGATTTTCTCCTGATTTTTTTCCATATTAGTTTTTTGGGTTTTTTTTTTTTCCTAGGCATTTAAAAATTAGTCTTAGAACCAAAGTGTGTTCTTCATGTTTTGTATAACAGTTTGGTAAAAAATCTTTGTACAGCAACACAGTTGCCTCTGCAGAGTTTATATTTACATTTAGAAGATATATTTCATTCTTTAAAAATTTGTTTATTCCTAACTCAGAATTATTTGTATATGTAGATTTGTATTATTTTAAATATCATGAATTTATGTTGTTTGCTATATCCATATTCACCATAAGATATGAAAGAATTTATCCTAAGATGAGTCTAATTATGATATTAACCCTGAGAAAGCTTTTGGCACAGCTGTTTAGTCTTAAATCTTTGAAGAAAAAGGACCTCTACCATTAATTCCCTTATATATTCCTTTTACAAATAATTATTAGCTCTTAGTATATTCCAGTACAATGCTTATGCATTTTGAGTAGGAACATTATTTGAAGTTTAAGAGCTTTTAAAGGAAACCACTAAAAAAAAAAAATCACTTATTACAGTTAAGAAAATACTAAAATGTTTTAACGCATTATATTAAGTTGAATGTTTTAGTTTAGTTTTTTTTTTTTCTTTCTATTATGAAAACCTTCAAATACAGAAGTAGGTAGAATACAATGAATCCCTGTGTGCTTTTCACTCATTTTCAGTGATTCTCAACATTTTGGCGAGAATTTCTTTCATTCTCTCATTTCCTTTTCACCTTCTCTCCCAACTCCTGAAACTCTTGTAGTACTTTGGTATATAATGCTAACAGATAGGACTTTTTTAAAAACAACCACACAATTAACAAAACCTCTGTCTAAACCATCATTTCAGTAACTTCCAATCCTTAAGAAGAGGTGAGAATCTTTTTTACTTGTTATTTTTTTCCTTGTTAGTTGATAAAAATTATATTTTAGTGTATAATTGTATAGATGGTGATAGTAATAGACAACACTGGTATGGCCGTTATTCTCCAGACCCTTTTCTAAGTGCTTTACAGCTAGTATCTCATTCAAAACTTACAGTACTTGTGGAAGATATTCTTATTAGACCTATTCTGCTGATGAGGAAGTTGAGACATAGAGATGTGAAGAACTTATCCTAGATGGAATGTCTATTCCTTCAATAGATTGACTTTGAGACTTATTTTAGAAGAACTAACAACAGACTGGTTCCAAATAGGAAAAGGAGTACGTCAAGGCTGTTATTTTGTCACCCTGCTTATTTAACTTATATGCAGAGTACATCATGAGAAACGCGGGGCTGGAAGAAGCACAAGCTGAAATCAAGACTGCTGGGAGAAATATCAATAACCTCAGATATGCAGTTGACACCAGCCTTATGGCAGAAAGTGAAGAGGAACTAAAAAGGCTCTTGATGAAAGTGAAAGAGGAGAGTGAAAAAGTTGGCTTAAAGCTCAACATTCAGAAAACTAAGATTGTGGCATCTGGTCCCATCACTTCATGGGAAATAGATGGGGAAACAGTGGAAACAGTGTCAGACTTTATTTTTGGGGGCTCCAAAATCACTGCTGATGGTGATTGCAGCCATGAAATTAAAAGACGCTTACTCCTTGGAAGGAAGGTTATGGCCAACCTAGATAGCATATTTAAAAGCAGAGACATTACTTGGCCAACAAAAGTCCGTCTAGTCAAGGCTATGGTTTTTCCAGTAGTCGTGTATGGATGTGAGAGTTGGACGGTGAAGAAAGCTGAGCACCGAAGAATTGATGCTTTTGAACTGTGGTGTTGGAGAAGACTCTTGAGAGTCCCTTGGACTGCAAGGAGATCCAACCAGTCCATCCTAGAGGAGATCAGTCCTGGGTGTTCATTGGAAGGACTGATGTTAAAGCTGAAACTCCAGTACTCTGGCCACCTGATACGAAGAGCTGACTCATTGGAAAAGACCCTGATGCTGGGAACAATTGGGGGCGGGAGGAGAAGGGGATGACAGAGGATGAGATGGTTGGATGGCATCACCGACTTGATGGACATGAGTTTGGGTAAACTTCAGGAGTTGGTGATGGACAGGGAGGCCTGGCGTGCTGCGATTCATGAGGTTGCAAAGAGTCGAACACAACTGAGTGACTGAACTGAATAGATATTTTGGCCACATTTATTGTTCATAGATGCTTGATATGTGTCTTTTGACTTTTCAATTTTTATGTGCTTTTTTTGATGCTTTTACTTCTTTAGTCTATTCTTTTAGAATTATTAAGGAGGATAAAACATAGTAGTGTTCTCAGACTTCTGTGCTGCTTCAGTTTCTGGGCCTTCCTGGAAAGCTATACTTCCCTTTAAAGCTTCAATTTGACATTATTTGGTCTTAATTTTGCTAAATTGTGCTTTTAGTTACAAGGTTGTAGATTAGTCTTTATAGATTATTTGTGTGATTGTCTCTGTCAGATAAATCCTTTATATATCATTGTTATCTGTCAAACTTATTGTTTGAAACGTTGTTTATATAAAATCTAATGCACTTAATATAGTTATTCTATTGATAATGATTTTATGATCTCCTTTAGAAATATTCTTAGTCATTTTTATCATAGTAGAATTATATTTTACATTCTAATGATACATTGAAACTTATAAAAAATTTAATTCAGGATTTTGAAATAAAATTAAAATACTTGTTTGGAGAAAAGCAAGAGTAAAACAGTCTTTAATTATGCTTTACATCTGTCAAGCACATTTGACACTGTAATAATTGCTTATATAGATGTATTATTTTGTTTTATGTAATTGTTGGGTAGTTATAACTCATTGAGTATATATAAATGTATTTTTTTAGACAGGCATTTTCCATTAAAAAAAATACTGCAAATTGAATGAAAATAGTCTATGTTATTAATAAATAGACTTAGTTGAACATAATTTTAGTGTTTTCCTTACTCTTTTCAAAATTGTACTTATTTGATGTAGTATGCATTATGATGCGGAGAAGGCAATGGCACCCCACTCCAGTACTCTTGCCTGGAAAATCCCATGGACAGAGAAGCCTGGTAGGCTACAGTCCTTGGGGTCGCTAAGAGTCGGACACGACTGAGTGACTTCACTTTCACTTTTCCCTTTCATGCACTGGAGAAGGAAATGGCAACCCACTCCAGTATTCTTGCCTGGAGAATCCCAGGGACGGCAGAGCCTGGTGGGCTGCCGTCTGTGGGGTCGCACAGAGTCAGACACGACTGAGGCGACTTAGCAGCAGCAGCAGCATTATGATGAGAATAGGATTTGAAGTTTGATTGACCTGAGTTTTTTGAGCTGACCTGGAGAAAGCTAAAGGTGAGGAAACTGAGTAAATAAAATGGGGGGAAGTGACCTATGGCTGAAAATATGGTTTTGAAGATTGGTTGAGCTAATTGTATTAAAGTGCTTAATGGTTTAATGTTTGGAATAGGTGATAATTCTTTTGTGTCCTCTTACATGAGAAAGTTATACAGATGGTTTAGAGAAACTAAATTTCTCTAAATGGACAAAGACTATTAATAGGTAATTCACAAAAGAAGAAATACATCTAGTCAGCCTTTTTTGTTGAAGGTAAATATTTTCCCATTTGCTGTTTTGAATATTGTTAACTTCTTATGTGTAAAAATTTTTAGTTTATATTTTTTGCATTTTCCTTTTTTATTTTTATTGCTCCTAAGTTGAGAAAGATACTTCTTCCCAGCACTTGATAGGAACATAGCACTCAGTGCATACAGAATATGAATTAGTAACTTTTCAGGAGAGCAATTTATCAGTGTATATTATGAAGCCTAAAGAGATGATTTGTCTTTCATGCAATTATTCTAAAGAAATAATCAGAGGTACAGTGATTTATATAACTAATGTTCATCACAGCATGATTTATACAGCAAAAAACTGGAAACAGTTTGACAGTTGGAGACATTATATATAATGCTGAAGCCAAATGAGAGAATACTAATTTTGAAAAATGTTAATGATGTGATATTAAACAGAATAGTATTTAAAAGAATATAAACTACAATCCTAAATTTCTTAGATTAATTCAGGCAAAGAAAGACAAAGATCATGTGTCACTTATATATGGAATCTAAAAAGTATTACCAAAAGACCACCCAGAAATTTGTCTCACAACTCTGAAAACTGAAAGTCTAAAATCAGAGTGTCAGCAGGATTATCTCCTTCTGACATCTAGGAGAGAAACATCTGTTCCAGACTGCCTTCTTGGCTTGTAAATGGCCATCTTCTCCTTATGCCTCTTCATATCCTCTTCTCTCTCCCCATGTCTGGTTCCAAATTTCCCCTTTTTAGTAAGAATATCAGTCCTATTGGGTTAAAGCTGACACTAATGAACTCATTGTAACTTGCAAAAAACCAAAAATAGGATTTAAAAGAATATAGATTACAATCCCAAATTCCTTAGACTGTGCATATATACTTAGAGATACATTGAGCTGGGGAAATTATGAGATATTTTAGTTTTCTTTATATTTTCGGAATTTTTCAGATTTTCTATAATTATTTTATTTTTATAATTAGGTAAAAATAAAGTTATCTGACACCTGATACACCAGACATTTGTTCTATCATTTTTATATTTTCTTTTATTAAATTTTTGTTGAATCATTTATTTGCAAGATATTTGTACTAGATGCTGTTCTAACTGTTGAGGCTGCAGCAGTGAATGAGACATACAAAGCCTGCTGTTGAGAAGCTTTTAATTCTATTAATATGCTAAATATCATATTAACTATAATTTATGCAGTCGTTATTTTGGTGTGAAATGTGAATAGAGGTCATTGTTGTTGAGATGCAATTAAGCTGAGTCTTAAGTAATAATCATATTACTTAAGCACTTGGTATCATAAAGTATTGGGCCAAGTGTTTTATATAAATTTTCTCATTTAATCTTCATTCTTAAGTAATTTGCCCATTATTACATGTCCAGTAAGTGGGAAAGCAAGAATTCAAACCCAGATCATCTGTTTCCAGAGTCTTTGTTCATTTTTGAACGGTTCCTGAGCAAGTGCTCAAAAATATTTGTTGATAAAAATATTTCATGAATATTCTTATAATTTTAGGTATACCTTCTGGGCCTACGTATTCTAGAAAAAAGTGACAGAACAAATAATCATGAACTTTGATACCTTTAGAGCAGTGTACTTACTGTATGCTCTAAACCTCCTTTGGTTGGTCAAATTGAGTTGCTGAAGTTAACCACTGATTTTGAGCTGCCCATTTTGCATTATTGTGGTATTTACTTTGTGAGCTAAAAACAGGAAAATTGGCTGCTGTAATATATGTCCTGCTTACTGGTTTTCTGATTAAAGAACTGAATCATATGTCTCTCAGGTTCATGTTATGAGATCAGTTGAGTTTTGTCTAGACTTCGCCATGAGATCGTGAGACCCCAAAGAGCTTGTCTTTTGACAAGCATAGGGACCTGGTGCAGCTTAGACCTTAGAAAAATGTTTATTGCATGCATGAATGTATTTTCTAATTTGAAAGTTTAGAGGACTCAGTGATATAGGCTAAAAGTTGAGGGAAGAAAAAGGTTATAATCTGGGAAAAAAGTTAAGGCTCACTGGCGAGCATATCTTTACTTTTAATGTATAAGAGACTTGCCAAGGGCTTAAATCAATCTTTGGATCCAGGCTTCAAAGATTCTTATCCATAAATGGGTCTGGGGTGTAGTCCTTCTTTCTATATTATTAATAAGTACCCCAGGGAATTCTGAGGCAGGTAGTGTAAGGACTTATAAAAATGCTATCTTTGGTCCTCTTTCTACATATTACATTATTTTCACACACACAGCTTATTACATGCTTTAAGACTTGGAGAATACCAGAGGACACTGTATCAGCTACATACTAACATTTGTTAGAAATTACTTTTTGTATTCTCTGCCTCGTGCCCATCTTGTCTTCTGTACATCTCTCTCTAAATGTTATTGCTTAGAGGTTGAGAAAAAGCAGACACATGAAAGTGGTTCTGTTGCTGGTAGAACAGTTGCTCATTATTTTGCTGACCTCTTGTAAGTTAATATGAAACAAAATATAATCATATAATTTGCTTATAATCTCTTAAGTGACTGAACTGAGACTAGAATTCATAGCTTTTGGTTTCTAGTATGGCATTTTAACCTACTGATCTCATTTCTTTCCTTTAGGTTTATTAATAGGCATATTCTATTCTGTTTTAGTAAACTATCAGTTTAATAAACTATCAATTAATTAAACCCATAAATATATGAATTCTAGATCCAGAATTTTCAGGTCATTGTTTTTGTTGTGTTTTATCTTCCTCTTCTTATTTAAAAAGTTTTCTTTGTTTTAGATGATTCAATTTGTAAATATGGCCTAAATTGTTTATACAGTTCCCAGATTTTGAGTGTGCTTATTGATTGTTGCTTTTGCTAAATTTGCAGATGGATTGAGTGATGAGAACAATGATGATCGTGTATTAAAATGCTGTCTTCAGTACCAAGAACTGTTCCCCTGTTCTCTTGTTATTTTGTGCACGTGAGTTTCATAATCATTTTACTCTTTTTTTAAAATAGCAATTTCTATTAAAGAATTTTTAAAAATCATACTGTAACGACCATACCGAGGATCAAAAACATACATAATATTCTAAATCTCCCAGTAAATATATTCAGTTATATCTCATATTCTTATAATGTGCAAGCTATAGAGGAATGAGATTTGAATCTCATGAAGTTTCATTTCAACTTTAGTTATATGATATTCAGAAAACTTTTGAAAAAGCAAGGGAGAATCAATTTAATATCCCAATAAAATAGTTAGAAATGAAAATCTTAACATTTTGGTCATGAGGCAGGAGGGTTAATTAATTAATTTGTTTGGAAAGGCTAATGTATGTTGCAGTTATATCCTGAGTGCCTGTAACAGAGTTACAGTTGGAATTCTGGATCTACCACTTATCAGCTTTGTGACCTTGGAAAGTTGCTTAATGTTTCCTTATGTGTGAAGCTTAGGTAGAATAATAATACTTGCATTTATGAGGATATTATGAGTATTTAATCAGAAAAAATACGCATATATGACTTGGAAGAGTGCCTCGTACATAAAATTATCTCAGTAAGAGTTTTTCCTTCTTCTCCTGTCCTCAATCCATTCCTCCATTCCCAACTAATATATTCATAAGTTAGTTCTAAGGTAAAAGTAGCATAATGTTAAGCCAAATTGTATTTATCATGTATGAGAAAGGGCTCTATAGGAACTGATAAGAGCAATTTTAATTTGTAGTTTTAGTCTGAATTGTATTCACTTCAGAATAGAGTTTTTACAGTTTCATGATCATGCCTAAATTCTCTGAAATGGAGTGATTATAGAAATGAATAGCTTTTAGGTTTTTCTTGTAAGAGGGTAGCCAGTTATCATTTTAGCTGTGTTCGAAGATAATGTTATTTTTTTTATTTTAAAAGAAACAGTAGAGATTTCTATCTCTACCTTCAAATTATTTATTAATCTAGGACATAATATATCATCCTGGAGTTTGTTGAAGGCTGAAATAGATTTAGTAATATGTTAATCATTTTGAATTTGAGATAAGCTAAAAATGAGAGAAAATTGTTACTTTTTTAGTTCCACTTAGAATGAAAATTGAATTGGTGAGATTTAATCAATTCTCCATTATTTCTGCAGTCACTGTTTTGGAATGAACAGATGTAACAGTTTTTAATGAAATGAAAGTTTGTGGTCAAACTTTACTTTTACCTCTGGCATTGTCATGTTCCAGACAAGCCTTTTTTGTTTTTTCCCTGTTAAGTGTGATAATCATACTTACTGTGTAAGTCAGACATACTTAATGTGAGGATACATTTTTACTACTTTAAGGGATGATGAGATGATAATTAACATTAATATTAATAATGGCAGTGATAGAAACCTTCTATAAATACTGCGTACTATATCTCATTCTAAGTAATTTACTCATGTTTTTAATCTTAAGTATGGGCCAGCAACCTCCACTTAATATTTCCAGTCCACATCTCTCTTCTAAACTCTAGACTAATATATTCATCTACTTATTTAATATCTGTTTGGATGTCTCATTGACATCTGAAACCTGCCATCTCCAAAAATAAACTCCTAATCTTTCCTTCTAAACTGTTCTCCATTTGAATAAAAAAGGCCATCTTCTACCGATTTTGCTAAAGCCAGAAACCTTGGAGACATTTTTTATTTCTGCCTTTCCTTCATAATCTTTAGTCAGGCAAATAGCAGGTCTTGTGTGATCTTCTTTTCTTTACCTACTCTGCCACCATCCTATGTCAAGTGATGTTATTTTTTCTCTTCCTTTTCTTCTCTAAGACCCATTATGCTCTCTACTTCTATATTCTCCTTTATTTATTTTTCAAAAAAGTAATAATGGTATTTTTAATTTTTAAAAAGTTTTGTTATGAAGAATTTCAACAACTTTCAAAGTGAAGAAGAGTTAATAAACTTCTAAGTACCCACCTACAATAATTATCAAGTTTCTGCAGTTCTATTACCTTATATTTCCATCTACTCCCTGTGCTCAGTTCAGTTCAGTCGCTGAGTCGTCTCCGATTCTTTGTGACCCCATGAACCGCAGCAGCAGACCTCCTTGTCCATCACCAACTCCCGGAGTCCACCCAAACCTATGTCCATCGAGTTGGTGATGCCATCTAACCATCTCATCCTCTGTCGTCCCCTTCTCCTGCCCTCAATCTTTCCCAGCATCAGGGTCTTTTCCAATGAGTCAGCTCTTCGCATGAGGTGGCCAAAGTATTGGAGTTTCAGCTTTAACATCAGTCCTTCCAATGAACACCCAGGACTGATCTTTAGGATGGACTGGTTGGATCTCCTTGCAGTCCAAGGGACTCTCAAGAGTCTTCTCCAACACCACAGTCAAAAGCATCAATTCTTTGGCGCTCAGCTTTCTTTATAGTCCAGCTCTCACATCCATACATGACCACTGGAAAAACCACAGCCTTGACTAGACGGACCTTTGTTGACAAAGTAATGTCTCTGCTTTTAAATATGCTATCTAGGTTGGCCATAACCTTCCTTCCAAGGAGTAAGCATCTTTTAATTTCATGGCTGCAGTCACCATCTGCAGTGATTTTGGAGCCCAGAAAAATAAAGTCAGCCACTGTTTCCACTGTTTCCCCAACTATTTTCCATGAAGTGATGGGACCGGATGCCACAATCTTAGTTTTCTGAATGTTGAGCTTTAAGCCATCTATTTCTGCTTTATTGACTATGCCAAAGCCTTTGACTGTGTGTATCACAATAAACTGTGGAAAATTCTGAAAGAGATGGGCATACCAGACCACCTGACCTGCCTCTTGAGAAACCTGTATGCAGGTCAGGAAGCAACAGTTAGAACTGGACATGGAACAACAGACTGGTTCCAAATAGGAAAAGGAATATGTCAAGGCTGTATATTGTCACCGTACTTATTTAACTCCCTGTGCTACGATATGATAATTTTTATACAGTTCTTTTTATATTGAGGGAAGCTGTATAATGTTAAAATGCCCAAATCTTAACTATACAGTGTGACAATGGATACCCTGGTTGTAGCCCCATGTCCCTCTTGATACATAGAACACTTCCATTACCCCAGAAAATGCTCTCATGCCCGTTTTGTGCCCTTCTTCTAGTTTCTTAAGGTGAAAGCTAGATAATTTATTTGAGACTTCTGTAAATTTCCCTTTAAGCACTGCCTTAGCTGCATTTCACAAGTTTTGATACATTTTTAAAAAAATTCAATTTAATATGCTTTATAATTTGCATTCCTGGTGGTCTGATCTAGTAGTTAAGACTCAGTGCTTTCCCAGTTGGGGCTGGGGTTTGATCCCTGTTAAGGGAGCTAATCCTGCAAGCCATGTGGTGCAGCCAAAAAATAAAGAAAATAATGTTTTATAATTTCCCTTTTGATTTCCTTTGACCTATAGGTTTTTTAGATATTTGGTGCAATTAACTCCAAATATTTGCAAATTTTCCAGTTATCTTCTTGTTATTGATTATACTTTAATTCTGTTATATGACTTGAGAACATAATTTATATGATTTCTGTTCCTTTAAATTTGTTAAACTTGTTTTTGTGGCCATGAATAAAGTCTTAACTGAATGTTTTATGTGCTCTTAAGAAGAATTTATTCTGCTCTTGTGGCTTGCGTATTCTATAAATTTCATATAGGTCAAGTTTGTTGATAGTGTTGTTTAGGTCTTCTATAACCTTAATATTAATAATTATCTGTCTACTTATTTTATGATTACTGAGAGAGGAGTCTTGAATTTCCCAACTGTAATTTATTGATTTGTTTGCTTCTCCTTTCCATTCTGTTTGTTTTACTTCATGAATTATGAAGCTCTGTTGTCAGAGGCATACACATTTAGGATAGCCTTCTTGGAGAATTGACACCTTTCTTATTATCTAATCTCATTTTTTGTTCCTGATAATATTCCTAATTCTGAAGTTTCCTTTGTTTAGTATTAATATTACTATTCCAATGTTGTTTGCTTTGTATTTATAGTATATATCTTTTTTATCCATTTACTTTTAACCTATCTATATCTTTATATTAAAGTATTTTGTAGATAGCATATAATTGATACTTTTCTTTTTTCCATTCTGACAATTTCTGTCTAATTGATGAGTCTCTACTATTCACATTTAATTGGTCAGATCAGAATCTACCATTTTGCTAATTATTTTTTATTTTTCAGCTATTCTTTTCTTCCTTTTCCTTTTTTTTTCTTGGATTAACTGTGGTGCCATTTTATCTCCATTATTGACTTTGTACCTTTTTGAAAAAAAACTTTATAATGGTTGCCTTAGTGTTTATAATATACATCTTTACTTGATCAAAGTCTGTCTTTAAATAACACTATATTGCTTCATGTGTAGTATAACTATTTTAATATACTTTGAATTTCTCCCCCATCCATTTTGCTATCATTATTATATATTTTACTTTTACAGAAACAATAGCACAGTACTTTGTAATATTTTTGCTTCATCCATTTACCATTTAAAGGAATTAAAAATAAGAAAGTGAATGTTTTTATCTTGCATTCCATTTTAGCATTCTTTATTTCTTTTTTTGAATCCAAGTTTCTGTCTGGTGCCAGATTTCTGGTCATATTCCTTTTGCCTAAACAACTTTTACATGTGTAAGTATGTTGGCAGTGAATTTTCTGGTTTTGTTTGTCTGACAGTGTGTTTATTTCTCGTTTATTTCTGAAGGATATTTTTACTGGATATGCAATTCTGGGTTGATTTGTTTTTTCTGTTTCTTTGAGTATTTTAAAGGTATCACTCCTATTTTCTTCTAACTTGTTTGATTTTTGATGAGAAGTCTGCTATAAATATTTTCTTCCTCTGTGTGTAATGTTCTTTTGGTCTTTTTTTTTCCCTCTCATTGCTTTCAAGATTTTTTCTTTGTCTTTTTTTTTTTAGCCTTTTGTTTTTAGCAATCTTTATCAGATGTACCACGTGTTTGTGTGTATGTTTGTGATCCAAGCAGGCATGCTCAGTTGCTCAGACATGTCCAACCCCTTGTGAGCCCATGGATTGTAGCCTGCCTGGTTCCTCTGTCCATGGGATTTTCCAGTCAAGAATACTGGAGTGAGTTGCCATTTCCTCCTCCAGGGTATCTTCCCAACCCAGGGATTGAACCTGTGTCTCCTGCATTGACAGGTAGATTCTTTACCACTGAGCCTGGGAAACCTGTATTCTTGTGGTAGAGGAGAGGAAATTATCCTGCTTGATGTTCTCTGAGCTTCTTGGATCTATGGTTTGGTGTTCATTTTTTAGTTTTGAAAAATTCTCAGCCATTATTTCTTTAAATATTTAATATTTCTTCCGCCCCATTCCCTCTTTTCTCCTTCTGGTATTACAGAATTAATGTATTAATACATTGTAGTAGTCAGCCTCCAAGATGATTCCAGTGATTTCTTGCCTCTTGGTATCTTTTTGTTTTTGTTTTTTGGCTGCACTGTACCACTTGCAAGATCTTAGTTACCCAATCAGGCATCAAACCCAGGCCCTCTGCAATGGAAGTGCAGAGTCCTAACCACTGGACCACCAGGGAATTCCCATGCCTCTTAGTATTAATTCCCTGTGTAGTCCTCTCCTACATTGTACCAGGGTTGGTCGTCTGTATGACAGATAGCATACATCAGAAGTGATGGTATGTCACTTCTGAGATTAGTTTATGAGAGACTGGCACTTCCTTTTTGGGCATACTCGTTTCTTTCTCTTGGATCACTTGTTCTGGGGAAGTAAACTCCATGCTGTGAATAGCTCTATGGAGATGCCCACATGGTGAGAAACTGAAGCCTCAAGCCAAAAGCCAGTGAAGGGCTAAGCCCTACCAATAGCTACATGAATGAGCACCAATTAAATCATGAGGTGACTGCAATACTGGGGAATAGTATGCTTCAACCTTGTGAGATACCCTGAGCCAGAACCATTCAGTCAAGCTGCTCACAGATCCCTGACTTTTAGAAACTGTGTGAGATAATAAATGTTTTTTTCACACTACTAAGTTTTGGGGATAAATTGTTACACACCCAATAGACAACTAATACATGCCTGTATATTTGACTATTTGATATTGTCCAACAGCTCTTATATTTTTAACATTTTCTTCTCTTTTGTTTCAGTTTGGGTAATTTCTTTTGACGTGTCTTAACGTTTGGTCTTTCCTCACCTGTGTTGAGTCTACTGAGGAGCTTATTGAAGGCATTTTTAATTTCTTTCTGGTTTTACATGCTGTTCACCTTTTTTGTTGAGCTTCCCAGGTGGCGCTAATGGTAAAGAACCCACCTGCCAAAGCAGGAGCTGTAAGAGATATGGGTTCGATCCCTGGGTGGGGAAGATCTCTGGAGGAGGGCTTGGCAACCTACTCCAGTATTCTTGCCTGGAGAATCCCATGGACAGAGGAGCCTGGCAGGCTACAATGCATAAAGTGACAGAGTTGGACACGACTGAAGAGACTTAGCATGCATGTGTGCACCTTTTCCATTAGAGCCTTTAACACGTTAATCTAAGTTCTTTAAAATTTCCTGTCAGATAGCTTCAGCTGTCTGTGTCATATCTGAGTCTGGTTCTGTTGATTGCTTTGTCTCTTGGAAGTATGTTGCTCTTTTTCTGGGTTGAATTTATATGCAGATTTTAAGACTCAACTCTGTGATTTCCTGCCTCCTTTAGTTTCCCCCTTAACTGTCCATATGTTTTGGCCTGTGCTACCTAACATTGCCTTCTGACATTTCAAGCCACAAAGGCTCTGACTTTCTGTCCTGAAGCATTGATGAGTTGGGGAATGCCCTCAGGCAAAAAGATAGAAAAGTGTGCTCTTAACCTTTGCAGTGTCTGTGTCTTGAGTGTAGATTCCCCTCCACCTTCTACCTTCATTATATTGCTCTTTAGTGCCTTCAAATACGTTTTATTTTGTTGCCTTTTTTGTTGTTGTTTTTGGTCTAGATTTTCTAATTCTATGGGAAATTAGTCTGACCAAGCTACTTTGCCATTAACAGAAGCTGGAAGCCTACTAGTCTCAAGAACAACAATTTGGTAAACACAGATCTATGTCATTTCTGCACTGAAGCCCTTAAATCTCTTTCCATTTATTAATGTCGTTGACTTTCTCTGTAGCCACTTAAACTGGTCTTATCCACTATTTCTAATCATCCTGGCTTCTTTCAGCATATGGCAAATTCACATCATTTGTCTTAGGCCCACTCTAAATAAATTTTTAATTGCCTACCCTGTGTAAATCATTTATTTTATTATGGCTCTTAATGTTTATTTTTCTTGGGATGATCGTATTCTTGTGTTCAAATCCACCTCCCACTTACCGGGTATAACTTTGGACAAGTTACTTAACCTTTTTATACTTCAGTTTCTTATGTGTGAAATGGGGATAAAAATTAGTACCACTCCTACCTAAGAAGTCTGTTGTGAGAATTAAATGGATTGATATATATGTAAAGCACTTAGCATAGTTCCAGGAAAACATTCAATATGTAATAATAATAACAATATGTAACAAAATAATTATAATAATTATTCTCAAAAGCTAAGATGATATGACTCTAGTGTCTGATAATTTATCTTCTGCATTAAAAAATTATCCTTTGTTAATATATGTACTGAGAATCACCAGCCTCTGATTAGATTCCATGTGATTTTAGTTGCCATGTGATTTGTCTTATAAAAAATAAAATATTTTTTCCTCCTAATCCAACCTAGGGATGATAGAAATTTAAGAAACAAAGGCCTAATAAGTGGTGTGAAGTCACTCAGTAAAGAAGAATTGAGTGCAGAGTTATTAAACTTATCTCTGAACACAGATGTATGTCATCAGCCTTGTATATCTAAACAACAATTGAAAGCAGGTAGTATTCTTACTACAAATAATTAGACGTATATCTTATTTTGTGTACTAAGTATATTGACAACAGTTGGAATTAATAGTAAATTTTTATTTTGTACATTTAAAGAAGCATTGTTTGGAGTATTTGCTGGCACATAAATGGTAGAAATGAATGAATATTATAATGGTGATCCAAGAAAAAGCATACATTATTGCCTTCTATATATATATATATAAATATATATATATATATATTTTTTTTTTTTTAAGATTCGAGACATTTACCCTTCTCACCAGAGTCCTTTCTAAGGACACCCTGTTAACATCAAGCCCAGACATGACAAAACGTATACCCCGAGGCAGCCAGGCGTCAAACCTAGAATCTTCTGATCCGTAGTCAGACGTGTTATCCATTGCGCCACTAGCCCTGTACAAGTTAGGCTTGCACTGGAGTGCAGATCACGCCTGACATACCTAACGACAGGCTCCACGACACTAGCGCTGCATTTCCGCGGCTGCACCGGGCACTGCATGGTTCGGGTCTCATACTTTTACAAATTAATTTGAATTTTTGTCTGTACACTCATATACATTTTTATATATTTGTAATCACCATGTGCATCCTATTTTTTCCTTCACAAAGGATACCTTTTAAATTAATAGTAGCTTTAAGAAATATCCATTTGAGGTAGGGAAAATAGTTTATTCTTAAAATTAGTTTCATATTCATAACTTTCTATTAATATAGTAAAACAGTAATAGAGAGACTTGAAGGACTCTAGTAGTAGTGTTTTTAAATTTAAACTAATATACATATTATTTAAAAACATATCTCACCATTTCCTTGTGAGGGAAAAATAATTATTGAAATCTTTAATAGCATATGCATATGCTTCATATATTCATATTTGAATATATGCAACTTATTTGCTGCTTATTTGAGTTTTTTGGTAATAAAATTTCCTTTGTCATAATATTCTAAATGGCCTTTAGAGGCAGTTACAGAATATTCTAGTTTATAGTTTTTTTAAGGGAAATATGCTTTTGATTTGCTCATTGTATTACTAACATTTTAAATTTTTACTTCATATTCATAGAGATAATCCCCTTAATATTTTGAATTTTGCCATAAAGAAATTGCAGTTGTTTGCAGGTGTCAAAATAGTAATTATAATGAAATAATATAAATGAAAATAATCAAAACTAATATTAGAAGGTGAAGGTATATAGGTAGTTAAGTCAGAGATTCTAGGCTTTTCAAGACAATTTATTGATGTGAGTTACGTTTATCATTTTTGGAAGTAAACACATTTTGATCCATAGTTCTTGGTTTTCTATTATAAATATTAATAGATGTAAAGAATTATTTTAATTTTTAATTTTTTAAATAATGAAAGGTTAAAATATATACATTTCTCAAATTTCTTTTTTTCTTTCAAATTTCTATTTTAGTAAAAATATTTCATTGCCTTTTGTCAAGAAGCATCTACTAATGTAATAGGTATTGCATCTAAAGCAGCTATACTAAATATTTCTATTTAGTAATAGGTATTTACTAATATACTAATGTAATAGGTATTGCATCTAAAACAGCTATACTAAATATTTCTAAATACTCTTTATTTATTTATTTTTGTCCATGCCACATGGCTTGCAGAAGTTCCCCTACCAGGGATCGAACCAGGGCCAGGGCAAGTGAAAGCCTGGATCCTAACTAGTAGCCCACCAGGGAACTCCCCAAAATCTTGTTTTAAAAATATTCATTTGTTCTCTAGATTCAAATACTAATTATACCCATTAAATGTTTATTATTTATGGCCAAATACTAATAGTATATGTAAAATATTTACTATTAGTGTCCTAAATAAAGCTTGTAACTTTGTTTTGAAGAAACAGCACCTTTGGAGGAGAGCTGTGAGGAAGAATCTACAAACTCTGGACTGCCCATCCTGCTTGAAAGCATTGTATCTGATCTCGAAAGATCTCTGGGAACAACTCTATCTTCAGTATTAGAAACAGAAATGAAATTTGCTTTTGGAAACCTTTGGATGGAGGTGATTATTTGAACACTTAGTTAAAGATTTCTTTTTTATTGCTAAAGATTTGTTGCCTTATTTTAAGAAATACTATTTGTATGAAATATATAAGCTTGATTGTAATAATTGATATCACATTAATATTTTTCTTGAAGTTTTTGGAATAACTTTAAAAACTAACTGATGGACATTTCCTAAAGATTAGGACTATTTTTTATCATTCATTTTTTCAGTGAACAAATATTTATTGTGTGTCTACCATTTGTCAGACACATTTCTTCCATGGAGCTTAACTTGAAAGAAAATGTCTCATTTTTAGTTTATTTGAGTCAAAATGTCTAGTATAAGGAATATGTACTTAGCAATATGTCCTCAGAAAAGGAAGTGTATATTGTGCCTTATGTGATGTAAGTTTGAGAATCAGAGTGTAAATTTGGTATTAGTAAAATACTTTGAATTTTCTTTAGATTCACATCTTTTCTGTGATAAGTAAACATCACATCTGGGAATAGTGACCTTCTTAGTTTAATGTTTGTTTGCTATTCACATTTATCATTAGAAGGAAGTTTATTCCCTATCAATTGTATCTATCCCAGATATTCAGTGAGATTCTAATATTTGCCAATATGGCTTGACTATATCATCAAGGGTTAAACCAAGATGTTGAAGAATGATCAGATCCTTCTAGGAAGGTTGACATAAATCAGATTTCATAATAGAGTCTAATAAAGTGATTGCATATGAATGATTGAAGAAAGGATGTACTGACATCTTGTAGTACTTAATGATGAGTTGTCTTTATAAACATGTCTTTATAGGAGTGTAGCAAATGTCAATTATAGTTGAAAATTTTTTTCTGTATAGATGTTTTTCTCTAGTTTTAGGAAATTAGATTGATTTTGTTGTAGAAATGACCATGTTGAAAGGAAGATGACAACTTTTGCTGACTAGAACTGTAGTTTTTCTGATTAAAACTATGCTTTCTTTTGGCACACATAGTTTCTGAAACTATAAGTATTAATACTAATGTGAATTTTATAAAAGCAGTTTTCAGTGGGATAGGCGTTTTAAGATTGTGACTGGCTTTTAATAAAACATCTTTTAGTTTAAGAAGAGTTCAATTATGTTTTGCCTAGAAATCTATGTAGGAATTCCTAAATAGGTACTTTTAAATAACAGAATAATAAATACATCAATAATGCTATTTTTCTCTAGATGCTGTACTTGAAACCTCCATGGACTCTAATACATTTATTACAGTGCTTTAGAAAACATTGGTTGGCTGTATTTGGATTAGTTATGGAAAAGAACTTGCTGTTAACCATTGAGAGTCTATATGAAAATCTCTGTAAAGGTTTGAATCTTTCATTTTGTCTTTGGAAGTGTTATATTAAAGTCAGAATAATAGATATATTCCATGGAATGTGAGGATGAATTAATAAAAAAGTTTTCAGTTAGTTCTTAACCATTTACACTTTTAATTTCTTAAGGAAATTTATGACAGCTAGATGAATGGATGGAGTTCATAGAGATTGTGACTGTTCATTGTATCATTTTTGATGTTCAAACAGTTTATCAAGATTTCTACTTAAAATACATGGTTAAGGAATAGGAATCCTTTGGCTTTGGTGCATAATGAGTTTTAGAACCACAAGAGACTAGAATCAACCACTTAGTTGGTAGTTCTTGAACTGTATCACGCAGAACCTTCTTGAAGTGCTTCTGGAGTTGCCAGAGATTAGGGGTGGAAAGGTTGATGGGGAGCCTGATAATAGTGGGCCTTTGGCCTTCAACCCCAACTTTAGCCATTCAGCTTTCTTTTATTTATTTATATAGAGAGATTCTGTGTGTGGTTAAAAAAGAAAAAGTTTTTCTGCTAAGAAGCGGAAGATGTGAAAAGCACCAATCTAATCGTGGGCTACAGTTTATGGGGTCGCAAAAGAGTCAGACACGACTTAGCGACTAAATCAATATTATTAAAGTCTGTGTTTTATCATTAAGGAAACTAGCTTTGAGAGATTAAGTGTTTTGTCCAGAGTGAACAGCTCCATTTCTTTTGCTGTACCTTTAAAAAGGAAAGTATAAACCGTTATTAGGATGTTCAGTTAGATCTTCCTAACATAAAGTGATCATTTTATGTATTAATTATATCCTGTCTATTTTTTAAAAATAACTGAGTATAGATGGGCCTTTAAATGACCACCTGAGTACAAGAGGGTTTAAGTTAGGCTTAAAGATACAAGAGCCAGGTAATGAAGAAGAATAAGAGAGATAGTTTTACTATAAAACATGTGCAAACAATTATTGCAGCACTTGAACACAGATTTTAGCACTAAGCTTCCTGACAACTAAGATAAAACAAAAACATTCTATGATGGATATACCACTTCTCTTTTCCCCTGAAGTGTAAGCTCTGAAAATGTTTTATATCTTTATAAATTTCCCCAGGGAACTTAAAGTTCCTAATCAATACTTTATGGCATGTATGTAGTAGGTGTTGCATGAATATTTATTTTTTAAAGTTACTGATTTTTAAAATAAAGATACACTTTCCAGGCATTGACCTTTAACTAGAAAATATTTATTAGGGGTATTATTATTAAGGAATGACATATTGGACATGTTTTCAAAGCATTTTAAAAGATATATAGAAACAGTGTTCATATCTTTTACTAGGGACATAATTTAATTGCTTCTGTCAAAAGAGGAAGTCCATAAACCATGTGTGATCTTATTTAAGATTTGGTTTCAAAACTGGGGTATGTAGTTGCCATCTTCCATTTGTCTGTTTTCCAGGGCTGGGCAGTTTTTTTGTGCTTACATGGAACTTATGAGTCAGTAGTTCTATTTTTCTCTAATAACGAGAAGTGAAGAGATATGACCACTCCTTTTGTTAAAAACTCATCTGGAGGATTATTGTGTAATCATAATTTATTGATCTTTGATCTAGAAGAATCCAATGCCTATTGTTTACTGACTTGTGAATGATATGTAATAGAATTATAAAAATGCCTTCTGCTCTAAAATAATTTTGAATTAGAAAAAATTACAGGTAATTTTGTTTATAATCTGTTAATAGTATCCACAGCTGTTGAATTTTACGTGTGCTTAACTTACTGTACCTACCAAGCATGTCACTTTAGATCAATTCATAGGAACTTATGTAGAAAATGAGTAGTAGCTTTTTCTGACTTCATTGTCCATATTAATTTTAACCTAAATAATTATTGACCTTATATAAAAATTAAATTATTTCAGCCTTGTAGATTTCTTTTTATGCTTTGTCTGGGTACTGAATTGATCATTGACATTATACTTTTGCCTTAATCCTTAGTAAAGAATTCTTTTAAGATGAAATAAAATGATTAATTCAAGGAGTTCAGCCCTATCAAACATAGACTACACTGGAGAAGCGCCATTAAAAAAAGTTGTGCCCAGCTGCTTGCTCTGAGGAGATTTACCTCTTTTCTGTCCTCTGTAGCATCTCCTATCTCTAATTTTCCCATAGGAATTTGAACTAGTCATTGATTTTAAAAATAACTGAAAGTGTTTTGTAAGGAGATGCACTGTTTGCTTGATAAAAGGGTAGCCAGAAGCTTGGCTGTAACCATCACATTAGATCAGAATTTCAGAATATTGAGTAATTAATTATGAAAATCCACTTTTTATTTTCATTTAACCTTTCAGTACTTCACAAGCAAATATTTGTTATGTAAGTTATACAGAAAAACTATTTTTTTTTAACTCATAGTGCCAGTGTTTCAGAATAATTTCTACAGCTGTGAACCTAAAAGAAAACAAAGCAAACACATTGCACTGTGGTTATTGTAAATACCTTTGAAAACTATTATGCAGTATTCTATCTTAATAATAGAGATAATTTTTTCTATTGTGAATTTTGGTAACATTAGAAAGTTGTTTAACTTCATTGTTCATAACTTTGAATCTTTGAAATTATTGTCACCACTTCTCCTAATTGGTTTGAGAATTTAATGTAAGCAAGTTTAGTTACTTGAGACAAAAATGTTACATCTTTAAATTATTACCTGTAGATTAACTCACTTTGCTAATTTCAGTGGGAAAAATTAAAGCGTCTGTCTACAATGCGGGAGACCAGGGTTTGATCGCTGGGTGGGGAAATCTCCTGGAGAAGGAAATGGCAACCCACTCCAGTATTCTTGCCTGGAAAATCCCATGGACGGAGGAGCCTGGTAGGCTACAGTCCATGAGGTTGCAAAGAGCTTCACTTCACTTTCACTGTTAACCCAAGTTGTTTATTTTTCGCTGAAATTATATTATGTCCAGAGAGAACACATTTTCAATAAATCTGGTGTTATATTTTATGAGATGGAATTTGAAGATAAATCACTACATGATAACTGAGTTGATTATGAAAGGTACTGCATATAATTTAAGTGCTTACCACCAAAATGTGACACTCTGATGTCTCAAGAGTAGTCTGTATACAAACAACCTCAGTTTTGAAAATCTGTAGTTTAACTCAGATTTGTTTGGTGATTATCTCTTCTGAAGAGTATAACATTCTTTCATTTTACTTTTAATTTTTAAGAATTGAAGTATAATTGGAATATAGTTGATTTACAATATCATGTTTCTGGTATACAGCATGGTGATTCAGATACATTTATATGCATATTCTTTACATTGTGGTTTATTGAAAGGTATTGAATATAGTTTCCTATGCTATACAGTAGGACCTTGTAATTTGTCTGTTTTGTATATAATAACTTGTGCATTTCACTTTTACTTTGAAGTTGACCTTTTTGAGGGAAATTTTGGAATCTGAATATAGCCTCAGTATCCACAGGGAATTGGTTCCAGGACCCCTGAGGATAGCAGAATTCTCCATGCTCAAGCCCCTTGTACAAAATGGCATAGTATTTGTGCATAACTTACACATATTCTCCTATATACTTGAATCATCTCTAGATTACTTGTAAATACCTAATACAATGTAAATGCTGTGTAAATAGGTATCCAGTGCACAGCAAATTCAGGTTTTCCTTTTTGGAACATTATAGAACTTTTTCACCCCACATACTTTTGATCTATAATTGATAGAAACTGTACATGTGAAAACTTATGGATATGGAAGGCCAGCTTCACAGAATGCCAGAATCAACTCCAAGAACTTTGTCTAAAACTAAGTCTCATTATGGCTTTTTACACCAGAGAGATAAATTACGAGCCTGTAGATGTAAATGTGTACTCTCTTTAAATTTCTTAATTATTATTAGATTGATTTTCCAAAAGCATTTTTGTGTTGTATACTCATTCTTACATATTTTTTCCTTCTTAATTTTCTGTTACCAGCTAACAAAGCAGTGGATTTTACAACAGTGAAATTCCTGCTTCAGGATTCTAAAAGTTTGCTACATGCTTTCAGTACAAGGTCAAATTATGATGGTATTCTTCCACAGGCCTTTGCTCAAGTAAACAAACTACTCCAAACATTTGCAGAGGTAAGATACCTTTAGAATGCCGTTTAGAGTAATCATATATGTTATAAGAATGTATTTATCAGACAACAGTAGGTAAGAAATTTAACTTACTCTAACATGCTACAAGCATTAAGTAAATATTAAGTGAATTGAATGGAGACTGAACAATCCTTATTACAAGTTATAAAACACTCATACTCCTACGGAAGCAGTGTCACAGCAATTGTTGGGATTTCATATTGTTTCATTTATGAATAGAAGAGAACTATGCATTGTTGCTTGACTACTCATTTTTCAGTGCTCCTGACCAGTGAGTGGATCACAGCATGCATCAAAATACTTCAGAAATTTTTTTTCAGCATGCAGATGCCATGCCCCTTACTGAGTAAAATTTCTGTCAGTGGTGCCCAGAAGTGTTTTTGTTCTTGATTCATGTTTTATTTGGAAATAATTTCAAACTTACAAAAAAATTACAAGAGTAACATAAAGAATTCTCATATGTGTCCTTTACCCCCATTTCCCAATGTTAACCTTTTATCACATTTGCTTTTATTATTTTCTGTCTTCTACCTACCAGTCTACTTATCTATCCAGAATATTTTTTCTGAATTAGTTAAGAGTAAGTTGCAGATATCATCCCCTTCTACCCCTAAATATTTCCATATGTATATTTCCTAATGAATAAGGATATCTTATATAACTAGTATAAGTAATCAGGAAATTAATATTGACATAATCCAATTATCTAACCTGCAGACCGTATTCAAACTTTGCCAGTTGACCTATCAATTTTTTAACAGGTCTCTTCATGTGATTCTTATGCAGTCTGCCTAGCACTGATGCCTTTTTGTCCCTTTAAAATAACTATGTGAGTTTTGTCCCTAGTAATACTGTATTTTTAGAGTCTTCTAATTTCAAATCTAGAAAATTCAGGTCATTTTATATGCCTGAAACAGTTCAAAAAACTCAGCATCACAATTACATCGTTAGATATCAATGATACTTTCATCTAACATATATATGTGTGTGTGTGTGTATGTGTGTGTCATATCTTTTTTTCCTTTGAGCTACTGAATTGGCCAGGTTTTCCTCTGTGGTTTTTTTCTGGTAACATAGGCCCCGGTACCTATGAAGTAATGAAAGGATTAGATGATACTAAACTTGGTCATAGTTACTGAGGAAAGAATTTAACTTTCTTAAGACTAAAAGAAGCATCTTTTTGATAAACTAACAGGAAATATATGTTATTTCTTGAGGAAAGAATTGATTTAAGGGGTGAATAATCTTTTGGTTTAAGATGACCAAAACATAGGTACTTATTTTTTTAAATGGCAAGTGTGACTTTTAGAATCTTTAGTAGGGAAGAATGGACCTGGGAATTCAGGAGTTGCAGCTTGAGTATTATAATTGAATTGTGTAGGAAAGAACACATCATCCTTTCCCTCACAGAACTGAGCCCTAAAACCCCATCTTTAGTGAAACAACCATGGTGAACAAGATGGAAAGTTTAGGATACTCACAGTCTTAGCAGCCTTTGAATTAAAATTGTTGAGAGTAAAAAAATTAGGAATGATTGAAATAAAAATAATATCAAGATTCTTTTACCAGTTGGAAACCTAGGCATGGGAGTTTTCTTCCATGAAAATTTTGATATTAAAATGTAGTGTTGTTTGTGACATAATGGTATGCCTGTTATATATTGCCCACTTGTAAACATATTGGCTTGTTATTTAGTAAGTTATTTATTCTTGGATCCTTATTTTCTAGTTGTCACATTAGCAAGAGATTCAAGAAGACAAGGGACAAAAAAATCTAGTATTCTCTTTAGTGCTTTTCCCTGAACATTAAGTATTAGTCTGATTGTTTGAAACAGCTTGTGTTATTTCCACAATTAGAGCTTTCAAGTATCGCTTTATTTTCGTGTTTGAAACAATTCATTGTCTAAGTCAGCGAACATTGTGATTTAGCTTGGGCTTTTAAAATGCACTTTCAATAGCAGTTATTTTGTAGAATGCATTTGATTTATGACCTGAATACTTAGTTATGTGTCACTAACTTGAACAACGAAAAGAAATAGATTACCTCCAGGAATAGAATATCTAAGTATAGTAACTGTAAAAAAAAAAAAAAAATCCCCCTTATCTTAATTTACCAAGTGTAGAAAATCAGGAAAAGAGGAATATTCATTATTCATTTGATTCTGAGAAACCAAAATGGAAAGTTAAGTAATGTCATTTTCCAGATTTTTATATAAATGGGGTAGAGGAAAGGATGTATATTTTTTCTCTTATGAACCTTTTAACATCATAAAAAAAAGACTTGCTCTTCCAGAATGATAGAATATTTAAAATAAGTCTTTTTAATAAACTTCAGACTTATGTGCCTCAGACTTCTCATCCTGACTAGTTGTGTTTTTAATTTCTGGTTATTTAACCTCTCAGAGCCTTAATCCCTTCTTTTATAAGAAAGAGTATAATAATCTCGGCCTTAGAACTGTCATGAGAATTAAATTAATATTTGTAGAGCCTAGCACATAGTAAGTGCTATGTAAGTGTTTGATAAAGCAGTCTATTTGCATGTTGCATACACTTCTGTTTGAGAGCTGCGAAAAAGCATTATGTGATGATTAAACACATTTATCTCAAAACAAAATTCATATTTCCATTCATATGTATTTATTAAGTTCATAATTAATGTAAACAGGCAGTTTTCTTCCTTTCTGAAAAGAAATAAAAGGATAATATTACGTTTATGAGTTGGAGAGAGATTATAACCACATTCATAGACTACTAAAGGTCAGATTCTGTTCATGCCTCTTACCAGCTGTGTGACCCTGCATAACTTATTTATCCTTTCTTTGCTTCAGTTATAAAACGTAGATAATCATAGTATCTCCTTCATAGAGTAATTGTAATGATTAAATGTGCTAAATAGATATAAAGTTCTTAGAAAATTCCTATACATAATAAATGCTCAGTAACTATCAATTGTTGTTACTCACAGTTTTGGAAATTTCCTTCTTTTAAAATTTGATAAACATTAAACTAGTAATCCATGAAGCTAATGTTTGAAATCATACTTTTATCAACAAAGGAAACCTAGAGAAATGGAGTGATTTTATTTAAGTTCACAAAGATGTTATAGACGAGCCAAGTCAAAAAACCCAATAAACTCATAGTTAAAAACTTTTTTCCATTCTATCATATATATTTTTCACCTAAGTTAATATTTTCCCCCAGGGTTGTTTTTTTTTTAAGAAAATATCACTTGAATCAATAGTATTGCTTTTTCACACTGTTAGAAATATGCTCAGATCTATTCTTAAATACTTTTATTGGTCATGCTATTTACTGCACCGTCTCCTTCCATCAACTACCAAACTTCTTAAAAGAGCAATCTATAACCATTGTTCCCATGTCTTTGCTACTTATTTCTTAATCCCTTACAAGTAGAATTCTACTTCTATACTCTGTAATAAATAAATTGGAAATACTGTTTCATATAAATGGAAAAGAAAAAATTCTATTCTGGTAATATTCTGTACATAATCAAGGACAAAGAATAAATAGCACTTCCCAGAAAGGCAGAACATTTGTAACCTACAATTGGCATTCTTTCTCTCTCACTAGTGAAGGACTAGCTGCATATTATGTAATTCTTATTTCCCCAGGTCAAGGCAAAACTTAAGCAAAACCCTTCAAAAAATACACCGGGTAAAAGCCAGGAAGATAATTTTCTGATGAAATCTGATAACCAAGAAATCACCGTTTTCTCCGGTTCTTATCCTCCACAACCCAACAGGCATCAAGAAATCTGGTCTATCCTAGAGAATGTTTGGATTACACTGTATCAAAACAGGTACTAAATTAACAAGAATTTTTGAGTTTCAGGGTTTTCCATTATTGCTAGTGTTCATTATATAGTGTTTGGGTTGTGAAATTTTTTTTTTTTTAACCACAAAGTGTCTTAGTTTTCTTTTTAAATTTTTTTTGTTTGTTTATTCACTTTTGGCTGTGCTGGGTCTTTGTTACTACTAGGGCTTTTCTGTAGTTACAACGAGCAGGGCTTACTCTAGTTGCAATGGACAGGCTTCTCGTTGCTTGTTTTTTTGCAGAGCACAGGATGTGGGGTGCATGGGCTTCTGTAGTGTGGCTCCCAGGCTCTGGAGCACAGGCTCAGTAGTTGTCGAACACGGGCTCAGTTGCTCCGCTGCATGTGGGATTCTCCTGGATTAAGGATGGATGGAACCTGTGTCTCCTGCATTGGGAAGTGGGTTCTTTACTACTGAGTCACCATGGAAGCCCTGGTTTGTGACTTTAACAATACAGTTTGTACTAGATTATCTTATGAGGGCCTTTTGTCAAATTATACCTTAGAGGTAGTGCTGCTTAAATGGGGGCTTAGAATTATCTGGTGAGGGTAAAAAATATATATAGTTAGGTTCTCTTGTTAGAAATTCTAATTCAGTAGCACAGGGCTTCCATGGTGGCTCAGCTGGTAAAGAATCCACCTGCAGTGTGAGAGACCTGGGTTCAGTCCCTGGGTTGGAAAGATCCCCTGGAGAAGGAACAGTTACCCACTCCAGTATTCTGGCCTGGAGAATTCCATGTACAGAGGAGCCTGGCAGGCTGTAGTCCATGGGTCACAAGGAGTCAGACAAGACTAAGCAACTTTCACTTCACTTCAGGACTGAAGATGAACTAGTGCTTCTGTCTAGGTGATTCAGATGTGAAACTGATGAGAATCATTGCCAAATACGTCAGATCATTTGCCAACATGTCAAAACCAATGAATAGTCACCAGGAGTGGCTAAAGTAATTAGCAGGATCCAAAGGCTTCTAAGAAATAAGATGCAAAGTAATGTAAAGAAAACATTGGTCTGGATTAGGAAAAATTCATGTAAAATTTTTTTTAAAGATAAGTACTTAAGTGGAGTAATACTTTTGTTACTTTCATACACATAAAGTATTCTGGTTTAGTAAAATGAAAAGATAGAGACCATTTGTGAGTAGGTCTTTAAATAGGTTGCTGGAGTAACTTAAAAAATAATTGAAAAAAACTGATTTTAAAGTAGGCCAACACTCCCTTCCATAATTTTCCTCAAGCCCATAGTCTTTATATAACTAATATGTTGATCATCCTGTATGCCTTGTAATATGATTTTGGTTTGAGGGCCCATTTTGTTATTTTGGATTAAGAGCCTCTATCCATTATAGTTGTTTACAAGAGCAGTAAAGTGATCTTTGCACTCCATCTAAGCATCTGTTCTCATCCAATTATAGATTTAGGACTGATTTTTAGTCCTTGACTATAATTAAAAAAATTATAGGCTTTTATAATAAAGAAATAACTATATATCTGACATGTGAGGTAAAGAAAACAATATTTAAAATTTTGTAATCTCATATAAAGCAAAGAGTTTGTTTGTCCAGTCTTAATGTATTTTTATTGTTGTGGCTTATCATATATTCTTGTTAGCAGAATGTTGTATATACCAGACAGAGATAATCACTTTGAAACTGAAATAGTTTAAAACTATTTCAGTTCAGTTCAGTTGAGTCATTCAGTCATGTCTGACTCTTTGCGACCCCATGGACTACAGCACACGAGGCTTCCCTGTCCATCACCAACTCCCAAAGCCTGCTCAGACTTATGTCTATTCAGTCGGTGATGCCATCTAACCATCCCATCCTCTGTCGTCCTCTTCTCCTTCTGCCTTCAGTCTTTCCCAGCATCATGGTCATTTCTAATGAGTTAGTTCTTTGCATCAGGTGCCCAAAATGCTGGAGTTTCAGCTTCAGCATCAGTTTTTCCAATGAATATTCAAGACTGATTTCCTTTAGTGTTAACTGGTTGGATCTCCTGGGAGTCCAAGGGGCTCTCAAGAGTCTTGTCCAACACCACAGTTCAAAAACATCAATTCTTTGGTGCTCAGCTTTTTTTATGGTCCAACTCTCACATTCATACAGAACTATTTAAAAAACCATAGCATTAACTAGATGGACCTTTGAGGGCAAAGTAATGTCTCTGCTTTTTAATATGCTGTCTAGGTTGGTCATAGCCTTTCTTCCAAGGAGGAGGCGTCTTTTAATTTCATGGCTGCAGTCACCATCTGCAGTGATTTTGGAACCCAAGAAAATAAAAGTCTGTCACTGTTTCCATTGTTTCCCCATCTATTTGCCATGAAGTGATGGGACCAGATGCCATGATCTTAGTTTTCTGAATGTTGAGTTTTAAGCCAACTTTTTCATTCTTCTCTTTCACTTTCATCAAGAGGCTCTTTAGTTCTTCTTCGCTTTCTGCCATAAGGGTGGTATCATCTGCATATCTGAGGTTATTGATATTTTCCCGGCAATCTTGATTCCAGCTTCATTCAGCCCAGCATTTCGCTTGACATACTCTGCATATAGGTTAAATTAGCAGGGTGACAATATGCAACCTTGATGTACACCTTTCCCGATTTGGAACCAGTCTGTTGTTCCATGTCCAGTTCTAACTGTTGCTTCTTGACCTGCATACAGATTTCTCAGGAGGCAGATCAGGTGGTCTGGTATTCAACTCTTTAAGAATTTTCCACAGTTTGTTGTGATCTACATAGTCAAAGGCTTTGGCATAGTCAATAAAGCAGAAGTAGATGTTTTTCTGGAACTTCCTTGCTTTTTCGATGATCTAGTGGATGTTAGCAATTTGATCTCTGGTTCCTCTGCCTTGTCTAAATCCAGCTTGAACATCTGGAAGTTCTCGGTTCACATACTGTTGAAGCCTGGCTTGGAGAAATTTTGACCATTACTTTTCTTGCTTGTGAGAAGAGTGCAATGGTGCAGCAGTTTGAACATTCTTTAGCATTGTCTTTCTTTGGGATTGGAATGAAGACTGACCTTTCCCAGTCCCGTGGCCACTGCTGAGTTTCCCAAATTTGCTGGCGTATTGAGTGTGCCCTTTCACAGAATCATCTTTTAGGATTTGAAATAGCTCAGGTGTAATTCCATCACCTCCACTAGCTTTGTTCGTAGTGATGCTTCCTAAGGCCCACTTGACTTGCACTCCAGGATATCTGGCTCTAGGTTAGTGATCACACCATCATGGTTGTGTGTGTCATCAAGATCTTTTCTGTATAGTTCTGTGTATTCTTGCCACCTCTTCTTAATATCTTCTGCTTCTGTTAGGTTCATACCATTTCTGTCCTTTATTGTGCCCATCTTTGCATGAAATGCTCCCTTGGAATCACTAATTTTCTTGAAGAGATCTCCAGTCTTTTCCATTCTATAGTTTTTCTCTATCTCTCTGCATTGATCATTGAGGAAGGCTTTCTTTTCTCTCCATGCTATTATTTGGAACTCTGTATTCAAATGGATATATCTTTCTTTTTCTCCTTTGCCTTTCACTAAGCGAAAGAATATTAAAGCAAAAACAATATTTAAGATATTTTAATCTTTCTTTCATTTAGAAAACATTTGAATACTTTATGTACTTTAGAACTGACCTATAATATACATACATTTGTGTTGGATGTTACAGAGCTCTTGTTAATTTCTGGATAATACACTTTATATTATAGTCCTTCAGTAAATGAAAAATGCTTATGATTACTTTATCATTGTATAGTTTTTAAAGCCTACTTCACTGTTTCCTGTGCCTGATTGTGTACCAGAGTCACTGTAGAACTTCTAAACATATTCATGTTTGAGCCTTTCACATAGAGATGTTTATTTGAAAATGTGGTAGACTCCATGCACTATTTTTCATATAAAAGTACTCTGAGTACTTACGGTGGCGGTGTTTAGTGGCTAAGTCGTGTCTGACTCTTTGCAACCCTTTGCACTGTAGCCCGCCAGACTGTTCTGTCCGTGGGATTTCCCAGGCACGAATATTGGAGTGGGTTGCCATTTCCTCCTCCTCTTCCTGACCCAGGGATCAAACCCTTGTCTCCTGCTTGGCAGGCAGATTGTTTACCACTGAGCCACCTGGGAAGCCCTAGAGCACTTATGCACGACCTGAAGAGGCTAGGATTAGCATCTGTAAGCTTTGATATAAGGAAAGGATAAACAACATGGTCCTGCTATATAGCACAGTAAACTATTATTTAGTATCTTATAATAAGCCATGATGGAAAAGAATATTAAAAAAAGAGTGTACATGTATATGTATAACTGGGTCACTTTGCTGTACAGCAGAAATGAACACAACATTCTAAATTAACTATACTTCAATAAAAATGTTGAAAAATAAAATGACGGAAATTTATTCAGTCACAGTCTGAAGACTAGAAAGTCTGAAATCCAGGTGTCTGCAGAGTTGGCTCTTTTAGGAGGTTCTGAGGGAGAATCTATTCCATGACTATCTCCAGCTTCTAGTAGCTGCCAGCAGTTTTTGTGGATATATCACTCCAGTCCAGTCTCTGCCTTTGTCTTCACATAGGGTAGTGTCTACCCTAATCCAGTATGACCTCATTATAACTTAACTTAAATATGCAAAAATTCTATTTTAAATAAGGTCACATTCTGAGGTTGTGGGTGAACATGAATGGGGGGGGGGGCAGTGTGCAACTTATACAGCATATGTTTTGATTTTTTTATATGGTTGTTTTTACGTTATGTGAGTACATTTTGTTTAATTTTTCTGTTTCATAGATGGCATAAGCATCTTCTTAATAGTTATTTGGTATTTCATCAGGTAGCTAATTTACTACTTAACACTTTTTAAAAATATTGTTGTACATTGAGGTGGTTATTAATTGTGCCTGTTTCTAAAATTGAAATTATCAGAACAAAGTGTATGAACATTTATAACATCCAATTTCAACAAACTCTAAATCTGATGTGTGATTTTTTTTCTTCATCCTTGTATATGGGAGTATGGTCAGTACTTACGTACTGACTTGAATATGGATTGATAGCATTACTTCCCTTCTATCTCTTATGGTTTCTAAGAGTGAAACATTATTCACACAGTTTTTACAGTATTACTTTCTATTAGACATATATAGTTGTTGACCCCTATTCTTTGCATGAATGGTAGTCTGGACATTTCTTTTATTTCTTATTTAAACAGATCAGCATTATGAGCAATAAGTTATAAACATTATTTTATACATTAGAAGTCAAAATACTTGAATTACAGTAAATATGTGTGTGTACCTATGAGCATTTTTTTTCTTTCTGTTTTAGCATGGATGTGTTTCAAAGGTTGGATTCAAATTCAACTCTGACGTCTTCAAAAATAGCATCATTTGAAGAAGCGTTTGTATATCTTCAAAAGTTAATGGCAGCTGTTAAAGATATTCTGGAAGGAATTCAGAGGTAAATACTACTTAATTTTAAGATTTCATTTATTTCTTACTCTACTGTTTCTTTTAGGTTTATCAGCTTTTTCAGAGTTGCTGGGAGTCTTCCAGCAAGTTTCATAAACTAGTAGCTTTTAGATTGAACTCTTTTTCCTCTGTTGCAAAGAATGCCTACTTCAGTTGATCATCTGGACCACAAAAACGTATCTACTTTTTTCCTTTCTAGAAAAAAATTGGCTAGATTGTAGGCTTCATAAGGAACTTTTCTTTATTGCATAACTGTAGCTCCAAGAACAGTGCCTGACACATAATGTTCAGTTCAGTTCAGTTTCTTAGTCATGTCTGACTCTTTGCAACCCCATGGACTGCAGCTCACCAGGCTTTCTTATCCATCACCAACTCCCAGAGCTTCCTCAAACTCATATCCATCGAGTTGGTGATGGCATACAACCATCTCATCCTCTGTCATCCCCTTCTCCTCCTGCCTTCGATCTTTTCCAGGATGAGGGTCTTTTCTAATGAGTCAGTTCTTTGCATCAGGTGGCCAAAGTATTGAAGTTTCAGCTTCAGCATCAGTCCTTCCAATGAATATTCAGGACTGATTTCCTTTAGGATTGACTGGTTGGATCTCCTTGCAGTTCAAGGGACTCTCAAGAGTCTTCTCCAGTACATAATGGGCACTCAGTAATTATGTGTTGAATGTGCGTGAGTGCTCAGTCGCTCAGTTGTGTTGACTCTTTGCAACCCCTTGTACTGTAGCCTACCAGGCTCCTCTGCCTGTGGAATTTTGCAGGCAAAGAATACTAGCATGGTTTGCCATTTCCTCCTCCAGAATAAAAAGTAGTTTATGTTAAGGTAATTATCACTGCCCTTTAAAATAAAAAAACATGCTAATATTTGTTAATATGGTTGATTTCATCCAATACAGTCTCGCAGTACTGCAAACTGAGAAAGTTTGAGGAGTAACTTAGTCTTTCGGTGCTTTGAGACTTAATTCGTATGTGATTATTAAATATTTATGAAGTATATAGAAAACATAGTTCTGGAAAGGTATAGAATTGACCATGCCATCTTTGTAGTGTGAAGTCAGATGTTTCTTTTGTGGCATTAAAGGAGAATACTTGCAGTTATTTTTTTTATATGCCAAAATTGCTTGATCTGAATTAAACATACAACTTGCTCTCAGAAGAATGCTGCTCTTTACCAATTAAAAAACAAAACCAAAAGCTGATGTGATTTTAGCAAGTCAAAGTTTTAAAAACTTGGATTTTTAAAATAATAGCAATTTTTGATTTTGCTTGGAACTTTCATCTCATTAATGCGCAAAGCATTTGTACCTCTTTTTAGATCACTTGGCTAATATAATTCTTAGAATGAAAGGTTACCAAAGCTTTTTGCTACTCTTAAGTAACTAATGACTGAAGAGGGGACAGATCCCAAGTTAAATATCATCTCTAAGTGCACATAGTTTTTTTTTTTTTTTAAGGCAATATTACATAAAAGTAGCTCTATGAAGAAGAAATATTCAGTTCTGATTTTAGCTGTGTAAAAGATGTTACACCTGCTACACTGCATAAAAGCCATGCTTGACATATTGCCTTTTCTATAGAAAGTAGAGATATTAATCTGAATTCAGTTACTCAACAGATGTTTGTTGAGCACCACGTATGCTTGGCATCATGTTAGGCTCTGGGGAATCAAAGATAAATGAGAAGCAATCTGACTCCAATGAGCTTGCAGAAATAGTGCTGACAGTCACATTAAAACAGATAATTACAATAGAGAGTTACTAATATTTTAATAGGAACACAGGCAGTAGAGGGAGGGAGAGTGTGGCAAAAGATGAGACTGGATGGAGGTTGGAGGGGAAATGTCCTCCTGCATGACTGAAGCGACTTAGCAGCAGCAGCAGCAGCCAGTATGCTTAACCACTTGTTGACAGAGTGTAGGCACAGAACCAGCCTCATCATAGCCACCTGGAACTTGTTAAAAATGCAGATTCTCAAACCCTGCCCTGCCTACTGAATTGAAAATTCTGGGGGTAGGGCCTAGTGGTATTTGTCCTGATTCTGTGCACACTAAAGGTTGAGCACCAACGGGCCTAAGTGGTGCTTAGCCCTAGTGGCCAATTATAATCACCTGGGAGCTTAAAAAAGAAAAGGCCTAAACCTGTTCCATCCAAATTGCTGGGAGTGGGACCTGGGTATAAGCATTTATGTTCACTCCCGTGGTGATTCTCGTGTGGAGTCATGTTTGAGAAGGTACAGCGTGTACTGCTTTCAAAAACTGTATCTAAAGAAGTAAACGCTGGAATTTTAAAGCTGGTTTAGTTTTGTTACTCTTTCCTCTAAGTGTACATACCTCCAGGAATAAGTAAATATTAGTTGCTCTGCTGGTTTTCAGCATGTGACCTGGAGTAAATTGTCTTTAGCCTCAGTCTCTATCTGTAAAGAGGCATGGTAATGCCTTCCTAGAGCTTTTCATTAAGTACTATGCTTCAAAAATTGGGTATTGGTATAACTAATCAAGCCAATGATTCTCTGCTTATTAATGCCGAGTTCTAGATCCTATCTCAGACTTACTGAAATCACTTAAATATCTGTAGATATTTTGTAGAGAAGAAAAGTTGTATTTTTAACAAACTTTCCAAGAGATTTATATGCAATTGGTACAGGAACACAGTTAAAGAAATTAATCCAACCTCCTGTAGTAAGTATATCAGAACTTCTTGAGCTACCAGTAGAGGGCATTATGAGTAAAAAGTTTGCCAATTTAAGCATTCATTAATCAACAGAAACTACTGAAATTACAAGTGTTTTTTTTTTAAACTGTTCAGACAATGGACATTTGAATCAAAATGTAATAAAAGTTAATAATTATATTGTTTTGTCAAGTGTTATGTGGCCTTAAAGTCTTAAAGTAAGTTCAGTGTAAACATTGAAAAATACACTCAACTTTGTAATGACTGCAAATTCATTAGCATTTTGGATGCTTGCTAAAATGAAATAGTTTCTTTCTTTGAGATATATGCTCAGTGAATATATGTCAGCTCTGTTTCTTTTTATTGTGCTGTGCTAAGTCACTTCAGTCATGTCCAACTCTTTGCGACCCTATATAGACTGTAGCCCACCAGGCTTCTCTGTCAGTGGGATTCTCCAGGCAAGAATACTGGACTGGGTTGCTATTTCCTTCTCCAGGGAATCTTCCTGACCCAGAGACTGAACCCATGTCTCTTATTAGAGCAGATCATTTGTGGTATTATTTTAGGAACTGGTAATAAATAACCTGTTAATCAAGTCCTTCAGTTAAAGAAGTGAGTGAAAATGTGTTTGTTGAACTGAGTTTGTAGCTGTCTTCACTGATGTCATCTACCCTAGCTAAGCTATTATTTCTTTTCTTGGAATAAAGAAAATTTCAGATTAATATCTCATGCCTTCTTCACATGATGTATTTGAAAATCTTTTTAAACTGTAACATATTTATAAGTGTTAATCTTTATTTTCTCTTTAAAGCTGAGATGTTTAATTTGAAATGTTTAACTGTATATTTAATTTTGATAGAATTCTAAGCATGATTATGGTGAGTTAAGATTGAAAATATTGGTGTTAGCAGTTGTCCACACAGTTATATAGCTGGGTGCAGAATACCTAATTTGGTAAAAGTTGAAGGAATGGGAATATTGCTGATTTCTACACTTTCCTGCACACTTTTTTCTTGGGTAGGAGAGTGAACTTAACTAACTTATTTGGTTTAGAAATTGCTTTTTTCTTATCTTTTCTTTTATGTGTATATAGGGTTAATTTGAGCACTTCTGTTAATGTTTTCTTATATAAACACTAGTGAACCAGTCAATATTCTTTCCATGTAGACAAAAGTGTTGTAAAATTATTTTTTAGGTCAGTACTATCTAGTCTCATTTTATGCTTTAGTCAATTTATGTCTAGATTGGTCAAGTCATTCTCAAGATAACAAAAACCTTTTGCTTAGGATATAAAAATTATAAAGCTTCACTTGGAGTAGAGAGTCGTATGGCAAATACTAGAACTAAGAAAACTTCTACTTATACATTAATCAAAAAACATTACATATCCTGTGCTTAAATTGACACCTCTACAAAGTTAACTAAACCTGTCATGTAATGCAAATCTGAGGTGTACTATAAATGTGTGCAGCTTCAACCTGAAAGCTAATACTCACAACAACAATGAATGTGTGTTTTTGTGTCTGTGAAATAGGTGGTGATCTGCCTAGTTCAGAAGCTGAGGAGAGGACAGGGGAGAGTGAGGCTACAAGATTGTAATCTGCCTAGATTTTTTAATCATATAATCCACCTTATTTATAAAATAAGGTTGAAATTATTAAAAAGAAAGAAAACCAACTGTAGCATTTGAATTGAAAACTATAACCAAATCATGCTTAAGTGTGTATATTCATTTTATCACTTGGTTTAATATGTAAAATTCTGTATTTCTGTGTGTCAGTTTCATGAACTCTGGATTTCTAGCTCATGTATCCATGGATGAAGTGGTTGAAATAATGAATGTTTTCTCAGTCTCATTTGGAATCTTATGGGAGAGAGTTATAAATAACTTGGCACATTCTGCAGGGGAGGGAATTTTTTTTCTGTGAAGGGGTATCCAAAGTTTAATTAATTTTTATCTCTTAAGCTTAGATTTTTTTTCCCTAGCTGTCATATTTGGCTTGGTGGTTTTTAAATATAGACTGAGTACCAAATGGTGCCTTGGACACAATCTTATCTTGTATGGGCATTGATTTGTGATCACAGAATATGATTTTGGAAAAAGAGACTTCTGCTTGAATTTAGGAAAGGAAGATGATTAAATTTTGTCATCTTCAAATGCTTAATAATCTTCAAAACCTTTGTAACCTCCGTTACATTCCTGTGGCTTTGGTTTGAAATACTTTATAGAGCTGGTTTGCTGAAACAATTACAATCCAGTCATGAAGCTTGGGGTTGTGTATGTGTTATTTACATATATATTTTCTTATTAAGTCTCAAAAGAAATAATTTTCCTATTATTCTCTTATCCCATTTTAACATAAGAACAAAACATACACTGATATAGCCATGCATAATTCCAGGGATAAAGAATCCTACAATTACAACAGTTTTTTATATCTATCAGAGAAGGAAATGGCAACCCACTCCAGTATCCTTGCCTGGAGAATCCCATGGACAGAGGAACCTGGCAGGCTGCAGTTCATGGTGTCACAGAGTCAGACACAACTGAGTGACTGACACTTTGTATCTATCAATCTTAATGATTTAGTAGCTTCAAAGAGTATGGAGTTGTATTTGAGAGAAAATTTAATTAACTTAATATTAGCTGTTTTGATAGCCAACCTCCTGAGATTTTAGAAAGGTTATTTAGAAAAGATCCTTCATTTGACACAAAGATAACATTCTTTAGGCTGTTTTATAGGTTAAGTTAATTCCTGAAACAAAAGTTTATTGAAAGACATGGAAAATAAAGACCAAAAAATTAGTGACTTTTCAGCATCTCAACTCATTGCTATGGATAAGACATTCAGTTCGGTCCAATTCAGTCGGTCAGTCATGTCCAACTCTTTGCGTCCCCATAGACTACAGCACACCAGGCTTCCCTGTCCATCACCAACTCCTGGAGCTTGCTCAGACTCATGTCCATCGAGTCGGTGATGCCATCCAACCATCTCATCCTCTGTCGTCCCCTTCTCCTCCTGCCTTCAATCTTTCCCAGCATCAGGGTCTTTTCCAATGAGTCAGTTCTTCATATCAGGTGGCCAGAGTATTGGAGTTTCAGCTTCAATATCAGTCTTTCCAATGAACACCCAGGACTGATCTCCTTTAGGATGGACTGGTTTGATCTCCTTGCAGTCCAAGGGACTCTCAAGAGTATTCTCAAACACCACAGTTCAAAAGCATCAATTCTTCGGTGCTCAGCTTTCTTTGTAGTCCAACTCTCACATCCATATATAACCACTGGAAAAACCATAGCCTTGACTAGATGGACCTTTGTTGACAAAGTAATGTCTCTGCTTTTTAATACGCTGTCTAGGTTGGTCATAACTTCCCTTCCAAATGGACCTTTGTTGGCAAAGTAATATCTCTGCTTTTTAATATGCTGTCTAGGTTGCTCATAGCTTTTCTTCCAAGGAGCAAGTGTCTTTTAATTTCATGGCTGCAGTCACCATCTGCAGTGGTTTTGGAGCCCAAGAAAATAAAATCTGTCACGGTTTCCATCGTTTCCCCATCTATTTGCCATGAAGTGATGGGACTGCATACCATAATCTTCATGTTTTGAATGTTGAGTTTTAAGCCAACTTTTTCACTCTCCTCTTTCACTTTCATCAAGAGGCTCTTTAGTTCCTCTTTCCTTTCTGCCACAAGAGTGGTGTCATCTGCATATCTGAGGTTATTGATATTTCTCCTGGCAATCTCAATTCCAGCTTCTGCTTCATTCAGCCTGGCATTTTGCATGATGTACTCTGCATATAAGTTAAATAAGCAAGGTGACAATATACAGTCTTTACATACTCCTTTCCCCATTTGGAACCAGTCCATTGTTCTATGTTTGGTTCTGTTACTTCTTGACCTGCATACAGACTTATCAGGAGGCAGGTAAAGTGGTCTGTTAACTCCCATCTCTTGAAGAATTTTCCACAGTTTGTTGTGATCTACACAGTCAATAGCTTTAGAGTTGTCAATGAAGCAGAAGTGGTTGTTTTTCTGGAATTCTCTTGCTTTTTCTATGATCCAGCATATGTTGGCAATTTGATCTCTGGTTCCTTTGCCTCTTCTAAATCCAGCTTGAACATCTGGAAGTTCACAGTTCACATACTGTTGAAGTCTAGCTTTGAGTATTTTCAGCATTACTTTACTAGCATGTGAAATGAGTGTAATTGTGCAGTAGTTTGAACATTCTTTGGCATTGCCTTTCTTTGGGATTGGAATGAAAACTGACCTTTTCCAGTTCTGTGGCCACTGCTGAGTTTCCAAATTTGCTGGCATATTGAGTGCAGCACTTTCACAGCATCATCTTTTAGGATTTGAAGTAGCTCATCTGGAATTCCATCACCTCCACTAGCTTTGTTCGTCGTGATTCTTCCTAAGGCTGACTTGACTTCACATTCCAGGATATCTGGTTCTAGGTGAGTGATCACACCATCATGATTATCTGGGTTATCAAGATTTTTTTTATACAGTTCTGTGTATTCTTGGCACCTCTTCTTAATATCTTCTGCTTCTGATAGGTCCATACCATTTCTGTCCTTTATCGAGCCCATCTTTGCATGAAGTGTTCCCTTGGAATCACTCATTTTCTTGAAGAGATCTCTAGTCTTTCTCATTTTATTGTTTTCCTCTATTTCTTTGCATTGATCACTTAGGAAGGCTTTCTTATCTCTCCTTGGTATTCTTTGGAACTCTGCATTCAAATGGGAATACCTTTCCTTTGCCTTTAGCTTCTCTTCTTTTCTCAGCTATTTGTAACGCCTTCTCAGACAACCATTTTGCCTTTTTGCATTTCTTTTTCTTGGAGATGGTTTTGATCCTGGCCTCCTGTACAGTGTTACAAACCTCCATCCATATAGTTCTTTAGGCACTCTGTCTATCAGGTCTAATCCCTTGAATCAATTTGTCGCTTCCACTGTATAATTGTAAGGGATTTGATTTAGGTCATACCTGAATGGTCTACTGGTTTTCCCTACTTTCTTCAATTTAAGTCTGAATTTGGCAATAAGGAGTTCATGATCTGAGCCACAGTCAGCTCCTGGTCTTGTTTTTGCTGACTGTATAGAGCTTCTCCATCTTTGGCTGCAAAGAATATAATCAATCTGATTTCGCTATTGAGCATCTGGTGATGTCCACGTGTGGAGTCATCTCTTGTGTTGTTGGAAGCGGGTGTTTTCTATAACCAGTGCATTCCCTTGGCAAGATGATCAACTGTTGATAAAAAAAAATTTTCCTTATATAGAGTGGAGAGGTTTATCCATGTTTAGGTCTGACCTACTCTTTTGAGGCTTGGCCTCTCTCTGTGTGGCACATTTAGTTGCTCAGTCGTGTCTGACTGCAACCCCATGGACTGTAGCCCGCCTGGCTCCTCTGTCCATGGGTTTTCCAGGCAAGAATACTGGAGTGGGTTTCCATTTCCTCCTCCAGGGGATCTTCCCAACCCAGGGATCGAACCGACATCTCCTGCTTCTACTGTATTGGCAGACAGATTCTTTACCACTGAGCTACCTATCCTTAGATAATTAGACTTCACCTCTCCTCCCCCATTAGAGTTTGCGCAACTCTCCAGATATCAATGCACCTCTTTATCAAATTTTTCATGTACCCCATGTCCTGTCAATCACCAAGTGTATCAGTCAGTATATGAGAAAATAATAACATCTTTTATTTTAAAACGAAAGGTTTAGTTGCTTCACCCTCCATGCCATCATTTTGTACTTAACTTTCATAATTTATTTCATATTCAGATCCCTAATTTTGAACACTTTTAGGGCAGGAACTTTACTTACTTTTTTTTGTTTGTTTGTTTTACTTTCCATTATCTAGATCTATACCTATATCACACATGGTAGATAGTAAAAAACAAAAAAAGTGGGGGAGCTGTCAAACAACTGAGTGAGTATAGTCTGTCTTGTGGAGGGAAACTTCTTTTAGGGCTAAATGGTTCTGATAGTACTACATTATGACAGTAAATGAATAGATAATGTAGAGTTTCCAAAAAGATACAGAAGAGAGAGTACAAGTTAAGGAGGGGGTAAAGAATAAAATCAGGAGGAAGGAGAAAGCCTGGAGAAAGATTGAGGAGATAAAAATGGTATTTATGTCTAGAACAGATGATGGAACCTCCAGTAATTTGCCCAAATTGCTTTTTGGGATCCCATGTTATCCTTAATTGCTTAATTCTAATTTCGCTGTATCAACTGTCTAAATTAGGTTTAGTAGAAGGAAAGATGAGATCTAATGGGAGTGATCGAGGCTTAAGGAATATAAGCACGCTCTTCCTATATAAGAAGACATGTCTTATATAAAATAAAAAGAGTAAAAGCTTTTTATGGTATCTCTATTATAGTTTGATAAACTTTAACATATCAAATGTTGTATGTAATTCATAAAATTTATATTAAATTAGCTGACAAAATAAGTGGCATCCACATATCAGTTCAGTTCAGTTCAGTTCTGTCGCTCAATCGTGTCCAACTCTTTGCGACCCCATGAACTGCAGCACGCCAGGCCTCCCTGTCCATCACCAACTCCCGGAGTTTACCCAAACTCATGTCCATTGAGTCGATGATGCCATCCAACCATCTCATCTTCTGTCGTCCCCTTCTCCTCCTGCCTTCAGTCTTTCCCAGCATCAGGGTCTTTTCAAATGAGTCAGCACTTCACATCAGGTGGCCAAAATACTAGAATCTCAGCTTTAACATCAGTCCTTCCAATGAACACCCAGGACCGATTTCCCTTAGGATGGACTGGTTGGATCTCCTTGCAGTCCAAGGGACTCTCAAGAGTCTTCTCCAACACCACAGTTCAAAAGCATCAATTCTTCGGCGCACAGCCCTCTTTATAGTCCAACTCTCACATCCATACATGACCACTGGAAAAACCATAGCCTTGACTAGATGGACCTTTGTTGACAAAGTAATGTCTCTGCTTTTTAACATGCTGTCTAGGTTGGTCATAACTTTCCTTCCAGGGAGTAAGTGTCTTTTAATTTCATGGCTGCAATCACTATCTGCAGTGATTTTGAAGCCCAAAGAAATAAAGTCAGCCACTGTTTCTCCATCTATTTGCCATGAAGTGATGGGACCGGATGCCATGATCTTAGTTTTCTGAACATTGAGCTTTAAGCCAACTTTTTCACTCTCCTCTTTCACTTTCATCAAGAGGCTCTTTAGTTTCTCTTCACTTTCTGCCATAAGGGTGGTGTCATCTGCATATCTGAGGTTATTGATATTTCTCCCGGCAGTCTTGGTTCCACCTTGTGCTTCCTCCAGCCCAGCGTTTCTCATGATGTACTCTGCATATAAGTTAAATAAGCAGGGTGACAATATACAGCCTTGACGTACTTCTTTTCCTATTTGGAACCAGTCTGTGGTTCCATGTCCATCCACATATCAGTCTAGCTGAATTATCCAGCACCAGCTGATATTTATTTAACCTTTCTCTTTAATGCTATTGAAGGTAATAGATCATCCATGACTTATGTTTTAAAATAACTAGATTTCATTTTAAATATCTGAAACTCTTATGTGTGCTTCCTAGCATTTGTAATTCAAGAATAGGCAATAAGGACTTTTATTTTTATCCTAAATATCAGCATTGTAATGCCAGTTATTCCTGTTACCCCTAAAGTGTTTCTTGATGTTCTTTTGTTTTAGTCAATAAAATCCAGTTTTATTAACAACAGAGCTAAATATTTCCCATTATAAACTTTTTGATCACACCAGAATCAAATAGTCAAATATAAAGGAAGATGACTTCTTGGAGATAAATAATTTGTTTATAGAGTTGTTTTTATTTAAAATCAATACTTTAACATTTTCCTTTTGTTTTGTAACTGGTTATTTCTACCTAATGACTTACTGATCTCATATATACTTAAAATTCCCTGCTATCAAGTTATCTAAGAAGTGCTAAAACTACGAACCACTCCAAACTATGAACCACTCCAGTTTTCAGAGAAGCAGATGGGATAAATGACTGACTAATTCAGTGGGATTAAACATAAGTAAAATAAATGAAATGGTGAGGTTTAGGGGGAATCAAAGGTACTCAGTAAGGAGATCATAATAATTTTAACTTAAATAGTAAGTATATAGTGAATGTATGGATAAAGGCAGATGATCAGTTCTAATTCCTTCTTATAAAGTTGTACAAAAGGTTTAAAGCTGGAGTGTACCCTAGACTCTAGGATTAGTCTCATCTATTTTGAGAAATATCCTCTTGTGCCTCTAAAGAACTTTTAACACTGTAGTTGGCCAAACCATCTGCCCATTGTGAGAAGTGATGCAATCAGTAAAGCTGTTTCCAGTAATATAAGAGGTTGAGTCCAACTCAAGACAATGTTTTTTACATAGAAGGTAATAAATATTTATTGTACATTGCAAACCCCTGGAATTATGTTACATTCTGATGGTCCAGTCCTTGTGAATAAGGCATAAATCTTCAAGAATCAACATATACTTACCTGTAGTAATAATGTAACTGGAACTATAAGTTGTAAATTTTCCAATTAATGTTTCTTTTTTGCTAACATTAAGCTAGTTTAGTTTTTGACAACCATGTAGCTATATATTTCCCTCAACTTAATTGTTGAGCTAAAACAAGTAGAATCATCAAAAATATATTTTTATATTAAAGATTGTATTTTCGGCATGTTTTATTTAAACTTTTGATACCTAGATAAAAAAGTGTGAATACTTTTGTACAGCATTGGTGTATGTGCATGCATGCATGCTAAGTCAACTTTAGTCATGTCCGAGTCTTTGTGATGCTATGGACTGTAGCATGCCCGGCTCCTCTGTCCATGGGATTCTCCAGGCAAGAATACTGGAGTGGGTTGGCATGCCTTTGTTCGGAGAATCTTCCCGACTCAGAGATCAAACCCACGTCTCTTATGTCTCCTGCATTGGTAGGCAGATTCTTTACCACTAGTACTGCCTGGTAAGCCCCACATTGGAGTATAAGGTAGTATCTTCTGTAAATGATTTGCATTCATTTATCATGGTGACTCTATCCTATAAAAAGTGAAATAGACCTTTTAGGAGGTTACTAGATCTGAGTTAATACTAATCCCTAGAGACTTAAAATTGCACTGTTGCAATTGTGCACTGTTGGAGAAATGATCAGGGAAATAGATCAACGTTGATCATTAAACAGTAACTACTGGTTTGTTTGGAAACTTGGAAAATACAGAGTTGGAGAGTTAGTGACAGGAAAGTCTGAAGAAGAGATGTGTAATGGGCACAGAGTATGAGAGTATTTGTGTCCCATGTGAATGCTCAGCAAAGGCTACCCACTGCAGAGGAGACTCTCAGTAATCACATAGATAAGATCAGCTGTCCTCTGGATATCAATGAGCCTTTTCACTTACCCACCCGAGTATTTGGTCAGTGAGCTCATATGCAAAGGGACAGTGGCAGCCCGGATAACTTGAGTTCAGATGTGGGACTTCTTCTCATTAAGGCTGCTCTGGCTACTACCACTGTTGAGAGCCCAAATTTCCAACAGAAGAGGCAAATGCTAAGCATCCTATAAGACACTGTTCCCTAGGGGATCATCAAACCACAGTGGCAGTGATTCAGATCCCTTCCATCATGAAGGTGGCAGTGCTTTGTCTTCACTGGAATAGACACTTCTTTTAAACATGGAATTAACTTCTCTCACTTCAGTATTTGGAGAAGGCAATGGCAACCCACTCCAGTGTTCTTGCCTGGAGAATCCCAGGGACGGGGAAGCCTGGTGGGCTGCCGTCTATGGGGTCGCACAGAGTCAGACACGTCTGAAGCGACTTAGCAGCAGCAGCAACAGCAGCACTGCAGTATTTCTATCCGCAACTCCATCTGTTGATTTAAGGAGTTTGTTGGCCACTGTCTTAATAGCCAGTACAAGTAAGAAACTAGTTTTGCAGCAAAAGAAGTACAGCTCTGGCTCCATGGAATTCACTGACTTTATCATAGACTAATCTAAGGAACTAGCTTGGTAAACACTGTAAAAACTTTTTTCACATACCAGCTGTAACCTATGAAGTTAGGGTGCTGTCCTAGCTAATGTATGAAACACAGAGAGGAACAAACAGCTATGTATGGTGCCATTTCTCCCTTAGAATATGTAGATCCAAGAATAAAGGGAAATAAGTGGTGCTGGTTTCTCCAGTATTAAACTAAATAACTCTTCTTCTGGTAACAAAGTACTGTTTCAAGTATTGCTCAGTAGGGAAAACAGGAGGCACTTTAGGCTTTTCAAACAAAATTTAATATACACAGTTGAATTTCAGTGCTATTGGATGGACTAGAAGAGCAAAGGAGAGAAAATGGGAATATCTGGCGAAGCAAAAAAGGATTTTTAATGTCTGATGCCAGCTGTCAACTAGAACATGAACATGTAGCATCTCTATGTAGCCTCAGCTTCCTCCCAAATGGAAGGTTGGTTTCCAAGATCATCCCAAAATATCAGGTGGTCACTATATTGCTTTTAATGACATTGCCTCAAATTATATTTCATCCTTGTTGTCACAGACCTGCCTAAATTGAGGGGGTGCCACCATAAACCCTACCTATTGATAGGAAGAGAAATGTCAATATTAATATTATAAGAAGAAACATAAGGGATGAAGGAAAATTTTCAGTAGTTCTTTTGCCAAAGATCTGTTAGTGGTAAATGCTCTCATTCTGACTGAAAGTGTTCTTTTTCTTTCATTACTGATTGCTCTTTAACTGTGTGTAGGTTGTAGGTTGGCAGTTATTTTCCCTAGGAACTTTGAAGATATAATTTCATTATCTTATATCTTCTTGAAAATGGGTTGTCAGCTGTCAGTGGAAGGGTTTTTATGAAGCTGTTGCCTTATCTGCTCTTCTGTAAGATAAGCTCAAGAACTTGTTAGTTGCCAGTTTCTGTTATAACCTATGGGCTCAGGAAGGGTTTCACTATCACTCCCACTTTATACATTGGAAAGTAGGATCACAGGGATAATGTCATTGCCTAAGGTCATATGGTTTATACTTAGCAGAATGACCTATTGAAATTGGTCTTGGTCTAGAGAACTCACTTCTAAATACCCTAAACTTTCTGACTGAAAAAGTTAGTTATATTCAGGAGATATTTTTTAGTTGGCTTCATAGAACTTTAGAAAATTTCTAAGTTTAATTGAAAAGAATGTTGGGACTTCCCTGATGGTCCAGTGGTTAAGACTCAGTTCTCCCAAAGCACAGGGCCCCAGTTTGATCCCTGGTGAGGGAACCAAGATCGTATATGCCTCACAGGGTGGCCTGAAAAAGAATATTAAATGACTGACAAAAAAAAATACAAAATGTCTTTGCCTTAGAAGTCAATTCACTTTCTTCCTCTGTTTTTCTAAATTTGCTTTTTCTACCTTTTATTTTTCTGAGAGGAGAATGAGTCTGCTTGGTTGAAGTGAGTATCCCCAAAAGATTTCCATTGGTAGATGGTCTTGTCCCAAGAGACAGTTTTTAACAAATGAAACAACTGGTGTAATAAAAGCAGGAAAGAAAACTGTGTCTGAGATGATACTGCCGACAGTCAACATAACGTAATTTGGAAGAGTAAAGACCTGTCTTAAAGCTGGAATAAAAATTTCCGTCTTATGGACCAGACTAGGTCAAGATGAACTTAGCATCCATGTACTAACACATTGGGGCTTCCCTGGTGCTCAGACCGTGAAGAATCTGCCTGCCAATGCAGGAGATCAAGGAAACCTGGGTTCGATCCTTGGGTCAGGAGGATCCCTAGAGAAGGAAATGGCTCCCCACTCCAGTGTTCTTGCCTGGAGAATTCCATGGACAGAGGAGCCTGGTGGGCTATAGTCCATGGCATCCCAAAGAGTTGGACATGACTGAGCGACTAACACATACACATACACACAGACACACACAGACCCAACACATTGGGTCATTCATAGGAGAAAAAAAATAGGTAAACTGGTTGTTTTGATGCATTTAAAAATCAATGATTAGCTTAAATTTTTTACTTTGTAATAGATTGATTGTGTATCTTAGAAATGCCTTAAAATTTACAAAGCATAGTTGGATTGGAAACAGTATTTCTAAGATTGAGAGGAGAAAGGAAAACAATGACTGTTTATTTTAGAGGATGAGTACATGTGGTACCTTAGGTAGTACCAGAGGGATAATAGAGATATATGAAACTATCTTTAAGCCCAAGGGGCAAATGTGATGCTAGAAATTTGAGGTAAACACCCACAAGAAGCCTGGGACACACTGGAAATTAGTAGAAAACAAAGGGCAAAGGAAGAAATAGGAGGAGAAGATCTAAGACATTTTTCTTTAAACAGTGCTAGAGTGCTTATGCTTTTTTAATTTGGCTAGTGCCTGTGTAGCAAGCATGGATTAATCCAGGTTAATATGCAGATCTGTAAAAGCAGACTGAAGGTGAATTACCAGAAAGACTGAAAAGTTCGAGAGCCTTGGCAGCACAGATACCTGGGAATGCCCTGGTGATTCAGTGGTTAGGACTCAACACTTGCACTGCCACAGCCTGGGTTTGATCCCTGGTGGGGGACTTAGATTCCTGGAGCCCTTTGGTGCAGCCAAATTAAAAGAAAAAAAAAAAAAAGAAGAAAGGAGTTTCAAAAGAGAAGGAACCTATAATAGTGTTGTGTTATTACCAAGAGGCCAAAAAAAAACCCTGTCCATTAGATTGAGCAACACAGAAGTCATTGGTGAATTTGTTGGTGTTAATTTCATAAAAGTGTGGGGGCAGATGTTAAATATCAGTCGACCAAGGGGACTTTGAGATGAAGACTAGAAACAGCAGAAGGACATCATGTAACTATAGGAGATCACAAGGCCAAGGGAAGAGATTGTGTTTGAAATTTCCTTGAGAAAACAATGGGTCAAGTGAGTATAAATGTTAGATAGTGTCTATATAAATGTTTCTTAGATAATATGTGAAAAGATAAAGCCATTCATAATAAATAAACTCAGAGTTAACAGTAAAAAAAGTAATTTTGTAATAATAATACATGAAGTTATTCTTGACCCTTTCACTAAAGTAATTCTTAAATCTTCCAGTTTCTCAGAAAGGCCTTTTTGCTAAGGTTTCCCTTCTTAAAAGTGAAATCATACAGTTTTTGTCCTTTTGTGACAGGCTTATTTCACTTAATAAAATGTTTTCAAAGTTCATCCATGTTGGTTGCCTGTGTCAGAATTTCCTTTTTAAAGCTCAGTAAGTGTTAGTCACTCGGTCGTGTCTGACTCTTTGCAACCCCGTGGACTGTAGCCCACCAGGCTCCTCTGTCATGGAATTCTCCAGGCAAGAATCCTGGAGTCGATAGCTATTCCCTCCTCCAGGGGATCCTCCCGACACCCAGGGATAGAAACCCACGTCTCCTGCGTTGCAGGCAGATTCTTTACTGTCTGAGCACCAGGTAAGTGTATATACCACATTTTGTTTATCCATTGATTTTTAAAAATTTTATTTATTTTAATTGGAGGTTAATTATTGTACAGTATTGTGATGGTTTTGCCATACATCAACATGAATCAGCCACAGGTATACATGTGTCCCTTCATCCTGATCCCCCCTCCCACCTCCCTCCCCACCCTATCCCTCTGGGTTGTCCCAGAGCACTGACTTTGGGTGTCCTGCTTCTTGCATCAAACTTGACACTCGTCATCTGTTTTACATATGGTAATGCACATGTTTTATGAACACTTAGGTTGCTTCTGCTCTTTGGCCCTTATTAGTATTACTGCTGTGAACTTGGACATACAGATATCTCTGTGAGTCCCTGCTTTTAATTCTTGGAGGTATACCCAGAAGTTGAATTGCTGGATTATGTGGTAATTCTATTTTTAATTTTGTTGAGGAACCACATACTGTTTTCCATAGCAGTTACACCATTTTACGTTCTCACCAGTGGTGCACTAGGGTTCCATTTTCTCCACATCCTCATCAATTCCTGTTATTTTCTGTTGTGTTTTTTTTTAAAATAGTCGTCCTAATGGGTATGACGTGTTACCTTGTGATTTGGTTTGCCTTCTTTTCATGAAAAGTCTAATGCATTTTAAAAGCTCTTTCAATGTTGATTAGTTAAATGTATGTATTACAAGAGATTTTTTATACTCTTCAAATTTTTTCCTCAGAATTATTCTAAATAGAACATTTCTCTCATATTTTTGATCTGTTATAAACAATTTTTTTATTATAGGGAGATGGAAGGCAATGGCACCCCACTCCAGTACTCTCACCTGGAAAATCCCATGGACGGAGGAGCCTGGTAGGCTGCAGTCCATGGGGTCGCTAAGAGTCGGACACGACTGAGCGACTTCACTTTCACTTTTCACTGTCATGCATTGGAGAAGAAAATGGCAACCCACTCCTGTGTTCTTGCCTGGAGAATCCCAGGGACGGGGAAGCCTGGTGGGCTGCCGTCTATGGGGTCGCACAGAGTCGGACACGACTGAAGCGACTTAGCAGCAGCAGCAGCAGTGCTGATAATAAGGCAGTAGTAAAATTGTGTCACAGCCCTGATTGCATATATTGAAATCTTCCAGCAGTAAATGGTGGAACCTCAGTCTTAGGTTTCTTTCACTCTTGGCTCTTATCTTGGCTCTACTCCTTCCTTTTGATCTAGAGAGATCTTATTTGCCATGTTACAATGGAAAGATAGTAAGTACCTGGTAATGAGGTGGGATTAATCAGCTAGGAAATAACATTCATAAGATATTAGGAGTAACTATAAAAGTCCGTCTAGTCAAGGCTATGGTTTTTCCAATGGTCATGTATGGATATGAGAGTTGGACGGTGAAGAAGGCTGAGCACCGAAGAATTGATGCTTTTGAACTGTGGTGTTGGAGAAGACTCTTTGAGAGTCCCTTGGACTGCAAGGAGATCCAATCAGTCCATCGTAAAAGAGATCAGTCCTGGGTGTTCATTGGAAGGTCTGATGTTGAAGCTGAAACTCCAATACTTTGGCCACCTCATGCGAAGAGTTGACTCATTGGAAAAGACCCTAATGCTGGGTAGGATTGGGGGCGGGAGGAGAAGGAGACGACAGAGGATGAGATGGTTGGATGGCATCACCGACTCGATGGACATGGGTTTGGGTGGACTCCGGGAGTTGGTGATGGACAGGGAGGCCTGGCGTGCTGCAGTTCATGGGGTCGCAAAGAGTCGGACACGACTGAGCGACTGAACTGAACTGAACTGATGATTGTTATACAGATTTAGCTGCAGTGTCTGGTCTCATAGTGGGCATCATACTCTTCAAAGACTTAGTTGTGAAGACTTAATTAAGCCTGATAGGGGTCTCAGCACTAAGTAGAAGAGGGATGAGCTAGTTTGTCACACTTCTGGCCCCTTTTAGTATGTTGTTAGTGCTAAGCCTAGAACTGGCCTCCAGCAGTACCATCTCAAGTGGTAAGATTACTTTTTAGCAGGAAATACAATGCCATGAAGCAAAACAAATAAAGTAGTTATTTTGCAGTAAACTACTCAGTGAATTCCACATCAGTCTCACATTCTGGGAAGTGGTCCATCTTGCTTCTAATCTTGAGATCTGTGGCTCCTCAAAGCTGAGCCAACAGTATTCAGGATGTCAGCTGTGTTCATTTGCTAGGGCTGCCATAAGGAAATAGTACAGACTTGGGTAGCATAAACAACTGAAATTTGCTTCCTTATAGTTTTGGAGGCTGAAGTCCAAGATCAAGCAATGCTGGCTGAGTTAGTGTCCTCAGAGGCCTCTTTCCTTGTCTTGCAAATGAGTCTAAAGGAAAAACTGAACATAATTTATTTTGTTTAAATTTGTTTAAGTTGTTTAACTTTATTTATTTATTTTTTACCATTTTTAACTACATATGGTGTTCTTTTAAAATCTGAGACTGATGTATATCTCCCACTTGCATAGCTGATTCCACCAAATTAACTATAGAAAACATGATTTTAATTGTGTTTGTAGTAAAGGACTCCAAAAAACATACTCTTTAAGATCCAAGACTTTTTTCCCCTGGTGAGTATGTCCTCATTGTTGATTTGATAAATTTTCACTCACTTTATCAGTGATACTACTTAAATTCATCAGCAGCAAAATTCAGTTTGCATGTCTCTGTATCAAAATAAGAGGAACATGGCTGGAGCTAGAGATTATCATAGTAAGTGAAATAAGTCAGACAGATAAAGACAACTATTTTGAAGAAAAAGAAGAAAAAGAACAGAGCTCAAGGGTCAGAATGATCTGAAGTTGAATCCTCGTTCCATCCATTTACTAACTCTGTCACATAGACAGGTTAATTAACCTTTTTGTATTTGTTTCCTGATCTAGAAAACGGAGTTTATAATAGTTGCTTTGCTAAATTGCAGAAATTAAAGGAGATAGCATTTGCTCCCTTTCTGGCACTGGTTAGATGCTCAGTAGTGTCCTCAATAATAGCGTTGATTCACAGTAAAAAATAAGCCTTAAGTTGGTTCTTAGCTTTGGAGAATGTACAATGAGCTTTTAAAATAATGCTCTAAACAAACATTTTTACTTTATTTTAATTAACTTTTTGTTGTGGTAAAATACACATAGCATTAACATTTTCAAGTGTTCTTAAAAATGTATTAGGGCTTCCCTGGTGGCTCAGTGGTAAGCAGTCCGCCTGCAGTGCAGGAAATGAGGGTTCGATACCTGGGTGGGGAAGATCCCCTGGAAATGGAAATGGCAGCCCACTCCAGTATTCTTTCTTGGGAAATCCCATGGACAGAGAAGCCTGGCGGGATACAGTCCATGGGGTCGCAAAGAGTTAGACACAACTGAGTGCACATGTGCATAAAAATGTGTTAATGGAGTACTAAGTATATTCATATTGTTGTGTAACCATCACCACATCCATAGCGATAACTGTTTTCATCTTGTATAACTGAAACTCTGTTACCATTAAATATAGTAACTTCTCATTTCTTCTTCCTCCCAGCCCTTGGCAGCACCTGATGCCTGTCTATTAATTTTGATTGCTCTAGGTGTATGCACAAAAGAATTGAAAATACTGTCTTGTTATCAAGCAAAGGGCTTGCTGCCCAAATTTGCATATAAGCCAATACTATGCCACCAGCTTTTGAGAAGAGAAAGGGCTTTATTGTGATGTTAACTGGCAAGGAAACAAGGAGGCGTGGCTCTCGATTCTGTCCCTTCATTCTGGGGTTTGGTCGAATGTTTGAGTTAGAAGAAGAGGGTTGGTTTGCAGAAGCCCTGGAAGGGCAGGTATCCACGGCAGGGCTTTGGAACCTGTTCATTTGTGGTGAGGTTAGGTTCAGGGGCTTCAGAACCAGATCTTCCTGCACCATGGACCCTGCACTTCTGACAGAATTCTGGTCACATCTGGCCCTTTCATTCCAGGGAGGGGGGAATCTTTGGTTCTGAGTGTTACTTGAGGTCAAATTTTTCTCTTCTGAGCATGCTTTGGCTGCGTGACTTGTGGTTTTGTTCTGTTTGTCTCTGAAAAACAACTCAGTATCTTGTTAGAAACAGGATAGGGCCAGTTTGAGCTGGTTCTGCAATTACAGTCTCAAAGAGTTATTTACATACTATGTTCATAGCAGCATGAGTCACAGTAAGTAAAAAGTCAAAGTAATTCTTGTCCATCAACAGATAAATAGATAAGCAAAATGAGGTATGTACATTCAATGGAATATTATTTAGCCTTAAAAAGGAAGGAAATTGTGGCAGATGCTACGACATGGATGAACCCTGAGTAGCATGGATGAACAGTGAACTGAGTAAAATAATGTTAAACTGCTTTGCCAGCAGGAAACATAATTTATTCAGTTCTGTGGGATGTAAGTTATGATTTATAAATATCCATGAATATGCTGTGTCTTCTTCTGAATTTCTAGAGTTAGATATTAAACTTGAATACTCTAGACTTATTTCCCCACTCCCAAGTCTGATGCTTTACTTTTTCTATCTAGGAGGAAAGTTTTATTTGAATTTTTAAAATCCTTATTTAAAAATTAGTCCATTTTAATGCATTATTTGATTTGTAATTTTAGTCAGATTATTAACTTTTTAAAATTTTTGAGTGGCATAATCTTTTTTTTTTTCTTTAATGAGGTGGGTAGATACTTATCTAATATTGGATGAGATGGAAATGAAGTTTGTTTAATTCAGGTTAACATGCTGCTTACTTAATGTTATTGTTCATCAGTAAAGAACTCCAAGTGCTTATGTGGTTAAGAGTTAGAACTTCTAGTGAATGTTGGTTCTGCTACTGACTTCCTTTGTGGTTTTGAGAAAGATCTAACAACTACAAAGATCTGGTGTTGGAATGTACACAAAATAGTTTGCCAGAAGCATTTGATAAAAGGCATATTAACTGGGTGACGATTTTAAAAGACTTTCATTTGATTTCATAAAATCACTTAATGCAAGAAGTTGTAAGCATTATCCTTTTTTATTAGTGGATAAAAACATGGGGTCTGGAGTCAAACTAACAGAGATTTAGGTATCTACCACTACTCTGTAATCTTGGGCAAGTGTTTTACAACCCTAAACCTTGGTTTCTACATCTGAAAACTGGTTTTCATAGCAGGTAATATTTATTTACATGTGCCAGGGATTCTGCTAAACATTTTAATTTTAGACACATTATTTTATTTGCTTCATATAATAACCTTATTCAGTAAATGCTACTTTCTCCTCATTTCACAGATGAAGAGCTGGGGTACAGAAAAGTAGGTAACGTGATTAACTTCGTTTGTAAATGATATTGAAGCTGCAGATTAAATCCTGCTTCAATCTGTTCCCCAAAATTCTAAAGTAAAATTTCGTGATTATAACAACTTGAGGATAGGCAGCCATGTCTTCTAATTTTTTTTAATATCCCATAGCTCTTAGTATCATATACATTTGAGAATATAGTATACATTTGATATGTATTGATAGGAATTTCTCTTAAAAAACATGTTCATTTCAGTTCAGTCGCTCAGTCGTGTCCGACCCTTTGCGACCCCATGAATTGCAGCACACCAGTCCTCTCTGTCTGTCACCAACTCCCAGAGTCTACCCAAACCCATGTCCATCAAGTCGGTGATGCCATCCAACCATCTCATCCTCTGTTGTCCCCTTCTCCTCCTGTCCCCAATCCTACCCAGCATTAGGGTCTTTCCCAATGAGTCAACTCTTCACATAAGGTGGCCAAAGTACTGGAGTTTCAGCTTCAACATCAGTCCTTCCAATGAACACCCAGGATTGATCTCTTTTAGGATGCATTGATTGGATCTCCTTGCAGTCCAAGGGACTCTCAAGAGTCTTCTCCAACACCACAGTTCAAAAGCATCAATTCTATGGCGCTCAGCTTTCTTCACCGTCCAACTCTCACATCCATACATGACCACTGGAAAAACCATAGCCTTGACTAGATGGACTTTTGTTGGCAAAGTAATGTCTCTGCTTTTAAATATGCTATCTAGGTTGGCCATAACCTTCCTTCCAAGGAGTAAGCGTCTTATAATTTCATGGCTGCAATCACTATCAGCAGTGATTTTGGAACCCAAAAAAATTAAGTCTGACACTATTTCCACTGTTTCGCCATCTATTTCCCATGAAGTGATGGGACCAGATGCCATGATCTTAGTTTTCTGAACGTTGAGCTTTAAGCCAACTTTTTCACTCTCCTCTTTCACTTTCATCAAGAGGCTCTTTAGTTCTTCTTCACTTTCTGCCATAAGGGTGGTGTGATCCGCGTATCTGAGGTTATTGATATTTCTCCCGGCAGTCTTGATTCCAGCTTGTGTTTCTTCCAGCCCAGCGTTTCTCATGATGTACTCTGCATGTAAGTTAAATAAGCAGGGTGACAATATACAGCCTTGACGTACTCCTTTTCCTATTTGGAACTAGTCTGTTGTTCCCTGTCCAGTTCTAACTGTTGCTTCCTGACCTGCATACAGGTTTCTCAAGAGACAGGTCAGATGGTATGGTATTCCCGTATCTTTCAGAATTTTCCACAGTTTATTGTGATCCACACAGTCAAAGGTTTTGGCATAGTCGATAAAGCAGAAATAGATGTTTTTCTGGAACTCTCTTGCTTTTTCGATGATCCATCGGATATTGGCAATTTGATCTCTGGTTCCTCTGCCTTTTCTAAACCCAGCTTGAACATCTGGAAGTTCACGGTTCATGTATTGCTGAAGCCTGGCTTGGAGAATTTTGAGCATTACTTTACTAGCGTGTGAGATGAGTGCAATTGTGCGGTAGTTTGAGCATTCTTTCGCATTGCCTTTCTTTGGGATTGGAACGAAAACTGACCTTTTCCAGTCCTGTGGCCACTGCTGAGTTTTCCAGATTTGCTGGCATATCGAGTGCAGCACTTTCACAGCATCACCTTTGAGGATTTGAAATAGCTCAACTGGAATTCCATCACCTCCACTAGCTTTGTTCATAGTGATGCTTTCTAAGGCCCACTTGACTTCACATTCCAGGATGTCTGTCTCTAGGTGAGTGATCAAACCATCATGATTATCTGGGTCGTGAAGATCTTTGTTGTACAGTTCTTCTGTATATTCTTGCCACCTCTTCTTGATATCTTCTGCTTCTGTTAGGTCCATACCATTTCTGTCCTTCATTGAGCCTATCTTTGCATGAAATGTTCCCTTGGTATCTCTAATTTTCTTGAAGAGATCTCTAGTCTTTCCCATTTTGTTGTTTTCCTCTATTTCTTTGCATTGATCGCTGAGGAAGGCTTTCTTATCTCTCCTTGCTGTTCTTTGGAACTCTGCATTCAGATGGGAATATCTTTCCTTTTCTCCTTTGCTTTTCGCTTCTCTTCTCTTCCCAGCTATCTGTAAGGCCTCCTCAGACAGCCATTTTGCTTTTTTGCATTTCTTTTCCATGGGGATGGTCTTGATCCCTGTCTGCTGTACAATGTCACGAACCTCTGTCCATAGTTCATCAGGCACTCTGTCTATCAGATCTAGTCCCTTAAATCTATTTGGCACTTCTACTGTATACTCGTAAGGGATTTGATCTAGGTCATACCTGAATGGACTAGTGGTTTTCCCTACTTTCTTCAATTTAAGTCTGAATTTGGAAATAAGGAGTTCATGATCTGAGCCACAGTCTGCTCCTGGTCTTGTTTTTTCTGACTGTATAGAGCTTCTCCATCTTTGGCTGCAAAGAATATAATCAATCTGATTTCGGTGTTGACCATCTGGTCGTGTCCACATGTAGAGTCTTCTCTTGTGTTGTTGGAATAGGGTGTTTGCTATTACCAGTGCGTTCTCTTGGCAAAACTCTATAGCCTTTGCCCTGCTTCATTCTGTACTCCAAGGCCAAATTTGCCTGTTATGCCAGGTGTTTCTTGACTTCCTACTTTTGCATTCCAGTCCCCTATAATGAAAAGGACATCTTTTTGGGGTGTTATTTCTAGAAGGTCTTGTAAGTCTTCATAGAACTGTTCAACTTCAGCTTCTTCGGCATTACTGGTCGGGGCATAGACTTGGATTACTGTGATATTGAATGGTTTGCCTTGGAAATGAACAGAGATCATTCTATCTTTTTTGAGATTGCATCCAAGTACTGCCTTTCGGACTCTTTTGTTGACCATGATGGCTACTCCATTTCTTCTAGGGGATTCTTGCCCACAGTAGTAGATATAATGGTCATCTGAGTTAAATTCACCCATTCCAGTCCATCTTAGTTCTCTGATTCCTAGAATGTCGACGTTCACTCTTGCCATCTCCTGTTTGACCACTTCCAATTTGCCTTGATTCATGGACCTAACATTCCAGGTTCCTATGCAATATTGCTCTTTACAGCATCAAACTTTGCATCTATCACCAGTCACCTCCACAGCTGGTTATTGTTTTTGCTTTGGCTCCATCCCATCATGCTTTCTGGAGTTATTTCTCCACTGATCTCCATTAGCATATTGGGCACCTACTGACATATTTATAAAAAAGTAATGGCCACTTTCTCTAAGGGCTAATTCCTTCTATTATTCTTTTTAAAAGTTGCCATTGAAGGGTAATTGTAGGACTTTCATTCTAAGACTCTTCTGTCTTCATGCTGGTACTTTTTTTAAAAAAATAAGAAAGCTATAGAGAAGGCTGACCTCTCAAGAATTTTTGTGTGGGGAATTACTTAAGGCATGAAAGTCCATAAACCATTTTTCTCCATTTCATTTTTTGTGTATTTTCAACAAACTGTACTTCCAGTTAGTGAAAGTTGGCAATTTTTGTTATACCAGGCCAAATTCCATTCTCATAAACTCAGAGTTCATTGGACTTTATAATAAAGTCTAAAAGCCCTAATTGAGTGTTTTAATAAAGATTATCTACTCAATTTGGGGCTCAGTTTACCTCAGAACATTTTTTAAGAGTAGCATTTAAGAGTAGTAGGTTTCATAACAAATCCTACAATGTATATCCTTGTTTTTAAAAATAGCGTGTATAATTTTATTCTGATTATATCAATAATATATCTGTGAATGATGCTGACATCCCAGTAAGCCTTTCCTCATTAGAAAGTAATTCTGTGATATTTTGTCAAATAGTCGAGTATTTAAGTTTGTACAGTGTAGACCATTGTATACTTCAGTAAATTTATTTATAAAATCATTGAATTGTTAAAATGAGTGAATTTTATGGTATGTAAACTGTACCTCAGTAAAACTGTTAAAAAATAAAACCATGCTAGGAGTTGACAATTTTTTCAATTTTTTTGCTAATTGGAAAACTAGGATGATGTAATTATTTTCTTTATTTCATACTGTGGCTATGCTTTGTTGCTATAGATAAATAACTGATTTACCTAAAACTAATTTTTTTGTGAAGTATTTCAGGACAGAGAAATGCTTACTTTATTCTCTGGCAAAGAGCATACTTTCTTTTGTAATATAAGCTTGAAATTTATGACTCTTTTATAAAACATCTTGTTTCATTTATTTTTTTAACTGTCTTTTATGGACAGTTTGGATTATTTCCAAATTTATAAAAAAGAATGGGTGTAAATTATTCCACATTGCTGATTGTTTGTTTACACTATGTTACAAAATTGGAACACATTTTTTCCATTGCTTTTCTAAAAGATTAGTTTAACTTATCTGTATAGCTTTGTTCTCATTTTAAAAAACAAAGTACTTATGGACCTTTCCAATGTATTTATTATCTGCTTTTTCTTTCTTTTGGGTTTTGATATTATTTATATTTTAAAATTACTTGTTGGGAGAGTAACTTTTTCCATGAAACTGATTTTTAGGAAGATTTTTGTATGTTCTTAAAGATATTCTGTGTGTGTCTTCTCCAAAGGAGTATGATCCATTTAAAAATTTGACTATATCCTGAAAAATTGTTTTATGAAAGCTATCTTGCAAGTCTAATAAGGGCCAACTTTTTTAAAGATCTAATTAAGATGTTGTAGAGATCAGTTAACTAATATTTGACAACATCAAGCATTGGTGAGGATGTGAGGACCTAGAGACATTGTTGTAATTAAAAGGCTCTTGGAATTCAAGAATTAATTGGGGTGGCTTGATTTCTCATTAGTTAAATCATCATGCACTTACTCTGTGGCTTGAAACTATTAGACATTAGATGATAATAATAGTTATCATTGTTACTGTTTTATATGTTCCAGTATACAGTGCTTGCTGTTTTATCAGATACTGTCATCAAGACTTTACTTACAGTAACTTGTTTAATTCTCACTATGATCCTATGAAGTAAAGACTACTACTTTCCTTGTTTAACAGATAAGGAAAATAAGTCACAGAGAACTCACTCAAAAACACAGATCCCCAGGTAGACATTGCTTTTAACCACCTTGCCATAGTATGAGGACTGCTTTCCTTTTCTTTTTTAAAAGAAACAAAAGATTCTTCATCTTGAAAGAATTAAAAAGTACTTAGTGTAAAAAAATGAGAATTAATACTTTACTGCTAGAAGGATAAACATGTTCTTCCATTTCCTTCTTTATTTTTATTTCTTCCTTGTTTCTGTTTTGTTATGTTTTTGTTATTTTTATGAGTAAGTGTTATTTCCAGTGACTGACAGAGTCTGATTACTGATGCTTTTTCATAGACTGCTAGGCAGTTAGTTCAAATAGTGTTATTTGAATTTAGTCACATAATCTTTATTAGTATTTTTTAATGTGTATGATAGTTTATATCACTTGTCCATTTGCATTGGTTGCACATTTTTGTGGGAAATCTTTATCTGCTGCTTAAAAGATAAGGAGTGTAAATATACTTTGCATTTCCATCTAACTTTTGAAAAATTTGTATCATTGTAACTCAAAATGTGAACTGTAATTTCACATAAGAATGCTAATAGTTGTTGATTAATTGATGATGTGTTAATATAAGTAAATAAAAATATTTTAATAAATTGATATTTCATATCAATTGATAATTGATATTTGTTGAAGTAAGTGCATGGTTTTATAACTTTAGTTGATAAATAAAACCCAAAAAAGGTTGTAAACATTTTAATAAGCTTATTATGCATACTGAGAATTAAGTATCTCTAAGTATGAATATGTTTGGGGAGAAAAGTTCAAGGTATTTTTTTGATTTTTTCTTAAATCATTTCATTCCCCCTCTTTGTTTTTATTTTATTTTTTAGGATTTTGGCCCCCAACAGTAATTATCAGGATATTGAGACCCTCTATAACTTCCTAATCAAGTATGAGGTAGGAGAAATATTTTTAAATGTTTATCATATTTCCATTATAATCAAGTTTTATTTTTTCATTGATTATAAATATTTTATTCTCTTTTTTAATTTATTTATTTTAATTGGAGGCTAATTACTTTACAATATTGATATAAACAAACAGAGGTGTTCTAAAATGTAATGGAATGCTATTTAATTGCTGTTTACTTTAAATTCTTAAATCCACCAAAGGTTGCCAGCAACATTGATTTTTTGTCTTTCATTCTCTAAGTAACACATGTAGTAGAGACCTGTACTAGTACAACACGGCATTGTCTCCCATCAGGGATGCTGTTGGTATGCTGGATAGGTCATTTCTTCCTTGTGTGGAGCGTCGCAGGATGCTTCAGCATCTCTGATCCTCAGATACTAAATGCCAGTACTCGCTCAGTCATTGTGACAACCAAAAATACCCTCCCACCGCACCCAACTCATGTACCCAGAGGGCCCCTAGGGAGGAAGAACCACCTCCGGTTGAGCACCACTGATTACTGAAAGGAAAGCTATAATTTAGTTTTCTCCATAGCAGCAGCATAGACCCTGGAATTAAAGCTCTGATGAGGCTCCAGTATATTTTGTAAATTAAGCTGCATGCTTTTCTTATCCTTGTTGATCCAAGGAAAGTATTCTGTTGATCTTCAGTTTTGTTTGCTAAAGTTCTTTGCCCATGTGCCCATATATTCTTTCTTTTTGAGGGTGTGTGTGTGTGTAATTTTTAAAATGCTCTGAATATAGGAATATGACATATATTCAGGTGTCACTTTTCTTGAGTTGAACATCTTTATATGTATTTCTTTGCTTTTATTCCTGATTAGCTCTTCAACTTTTTTTTTTTTAACTTTAAAAAAAGTTTTAGTTTGGCTCTGCTGGATCCTTGTTGATGTGCAAGGGCTTTCTCTAGTTGTGGTGCACAGGCTTCTCATTGTGGAGGCTTCTCTTGTTGCAGAGCATAGGCTGTAGAGCACAGGCTCAGTAGTTGAGGCTCATGGGCTTAGTTGCTCTGAGGCATGTGGAATCTTTCTGGAGCAGGGATCAAACCCGTGTACCCTGCATTGGCAGGTGGATTCTTAACCACTGGACCACCAGGGACGTCCTCTTTAACTATTTTATGCCACATCTTATATTAAGAACCTAGTGTTGAAGAACACAGACTCTGAAGTCAAACTAATCATGTTCAAATGTTGGTTCTGCCGCCGGTTTAGTGTATAATCTTAGAAGAGTTATCTGATTCTCCTTGTCTCAGTTGCCTCATCTGTAAAATGGGAATGACATAAGTAGATAAATTACAGCTATTCTTTAAATAAGACTAAATAACTTAATATATGTAAAGTGCTCCAAACAGTACCAGACACAAAGTAAGTGTTCAGTAAGTGTTACTTCTCTTATTTAAGGAATGAATGGTATTTATATGTAACTTTTAAAAGCTACCCTTGATATATTCAGTTCAGTTCAGTCACTCAGTTTTGTCCATCTCTGCAGCCCCATGAACTGCAGCATGCTAGGCTTTGCTATCCATCATCAACTCCTGGAGCTTACTCAAATTCATGTCCATCGAGTTGGTGATGCCATCCAACCATCTCATCCTCTGTTGTCCCCTTCTCCTCCTGCCTTCAATCTTTTCCAGCATCAGGGTCTTTTCCAAGGAGTCAGGTGGCCGAAGTATTGGGGCTTTGGTTTCCAGCATCAGTCCTTCCAGTGAATATTCAGGACTGATTTCCTTTAGGATTGACTGGTTGGATCTCCTTGCAGTCCAAGAGACTTTCAAGAGTCTTCTCCAACACCACAGTTCTTAATACTGTATAGCCACATTATGTGATTATTAAGATAATTTCCTCTTTTGAGATGATTTGATGAAATAATTATTTCATCATACTTTATGAATTTCAATCCAATAAAAATTTATTTGGAGAAACAATGGGACAATTTTAAAATCACATATCCTGGAAAAATCTGATATATAGGTCTTTTGGGGTTTAGTACTTTCTATTGCTGAGAGCATTGAGAGAAAATACACAATTTGTTATTTATAAGAATATGTGGATCTGAGTCCCAGATTTTTAAAGTTATTTCTATTAGCAGAACTTTGTCCCCAATACCAATTATTACATTGGCTGTATTTGTCTCATAAACAGTGATAGGGACAATCTAAATTTTTTAAAATGTTTGGCTGTTACTATACTTAACCTTTGCTTCCTGATCTTGATTTTTTTTAAGAATTCAGAATAATATGACCATTTCTCATATATGGCACTCATTGTTAATAGTACAACTAAGAATTAATGATACCAATTCCATTTTACAATCATAACTCTTGATGTTTATTGACAGGGGTATCTTTTAGTTATTTGTTTTCTGGGAATTAAAATTGTATAATTAAGCACAGAAATGATACTTAATAGTATAATTTAAAACATCCCAACATGACTAATTTAAAATATCTTATATCAAAACTAATGAAGATAGTGAAATGATATATTTCAGGCTAGAACCTGTGATGTATGTCATGCATCTGTGTTTTAGTTTTCCTTTATTAGTAGGTTCACTGCCTACTTTAGAAGTCATCTGCTATAACCTGGAGTCATCACCCCAGCCATGTTCTGGGATAAGGGTCTAAATAGATGTGGGTGATTGTTTTCAAAACTACAGATAAATCAGATAATTTTTTTTCCCTAAACATCTGCTAGTGGCTTCAAGAACTTTTTTGTATTTATATTATGTCAAGTTCAAAATCAGTTCTTCAGCTGATTTTTCTCAACAGTTGATAGAGAATAGATTATTCCTTTTATCTTATGATCAAAGATCTGCAGTGTTGACTGTTGACATTTGCTGGCCTAAGTCTGGATACATTTATAGGTCCCAGCATGCTGCGGCAACAGTGAAAATATCAAAGGCCCGTGAGATCATCAGGGCAGAACATGTAGAAAAATAGGAATCAGACTAGTTGATAAGTTAACTCTAAATGTATATCTTAAAACATTTTTAGAGGATTATTTTAGTAAAAATTATAAAGTACCTAAAAATTAATCATGATAAATCATATACCACTTTCTTAAGTCATTAAATATAATAGTAAATATTATGTATAATTAAATAACATTGAATTGTATATAAATATAATTCTAATTTTCAGCAAAAATTGAGGATTATATATATTTCAAATTTATATTTAAAAACTATGTGTTTTTAACTTTTAGTGAATGGAACATTTTCTATACAGATATGTTGAATTTGTTATGAAAATACTGAAAGAAGCTCATGAAACTTTTGCAAATAAGCAATGCCCTAAACTCTACAGGAGACTTTCATGATACCAACCTTTAAAGTAGTGTTAATTAAGTCAATGTAGGAACATTTTTCCTCATCAAAAATGCATATGTTAATAATAGCGTAAATATTTTTAAAAGTAAAGTGAATAGAAGATAGTTTCATTTAGTTTCCCTTCACTAATTCAGAATTTCTAAAAAGTTAGACACTATATTATTTCTTGAGTAATACGGGGCTAAGGGCTAAGTCGCTTCAGTCGTGTCTGACTCTTGGCGACCCTATGGACTGGGGCCCCCCACAGGCTCCTCTGTCCATGGGATTTTCCAGGCAAGAATACTGGAGTGGGTAGCCATTCCCTTCTCCAGGGGATCTTCCTGACCCAAGGATTGAACACCCGTCTCTTATGTCTCCTGCATTGGCAGGTGGGTTCTTTACCACTAGTGCCACCTGGGAAGCCCCCCTTGAGTAATCTGATAAAAAGAATTTCCTTCTATAAATTTCCAGATTCTTCCTTGCAACATAAGTAAAATATCGCCTAAATCAGTGGTAAGTCTCAAGAAATACAGGATTCCTTCACTGTGTTCTCCACATGTGCCACAAAAGTTTTTGTATGATGAAGGACTTTTATTTTTACAGTAGTATAAATTGTGAATTATAATAGATATTTATAAACTTAAACATATTTGTTTAGATATGTAGACGTTGCTAATTGGAAAAGCACATTTCTTTAGAAAGTGTCTATAAATCATCCATTTCCAGAAACAGATTTTTCCACAGTTTATTACCTTAGTGTTTAAAGTTATTCAGTAATAACTTTCAGAAGGGTCCGCCATAGTATTCAAATGTTGTTAGAGTTGACTACTTAACTTTTTCTTTCAGCTTGAATTATTTCTAATGTTCATGAAATAAACAAGATGTGGCTGATTCTGCTTTCAACAGTCTACCTGTATGACCCAAATCTACTTTAGCTTTAGGTATAGGTATTAAATGTTAACAATTTATTTACTTTTCCCAGAAAATAAATATTAAATAAGTATATTAGGGCTAGGCTAATTGATACATGAAATCTGCTGATAAGAGCCAGTAATAGTAGAATTTAGTGTTGTATGTATTATACACATTTTTTTTCTGTCCTTTTGATCTCTAAAGTGATCATCTGCTTTGTTGGAGTCCCAGAAATCCCAGGACCATCTCACTTCTTCTGGTTCTGTTAACAGATTAAGTTGTAACAGTAGGACTAGTATTTTTACACATAGTTCAGTGTTAAGTGTTATATTCACTGAACTTCTAATTATTATTATTTAGTCCTTTTTATGCAAAAGCTAAAAACTTGACATTCTCCTCCTTCAGAATATGGGTCATTCTAATTGTGCTCTCACCTTTCGTTTGACTTAATATGCATTTTTAATAGCTATTATCTTGATTCTTTTCAGGTAAATAAAAACATCAAATTTACTGCCCAGGAACTTTATGATTGTGTTTCACAGGCTGAGTATCGGTAAGTCGTGTATGTATGTATAGTCATATATATATGTATGTTGATATATCAGAGTAATAGGCTTTTGCCATGTATAGCACTACTTGGTGGTGGTGAAGGGTTCTTTTTATGTCTTCACTATACTATGGGTTTTTTTTTTAGCTTTTACAAATATGAAATAGTTCATACATATAAAACTGTGTGTGTGTGTATATGTATGCACATAGCAAGATTAATTTTCAAAGTAAATTCTCAAGTTTAGGGATGTCAAGGCTCTTTTATATTTTTCAAAAATTTGAAGACCCACCCCTAAGAGCTTTTGCTTATGTGGGTTTTATCTATCTACAGAAATTAGAGTTGAGAAATTTGTAATATTTATTCATTTAAATAAGCTGTGTACAGTTTTCTCTGTTCATCTGGCATTTTCCACTAATGAAATCGTATACAAGAAAAGAGGAAATTTTTGTTGTGCTCAAATTGTTCTTTAATGTATCAATGCTGTTACAATAAATTGTGTTCAAAACAAGAGCTGTAGCAGAACTGACTGTATTCTCACTGCTGTGTAATATGCCACTGTATCACTTAACCAGTTTATTTGCCATTTATAATTTGCAGGTATATTTGTGTAGCTAGAGAATTGTATGAGTGGACACTATCAAGGTGGTCCTACTGGTAAAACTCTAGATTGATGAATACATTTGATGATATCAAGACACTAGAACTGATACTCATATACAAATATTACTAGGCAGCATAACTATCAAAATTCACTCATTCACTAGATTAAAATTAAGTTTTCTAAGAAAATCTGAATCCAGTTAGGCATGCATCATCTGTTACAGCTGAGGATGAAAATGATTTTTTACCCTAATCTTCAGACTACCAATTAATCAGTTATGTTCTTATTTATGGGCTTCCATGGTGGCTCAGTGGTAAAGAATCCATCAGCCATTGTAGGAGACATGGGTTCGATCCCTGGGTCGGGAAAATCCCCTGGAGAAGGAAATGGCAAACTACTCCAGTATTTTTGCCTGGAGAATTCCATGGACAGAGGAGCCTGGTGGGCTACAGTCCACAGCGTCACAAAAGAGTCAGACATGACTCAGTGGCTCAACAACAATCAACAACTCTTACTTATAGATTGTTACAGATAATCTGCATTTAAAGGTTTGTATACTTGAGATTTGGATCAAAAATATAATATTTTCCAATCTTGGCGATATTTTTGAAGGTATATAAAGCTCCATATATAACTTGGAGGGCAGAGTCCTTTGCAGGATGGTTCCATTCAAATGTCTAAAATTATTTTGACTTCAGCTTACTATTTATATATTTAGGAAGGTTTTTTTTTTGGTTTATTTTGTTTTAGAGAGGGAAAAGATGCAAGTGTCAAACTTAAATGTTCAAAGTTAAAGTAGTAGTACCTATTTTCCTCTTTGTTTTCTTTGTACTTAACGATGCCAAGAATTTGAACTATGATATTAATTAATAAGCTCCCTCTTATATCCTGAAAGGATGATTTTAAAGAGAAATCAAATATGTCTAATATGTTGAATGCATTGGAAAATGGCAGCTGCTGTTCAGTGGGCTTTTAAAGTTAATAGCTTTTAGATTTGTTACTCTGTTGTTTTTTTAAAATTATTTCCTATATTTTCAGTGAATGGTACCTCCCATATAAACCTCTGGTATACTCCACAGCTCTCAGTTTTCAAGTAAGCTGCCAGAAGACAAAGGATCTTTTTGTTTCAGTAGTTCATACTAGACACAGAGCCAAATGCAATAGATAAGAGGTAGCAAAGCTTCCCTGTAACTCAGAAGTGAAAACGGAAAAATGATTTAACTTTACTATGTTAAGAAAAACAATTACTTAGATTGTCTGACTTTGCTAATCTTTGTTTTTGATTTGTTACATGTTAGTTGTGAAGGAAGAGGCTGTTGATGTGTCTAACGTCAAATTTATTGCAATAGGGAAGAAATTAAGTAGCTCAAGAGGAGAACTATTTTATAGGTTCTGTAAGGCAAGTAATGAAGGTTTCACATTGAAAGTGGCTTCGACCAAAATTTGAATTCCATGACACAGCAGAACCTTGGTGTTTCTGTGTATACATCAGTTAGTGTTTTCTCTCTTCTGTGGTTTGTAGATTCTTTGTCCTAGCTTTGCTCTTGTCAGTGGGGTCTCAGCACTGCTTACCCTGAGCAGATGAGGAGTTTGCTCAGAAAGTCCAGGATGGTAAATGAACAAGAGTATCAAATCAATTACTAAATAAATATCTTGTGTGATATCCTCTATTGATCCATATATGAGAAATAAGTTAGGTATAGTGTTTAATTCACTTTGCTTGACCTATAAATTCTTGACAGAATGTTCTGGCATGTTTACAAGACAAGTCTCTAAGGTCCGTTTTTCTGTGTGAAATGCACATTGGTTTGTGACATCAGCTCCTTCAAGTACCTGGTGTATCCAGATAATATGCTGCCCAAGACACATGTATCAGGAACAACTTTGTTTTCCTTATGGCAAGAGCTTTCCAGAATTACTGCTGTCTGAACCCCAGGGATCAGCTCTGTGGTAGTATCACATTAGAGCTCTGGTTCTCTGAAGTGTGGTTCCTGGAGCTGAGTGTTAACACCATCTGGGAACTTGGAAGAAATGCAAACTCTTAAGACTCTAGCCCAGACCTTCTGAATCAAAAACTGTTTATATACTTTGTTATATGCACTACATTGTATTCCATTTTCCCTTTACTTGAGATGCACATTGCAAGTGTTTAGAAACATTAAGAGAGCTGTAAAGCAAATATCCATTGTACTCTTTTTCTTGTACCTAGAAAGGATTTTGGAAAAAATATTGGAGGTAGGGCACTTCAATTCACTACTGCCATGCCACTTTGACAAAATTAGCTATGGAAACGAATCAGATAACTACTGCAGTTATTTTTTATTGATTTGCTCAAATTTCTGCTTATTTTGACCCATCTGAGATTTGGTCAAAGTGTTTCATACTCATAATAGGATGATTTAGAAAATCAGTGGCAGTTCTGTAGAAATTTCATGAACAATACAGAATTGCAGAACTAGAAGCAATCTCCAGTCTTTAGCTTTGTTCCAGAAAGGATTAGGAGTTGGGATTGTTTAGTTTGGCAAAGGAATAGGACCACCTGTAAGGGACATAAAATACCTGTACTATTGGAGGAAACAGGGATAACAACTTTTGTTTTGTTTTAATTTAGGCAAACAGCTTATAGACTTTTTTTAAAGCCCAATGTAAAGAAAGAACTTTCTAGCAATTAAGAGATATCAGAATAGGTAATAGGCTTTCTCTCAGTTGTAAATGTCTCATCGGCCAGAGGTGAAAGCCAAGGTGAGATAAGTCATTGGAGATGCTACAGAACAGTAGGTAAAGGTGTTAAGGTAAGCAGTATCTAATATTCTGCTGTTCGGCTTCTAATCCATTGGGGAAAGGAACTCAAAAATTCCTATCATCATAGTCTGGTGTTGGCCAAACACACATGATGGTGTGTTTGGTCTATACTAGAGAAACATCTGATACTTCCTCAGCAGCAATGACAACTTGCTACAGGAAGCAAAATCTGTAGGTGACAATCCATTGTCAGAATGCTGACTCACACAAATAAAGAAACTAAATGCCACTAGGATGAAAAGAGGGCATAGGGCTCCCGTCTTAATGATGAGAGGAGGGAAAAAGAGAAAGAAGAAAAAAGAAAAGACACTGAAATAGATTAAAAGTCTAGTTACTAAAAGGGTTTTTTTCTACATGTGGAATAAGTAACCAGAACAGGAATAGGGACCTACCCTTTTTGTTTATTTCATTTTTAAGTTTATAGGAAAACATTTTACATCTCTCCTGTTTTGGATCTCTTAGAGTCTTCCGAAAATCATTTTCTGAGTAGTTGTAAAGAACTGGCAAGAACGTAACACTGATTTTAAGCACTCTATAGGAAACAGGTCCAGAGTAACACAGTGTCAAAAGTAGGTTTGAATCAGCCTCACCGCATGTTTTCAGGAAGTGAGGCCTCTTCAAAAATACATAGTGTATTTACTTTGCTGCCACTGTTAGCTCTCGTCCTATTCCTTCAATTCTGATTCACTTCTTTTCCCTTTGTGCCATGCATCAGGGGATCCATGGGAGGGGGAGGAGGGGTAGTGTGCAGAGGTAGCTAGGAGTCCTCCCCAATACCCTGGAGGTGGCTCAGAGCAATCTTAGAAACCAAAGAAGCAATAGCAGTGTACATGCTGCTTAGTTGCTCAGTTGTGTCTGACTCTTTGTGGCCATTTGGACAGACTCCTCTGTCCAGGGGATTTTTCAGGCAAGAATACTGGAGTGGATTGCCATTTCCTCCTCCAGGGGATCTTCCCAACCCAGGGATCGAACTTGCATCTCCTGAATCTTCTGCATTCAAGCAGATTGTTTACCCACTGAGCCATTGGGGGCTTCCCAATAACCGTGTAACTTTAATAATAAAAAGAACTGCCATTTTCTGACGCAGTACTGGATACTGGGTATTCTTTGTGAACCCATGCAGATGACCTTAGTAGATTTAGATAGATTTCCAGGGGATTTGAACTCTAGACACCATGTATAATGGGTTGGTTCTCTAACTGATGACTTAGCGATCCCACAGTTAATAGGGCTGTCAGCTTTTGAGATTCAGCTAAGCTTCATCTTAGATACAGTTGTGAGTAGTTGGGGCAAATATCAGGCATTTACCACCTCCTTCCTCACTTCTGGTTTAGAGTAGTTAACTAGTATTCATTTGTTAATGACTAGGTTATCAATTCTCTGTAAGAGTTGAAGCTGTCAAATTTCTGTCCCCTGTCCAGTGTCTGTTCCTCTCTGGAGGTGTGTCCTCTTAAAATCCACTGGTCTTGCTGTCCTTTAACTCCCAAACCAAGTAAAACAAAAATATGTGATCTACTCCACAGTGCTCTTATTGGCAGCAGGTCTTCCTTGGAAAGCTTTATTCATGAATTCACTAATATCACCAAGATCGTCTCCATGATGACTATTTAAGAATTGCGTTACTAAGTTGTTTATTCTGCCACGTTGTTTGGTTCATTGGAAGGACTGATAACTGAAGCTGAAACTCCAATACTTTGGCCACCTGATGCGAAGAACTGACTCATTTGAAAAGACCCTGATGCTGGGAAGGATTGAAGGCGGGAGGAGAAGGGGACAACAGAGGATGAGATGGTTGGATGGCATCACCGACTCAATGGACATGAGTTTGAGTAAACTCTAGGAGTCGGTGATGGACAGGGAGGCCTGGCGTCCTGCAGTCCATGGGGTCGCAAAGAGTCGGACGTGACTGAGCGACTGAACTGAACTGAAGAAACCATATCTCTAGGGATTTTTACTCTCAAATATCAAATAATATATTTCAAATCCCAGTGTTCTCCTTTTGTGGTGAGATTTTTTCATTTATCTGGCTAACTGTCTTGTAGTCACATAACGTGTCTTTTTCCTCTAGGGAAAAGTTAACCATTGGATGCCGCCAGCTGATTGAGATGGAATATACCATGCAGCAGTGCAATGCCTCTGTCTATGTGGAGGCCAGAAACAGGGGATGGTGTGAAGACATGCTCAACGGTAGGACCTAAGTGCAGATTTGTAACTTACAAGAAACTGCATTTGTCTTCAGGATCAACAGAGTACTTTTTTTCAACCTTTTGTGCCAAACCCAAGAGACTTGCAAGAAATCTCATAGGTATAAAAAGATGATTACCTAATACTGACAATCTCATTGAGCTTCTGTTGCCATCCATTGTGGAATAAATCGTGGACTCAACTCTTCAGAAGTTGACCGTACCTCCCTACCTCTACTCCTAATACTGAGCCAACGTGACTAAGGAAAGGAGAGCCATCTTTTTGGCATCTTAGGGCAAGAGCCACTGTGGCATCTGAGGAAGGCCAGGGACACAGCATTAGCATCTCTCTCAACCCCAAATATGGGTTCGTGACCAGAGACACTTTCAAACCTCAAGAAAAAATTAGGACATGACCATGCTCATCATACTCCGCAAGAGAAATCTTACCCTGGACTGTTTTCTGATCAGACCGTCTTCCATGTAGACCTGGTGAAGTAATCACATCCCTTTCACTTCCCCCAAGGTAAGGGAAGTAGAGTTTTTATGTCAGCTCCACCCTGCTACAGTAGCCTCTTCTCTTCCCTGGGCGTGTTGCTCTTCCGTGAATTTCTAATGGGAAGGACAGGGAGACCCCTCTGCTCAGTTTTCTCTTAAATGTGAAGCAGCATGGATTTATGGGATCAGGTGGTAGTGGCTGTTTGCCCCTAGCTGAACCAAGTGTTTAATTGACTTATTTCGTTATACCATAAGTTGGAAATCCTTGTTTACTAAAGTATATTATGCTGTTGTTAATACATATGAGTAAATCTGATTTAGTATTCTATTATAAATGTTTATTTTTTAAAGCAATAAATTATTTTTAGTGATTTTGCTTTTCATCTTACTTCCAAATTTTGTTTCTGAACTATGTACAGGTAAGATTATAAAAGTGACCCTCTGATAAAAGAGAATTATGCAGAGTGCTCACTACCAGGAAGAAGGATCTGATGAGCTTTGTTTGCATAGAAAGGCACACCTCCTCCCAGGGACTCAAAGTGCCCTCAGGGAAATGAGCCCTTGTAGAAGGAAAAGCTTCCAAAGCATCTCTGCTGTCTGCCTCTTTCCTTTTCCTTCCTCAGGAACCAAGAAAGCATCCCTTCCCCTTAACACAAGAGCTTTCCTCAGATTTTTCTTCCTCAGCTACTTCTAGTTATTATTGGGTTTTGCTGTTAGGGTTTTTTGTTTTCGGGTTTTTTTTTTTTTGGCGGTGCCTCGCAGTTTGCAGGATCTTAGTTCCCCAACTAGGATTAAACCCAGGGTCATGGCAGTGACAGCACTGAGACCTAACCATGGACTTCCATGGAACTCCCTGCTCTGCTTCATTACCTCCCTTTCCCCCTTTTATCTTTTTAATAGGTTGTACTTTTTAGGAAATTTCTTTTCACTCTGGTCATGACTTATTTCACCCTATACATGTGGATTTTAATTTTATCCTAGTCTTTGTGTCTTTCACTTTGTGCATTGTCAGTTTTCAACCTTTTTATTTAAATATTTATTATAAGATGTAAAACTGTTTTTTTCTATCTAGTCTCATTTTTACCTTTGGCAACATTCTTTAAAATTTTAGTGTTTTTCTTTGAAATGTCAGATCTTTTTTTTCTTTTTTGTTGCCTTTTCCTGATTTTAAACTGCTTTTTCCCCTGATAGTCCATTGCAGGAGTTGAGGGCTTCCTTTCCTCCTGTCCCGCTTTTTTTTCTGGGTCTCCTCTCTGGATTGGAGTAACTTGGTTGACGTAACGATCATTTAAGCATTCCCTTGCACAGAACATAAATTTGTTTTGATGGGAGACTATCATATCTTTAGAAGAACTTCAGGTTTTAAAATCTCCATTCCATATGGATAGCTATTGTATTTTGTTTGGGCAGAAGCTGTGTATGCATGCTGTGAACCAGAGGGGACTGATGAGGAAAGTCCCATGAGGGGAAGAGCTCTCTGTGTAATGCCTTGCCTTGGTGAAGAGCTGTGATAACTTTCTGAGACTCAATACCCAAGGATTATTCCAGTAGAGTTCATGGAACCATTTTACACCAACCTTTCCTAGCTTACTTCCACAAGATCGACTATTTCCTTCTAGGAAGGACCTGGTTTGAATCCTCTGGTTTGCAGCTGCCATAGCTCTTCCAGCATTCTGAGCCAAAGAAAAGTTGGTTCAAGAACAATGTGTCCTACTGGGTTCTCTTGTTAGGACCTGCAGTGGGCAACTGGAACTGCCCAGGGTGGAACCTCAGATGGGTTCATTTCAGTTTCCTATCATTGTCTTTGCCTGTCATATGAAAGACGGGACACAAGACCAACCTGAAACTTTATTTCCTTGATCTTTTAGCCATCATCTTAAAAATAGAAGTCCTTTCACCCTTCCAAGGTTGACCCACTATTATTTAGTGTCTTGGTCTCCCTTAAGAGCCTAGTTCTTACAGTTCATATTCCTGATGTGACATCTCTTCAAGTTCACCTACCTTTTGGAGCCTTTTAGCTCCTACTGACTCATCCCATGAGTTAGAATGAATTTACCTTTTTCTTCTAAGAGGGAATATATCTCACTATTAAATAATGAAATGCATCTTCCATTGAGGGATGCTGCCACCCGTACTCCTTTTCTGATTCAGATTGGATCAGATTGGACTGACAGCCCATTTTCTATCCAGTTGGTGGCTCCTTAGGCTATTTTGCCAAAAAAACCAAACCACCCCACTCCAAGGAAAACAAGCAGCTGCATGAGTGTGAGCAGAATCTATAGCTGTGAACCAAGAAAGGAAGGTGGTAGGACATTCAGATCTCAGGTACCACCAAGGCTCAGTATTCCTAACTACGATCCAAACTGAGCCTCCTAGCCTGTGCAACTCAACTGTAGACTAATGGTTGTAGGCAAAACTACATTAATTCGGTATATAACCCTTGCATGGCCAGAGAGAATGAATGGTTCCCTGATGTGATTTCTACTCAGGTAAAATACTGACATGTCCTAACCTTTTTAAAAAAGCCTTTTCCTTTAAAGGTTTGGTTAAGCTAGAAAGACAGAACCTTTCCAAGTGTACAATTTTGTTTTGTCAGACACCATCACACAGTCAGCACCTCACCTGTTGTGAGTTTCAACCGCTCCTTAAAATTCCCTGTTGCTTTTCTGTAGCCAACTCCCATCCCCACCTCAGGAAGCCACTGATGTCTCCTGTCCATTTGGTTCTTTTCCGGAATGCTCTGTAAATGGAGGCTTTTCACTTAGCATGAGGCTTCTGAGGATCCGTTTGTGTTTTATCTTGTTTTCATTCTTTAGTATTTCATTGTATGGATGTACCCTTCTATCCGTTCACCAAATGGAAGGGTATTTGAGTTTTCAGATTTTCGTGATTATGAATAAAGCTATTATATTCATACACAGGCTTCTCTAAGAACATGTTTTCATTTCACTTGGATAAATACTTAGGAGTAGGGCTACTGTCTCATAGAATATTTAACTTTATAAGAAACTGTCAAACTTTCTAAAGTGTATCATTTTGCTTTTTACATTTTCCTAATGATCAATGGTAAGAAGCACATTTTCATGTTATTATTAGATTCCGTTTATCAGAGCATCTTTTTCCAAACCTTTTGCAGGATGTTTCAGTTCATCTCTTAAATTTCTTTCTCTGATTCATTAAAACTTGGCATTCTGTGTGCATCTTTTTCCAAGCTAAAATTATATTAGTCCCGTTATTCTCTCTGAGCAAATGTTTTGCCATCTATTGACATATGCCCTTTTTAGATTCTTGTATTCCTACAAGATATCAACCCTAGACATACCCAGCTTAATAACTGAACTTTGCTTCTCACCCTGATTCAAACCCCCAGTAGAGTACTGAGCTTCTAACAGAGAAGCCTAAATATTTTGTTAGCTATTGTGCTAGTAAAAGCCATGACATGTACTTGAGCACATCCCTCTCTGTATATACTCTTCTTACTGTTCAGTGTATCATTATTATTTGTCTTTAAGACTCTTGAGAAACTTCCGGTCTTATATGAAGAAAACTGGTACTTCACAGTTATTTAACCTTCAGATGATTTATTCAGCGGGTCTCCTGCTAACAGGCCCAAATTTGTGGCCTGGCCTTACTAAGTATATGAGATTCATATACTGATATTTCCTTGTTTTTCTTTTCACTCAGCTGATTTACCCTATATTTAAGTCTCACTCAGTGAGAAACTCTTCAAATCTTTGAAACATAGCAAGATACAAAAAATAATAATACTATGGAGACTGTTTTCTGTGACTCACAGTCTCCTAACTGTGGAGATGCAGTAATGTCCTATAGAGACTTTCTCCTTTGCCTACCCCCTTAAATTTCATAGGGTTTTTATAGATTATAGGGTATACTTGTCATTCAGTCATTAAGTTGTGTCTGACTCTTTGTGACCCCATGGACTGCGGCATGCCAGGCCTCCCTGTCCCTCACTACCAAGGATTCTAGCACTAATCATATTCCCAAATTCTCTTCCCTAAAATATGACTATGTAAGGAGTTCTACATGTTGAAAATGGTAAAATATGTAAGATTCTATACTTAGAGGCCAAGTATCAAAGCCCTATCCTTCAAAGTCACAATAAAAGAAAATTCATACTTGAGTATAATCAATTGTTCTGTTAATTCAAACAGGTATTTTATAGTTTTTGCTACTGTTTTAGGAATTAGGTATGTTTCATGCATTATTACAATTGATTTTAAGAGTGGTTATTAACCAATATCATTTCTAAACTACTCCGAAACCCACACTGGTAAAAAACAAAAACAAATTCTTTAACTTATGCTGAAGCTATGCCATTTTTCTCCTTCCCTTAAAAAAAAAAAAAAAAAAAAACAACTACCTTTTAAGTGCAGATAAATAGGAACAACTGGTCAATGAGCACTTTTTTTTTCCTTTTCTTATATTCAAAATATACTTCAAGAACATAATTTTAGCCGCCAGTGGCATCAATGGTAATATAATAAAAGTCGGACCAAAATATTCCCACATATTATTTGCATTAAGCATGTTACCTAGGAATTGAGAAGTGATTTCAAGGATTTCAGTGACCCCCCCTCTAGTAAAATTTTATTTTCTCGTGCTAAATAAATAAAACATACACAGAATCATTTCAAAAATTCATCATATTAGATTCAAATCTGCCAGCCTAGTTTTAGTCTGGAATGAAACTAGTGATAGTCAGGAACTACAGAGCCACCAGGCAAACTGATTTCCTTTCTTGGTGGTTCTTTGTGGAACAGATGAGTGAAATAAGGTGTCAAAGCACCAGTGGAACACTTGGGGAAAAAACCTAATTTTCTTCTTAACCCAACTTATAGACACTGGATAGTCATATTGTCCCAGTTGGCTCATGCGATTCCCATGTGCCTCTCTGCCTTCTCAGAAAGAAGCAAAAAACAAACAAAAAACCCCCCAAATAACAGTCCTTATTTCAGATGTAAGATACCAGGTAAGTATTTTCCCACAAATACCTTAAGCTCATTGTTACTGGGAAAAAAATAAAAAAAAAATCTCCCCCCAAAACTTTTAGTAATGAAGAAGAACACAAACAACTTTGGGTAGTAATCCCGTGGTGCAAGGATTTCCTGCAAAGTACCTTTAATATGTTTGCAGCAACAGCAAGCATTAAGATGTTCTAATTTTGGCACCATAAGTTATATGTGTAGCATTACACAATACCAAGTCACCACTCCAACCAGTATTTATCCATATGAATAGAAAAACTGAACAAAAACATAGTTCTGATAAGGCTGCATTCATAAACCCAATACAGTTTAAGGTAATTTTTTTTCCACAATCAAGGACTGCTATTTTAGGATTCTTTTGTTAATGATACAAAATAGGAATTATTTAGAAGATAAAATACTTCACTGTTCTTTACTGTTATATATAATATTGAGTGTTTTGCTATATAAAATATACCCCCAAGAAGTCAAAGTATTTAAAAACAGTGTATCAAGTAAAAATCACAGCCATGTTACTGTTCAGCAACTCCATTCAAATAAACATTGGTATTGCATTCTTGAAAAAAAAAACCTGTAGCTAAGGCAAAAGTTCTGAAGTTTGTATTCTGGGAGTATAAAACACCTCACTGCATACTTTTAAGACTGCCACTCTGCTTCAGTAATTTGAACCTGTGACATGTTAACTTCAACAGGTAAAGAAAGTACTCTGCTAAGAGTACAAAAAGTTATAAAAAGGCAATCATAAAAGATTAAACCTTGGTAGGCATGTAAGCTTCCTTTTAATAAAAACAAAAATAGTCATTGTCATCTAGTTAAATAAGTCTCTTTGTTGTAGAGTGTTCCAGTTACTGAAAAAGGGCCTTTTAAAAACAACCCAACTGCCTATATCTTACCCTACCCCTCTTGCCCCATAATACACATTTGAGGAGAAAGAGTCATTTAATGTGCAAACTGGCAAAACAAATGTGGAGGAGAGGGGACTTCTTGAAATGACGTGCCCAATCAATTCTTGGTTTATTCTTTTACAGTATCAACTTCCAAAAAGTAACCAAAGTAGTCCTAAAAATACACAAAACAGACCTTCATCTTTGCATTCCTTTCCCAATAAACACAAAAAGTATGTACAGCATGTTTAATAATATGCAATATGCAAAAGCTTTGTGTTGCTGTTAGCAACATCTATACCCACCCACCCTCCTTATTCACAAAGTGTACCTCTACTAAACACAATTACATCACTAAGCCTGTTAGTTTGAAAGGGTCTTCAATTTGTTAAAACTGGAAAATCTTGGTATAGGGGCTCCACTCATTTGACTCAAAGTTATAGACTTCCACCGTATTCAGAAATTCATTGCCATCAAATCCTCCCACTGCATAAATTGTGTTCCCTACAGTTGTAATCCCAGCATTGCTCCGTGGTGAAGTCATGTTTCCCATCATCTTCCATTCATTTCTAGTTGGATCATACATCTCCACACAACTGATGGCATGAGAACCATCAAAGCCACCACCTACAAACAGTTTTCCTGAGAGAGAAGAGACAAGGTTAATCTGGAGAGGCTAAGAAAGAAACCCTTAAATCTGTCTTTTGCTAAAATTAGTGGTTCTCAGTAGAAAAGCCTGTTCATTCTAACTAAATGTGGCAAGGATTCCCTAGAAGCTGGGAATACAATGGAATAAAATTGATAAAAACCCACTTGCACATGTAAGTCAGGCAATTTAAAGGAAGTGCAGTTCTCACAACAGTTCTATGTGGTTGCTTCTATTACTGTCATTTCACAGATGAAGAAATGAGGAACCAAGAAGCCGGACAACTTGCCGCGAGGGCACTGCAGGGTTTCTGTTAGTCCAGTGTGCAAGAATGAAGATTATAGGGAAGAGGGTTTAAATAACTGAACATTTTCTAGACCTTTCCAACTACATAAAATGGTTTTGGTATAGAAATTTCTTCTTGGAAACAGACAATGAATATAACTATCTTCAAATATACATAGGCAGTTAATTGTTAAATTATTTTCAAATAAAATGTTAGCATTAAATATTCTGTAGCTTAGGGAAAAATCTTTATTAGGGATTCTCAAAATCCTTATTTTCACATGTGACTTACACTTAGCCTACCTGTATCCATGTACTTATGAAAGAATTGACAAAGCTCCCAGTAGGCCCAAGGCTGCAGGCCAGTGGGCCACTTACTGGTGTGCCTACACACTTAGGCTCTTAGCAGTAGAGCCACAAGCTTTGTTCCAAAATAAATATTATGTAAATCAATAAAATGGATGTGAAAAGAAAGCTGTCTACATAAAATGATTTGGAAAGACTTGTTTTGCTTTCAATTAAGCATGGAGTAAACTAGATGATTTGTATTTCCTTTGTTTTACAAATTCTTGCTCTAAGGAAACAAACTCAAACTCCAAGATGATACATCAGGAGTATGATTTATGAAAGAAGGTGAATATATGTATGCTATATACCCAGTACTGAGTCTCTGATTATTAGAAACTTCTGAAAGACAAACCACCAACCCTCACTGTGTCAGAAAAGATGGCTGCTTCTGAACTCTTAATTACAACAGTGCGTAGTTATTACTGACATTCTCTTGGAATTTTAAAACAAACTCTTGCCACCACCCATTTCTCAACTCTCCAAATCCCAACACTCACCATCAAGAACAGCCACTCCAGCTCCTCGCCTAGCCACGTTCATGGATGCAATTAAAGTCCAAGTGTTGTTTTCAGGGTTGTAACGCTCTACTGTGTTCAGACAATTCCAAGACTCTGCACCTCCAATTATGTACAAATAACCACCAAGCTCACAGACTGCAGACTGGTGTCTACCTATAAGATCAAGTCAAACCAAAATTATTACTGTATCTCCCAAAACTATAAGTGTGCACTGCACATACTGATGACTCAGAGGTCTTAAAAAATTACTTGAAAAGAAAATCAACTTACGAATGTTAAGAGGTGCACAGCTCGTCCATGACTTTGTTATAGGATCAAATACATCACAATTTTTCAGTCCTTTTTGACCATATGGATCTGATCCACCAACAATGTATAATTTCCCGTTCAGAGCACACACTCCTACATGAGTATAAAATAAGGTTAAAAACTGACAACTTAATCACCATACTTAAGTACAGTTTAAGTATTTGATTATCTCAGCAGACAAGTATTACCTGCGTTACAACGGTTAGTTCTCAATTCTGGAACAGGAGTCCAGTCATCTATATTTGGATCATACATCTCTCCACAACTCAGGTCATCTGAGTGACCATTTGATCCACCTACCACATAGAGCTGGCCCTAAGCCAAAAGCAAGAGATTAGCATTTCTGCCATTGTGAAGCTGGCAGAAAATGCTAAATGTGGGCTGCTGCTTCCTGCAAAATAACATACTTACCATGAGTGCAGCCATTTGAAATCGTGCTCTTGGTGTCCTCATGGGAGCAAGAAAGGACCAATGATCTGTGTGTGGATCATAGCATTCAACTGTTCGAAGACATTCCTCTCGGTTATAGCCACCTGGTATAAGAACCACAAACAGTTATGTTTAAAATATTAAACTGGCCCAGGGTTTCTGGTCTAGAATGTTTTAAGTAATCTGTACGAAATGAGAAAAAGAATTTTCATCCACAGACTTAATAAGGCCCCATTTTAACTAAGTGCGTGTTATAGCTGAATGACAAAATTATCAGTGTAAGTAAACTGCTTTGTCTTGGCTTGAAAATTAGGAGACAGTTACTTATAGTTTTTAAGAATTAGAGACAGACATTAACTTTAAGACGAGGCGATACAACCGTACTCACTCTGTTTCTGTCATCTTAGAATGTGGTAAAGTGGAATGCCACAGAAGAAGGCATATTAAACCCTGTCTTCCGAAATTTGCACGTAATAAGCAAGCATAAACACTCATTTAAGACTTACCCAGTTAAAGCTTTTGGCTAAGTCACTCATCCTTCTGTTCTTACCTGCAGCTATGAGTTTGCCGTTCATCTCTGCTGTCCCCAGACCAGATCGTGCATACTGCATAGGAGACATGGGCTTCTCTATGAGCTCATCTGGGTGCATCTCGAAACTTAAACTTTTAATGAGTTTTGGAGTACTTGTTGGTGAGCTCTGTGGGCTGTTTCGTCCATGAAGGAAAATGACACAGAAAATACCGTCCAGTACAGCCAGGCACAAGTAAGTGTTATCTGTAAGCACAAGAGTTCTGTGTTTTTAAAGATGCAATTTTTGTTACTTTCAGTTGCTGTGGTGATCCTGCATTGGACTCCAGACTCCAGACAGGGATGACCTGTTACTCTTTTCCAAATTTAGTTGCTTCTGAGTTTTTTTCCTCAATCAACTTAAAAGGATGATATGGTTCTAACTTAAAACTCCTTCTTAAAAAGAAAGAAACCAAAGGCAATCTGACAAGTGTAATACACTTACTTGAAGTCTTCTCCGAAGCAACGATTTTCCACTCATGCTTAGGGCTTTGTATTGTAGCATTTGGAGAAGACAGACATCCAATGGAACTGCTACTTATCTGCTTATGGCCATTCTCACGTGGTGGCTTTTTCTGCAAAATCAAAAGGCAGCTACAGAAACCTAGCTGAAGACCATACCTGGTGTACCTTTGCTCCTGAGCTATTCCACAACACTGAAACAACACCGAGTACCCTTCACTTATGCATGACATTTACAGAACACCTAGACTGAACACACTTTCCGACTGACACGCGTCACTGGCATTCTTCCACCTCCACTTAATAAGGAAACAACCATACCTACCCTGGTCAAGAAAAAGCTCAAGTTCAACAATTAAAAAAACATTGCAGATCAAGTAGCAAAATTCTCAAGGGGAGAACAAAAGGAACCTCCTCCCTCATAATCCACATAAGCTCACATAGTCTTTATATTTAAGTATAGAATCTCCCGAAATACATTATAAAGCTAAAATAGCAAGAATTAACTGAGAGAATACATTTAACTATCTCCATGAAACTGCCAAACTTAACTAAATCATATGTACTGGTATCCTCCTTCATACAGTGTTAGCAAAAAGTGAGCAGACATATATCCATCCAATCTCGGAAAGTTATTTTATAGGAAAAAAGTGGCAACTACAAGAAACATTTACAACTATATTTCTTTAGGATTGTCCTAAAGGTATTATAGAGTGGTTTTCTAGACAAGTAAAGGTGTGAGTTGTTCAGTTGTGTCCAACTCTTTGTGACCCCAGGGACTGTAGCCCGCCAGGCTTCTCTGTCCATGGAATCTCCAGGCAAGAATACTGGAGTGGGTTGCCATTCCCTTCTCCCGGGGATCTTCCATCCCAGGGATTGAACCCAGGTCTCCCACATTATAGGCAGATTCTTTACCATCTGAGCTATCAGGGAAGCCCAGACAAGTAAAACTACATCAAAACACAAAAGTAAAAAATGGTCCTTGGAAATTAATAAAGCGGTAACACTAACAGAATCAAACATTCATAAAGGAATACACAGGAACATAAGAGAGGGAGAAATGGGCAAAGCTGCAAATTTCCAAATGACTATGATTACACTGTGCCCTCATGTACAAGTTCCCTTTGATGGTTTTCTTCCAATTTCTTTGAGCCCTAAATACTTCTAAGGAATATGATCACAAGGCATCAGAAAAGTCAAGACTACCCTGGCAGGAAGTGCCTGCTGAATGAACAGGTACCACCTTCAATACCTGGCTAAGTTTGCTCATCTATTTTGGTCCCCAGGGCCAGAGCCACATGAGTAGGTAGGATCTCTAAAGGAAATTTCTCTTTAGAGTGGAAGAAGAAGGACATGTGACAATAGAGAAAAAGATTCTGGTAGCTACTTGAAGCTGGAAAAGAACTATCAAGTTTGGTGTGGGCAATTCAGCAAATGTGGTTGCAGTATAAGAGGCTATTTTGAGGGAAGACAGAGAATGTATCATGGTGATGGTTTTCATCAAATTCCATTTACACATTATGTACTTAGGTATTATTGGGTACTTTATTCACATCATCTCTCTTAATCCAGGAAGGGCAATACACTTATCCATCTGATAGACAAAAATACTGAAAATCAGAGAGAAGATATACAATGCCTAAGGCAATAAAACAAAAATAAAAATTAGGAATTCTGAGTATAAAGCCACTCTTTTATACTAAGACAGTCTGTTTGTATCCTCTGCTAATAGCAATTAGAAGGTACATAAAACCCTATCCCAATCTGTGGGAAAAAGGAAGCCAAGTAACACAAGTTGATGGTGGCTTGATCAAGAGCTTTTACTGCAGTTAAGAAAACTGTTCTAATGCACGGCTTTGAGAGAAAAATCAATGTGAAAGAAAAAAGCATGGTAACAATGATGACTACTTAGTGTTATGTAACTACAAGCCTTATAGAGAAATGCTGGTCAACTCTTGTATTTCTTCCAGAACATTTTCAAATTGAATTCTTTACTCTCCTTTATCTTCAAACTTTCCCATATCAACTCCTCCCATTCAGCACACCCACTGGCCTACACTTTGCCTCTGAACTCCCCTCCCCAAGGGGGTGGTCCCTGGTGGCTTTTTCAGCCACTATCACTTTTCAAGCTAAGGGTTTCTTAACCTTAATAACTTTTGGGGAAATTACAACCACTAAAGGTTACAGAGTGGCTTCCTAAAACCAGTGTAGATGAGAAACCCCTGACCTTTTTACATTCCCTCTGAGTATGATTTAACATAGTCAACAATTCAGTCCTTCAGACTTTTTTCTCCTATGTTACCTAGCTTGAACAACATTCTGAGGCTAATGGGTGCTTCTCAACCTCACTTCCTATTTCTGAAGCCTAATGTCTCCTCTTCCTTCTTACTTCATTCTATTCATGGCACTTCGTTTGAATGAGTCACTCTTGTCAGGATCCTGCTCACCCTCAAATTCTTCCTTTTCCTTGATTTTCTCAAACAGTCACTAAGGACCTTTGCAACTAGAAATGTCTAGTCTACCTTTTCCCTTCTCCTCAAATCAAGCCCTCATCAATTTTTTTCTTTTTAACCTGAACTACTACTACTGCTTGTAATAATCTAGAGTGGTCTCACAAGCTTTACTCTTATCCTCTGTACCTGGTCATAAAAATAGGATTTGATGCTTTTAGTAAGTAAAAAACAAACAATCCCCTCTCCCCAAATCAGCTGGAATTCCACAACCCAGAGAGTGCCATCTAATAGTTCACTCTTTGTCTAAAATATGACTAATGAACTTGTAGATCTTGGCAGTATGGAAACCACCATAATTTGACCAGTCCCCCTGCTGCTGGACTGTTGCCCAGTTTTTCACTATTATTAAAGTTATGAAATGTGTTTGTTCAGATCACTCTACTCCCTTGTCTAAAATTCTTTGAAACCCCCCCATTACTTGTAGAAAAAAGTATAAAGTCCCAATCAGACTATATTTACCTACTTTTCCAGTTGTGAGACCTGCAACTCCAAGAGAATCTCCTTGCCCAGGTATTCTTTGCTACCTGACACACCTGTATCTGCCACACAAACTCTTCTGTATACTCAGACTGCTCAAATGTTGCCTCCGTTGTGAAATTTCCCTGGTTTTTCCTCTCTTGGTTCCACCCTCCCTGAATGTCTTTTGTAGGTAATGCTTCTAAGTCTGTTTCGTTTTACCTCCTCCTGTAAGGTCCTGGAAACAGAAACTGTCTCTTACACATTTGGGGGCCCTCTTATGTAACATCATGGCCTCCCACTTACTAGGCACTCAACCACTGCCTGATGAAAGTGCTTAAAAAAAAAAACATCAACCTACGATGTTTGGAGACAAAAGGAAAGATAGCCTCAATGTTCAGAATGCACAAATGTACACCCAAAAACTTCTGTGAAAATAAAAATGTTCAGCCACTACTGACACAGAACACCTAATAATATCACCATATAGGTTGTTTTCTGAGTCTACCATTTACCTTTTAATTACTAAAGGGCAACATCCATTAATTTGGGTCAACTCAGCCTACTTTATATTTCATCCCTCACAAATACAATGCTGAGCTAAAGGCCAAACAAAACAATACATACTGTGTAACCATTTACATAAATTTCAAACATGAGCAAACTAAGGTAATGTTTCAGAAGTTCAGATAATGGCTCCCCTTGGGGTAGTGTAGGGCAGTGACTGGGAAGGGGGCAAGAGGAAGGCTTACAGAATGCTTGAACTCTTCTCTTCTTCACACAAGAAGAAGTTTTTAAACCAAGGGGTTCACCATGTGACACTTATGATCTGTACACTTTTCTCTATGTTATTTACCCATAAACGAAAAAAGTTTATACCTGGATTTATAAAACTTAGGTTTAATAGTCATTCCTCTGACAACTATTTTTTATAGTCCAACCAAAAAACCAAAGAATTTCTATGTTGCTTCATCTTATTGGTCCTTTTTCTTACTACTTGCAAATCCTATTTGATCAAGACAAAAAAAAAATTTAAATGGGGTTTCCTAGTTTGCTGTGTTAATTTCTTTTTATGTGGCAAAAGTGGTAGTAATGCAAGAAAGATAGGCTGGTTTTTCTCCCGCAAATGTTTCTGTCCAGTTATACCAATGAAGTTCTTTCACTTTCCTTTATTAAAGGAAAATTTCAGTATACTATAAAATGCTCTAATCAAACTTTAACCTGAGGTTACCTCAGATGTGCATTGTGTACCTGCACAAACTGAATGTGGTCATCATCACTGCCAAACACCTCAGCCTGTCCATCTAGTAGGTTCCCATCAAGCAGCTTGTGATCAGCTGAGTAGTACAAGGTTTGAACCTGCAAAACAGCAACAGAATACCCATGTGGCTACTGTCTCCATGGCTACTCCACTAGTATGCAGATCACACCAACGCCTCATGGTAACCTCCAGTGTGCTTCTTGAATTCTTGACATCTTACTCTGGCAGGATCCCCAAAGTAAAGAAAACATGTCATGGTGGTAAAAATTAAAAAAAAAATAAAAAATAAGATACAGAATCTTCTAATACTGGCTGAAGAGTCCTTGGCTTGGTTGGCTTGAAAGAAATCTTCATTTTTTTTCATAGCTTCCATGATACAGCATTAAGAAAAAAAAAGGGACCAGTACAATATATAGACTCTTAAAGAATGTACATATTTACAATAAAATACTGAATATGGTTTACACCTTCGAAGATAAGTGGTCTAATATGTATAAACATATTTCTGTCCTGCAGGCAATGTACAAAAAAAAGAGAGGAAAAAAAAAACAAATGCAAAAGCTCAAACAAGCTGCACAGCTACCTCCCTTAACAGATGCAAACACATGGCTAATGCATCTGATTTTCAAGTGGGAAACCAGATAGAATTTAAAGATTACCTCTTCGCCTTTTTAGAGTATAATGATAACTGGGTTTCTAAAGGCCTAACCGGTTTTGTAATAAGCCTTTCGTGTATCTGAAAGGCTTAAGTGGAGGGATAAACTCAAGGTCAACTCCACTGTTTCACCTGCATGTTTAATTCCCATCATTTCTCCGTCGATTTTTCCTTGTGTATTTTTTAAAAAGTAGCCCAAGTTAAGTGAGTGACTCTATGTATGAACAACACCATTGAAAGACACAAAGCTTTAAAGATAAGAATCCTGTAAAGGAGTAAACACCATTAAATCATCATCGTTCTCTGCCCACAGCGGATTTTTCTTAGGAGAACTGGGGCAGGACTGCTGCTTCTTTACGTGTCAATACACTTGAGGATTCTTCTTGTTTCTTCAGTCTTGGTATCCTAGTTTTGTTAATAAACCTATGGGGAGATAAATCAATGGGGAGGAACAACCATTAGAAGCTTTTACCTACTTGTCAAATTTAAAGCAAAAACCTGTGAAGAAAAATTAAGAATCTACAGAAAATTTCAGTACCACCTCCCATGTCTAAAGCAAATTACATGCTACTTTAAAGAAAGTTAACAGCACATAATAAGCAAAGAAATAAAAAAAAGAAAAGCAGAAGACCAAACTGAACAGTTCATTCAGCTCACCTGGACACCCCCCCTGTTTCTCAGCTTAGGGGTACCTATAGCAAAATTTAAATTCTTTAGGGTCATTGTTATAAAATAAAAGTGAAAGGGAATCCTTCATGTTATAGCAAAATCATTTTTAATAACTGTTGAGTCCCATTTACTTTAAAACTAACCTCTTCCATCAGCTCTTCCAGACTGTCTCCATTCTCCCAGATGCTACGCTGCACCCAGTTGATTACCTTTGTGTACAGTTTGCCATTACTGGGCAAGCAAACATTATCTTCAAGCATTACCTCCAGCTAGAGTGGGGAAAAAACAAAGACACATGGATCAGTGTTGAGCCTCTTAATTCTCTATTTCATAACAAAGCTGTCATAGATGCCCAATTACACTCCATACATTTATTCCAATTTATAAGGAAACCAGTAGCCAAAAAAGAAAAGTAAACAAACTGGTAGGCAGGAAACCATTACACTGCTAAAAATAACATCACTTCAATGGACCATCATTTTCATAATCACTACTCACTTGCTTGAAACATGAACAAAGATTATGTTCTTAGAACTAAACAGTATATATCTCTCTATAGATTTACCTTTACATCTTTAATCTTTATAGATTTTACCTTTAGCCGTGGAAGTTTAAGAAACTCTTCCTCTTCTGAAATTTGTAACAAATGTTCCTGAATGTAAGCATCAACCTTATTCAACAAACGTGAGTCTCCCATACAACTTGCAAAATTTCGGTAAGAGATGCAGCTGCTAACATCCATTCTAGATAGTAAATAGTCACCACAAACCTTGGGGAAAAAAATACAAAAGTGTCAACATTTACACACACTTTATTTAACAAATATTTAATATTCCATGTAAGTACTATGTGACAATATAAAAATTAATCAAAAGAATTCACTGCCTTAATAGAACAAGTTAAACTGTAGGAAGAATGAAGTGAAGTGAAGTGAAAGTCCATCAGTCATGTCTGACTCTTAGTGACCCCATGGACTGTAGCCTGCCAGGATCCTCTGTCCATGGAATTCTTCAGACCAGAAAACTGGAATGGGTAGCCATTCCCTTCTCCAGGGGATCTTCCCAACCCAGGGATCGAACCCAGGTCTCCCCCATTGCAGGTGGATTTTTTACCGTCTGAGCTACCAGGAATACATGTATACAAACAATAACATCAAAGAAGAACATACAAATACATAAGTTGTTTAAAATGCAACAAATTGAAATGCTATGAAAATGCACATGAAATGTTCAGAAAGTATCTCCCACTAGAATGACAGACAACACTTCATAAAGGCAATTATGTGAACTGGCCTCTAGAGGGGAGATGATGCTGAATGGAGATAGGTACTAGGCAAGATGCTGCAACAATTTAGTTTGCCTAGAACAAAAGATAAGAAAATCTGGAAATATTTTGGAGGAATAGCAATTAAATTAGGGAAAGCCTGGAATGCTAACCTGAGGGACATGTGCTACAAGCACAGAAGGGTTTTTAAGCAGAGTGACATGAGAGGAGGGGAACAGGAAAACTTCTTCCTTAGGGGCCAGATGGTAAGCAGCTTAGGCTTGTGGGCCATACTGTCTCACAACTATTCAACTCTGTCACTGCAGGTAGAAAGCAGCTGTAGACCACATGCCCATGAAAGCTATGTTACAATAAAACTTTATAAAACCAGGCAGCTGGCCTAAGGCTTGCAGTTTACTGACCCCTACATTATAGGATTAAAAGCTTTTTTTTCTTCTATAAATTATTAATGCCACTTCAGTGGCATTAAATTCTAGAAAGAAAACTTCTAAAGACGAACTGAGAAATGTAGAAGAATCAAGAATTAAGGGTATGAGTTACATGATTAACTGAGAACAATCAAGACTGTTTTAATTCATGTTATCAGAGACTGACTTGGATACCCCACCAGAGAAGGCTATTGAAAGAGCAAGACTGTAGCTTGAATTATCTAAGAGGAAGTGTGACCGTTACTATAGCTAAACAGTTAAAATTATATACATACTCACATCTCTAGGGAGGAAAAGGGGACATTTTCAAGTTCTTGAGACCAACAGATGTCTTATGACAAATTATACAAACTAATTATATAAAGACCCCCCTAGTAACATTACTCCTTGTGTATTACTTCTGTTACTCTACCTGCTTTACACGGTCCATCTTCAGCTTTTTTGCTGCAGAATAAACATCTTTGACTAATTCCTTATCGGCTTTCAACCTATTGGAAAAAAAAGGTTCTGTATCATTTATCATACCATGGGCTTAAAACACAGATTCTCAAATAAATTTAGAGGGACTTGGAATTTCATTTCCTAGTTATATGATGTACTTCTGAGAACTTACTGAGCAGTGTAGGCATAATTCAACAAGACTTCAACAGCTTCCGGATTGAGATCATCAAACTTAACATGAGAAACTCGGTGAGGATCACTGTCACTATTAAAGATTTCAAATAAATAGGGACTGCAGCAGGCCAGGACTGCTCTGTGTGCTAACATCTCATGGCCACAGACCTGCAACATCAGGCATTAAAATTAGAAGCACTGTGGACTATGTATTTCTCTAGCTAATTACTACATCGTATCCTTCATCTTACGTTTCTAAGTCACTGTCTTTTAAATTTATTTCATTAAATGCCTCTTATGAGAAAGAAAATAAGCCAATCCAGGAACATACGGTTTTCAGTAATGAAAGATCAGTTCTGTAAGTTTCCAATTAAGTTTTAAATACCTGCAGTCGAACATCACAGAACTGCCCACTTTTCCTCAGGGCATTCAATTTGGCAACAGAAGATTCAATGAAATTTTCATCTTCAAACATTAAATATCCATTGGGAATCATTTTTCCTTTTAAATTTGGCTGAAGGGCAGAAATAAAGCCAAGTTATTTTTACTTATAAATGGTGATTTTTGTAACATTTTGAAAAGTAATACAGTATCTTTAATTTTCAAATTCCATCCTGTCAACAATACGTAAAACTTTTATCATACAAGAACATCGCTAAAACAACACTGGCACGAAATGTCCAAGCCTTATACCCCTATACTTTGGTCCTAAGTCTTTTTAGGAATTTGTACAGTAGTGGTATGATATCCTAGCAATTTTGGCCAGGTTTCTATTAGTATACACACTGTGAAGGGGAAGAAAATGGAAACCCAGCCCTCCCCAAATCCATTCAACAAGCAACTGAAAAGTCTGGAAGGATGGTGAAGTGGTCATTACATACAGATTCTTTGGATTGGGGTTATAGTCACTCCTTTACTCACAGATGAGAAAAACTGATTTAAGACTAATTTAAATTCTGTTCCCTTTGCTCTACTCAATATTCTATGATAACCCACAGGAGAAAAGAATCTAAAAAAGAAAATATATGTACATGTATAACTGAATCACTTTGCTGTACACCTGAAACTAACACAACATTGTAAACTGACTATATGCCAATAAAATTAAAAGTTTAAAAAATTCTGTTCCCTTTGCAAGTTTCATTTATTCTAAACTACTTGTCTCATAACAATACATGTTAGAAATGTATGTTCTTTAAAAATTTTCCCATTTCACTTTTTCCTGTGAACAAATGGACTAATGGCTACACAAAATACATCATTAAAAAGTGGTAAAAGAAGGTTTCAGTTTGAAGTGATTTATTTAAATTCAAAATAGTTTACAGAAAAGAAAAAAATAGGAAAAAAAATTTTTTTCTACAAATACTATTGACTTATCCGCCTTTTAAAAAAATTATGAAAGGATGCTGGTGTACTTGGCACAGTCTTTAGGAAAAACAAATGTGTGCACTGACCATTGAATATTCACTTACCTGCTATACTGGTGAGAAATGTATTTCTGGGATGCTTTAAATAATCCAAGGACAAAGGAAACTCAACACTTCGGCGAGGTATGAAGACAGGTGGTTGAAGTGAAGGCAGACGAGTCTTAAGCTCTAATGGTGATTCCAAAACTATCAGGCTTGAAAATGATGTAATCAAGTCCTTTAAAGCTATAGACACGAATTTCTTCTGTGATAATCATGCATCATAATCTGTAATAATGAAAATTTTTGGATATTCAGAATGATCAAAGAATGTCATTGATCTAGGTAGATCATGCAAAGTCCTGATCTTAAAGACATTTCAAGGTAAATGGCACAATACAGAAATAATACAAATGTAACTATACATAAATATTTTCATTTAACTTGCAACCACTCAGGTGATTAGAAAAAAAACTCTCCCCAGAAGGCAGGAGCTAGTGACTTATCATTTAAGTGAGATACACAAGAACAAATGTAAATATCGGTTAATTCTAATATTCGTTACTGTGAGATTCTAATTAATACACAAACATGTGATCTGCTTTCACCAGCCAGCAGCAACCTTCATTATTTCCAGATGTGTATACAATGCTACAGTCAAACCAGATAGTTTCCCAAATATGCTCTGCATACTTCTTCATCTCTGTACCTTTGTTCAAGTTTTTTTTTCTTGTTATACCCTTAACACAGCCTCTGCAGATGACATCTTACCTTCATAGAGCCCCCACCAAATCCCCCCAGCTGAGAACGTAGTTTCTCTCCATCCTCCACATACTGCACCTTCTCTGAAAATGTGTTTGTGTGATCTTCCAGCTGGTCTATTCTAGGTTGTATACCTACTTATCTTCCATGATTCAACGTCCCTTGAAAGCAGAGCCTCTGTCTTGTTTATCTTTGTATCCTTCCCACCACTGCCCCCCCCACCAAAATAAGTAAAAACCTGAATATAAAGATAAGTAATTTGTTGAAACAAACTAAATAAACAAAAAGGAAAATATTAATGTCTGTGCTTTATATGACCATTTTTTTCTCATATATAGTAATAAACTACCAATAGAAAGTTATAGTTCAAATCTTCAAGGAAATCACATTCAGTCCTCCTACCTTCTCTTTCCCCCTTATTTTCACATCATTAACTAAAGTGTCAAAGTCAGCTGGTTCTTATTTTTTAATTACCTGAACTACTATTATACCACTGTCTAATTCTGCAAACCAGGACTAAATACGAAATTATCTGAAAGATGTGCATACTTTTAAAAATGGAAATCTTAAAATCACCTGGATTCTTATACATCAATCAAGCCCACAACTCTAACAATTACGTTAATATGAACGGTCTCTTACCCCAGAACCCACTTAAAGGCTAATCCAGTTCTATTTCAACAAATTACCGTATTAAGTTCAACAGCTGCACAACCTGAATCCTGTATGCCTTCACTGGTTTCTCCATAGCTTAGGTTTTATCTCAAAGAAACCTGAGTATTCGGACTCCAGTTGGGACTGTTGTCAATGCTTATACCTGCAATGAAACTATTCCATACCATCATGAAATACTCATTTCCTCTGCTGTTCACTTGCATCTACATTAGTTAATTCAGCTCTTAATTCTATGTACGAAGAGAGCACACTATCTAAAAGAAACCTTAAACATTTCCAGCCAAGACCTAGCCCAAGTTAGGAAAATCTATGCAAGGGTGAAAGGGAGGAACCTTTCTATGCAAGTTATGTTAGAAATGGTTTAAGTGTATGCCCTTTGAGAAACAAAACACAAATGGAGATTTGTAAGTATTTTAAGCCTTGACCGGTTTTATTCAGTATTTCTTTGTAAACTAGCCTTGATTTAATCAAGAATAAAAAAATGGCATCTGTACACAAACATATCTTGCTTTACTGCACTTTACTGTACTGTATTTTGGGCTTCCCTTGTAGCTCAGATGGTAAAGAATCTGCCTATAATGCAGGAGACCGGGGTTCGATTCCTGGGTCGGGAAGATCCCCTGGAGGCGGGCATGGCAACCCACTCCAGTATTCTTGCCTGGAGAATCCCATGGACAGAGAAGCCTGGTGGGCTACAGTGCATGGGGATGCAGAGAGTCGGACACGACTGAGTGACTAAACCACCAAAGTACCGCACTTGACAAACACTGCTTTCCCCCCCACAATAAATTGAAGGTTTGTGGCAACCGTGCATTGTCAGATGATGGTCAGCATTTTTCAGCAATAAAGTATTTTTAAATTAAGGTATTTAAGTTGTTTTTAAAGACAATGCTTTGGACACTTAACGGACACAAGTATCGTGTAAACATACTTTTATATGCACTGAGAAACCAAAAAATTCATGTGACTGCATTATCACAGTGCTGTGGAATCACACTTGCAGGATCTCTGAGGGTCTGTTTGATAATGTCAAAGTTCTACCTAAAATTTATCTTGGAAAACAACAACAAAAACCCAGATGGTTAAAAATCACTTTAGTCTTTTGGAAGAAAATAGCTCAGTTGGTAAAGAATCCGCCTGCAATGCAGGAGACCCCAGTTCAATTCCTGGGTCAGGAATATCCTGTTGAGAAAGGAAAGGCTACCCACTCCAGTGTTCTTGGGCTTCCCTTGTGGCTCAGCTGGTAAAGAATTCGCCTGCAATGCAGGAGACCTCAGTTTGATTCCTGGTTCAGGATGATCCACTGGAGAAGGGGTAGGCTACCTACTCCAGTATTCTGGCCTGGAGAATTCCATGGCCGAGTCTATAGGGTCGCAAAGAATCAGACACGACTGAGCAACTTTCACTTCACTGGAGAAAATCTGGAGCAACTCTTGCCATACACATTTGTACAATGTTATTAGTTTTGCAATAGAGTGCTACTACATTAGTGTGTTTAGTCACTCAGTCGTATCTGACTCTTTGCGACCCCATGGACTGTAGCCTGCCAGATTCTTCTGTCCAGAGGGCTTTCCAGGCAAGAATACTGGAGTAGGTTGCTATCCCCTCCTCCAGATATTCCCAACCCAGGGATCAAACCCACGTCTCCCACATTGCATGCAGGGTTCTTGACCGTCTGAGCCACCAGGGTAGTACTAGGTGATTTTCTAGTAAAGCAAGGTCTTAATATGAACCTCATCTCTTTGATGTCTGCTGATTAGTACAACCCTACTTGATTTCAAAAGCTAACTCAAGTTCACTGGACATTTAAATTAATGCAACAAACTTGGTTTAATTACTGTGGCCTCACTTACTGTGCGCCTTCTCTCACCCACCCCCAAACTGGAGGAGGTCACATGAACTTCTGCCTGCAAAACCATGTCTTTCAAAGTTCACATTCACTCTCACTGAAGTTAGCATGGGCAAATTAAGTTTTAAGCCTTTCCAAAAATTCATAGATCTTCATCTGGTCTATGAAACTCGATGGAACAAATATGTAGGGAGAATTTTTTTTTTTTTTTTGAAAAGCCAAGCCAAAAGCCCCAACATCCCAGGCTTATAGAAAAGTACAAAATTTAGAATTTTGGTATTTAAAAAATACATTTGACAAATCCACTTTTAAAATGAAAACTGAAGTCAAGTACAATATATTCTGGTAAATACACTTCAGTTTCTTAATTTGGCCAGTGCAAGGAAAGAGAGACAGACGACTCATAAATAAATAATTTTACTGCTTTAGTAAAACCCAGGAGTTCACATGTTACCACAGCTCCCCCAAAGATTAGCTTAACCCAAATACAATTCAGTAAGTCTCATCAAAGAGATGTTTTAAAAAAAAAAAAAAAAAAGCCATAGATCTCCCTCAACATTCTTGGGCTTTCAGTAAGAGTAAGATAAAATGTTATCATCAAACTTTTAAAGCATCCTAAAAAAACCTCAAGGCAAATTACAAGCATTATTTAAACTTCAAGGCAATCTTTAGAGGGTAGCCAACTTACAAAATAGCAAGTAACTCCATTTTTAAAGAACAGACTTTATAATACAAAGAAAATTAACAAATCTTTTTAAAACTAGAGGTTCTAGATTACCAACATCTGAAATGATCCATCTATATACACCAAAACTCACCAAACTCACTCACTCGCTCCATGCCTTTAACCTCATTGTTCTGTAGTTCTTACATCCCACACACACTAATGGCTCCAAACAGATGGCAGACACAATTTGGAATGCGATGCTCATAACACAACAGAGTTAACTCCATTCCCCAGCCTCGCACAGACCAATCAGACAGACAGACAAACCAAGCAGCGAAAACAGTTCACACAAAAGGGGGAAAAGGTACAAAAGCACACATATTCCAGAAACTGCAACAATTTCTGTTTCAACAGACTGCAGTTTGCAGGATGCATATGGTAAATAGTAGGAAAGGAAGTAAGAGATCAACATTAAGATGATCTAAACAGAGCAGAATTTTTAGCACAGAGGCACAAGACACTAGCAGAAACGTGGAGGTGGTCTGGAGGAATGGGTAAAACATGGGAAATTATTATACCCTTGCTTATCCTAACTAAGGCAACAATGATATTTTAGAGACGGTATCTGGCATCATTATAACAATCAATATCAAAATCAGAACTCAAAAAGCATAACAGAGACATTTTTCGTTTACTGCATGCTTAAAGTTGCAAAGGAAAAGAGGAATTTGCTTTGAGATATTTATACGGCTTACATACCTGTTGGGCATCCAGGTTGATGCCAAAAGTGTTAAGGATAGTGAGGTGTAGGTTTTGAAATCATTTACAAGGTGGTAATTAAAATTTCTACTTGAAGGTGGCAGAGGATGAGATAGTTAGATAGCGTCACTGACTCAATGGACATGAGTCTGAGCAAACTCCAGGAGATAGTGAAGGACAGGGAAGCCTGGCGTGCTGCAGTCCATGGGGTCGCAGAGTCAGACAAGACTTAGCGACTCAAGGGCAACAACAAATTAAAGTTCACCAGTGAATATAAGAATGTATTTTCTGTGGTTCTGACACAAAACAGAAATCACTCCCTTATTCGTTAATTCTTCCATTTACACTTCCAAGCACAAGGGAGGGGGGATCCCCAACCTTCTTGTAGATTTGAGTATACAACCATAATGTTGAGAAGTCAATGAAATGATTTTTAGGGGTACTTTGTCTAACGTCAATGATTAAGACAGTTCCCCGACAGAAAAACATTTTACAATAAAAAACCAAAACACTTATTTGCAAAACATTCAACTGCCATCTAAAACATCCTTCAAGCAAGAAAAAACAAAACCCCACTCCAAAGCAAGTAGCAAAAAGACACTAATTTAAAACCAAAACCTGGAACGCTGTTTTGAGGGCAAGAGGTGGAAAAACAGAACTACAAGTTAAGATAAATTAAGAAATCAATATGTATTAATTAATGATAGAGATTTCAAATATTAGGAAAATACAGAGGAAAATCATTCTGGGTCTCTTTTAGGTCAGTGATGCTAGTTCAGTTTTTCTCTCTCACTACCAAATTACAGACATCTGACAAATAGCCTGTTGGCTGGTATTAAATTATGGTATTCTCAACCCAATTCTAAATAGGGTACGCCTCACCTGCTGATAAACAAATAACGACTGCTCCTTCAGCATCTTTCAGGAGAAGTTTCAGCATGATTATGCCTAAAGCTATTCATCAATATTTTCTTATCCTTAACCACCAGTGCTAGAATAACTGAATGAAAATATTGTCTCAGTATAGTCCCTGCTACACTTGAACTGTTTAAGAGTAGTACTACGCTTACCAAGTTGTTATTTACTAGTGGACAGAAGGTCACCACACACGAAAACCTCAAAGAACAGCTTGATGCCAGCGTGTTCCAACCCTCCATCACTGACAACAGATATTGGGTAACAAAATAAATCCTTTAATAGGCCTCTGATTTCTACTTACTAGTTTTTGAAACGGCAGCGGCCTCAAACAATAGATCTACTTTGTACTGGGGGAAAAGTAAAATTTCTAAAGTATTTGTGGTTCAAGTTTCCCTAGGGCTAACCCTCAGTCTGATCCTACTGCCTGATACCTTCTTACCATCAGGAGCTTACAACCAGAGTGTCTACGCAAAATGCGCAGAACGACGGAAAAAGAACAAACCTCTCCGCTGATTTTTTTTTTTCGGGGGTGGGGGGGCGGTGCGGCGGGGATGGGAAACAAAGCGGCGAGGGCCCCAGAGTGACTGTCTGGAGAGCCCTGCAGTCCCAGGCCTTCATCCCCGCGCGGCCCGGCCGGAGCCCACTGCGAAGGCTGGGAGGCAAGGCGCCCAGCGTCTGCACACCCCCGCCCGGGATTGGCCCGGCCCGCAGTCATTCAGCGCCGACACGTCAGGGCAGCAGCTCCCTCCCTCCTCCCGCCCCCTTCTCCCCGCGCTTGGCAAGAAAAGCGGGCAACGTGGAGCGGGAACAAAGGACCCCCGCGGCCCACGGCGATCGGGAGCGCGGTGCCACCCTACCCCAGACCCGGGAGCACCGACGGGGCCCTGGGCCGGCTCCCTGCCCACAGTCGCCGGGTCCTGCGAGGGCTCACGGGAGAGAATCCAGACCCCGGGCAGACACCCACTCACACACTAGGCGGGGTTCCTGACAGCAGAAATGGAGATTCCCGCTCCCTCCTTACGGAAAGTCTTGACCCAGGCTTCCCGAGGACCCCCTCAACCCCAAACTTCTCGTCCCTCCCGCCCTGTTTCCTCGGCCGCAGCGCTCTCCGAGGCGGCCCGCCACCCGCCTTTGGCCGCTGACGCGATCGGGCAACCGCGGCGGCGCCGGCTCCTCGTCCACAGAGAGCAGCGGCTGTGGAGACTTGCGGAGGCCTGCCCCCCGGGACCCCGCACCACTCCGCGCCTCCCACCCTAAAACCCCAGCCGCCCGCTCCATCCGCCAGCTCGGAGTCTGGCTGCACCCTGCCCTTCCTCCCCCCGCCTCGTCAGTAGGACCAGCGCAGATTACCTGGTTCATCTCTGAAGAGATGAAAAAACTCATCTCTGGAGCTTCAACGGGGAGCAAAAGGAAGCGGGCGGGAATCTGCCCAACCGAAAGCGCCTCGAGGCCGCGAAAGGGGGAGCGACCGAGCGAGGAGGGGACGAGCGCACAGCCCCGCGGAGGCTGTGAGGCCGGGAGCGCACCGGGAATTCGCCGAGACCCGCTCGCTCGCTCGCTGGCACAGCTGCGCTGGAACCGCAGGCGGGCGAAACACTGCACGGCAGCCCCGAGCGACCGCCCTCCACGCGCGTCTCGGAGACACTGCCGCCGCGGCGGCCCGCGCGCGCCGCACCCCCTCTCACGTCACCACGTGCGCCGCCTTCGCCGCGGTCTCCGCAGCCGCCAACGCCTCCCCGACGCTTCCGGATGGAGAGCCGGCAAACGACCGGCGAGCGCAGCAATATCGCCCTCGCGGCCCCGCCCACCACTGGCTCCGCCCCCGCCAGCCCGCCCTGTGCAGTTCCGTCCTGCGCAGCTCAACTAGGTCAGCGCAAGGTGATCCCTGAGAGAGGGGGTTGCTTCGGCCGCGCAGCCTTCCTTTTCGCGCCGTCGGCCCTCCTTTCCCTCACCCCCGCACCCTCTCTTCGCCCTTTCAGACAGTCCGGGAACTGGTTCCCTCTAGCCGCCCTCACCTGTTCTGCTGTCCCTGGAGGCACAATAGCTTGACAGATCAGATGTGGGAGATTAGGTTTTTTCGTCGTCAAATGTCCTTGTAGGCAACCGCCCTAGACCGGAGCTGGCCGCAATGGACCTAAGAGTCTGTAGCAGCCAGTCCGCAGTCACCTTTGTGGATGATGGTGTGCGGGGAGAGAGCGTGGTGATTGTGAGGAACAACAGAGGCTCGCTGACAAAGAGGGGCGAGAGGATTCAGTCACTTTTGAAAAAAACATTGGAGAGGTCAGAGAAGACATAGTATTGTATCAGCGTTGCTGGGAAAACCTGTTTACATCTGCTTTTCGTCCCCGCGATTTTTTTTTTGTCTGAGTGCAGCTCTCCTCTCAGAGACACCGAGTCAGTTCTTTGCTGGACTTGCCCTCTTGGAGAAAGAGAATAACCTTGAGAACAGATAGCAACCTTAATTTCCACCGCTCCATCTTGCCCCCAGAAGGCGAACCTGTTAGGAGGAAGGGAGACGCTTGACAGCAACTTCATGTGACTTTGAAGGGCACACTGGAAAGTTTCCTAGATTGAAGGTGAGGGGATTTTGTGAGGTAAACTTGTTTAAGAGTTTGGCAAAGGCTTCCAGGTTAACGTCATGTTAGCTTATCCTGATTTGGCGAGGGCACTTAAGCCGTCTACGCCTAGCCTTGTTTGTATCTGATCCCTGAGCTTAATTAGTGGATATTTCTAGGAGCTCTTGGTCATCAGTCACCCCTTCCTACTACTCTTTATCATTAACTATTTCATGTACGCTTATGGGAGCAGAAAAATGTGGGGGCCCTTCATCTGCAATAGAAGCTTTACAACTTTTATTCTAAAATATTGAAGCAAGGAGACTTTTGTTTCCAATTCAATTGTGGGTGGAAACGAGGACCTAAGATATCTATTAGTATGGTTCTTATACGTTTCTAGAGGAGAAAAAGACTGACATTTGCTACTGGGCTCTTGTTTTTGTCTTCAGATAGTAATTGACAGTAGTGTTCACTTTTATCGCAAATGAAACAGGGTACATACGTTTTACATTCTTTTAATACCATAGACTTCATCATTCCAGAGAGAGTATGAACTGCCCACTTCAGGTAGGCACATGACTCTGTGGCCCGCTGTACACATGGTCCTTCTTGCTGTGCTCTAAACAGTGCCTTTGTGACCTGAAACAATCAACACTCTCTTAAAGCTACAGTGTGATTAGTCAATGCGTTTTTGCCTCATGTGGAATTTCACATTTGTGTAGTACCTTCTGTATGAATAATGACATAATTTATGCATTCCATTTGTCCTCCAGGCAACTCCAGGTTTAAACCTATCTATCCAATTACTGTATAAATCCAGATGAAAATTTAACAGTGGAATACCGTGGGCAATTTCAGCCTGGTAAAGTAACCAATTGTAAGATTTCACTCAATATTTTAATTACACAAGATATATTTTAATAGTGTTTAATGCAAAGGAAAACTATTGACTTCTATTTTATGTCATGCACTGAGAACGATAAATTGGGAATTGGTGCCTACCTGCAATCTTTCTATTTTCCTCTCTGATCCTGCTTTAAATGTTATGCTTGTGTTTTTGTTCCTTATGTGTTAGTTTGCTAGGGCTTCTGTAACAAAGTACCACAAGCTGAATACTTAAGCAACAGAAATTTATTGTCTCACAGTCTGTACTTCTAAAGTCACAGTGTTTGTAGGATCCTGGTTCCCTTGTAGGCACCTGAGAAGGATCTGTTCCAAGCCTTTCTCCTGGCTTCTGGTAATTCCTTGATTTGTGGCAAAAGAGCTCCAGTCTTTGCATGGCCTTTCCCCCATATGCCTGTCTCTGTGTCCAAATGTCCTCTTTTTATAAGGATTAGAAGCCCACCCTAACCTTTGGCCTCATCTTAACTAAGTCTCCATTTCCAGGCTCATCTTAACTAAGTCTCCATTTCCCAGTAAGATCATACTTTGAGATATTGAGGTTTAGGACTTTAACACAACTTTTGGAGGGGACATAATTCAACTCATACCACTTCAGTTCAGCGTTTCTCCAGATTTGGTCCACACACACCACATTTATCAAAATAACCTGGGTGTTTTATTAGAAATGCAGATTCCTAAGCTTTACCCTAAGCAAGTGATTCTCAAAGGCTGGGAGTGATTTTTTTTTTGCCCCCAGGGGACATTTGGCAGTGTCTGGAAACAGGACTGGAGAGAAGTGTTGCTGATATCTAACAGGCTCAGAATGCTGCTAAACACCCTGCAATGCACAGGAGAGTCCACCACAACAAGAAAATGATCCCATGCCTAATGTTAATAAAGCCTGGACTTCCCAGGTGGCACAGTGGTAAAGAATCCACCTGCCAATGCACACAAAATGTGCATTTTGTGTGACACAAAATGCAGGCTCAGTCCCTGGGTCAGGAGGATCCTCTGGAGGAGGAAATGACAACCCACTCCAGTATTATTGCCTGGAAAATTCCATAGACAGAGGAACCTGGTGGGCTACAGTCCCTCAGGTCACAGAGATTTGGCCACGACCGATACCACTAAGAAGCTATATCCTAGAACTGCTAAACCAGACTCTCTGGGATAGAGGCCTGGAAGTCAACATTTGACAAGCATCTCAACTACTTTTACCCACACTAAAGTTTGAGAAGCACTTCAGATACAAAATCCTTTTCTTGGAATATATACCTGCTCCATTTTGTTCCAGATATTAGTTACCTCTCTTATTTATTAGCCATGCTAATTATAAGATGTTAATCTAACTTAACTATGACAACTTAGCAGTTGCCTGAATTTCTGAGTCTTACTGTAACATTCATTTTAAATTGGAAAGCTGTTTCTATTTTAAAATTTCTGTTCCACATTACATTATTTTGGATCAGCCATCTACATTTTCTAGATGCCCTTTGTCTAATCAAAATAGTTTTGAACAGAAAACTATTGCTAGTCTCTGGCTTGGCAAAGCAATGCTTTGTCTGCTCCAGTCCACTGGTTTCTCCTGTAGCCAGACTGACTGACTTGTCTATTTCATGTATTTCTCTCATCCCTTGCTGTAATGCTGCTCTTCTCTCAATTTCTTTCTCTTCTTTACTTTTGGCATTTGAAAATATTTTTAGGGTTTATTAGTGGTGTCTTAAGAGCAGAAACAAGAAAATGGTAGTGTCATAAAAGCCACCAGAAGCACAAGGGAAAAATCTTAAAACTTCCATTAAAAAAGGTCATTGGAAATTATTATGTATTTCAGTGTATAACAAATTGAGAACTTGCCTCTCTAAAAAATTGTTTGTAAGTATTCCATTTTAGAGAATTCTTAGTTGCTCAGTCATGTCGTTCTTTGAGAACCTTTGGACTGTAGCCCACCAAGCTCCTCTGTCCATGGGATTTTTCAAGCAAGAAAATATGTGTGTGTGTGTGTGTGTGTGTGTGTGTGTGTGTGTGTGTGTGTGTGTGAAATATATATAATCCAGAGATTATAAAATTAAAATATTTTGGTTCTGCATTATCCTTATTGACCATTACATTATCCAAGCTGTTTTACTAATGAACTTTTGCTAGTTTTTTGAAGTCATCACTGTTAAAATTTTGAGAACAACTCTAGCCTCCTGTTCCAACGACCAGAATCCCTGTATAGTTTCTTTCTCTTTCAACAGTTTCTTAGGAATTAAAACTTCGCGTGTCATTCAAACATATTTTCTGTGACATTATATGACCTTTAAGCCTGCTTTCCTCTTTGGACTGTGTGGCCAGCAATCGTATGTTCAACTCTTGAATTACAAAGTGCAACCTAAGCTTTGGACTTCCCTGATGGCTCAGACGGTAAAGGGTCTGCCTACAATGCGAGAGACCCAGGTTTGATCCCTGGATTGGGAAAATCCCCTGGAGAAGGAAATGGCAACCCACTCCAGTACTCTTGCCTGCAAAATCCCATGGATGGAGGAATCTGGTAGGCTACAGTGCATGGGGTTGCAAAGAGTCAGACACGACTGAGCAACTTCACAAGCTTTCTGAAAGTCTTCATCCAAAAAGCCTTAAAAAAAAAATCAATGAGATTGTTGAAAATAAGCAAGGTATAGAGTAAGCAGCCTTTATACTAAGCTGAGTTTTTAATACAAATATTAAAATCAAATGTATAAACAAAAGAGTGGTAACATATAGCAAAATCTGTACAGTTTGATCCAGAAGATCTTTTGTTGTGTTTGCATCCAAAACTTGACACCTGATGGCTGAAAGTCACACAACACAGTTCAGCTGGACTAGCCAGCCAACTGTTGCCAGTGTAAACTGATCACTTAACACATGAAGTTAAGAGGCTTCTACAAAAAAAAGCCAGGGAGGATAGAGCAGTGAGGATATAACATCAGTTCTCTCTTTTTCTATCATGTTTTCTACTGTCTGGAGACCAGAGTGAAGTACAATGAGAAAATTATGGAATTTTACAAAATTCTTGTGAACTAGGCTTTCTAAATTACTGAAGAGTCAAAGTTGTTATCTAAAAATTCCTCCCTCGAGAGTAATTCCTTGTAGCCATGCTTCAAAATTGGTACCCTAGCAAACAGAATGAACAGATAAAGAGAAATGTTATCTTTCCCAATCATCTCTAATGTCCTGCTGGAGAGGAAAATGTGAGGGAAAAGAGATGATGGCCACATAATCTACCAATGGCCTTAAAGGTCACCATGCCTGATACTGAGTGAAGTAAATCAGAGAATTCTTGCCTGGAGAACTCCATGGACAGAGGAGCCTGGTGGGCTACAGTTCATGGCATCACAGAATGGGACATGACTGAGCGACTGACACACAAATCAGAGAAGCAGAAACACTGTATTATATCCTTTATATGCAGACTCTAAAAAGACATGATACAAATGAACTTATTTACAAAACAGAAGCAGATTTACAAACTAAGAGAAGGAATTTATGGTTGCCAGAGTGGGGAAGGATGGAGGGAAGGGATAGTTAAGGAGTTTGGGATGGACATGTACACGCTGCTATATTTAAAATGGATAACCAACAAGGACCTACTGTATAGCACAGGGAACTCTGCTCAGTGTTGGAAGGGAGGGGAGTTTTGGGGAAAATGGATACATGTATATGTGTGGCCCAGTTGCTGCTGCTACCTGAAACTCTAGCAACATTGTTAATTAGCTATGAAGTGAAGTGAAAGTCAGCTCAGTCCTGTTTGACTCTTTGCAACCCCATGGATTGTAGCCCACCAGGCTCCTCTGTCCATGGGATTCTCTAAGCAAGAATACTGGAGTGGATTGCCATTCCTTTCTCCAGGGGATCTTCCCGACCCAGGGATGGAACCCAGATTTCTGACATTGCTGGCAGATTCTTTACCATCTTGAGCCACCAGGGAAGCCCAATACACCAATATGAAATAAAAAGTTTAAAAAGAAAAGATCACCCTGCCTCTGAGATACCCTTTCTCTTCAAAGTTTCTCTCTCAGTAGCTTACTCCCACCAATCCTTCAAGACCCAATCAGCATTTTGTCACTTCCAAGAAGTAGGCCCGTATAAGTGAAAGAGTACTGGACTTGAAGGCCTAGGTCCAAAATCTTGGCTTTGTTGCTTAACTATTTAAGGAAAATCTCTTGTCTTCTCAGTGACTCTGTTTTCTAATCTTCAAAATGGGAACTAATACTTGCCTTACAGAATTTTCTATACTTAGTACATGATGGGTGAAGAGTAAATATTTCTTTATTTGAAGGCCTCCTCCAATTACTCCAACATATATGGCTTCTGTCCCATTTCTCTGAGCCCTGGCACATCATTTATAAAATTCACTTGTCTCTTAATCTACCTGCAGTACTTTGATGCTTGTAGGGCTGAGAGGTGAGTGGTTTGAAGCATATCAGCAACACAGACCATAGGCATCTCTTAATTTTCTAGAAAGTGTGGAGCAAAAACATCAGGATTAATTTTGTTACAGCAAAAAATAATTTTATATAAAAAATCTGAGCAGCAGCTATATATTGACACTTAAGGTGGCTGTTCCTCTGCCCTGGGATACCTTAAAATGGTGGGTGAATAAATGTCTAAACCACAGACGCCTCTCGTGCTTCTTTCTGTCAGACTGACGTTTCCATAGTGAATATAAGTGGTAGAGGAAGCTGGAGAGATAGAGGACTAGGGGAATAAGAAAGAAAGTGGTTATGGAGGCACATCACAAGCCAGAGAGGGGAAAGGCACCTCAGATGACAGACGAGGATGGTGGATCTCCTTGGTTAATGTCCTTTCTCCTTCTCAAAGAGGTCTCCAGTGTGCTGAAGGGAGTGTAGGATTCTCCACTCCTTTCACTTGGAAAGACTGTGACCCACCATCCAAGCAACTCCTTTGTCTGTGTCTTCCACGTGCAAATGTCCTTATGTAGCTGTTTCTCAGATTTTTTTCTGTGAAATTATTCTTCACCATAACAAAATGAGTCCTAAGTTTTTGTTCTGCATTTCCTAGGAAACTAGGAGAAGCCTAGGATTTGAAATGATGGGGTTCAAGGTTCTTCCCTTTATGTATCTATGCCACGATGCAAGATCTGGCCTTAGCAAATCTCATTGCTCATGTTCCTTTTCAGCCACATTGAACCCCTCCCTTCCTTAATACACCTTGCCTGTTGGGTGTGCTCTGGCACTGACTGAAGCACCCTTTTGTTGTTGTTGTTTAGTCTCTAAGTCATGTCCAACTCTGTGACCCTAAGTACTGTGGCTTCCCAGACTCTTATGTCCATTGGATTTCCAGGCAAGAATATTAGAGTGGGTTGCCATTTCGTACTCCAGGGTATCTTCCTGACCCAGGGATCATTAATTTCTACTCATCCTCCAAACTTTGGTGTAGAACTGAAGAACTCACTTCTGAGCAGCCTTCCTGGATGGTCCTTGGCTGGGCCACTGTCCCTCCTATGAGCTCACACAGTACCCTGGGACATCTCCCCTCTTTGTAGCATTAATGGCATGTGTAATGACAGAGGATGAGCTGGTTGGATGGCATCACTGACTCAATGGACATGAGTTTGAGCAAGCTTGGCGAGATGGTGAAGGACAGGGAAGCCTGGCATGCTGCAGTCCATAGGGTCTCAAAGAGCTGGAAATGACTGAGCGACTGAACAACAACAAGGCAAGTATCACTCGTCTGCATCCCCTCTGCATGCTGCACTCTGGGAGGACATATGCCATCCTGTTCATCATCACATTCTCACTACCTGCCCTGAGGCCAGGCACATAGAGATCCTCAAAACACATCACTGCAACGAGGGGATGAGGGAATGATATGCATTACTGTTATTGCCTGGAGCTGTAAAAATGCAAAGATGTACAAGACAAGAAGTTGGCTTTTGCCTGAGATTTTGTAGTGTGTTGATCAGTTCTTTTTAGCTTTAAAATTCTAACCTAAAGTAATATGTAATCTTCACAAAGCTTGTAGTCAAGAAGTACCATGTAGGTAATTCTTTTTTGTGTGTGCATGCTAAGTCGCTTCAGTCATTTCTGATTCTTTGCGACCCTATGGCACACAGCCCTCCAGGCTCCTCTGTTCATGGGATTCTCCGGGCGAGGATACTGGAGTGAGTTCCCGTGCCATCCTCCAGGGGATCTTCCCGATCCAGGGATCAAACCCATGTCTCCTGTGTTTCCTGCATTGCAGGTGGATTCTTTACAGCTGAGCCACCTGGGAAGTCTACTTGTCTGTCACTTTTCCAAAAAAATCTATCAGCAGGGCCATTGCAAGCCTTTGGTGTGACTTTATTTACCTACTTGTTATGGCCTGCATGTCAATAGCAAGTCAAACACAAATTCCTAACAGTTTGAATCATTTCATATTCCAGAAGGTAATGTATCCACAATTTTGATATCAGTCAAGGGAGGGCCTCATTATTCTAATGTTGCACATACAAGAAGCCTCTCCTATAATGCAGAGCCTGTTTCTGGATTTCTTAAGCTCATCCATTGCATCATAAGCTTCTTGCTTGTTTCTTTAGGTTTTCAGTGCCACATATGGTTCCGGGCATGTAGTTGATGCTTGAGGGAATTCTGGAATAGCAGTTTTGAGTGTTATAGGGACATACAGTCACTTCTCATTTTACTTACTTCTCACAGCAGTCTCAGGAAGATTTATCATCATTCTTATCTTATGGATAAGGAAATGGGAATTTAGAGATATTAAGATGCTTGCCTGAAGTCATGTTACTTGAATGTTGGTGCCAGGAGTTTAATCCAGGAGAGTCTGACCTGAGGCCACCCCTGTTCCTACCACCACACCCTGCCTTTCAGTACATATTTACTAAATCAGTTTAGTACTAATTTCCATAGGAGACAAATAAATAGTTGATGCATCTAGGAGAAGGGTGAACAGAGGATATTGATAGGTTATATAACTAAACTTTTGTCTTTAGTGTCAGTGAGATTAACCATTAAGGATAACCAGAAGCACAATATAACCAGTATGTAGAGCTGTGAACATACCACTTTGGCAGGCAGATCTAAGAAATAGAGAAACTCTTCTTGATAAACAACATCAACTTAACTTCATGAACAGGTGTCTAAGAGAAACCAGGTGAGGCAGAGATGGCTGGTTGCCTATGCTGTCCATACATTGTCCTTTTCCTCCTTAGAAACACAATACTAAAGGCCATAGTTCCTAGTCTCCCTTGCAGCTAGATATTGTAAGCTTGAAATACTGTGAGAACTTCATAAAAATGTTCTTCAAAGGAAAAAGGAGTACCCTTCTGCCTTTCCTTTTCCTGCTGATTAGGATGCAGATGTGATGGGTTGAAGTCAAGTAGCCCTTTTGGATCATGAGGTGATGGGCTAAGATGACCAGAACAGTGTACCAGAGGAAGTTTAGGGTATGATGACCTTTGAGCTGTCATCTGGATCTGGCCTGCCAAACTCTAGATATCCTCTATGTGAGAGAATAACAGACTTGCATTTTGTTTAAGCCAAAAATGGAAGTAGGGAGCCAGTTTAGTGATTTCTGTCATTTACACAAGTGTTCCTCCTCCTGTTCGTCATTCTGTTTCTGTCTGGTTTTAGTTCATCTTACAATATTGCAGCTGTTTATATTTCCTAGAACCTGCACTGCATGTTTGAAACTAGCAAGCAGCAAACATCATTTCTATGTCGCAGACTGGTTATTGGTACTATCTAACAAGTTCACACTAAGTCCTTTGTAGGTGACTCTGATTTAAGGTCAGGAGGCCACATGTAAGCTCTACAAATAACCTCAAGTTTTGAATTATACAATTTAGAAGGTCAGGCCCCACCTCAGCTTTTTCTTATCTGACCATTGATCTAATGCCACATTATTTTTATTTTCCCAAATGGTATGTTATCCCACTTGATGGTTCACTGCAAATGTCTACTGAATTTATGCATAATAATATGTAAAACATTCTGTTGTATACAATGAGTTCACAGATGAATCATAAAGGTTTTGTTGTTTAAGAAAGTAATCAGTTGATTGAATGGAGATAAACTCTGTGGGGGTACAAATAGGGAAAGGATTTATTTTCTCTAACCTTCAAACATTTCTCTGGTGGTCCGGTGGCTAAGACTTTGTGCTCCCAGTGCGGGGGGCCTGGGTTTGATCCCTGGCCGGGGAACTAAAATCCACAAGCTGCAACTAAGACTCAGTGTAGCTAAATAAAGAAAGAAAGAACCTTCAAACGTGAGTTTTCTCATTACAGATAACTCTTCAGATAGATCCTATAGTTTTTTTAGTCACTTGGGGTATGTAAGGCTTACTTTCAACAGACTGGTTCCAAATAGGAAAAGGAGTACGTCGAGGCTGTATATTGTCACCCTGCTTATTTAACTTATATGCAGAGTACATCATGAGAAACACTGGGCTGGAGGAAACACAAGCTGGAATCAAGATTGCCGGGAGAAATATCAATAACCTCAGATATGCGGATAACACCACCCTTATGGCAGAAAGTGAAGAAGATCTAAAGAGCCGCTTGATGAAAGAGGAGAGTGAAAAAGTTGGCTTATAGCTCAACATTCAGAAAACTAAGATCATGGCATCCAGTCCCATCACTTCATGGCAGATAGATGGGGAAACAGTGGCTGACTTTATTTTTCTGGGCTCCAAAATCACTGCTGATGGTGACTGCAGCCATGAAATTAAAAGACACTTACTCCTTGGAAGGAAAGTTATGACCAACCTAGACAGCATATTAAAAAGCAGAGACATTACTTTGCCAACAAAGGTCCGTCTAGACAAGGCTATGGTTTTTCCAGTGGTCATGTATGGATGTGAGAGTTGGACGGTGAAGAAGGCTGAGCGCCAAAGAATTGATGCTTTTGAACTGTGGTATTGGAGAAGACTCTTGAGAGTCCCTTGGACTGCAAGGAGATCCAACCAGTCCATCCTAAAGGATGTCCTGGGTGTTCATTGGAAGGACTGATGTTGAAGCTGAAACTCCAATACTTTGGCCATCTGATGCGAAGAGCTGACTCATTGGAAAAGAACCTGATGCTGGGAAAGATTGAGGGCAGGAGGAGAAAGGGACGACAGAGGATGAGATGGCTGGATGGCATCACCGACTTGATGGACATGGGTTTGGGTGGACTCAGGAAGTTGGTGATGGACAGCGAGGCCTGGCATGCTGCGGTTCATGGGGTTGAAAAGAGTCAGACATGACTGAGCGACTGAACTTCAGGTATTAAAAGACAAATACAGTTCAGTGTAACTTAAAACCTTACATCTAATTCTCTAACCCAGTTGCATCTAATGTCACATGTAATTCACAGTTTCCCGTGGCCTACGCTACCCCCCAGCCCAGACGTGATCCAAGTCTCAGGTATCCACAGTGGATGTGAGCAGGGGAGTGTGATCTTTTTCTCACTCTGCTTTTACTCTCTACCCATTAAGTACAGAGTAATCTCAGCACATTCTAATCTCTGCCGTTGTTTCCTGCCATGTGCCCTCTTCAGGCCCACTGGCCTTCTTTCCATCCCAGAACATGTTAAACATGTTTATGCCAAGGGCCTCTGAGTTTCCTGTTTCTCTGCTTCACTCTTCCCCCAGCCATCTGCATGGCTTGTTCCACCACTCTCAGGCCTTTGCTCAAATGTCTGCTTATCAATGAGGCGTCCCTGACTCCTCTATCTCAAGTGACACTCACCCACAGCCATCACTTCCCTACTCTTCTTTGCATTTCTCATCTCACCATCTGATAAATCCCACTTCCAGTGGGAAATGAGGCACCTGTCTCCTCTCCCACAGACACTTCCCGTCTTTATGAGGCAGGGCGGAAGGTTGAGTACCTGTCTCTGAGTATGAGAAGAGGAGGAAGAAAAGCCAGAACACGCTCTCCTCCTTTGGATTTCTGTTCTCCTTGACTTTTTTCAACTTTTACAATTTGGTCTTGTTGTTTAGAAGCTGGAAGTGAGAGTTCCCTAGATACTGGATTGATCTGTCTTTTTTTTTTACTAAGTCTGCGTGGATGTGGCAGGCACTCTCTTTAGAATGCAGGGGCAGTTGTCTCATTATTCCCAGCTTTGGGGCTTCAGCTCAAGTACAGAGACGAAAAGTAAAACTTCTTTCAACATGCTGTTAACTAAGAACCTTCTCACAAACTAGCGTGTGGTGATTGTCACAAAGAGAACGTTTGAATTTGAGGTAACCATTGTGATATGAGCAGATGGCTCCGTGGATTCAGGATGTCCGATTTTTTGGAAATAGGAACCTAGGTGTTTGCACATTTCCGAAGCAATTAAAACTGGTTATATAGTGAGATTGCCCCTTGATCCAGCCCTGCCTGCACTTTTTATATGAGTCAATTATTTTCCTTTTTTTCCCTCTTAAGCCAAGTGACTTGGCTTTTCATCACTTGCCACCCAGCAGTCCTGGCTGTCGCCATGTCATTTCTTGCCTTAAACTGCTGTCTGTGTGTTGGCATATTTTCTCAAGTTGCACTTTTCATTTTCCCAGGGAGTACTGATAATTGAAAGGATTTATTAAGGTCCCACTGTGGGATTCTTCTGTCCACTGAGCACAATAGAAAAAATATTGTTAATAACTGTTTTGACAAATCCAGTAATGTTATGTTTGTATGCATAGTTGTGTTGGCGATTCTGAATGCTATTGCTCTACATATGGCTGAAGAAATTATTTTCTTATTAATTTTCCATAATAATCCAACATAGTAGGCTCATATTCTTTGTAATTATCATTTGCAATAGTTAGTCTTTAGGTGAAGTAGCCAAACATCTTTTAAGTTATTAATCTTTTGTATTCAAATGTTATGTGAGGGCTTCCCTGGTGGCTCAATGGTAAAGAATCAGCCTGTAATGCAGGAGATGTAGGTTCTATCGCTGGGTCAGGAAGATCCCTTAGAGAAGGAAATGGCAACCCACTCCAGTATTCTTGCCTGCGAAATCCCATGGGTGGAGAAGCTACAGTCCATGGAATCACAAAAGAGTTGGACACAACTTAGTATCTAAACAACAACGAGTTATATACCTAACTCCAAAGGTACTAAAATCCTTTAAGGAACCTAAACTCCTTTGACATTCATTCATTCTCCCTAGTGCCAGAGACACATTCCTCTAATAAAGAGACTTATAAACTAGTATATAACACAGTCAATGTGGCTTACATCTTTGAGAAGTTTTAGTAGTATTACTGTTGAGAGAATTAATTTTCTGAGAGAAATCTGAAATTAGAAATAATTTCAGATTTTAGCCATAATTCAGAGTGTGATAAAATCAGGGTGTGATTTGATTATACTCACCAAAGTTCTAACTTTAATTTCCTGTTCTGGGTATGAAAATAGAATGTTTATGAGAAGAAATACCAAAAATTGAGAGGGAATTTGAAATCAAATTCATCATGGATTCACCCAAAAGAAAGAACTTTGAGTCCAGATAACATAAACTACTGTACAGAGTTTGGTTATGTTTCCTTCTTCTGATAGGGAGGTGGAGACAATAGCTGCTGCTGCTGCTAAGTCGCTTCAGTCGTGTCCGACTCTGTGCGACCCCATAGATGGCAGCCCACCAGGCTCCTGCATCCTTGGGATTATCCAGGCAAGAATACTGGAGTGGGCTGCCAGTTCCTTCTCCAGTGCATGAAAGTGAAAAGTGAAAGTGAAGTCGCTCAGTTGTGTCCGACTCTTCGCAACCCCATGGACTGTAGCCCACCAGGCTCCTCCGTCCATGGGATTCTCCAGGCAAGAGTACTGGAGTGGGTTGCCATTGCCTTCTCCGGAACAATAGAGAGATTCCTAAAAGGAAAAAAAAAAGGAAAAGACTAGGGGGTAGGATTGGTAAAATAAGACCCAGTACCTTTTTACTGTAAAAGAAAAGCTGATATCAAATTCTTCTGTCTGCTTGTTTACAAATTAATTCATTAAACAAATGTTTATTGCAAGTTTACTATATACCAGGCGCTGTGGTGAGTTTTCATCCTACAAGTTAGGAGACAGATAATGAAATAGGTGACGATAGTCACTGTGATGATGGTGAGGGAGTGAGGGAGGTTCACAGTGCTATGGGACTCTGGAATAAGAGCAGGTGAGCCTGTGAAGGCGGTGCTCAGAGAAACCTCATGAGGTGTAGTTTGACCTAAGACTTGAAGTATGAGTATGAGTTTTCCTGGTGGGTAGGGAAGGGTGTTTTAGAAAACACACGCAAACTAAAAACTATGTATGAGGATTCCCGGTAGGTTGCAATGGAGAGGGAGTAAGATGCGAGAGGCCTGAACAATGAGACAAAGGTGGGCAGAGAAGCAGGTGTCTTCTTTGTTATTCTTTAGGGTTTGGAACTGTCTTAAAGGCACTGGGAAGTGGCCAAAGGATGTTAATCTAGGGAGGAACATTACCATGTTTGCATTTAAAAAGGCTTTGTGGAGGGTTTTCCTAAGGAGAAAGCTAATGAGTTCCCCTTACCCACAAGAGAGAGAACAAGAGGGGAAAAGCTGAAAGGATTGAATCCTTGCAAGAAAGAGTTTGATCAGACAGAGAACTTGACCCTGTAGATGATTAAACAGAGGTTGCGAAGACCTGAAAATATTTTATAAAGCATGGTCATCTTTCACATTTTATTTTTCAGTTTTAAAATTTTTTGTTTATGTATTTTTGGCCACACTGTGCAGCATGCGGGATCTTACTTCCCCAACCAGGGTGGGAGCCCGTGCCCCTGGCAGTGGAAGCAGAGGGTCTTAACCACTGGACCACCAGGGAATTCTCTACATTTTAAAATGTGTCTGGTTGAGGCAAGAGGTTAGATATGCTGAGATTTCCTAAAGTATGTTCTTTAGAAGAGTTGTTGATAGATGTTTCATGAACAGAAACCAGAATTTTAGTGCTTTCCAAAAATTTGGCTTGGGCACACTGAAGAGGCCTATCTATTTACTGTGGGACTTTTACAGCCTTTAACATGCTACCATGCCTTGTGTCTTTGACTGGGATTTGGATTCATTGTTTCCAAACTTTATTGATCACAGGACCCCTGTGATCTTCTGTTCTAAAGAGCACACTTGGTAAAATACTGCACCAGATATATTTGATTCTGTTACTAAGATTTTCCCCTTAGATTCTGAAATCCCAAAAAGTATTTAAGACATGGAATTACTTTTCCAGAGTGTTTATCCATTACAAATGAGTGACCTTATCGTTGTCAAGCAAGTCTGTCAAAACTGAATAATAACTAGTCAATGACTACTTTTTAGATTCCTTATTTTATGATATAATTGGATAAAAGATGAACATAACTAGAATCCTAAGGGTCAATTTAGACAATTCAGGAAACCAAAAGTATAGTCATTTCAAAGAATTTAAAGAAAATAGGGGATAAGCTGTCCCTTATCCCTCCATATGAAGATATTCTCTGATAATTTAAAATTCATAAAGGGAGTTAGAATTCTGATGTGCAGTTTAAACAAAGAGAGATGGAATTTTGGAGTCATCTACAGAATGATAGGCTTCCCTGGTGGCTCAGTGGTAAAAGAATCCACCTGCAATGCAGAAGACACAAGTTCAATCTCTGAGTCGAGAAGATTCTCTGGAGAAGGAAATGGCAACCGACTCCGGTATTCTTGCCTGGGAGGAGCCTAGGGGGCTGTAGTCTGCAGGATTGCAAAGGAATTGGACATGACTTAGTGACTAAACAACAACAGAAAAACATTTCCATTGGGAATGTGACATTAGGTTGGTGGGCGTAAGATTAGGGATATTCAAAAACACCTCTCAAAAACAGATTTTCTAGTGATTTAATCTAACCCTTGAATTGCAAATAGACTTTAATTTAGATGTCAATTCCAATTAGTTGCAGTGTTGTCTGAAGTATTAGGTTCTGAAGAGTTGAGAGTCTCTATACAGTCGAACAAACATGGCGACTGATGAGCAGTATGTGCCTTGTGTGGGGGAAGAGAGAGTGAAGCTCCCTATCCTTGCAGTTGCCATTCCCCTTTGAAGTCATGCTTGGAGGTATGTTAACTCACAAAGGGTTCTGGCGAGGTGGATTGCGTGAGAAAAAGCTATTTGAGATATTCGGGTTATTTAAAAATGATTTAGAAGATCTTGTCAGGTCACTCAGAATGTACTCAACCCTAGAGGCCTGGAAGAAGCTGGTGTCTAAGAGAACCATATTACATTGATTTAGGTTAGAAAAGTGAACTTTGCAGAAATGCAGTACAACAATGGACCCCCATAGAAAGGGGTCCTTGACAAGGAAGTTTGAAAATCTCTTTCAGCAGATAAAGTGTAAGGATTCAAATTTAATATAGTGTCAATATGAGAATTTCTGTTGGAGCCTACATGATTAGTCTTTTCTGTGAGTATGGTGAGTTCATATTCATTATCTTTTGCCAAGCAAGACTGTAAATCCTTCATGAAATTCTCAATATAGAGTAAAGAGCTTTCTTTTCTTTAGCGAATGAGGCCTCTGTTACCCATAGGGATCCCAGAGTCCCTGCAATGGACAGTACTGTCAAAGGGAAGGATACTTCCCTGGGAATAGAGAAGCAAAACAGTATGTCCGGGTTGATTGTGCAGTGCAGACAAATCCTGGCCCAGTCTCCCATGGTGGGGGGGCCCTCGGCCTGTTGGCGGACAAGCTGCCACCCAAGTAGAGTGACGCACCTGGTGAGTCAAGGCCACTTGCAACTTCACACCCGGCTTCCTGCCCAAACCCCTGCCAATTCTGCTTCTTAGCCAAATGACATCAAGAACAACTTGAAGAAAATATAAAGAAAGTTATGCCCTTTTGAGACAGTTTATTTCCAGTAGTGTCTAGCCTGTGGCTAAAATTCTGGACTTGAAATTAGGAAAACAGAGTACAGATTAGACAAAGTCAGAAATGGAAACTTCTCTGTGCCTTTCCCATCTTGAACAGGCACTGTTTCAGAACTCTGACAATTCAGCTTTCCTGGGTCTCAGTGTCCTCATATTTTCAGTTGGGATGAGAGGAAGACTAGAGGTGGAGACAGTGAAGAAAGCTATTTTCATATTTCATAAATTCTAGATAATTTATCTAAAGAATTCCCTGCTTTCTCCAGACAACAGCCAATCCCATCATGAGATCAGCAGTGAGATGATCGCACAGATTGGATGGAATAGAGGGAACCCCCACCACCCCATCGCTCCCAGCTGCTACAGGAAACCTTCAAGGTTTGTCAAACAAGTGATTTGAAATTTCTGTGATCTCTCTGACTACCTTATGGTTTCAGATATTGCCAGTGCCTGTGGCTCTTGAGTTGGGCATCATCATGAGTTGGTACCTCACTCCACACTGTATCATAGTCCACTTTACAACAGTGCCCACAGAGGTCTGGATCATGTGGCCCCAGGTGACTGTTTACTGGTGCTACTGCAGGTGTCCTTTCCCTAGGAATGGACAGAAGTTTCTGAGAATCATGCTGGAAACAATCCAACTGCATTCAAAATCACCTTTTCCTTCAGAAGACTTGTGTATAGGGTTGTGTATAGACTGGCATCGGCTTCCCAGGTGGCTCAGTGGTAAGGAATCCTCCTGCCAATGACTTGGGTTCGATCTCTGGGTTGGGAAGATTCCCTGGAGAAAGGAATGGCAACCCACTCCAGTATTCTTGCCTGGAAGATTCCATGGACAGAGGAGCCTGGTGGGCTACAGTCCATGGGGTCGCAAAGAGTTGGACACAACTGAGTGATTGAGCACGCACATGCACATCGATTGGCATAGCACTTCTTTTGTGGTGGTTGTTGTTCAGTTGCTAAGTCATGTCCGACTCTGGGAAACTCAGCAGTAGCCACAGGACTGCAAAAGATCAATTTTCATTCCAATCCCAAAGAAAGGCAATGCCAAAAATGTTCAAACTACCAGACAAAATCAAGCTACTTTGGTCAGATACTGTTCATTATAAACTGAGAGAACAAAATATCTGACCAAAGTAGCCTGACTTTTTGGCAGGAGAAGGTTGACTTCATTTTTATTTTTTATTGCAATGAAGGGGGCACTAGTGGTAAAGAACCTGCTTGGAAATACAGGAAACAAGAGATGTGGGTTCGATCCCTGGGTCAGGAAGATCCCCTGGAGAAGGAAATGGCAAGCCACTCCAGTACGCTTGCCTAGAAAATCCCATGGGGTCGCAAAGAGTCGGACATGACTGAAGCAACTTAGCACATTGCAATTAAGTGTGGTTAAATACATGTCTGTGCAATGTGACTCCTTAATTCAAGTTGAGGTTAAGTTGAGAGAGAAGGCTTGGAGCCTTCTGGTGTCTTCCCTTTGTTCTGTCTCTCCAGAAATCTGTGGACCACAGGTATTTACCCTTGGAGCAGACACACAAAGGTTATATTCCCAGTGAGGCTTTACTGTCAATTTCTTTTGTAAAGTGGCTGAAGGGTCTCTGGTTGGGAAAGAGAATGTGGGAAAACGACCAGCAACCAAGGGCCACGCCATTGCGGTGTTCTCTCCAGTAAACCGGGGTTATGAGAGGACACATAAGAGTTCAGGATTTGAGCACTGATTCTGTTCAAACCATCCCTGTCTCAGAACCCCTCTAAAGTCTTTATACGTGTACAGATACGCACACATATACACAACAATTAAGTTATGGGCACCCTGGTTGAAGACCAGTGCCTTAACCCCCCATATTCACCCCAACTGGAAAGTCTGGTTGCTCTTCTAAATTTAGGATTGCCAAGTTTGTTGACTGTTTGCAATGTACCAGTCAATTTAGCTATCACAGTTTATCTTCCTGAAAACCTTGCCATGGATAATTAATTGTGCCATCCAAAGTCATGTAGCAAAAGACTCAGGAACCAGATTGAGGTTCTCTTAGTGCTTCCTTCCTCCCCCAACTACCCTGAAGTCATTCTTATTAAACAAGACTTGGTCAGCTGAGTATTTGAATTAAGGGGAGGATTAAAAAGGAAACTTCGGCGACCTCTGTAGACTATTTCTGATCAAAGTCCTCATATTCCACCAGCCCCCAGGTAATGTCTGGTCACCTAGTTTTGCCTTCAGCAAGAATCCTGTTTAGCCAGAACCCATTGCATTTGCTCTTAGTACCTTTTCCATTCACCAATCCTCCCCTGCCCCTCACCCCCCCCCCCCCCCCGCCCCAATCTGCTTCTTGGCTTTTCCTTGTGATTCGATCCCATCTCCCTTACCTACTGAAAAAAAAAAAAAAAAAAAAAAACTTCATTTTTTTTAGTAGTAGCCCTCCTTGCATAAAGTCTTCTTTATTGTCTTTAAAGAGGGTCAAGAATAACTTTTTCTTTAACACTTCAGTAGGGCTTTAGATAACCTTTTGAAGCAGTTTGATTTACTTAGAGAATTCTACATAATAATATGGGCTTCCCCACTGGCTCAGCTGGTAAAGAGCCCTACTGCCAGTGCAGGAGACACAAGAGACATGAGTTTGATCCCTGGGTCAGGAAGATCCCCTGGAGAAGAAAATGTATTAATTAGATATTATAATTCATAAAAAAAATGACTTATTACTTCATAAAACAGGTTTCTAATGTCTTTTTGAAATTTACCAATAATATAAAAGATTCAACAGCTCTTAAATAGTTTTTATTGAAAAAAAAGATAAACTATCTCCAAATTACTCCTAAATATTATAAAAATCATTTCCCTTTAAAAATAACTAGCCAAGAATCCAGAAAAACTCTTTTTCCCCCCAGACTTTAAATTTTTTATTTTGTGTTGGGGTATAGTCAATTAATTAACAATGTTGTGGTAGTTTTAGGTGAACAGGGAAGGGACTCAGCTACACATATACATGTATCCATTCTCCCCTAAATCCCCCTCCTATCCAGGCTGCCACATAACATTGAACAGAGTTCCATGTACTATACGGTAGGTCCTTGTTGGTTATCTATTTTAAATATAGCAGTGTGTACATGTCCATCCCAAACTCCCTAACTACCCCTTCCCCCACCCCACAGCAACCATAAGTTCGTTTTCCAAGTCTGTGAGTCTTTTCTGTTTTGTAAGTTCATCTGTATCATTTCTTTTTAGGTTCCACATATAAGGGATGTCATACAGTTTTTCTCCTCTGCCTGACTTCACTCAGTACCACACTCTCTAGGTTCATCCATGTTGCTGCAAATGGCATTATTTCCTTCTTTTTAATGGTTGAGTAATAGTCTGTTGTATATATGTACCACATCTTCTTTATCCATTCGCCTGTTGATGGGCATTTAGGTTGCTTCTGTGTCTTGGCTATTGCAAACAGTGCTGCAGTGAACATTGGGGTGTGTGTATAATTTTGGATCATAGTTCAGAAAAACTCTTCATTTTAGACTCTCCCTACCTTTTGCTTTTCTTTTCTCTTTTATCAGTCATTTTATTTGTTTAACTTGGGCAGTAAGAAATCAGTTTTTACTTTGAAATTAAAGACACTCATTTTTGTCTTTGAATTTTTTAACAATATAGTTATGTAGCAGTATAGCTTATTTTTGATGTCTTAGGCTAGCTTGACAATTTATAGTTTTTTGTTAATTAAAAATCATTAGTTTTACTGCCTCTATCCTGTTGGATATAAAAGCAACAGTATCTAATTATAGTTTAATTTCCCACTTTTAAAATTCTTGTTTATTTTTTTCCAACCAAAAATTGAGATATAACTCACATAGGCGTAACCATTTTAAAGTGTACAATTCAGTAGCTTTTAGCATTCTAACTTTCTTTTAAGACTGTCACCACTTTTTCTCTTTTTAATTTTTCTGGCCTCACTGAGCAGCACATTGGATCTTAGTTCCCGGACCAGGGATCAAACCCACATCCCCTGCACAGGAAGCACAGAAGTCTTAACTACTGGACCACCAGGGAAGTCCAGGGGTCACCTATTTAAAATGCAGACTTCTACCCTGGTTCTTCCAGTTTACATATGAATGACTTTTCTGTTCTTGAAGCACAGAGCCCAGCATCAGTTCAGTTCAGTTCAATCGCTCAGTCGTGTCCGACTCTTTGTGACCCCATGAATTGCAGCACGCCAGGCCTCCCTGTCCATCACCAACACCCGGAGTCTACCCAAACCCATGTCCATCGAGTCGGTAATGCCATCCAACCATCTCATCCTCTGTCGTCCCCTTCTCCTCCTGCCCCCAATCCTACCAAGCATTAGGGTCTTTTCCAATGAGTCACCTCTTCGCATGAGGTGGCCAAAGTATTGGAGTTTCAGCTTCAACATCAGTCCTTCCAATGAACACCCAGGATTGATCTCCTTTAGAATGGATTGATTGGATCTCCTTGCAGTCCAAGGGACTCTCAAGGGTCTTCTCCAACACCACAGTTCAAAAGCATCAATTCTGCGGCGCTCAGCTTTCTTTATAGTCCAACTCTCACATCCATACATGACCACTGGAAAAACCATAGCCTTGACTAGACAGACTTTTGTTGACAAAGTAATGTCTCTGCTTTTAAATATGCTATCTAGGTTGGCCATAACCTTCCTTCCAAGCAGTAAGCGTATTTTGATTTCATGGCTGCAATCACCATCTGCAGTGATTTTGGAGCCCCCCAAAATAAAGTCTGACACTGTTTCCACTGTTTCCCCATCTATTTCCCATGAAGTGGTGGGACAAGATGCCATGATCTTAGTTTTCTGAACGTTGAGCTTTAAGCCAACTTTTTCACTCTCCTCTTTCACTTTCATCAAGAGGCTCTTTAGTTCTTCTTCACTTTCTGCCATAAGGGTGGTGTGATCCGCGTATCTGAGGTTATTGATATTTCTCCCGGCAGTCTTGATTCCACCTTGTGCTTCCTCCAGCCCAGCGTTTCTCATGATGTACTCTGCATATAAGTTAAATAAGCAGGGTGACAATATACAGCCTTGACGTACTCCTTTTCCTATTTGGAACCAGTCTGTTGTTCCATGTCCAGTTCTAACTGTTGCCTCCTGACCTGCATACAGGTTTCTCAAGAGACAGGTCAGATGGTATGGTATTCCCATCTCTTTCAGAATTTTCCACAGTTTATTGTGATCCACACAGTCAAAGGCTTTGGCATAGTCAATAAAGCAGAAATAGATGTTTTTCTGGAACTCTCTTGCTTTTTTGATGATGCAGCGGATATTGGCAATTTGATCTCTGGTTCCTCTGCCTTTTCTAAAACCAGCATGAACATCTGGAAATTCACGGTTCACGTATCGCTGAAGCCTGGCTTGGAGAATTTTGAGCATTACTTTACTAGCTTGTGAGACAAGTGCAATTGTGCGGTAGTTTGAGCATTCTTTGGCATTGCCTTTCTTTGGGATTGGAATGAAAACTGACCTTTTCCAGTCCTGTGGCCACTGCTGAGTTTTCCAAATTTGCTGGCGTATCGAGTGAAGCAGTTTCACGGTGCTGGGCAATTTACTGGTCCTCAACAGACATTTGCTGAGTGAATAAAAGAACTGAAATGTCTGCCTTTGGTTACTGAGCTACTCTTGAGCAAGCTTAGAAATGAAAAACATTGAAAGATTTCCACATCCCCTTGAACATAATGATTCACTGCTGTCGATTCTTCATCTTGACCCCTTTTTGTGAACCCAACTGGCAAACAGAGTACAAACAAATGTTACTACCCTCACTAAAGTTACATGCAAATCTGAGCATTGAAAATGTCCATAGTAAAATGGTGGCTATCACTCATGCTTCTTTAGTCGTATTTCTGTTACACATCTCATTACAGGTTTAAAAAAATTCCTTTGCCATTATAGATATATCTGATCATGGAACTTGGGCCTGCAAAACACCAAGCAGCTTTCAGTGTGGAGTCTGCCAATCCACTTTGAGGATGTGTATGTGTGTATGCAACTGCTTGCTCCTTCCTCTCCCAGGAGTCCTCTAGAGTCAGAGCCTGTGGACAATGGGGTCTTCAGTGTTTGCTGAAGAGAGATCAAGACCATGGAATTCAGTTTATAGTGTATAATGGATGAGGCAGACAGGTGCCCTGAAAGAAGAAAATACTTTGTATTTTGAAATAGTTTTGATATGTTGGATTTATTTTTATTTTGTTTTCACTGGCTTATTTTTAAAAGCCAAATCATGAGTCTATATGGAAAATGTGTGTGGTTTAAAAAACACTTCCTGAAGGAAAGTTATATCAGCAATAGGGACTTGCAGTTTTCATTTTCATGTCAAGTTCAACACAGTAAACAAGTTCTATTGAAGCGAAGCTGCACATAGAACTTTCTTCCCACAGGTAAGTCCCTTTAGGACAGCCTGGCCCAGCGGTAAAGAATCTGCCTGGGAGATGTGGGTTCCATCCTTAGGTTGGGAAGATCCCCTGGAGAAGGAAATCGCAGCCCACTCCAGTATTCTTGCCTGGGAAATCCCATGAACTGAGGAGCCTGGCAGACTACAGTACATGGGATTGCTAAGAGTTGGACACTGAGCAGCTGAGCGCATACACAGCACAGCTGGGTGTTAGCTCTTGACTCCCTCTCCAGGGGTAAGTGTTGTAGGAGATACTGCAGCCCCCAGCTGAGTCACAGCAGAAGGTGGGACCCTCATGAATCAGAGCACACAGGTACATATCCTGACCCTGAGGGAGGAGTACCTCTATAGGAAATCATTAAGGCTTCTAATTAATTCAAATTAATTGATTTAATTTTATAGTTTAAAAATTGAATTTATAATCCACCTGCCAATGCAGGAGATGCAGGAGACGTGGATTTGATTTCTGGGTCTGGAAGATTCCCTGGAGGAGGAAATGGCAACCCACTCCAGTATTCCTGACTGGGAAATCCCATGGACAGAGAAATCTGGCGGTTCATGGGGTCGCAAAAGAGTTGGACACAACTTAGTGACTGAGCACACATACCAATCAAGCAAAGAATCCCTTGGAAAAACACTGATTTTAGGGCTTCCTCACCTCTTGCCTCTTGGATTGTTGTCATTGTATCCTAACTGGTGTATCTACCTCTGTTCTCAGGGCGCTTGAATACAAATTAGAATTGCCAGATAAAATACAGAGTGCCAAGTTAAATGTGAATTCCAGACAAACAGAAGATATTTTTAGTCTAAGTTTGTCCCCAAATATTTAGTATATTTTGCCTCCAAATATTACATGGGATGACTGTAACATATGATGGAATGACATCATGAAATATTTGAAAAATTCTTTCTATTAGTGCTGACTGTAGCATATGATGGAATGACTTAAAATGAAATCTTTTAAAAATTCTTTCCATCTGTCAGTACTGACTGCTTCAAATCTCAGCACCCAGCCTCGTCATGTGCTCTTCTCTGCTTTATATTACTTTATTTTGCTTATTTATTTTCTTTATTATCTATATCTCTCCACTAGGAGGTAAGACTTTTGGTGATAGGGAATTTTTTCACAGCTAAATTCCTAGCATCTACAATAGTGCTTGGTTTGTAGTAGGTGCTCAATAAATTTATTTGCTTATTAAATGAATATATCAGTACATACATCTTGTATGAAAGAAGTGAAAGTGTTTGTCACTCAGTTGTGTCTGGCTCTTTGTGACCCCATGGACTGTAGCCCACCAGGCTCCTCTGTCCATGGGGAGTCTCCAGGCAAGAATAATAGAGAGGGTTTCCATTCCCTTCTCCAGGGGATCTTCCCCACCCAGGGATCCAACCCCAGGTCTCCTACATTGTAGGAAGATTCTTTACTGTCTGAGCCACCAGGAAATCCAATACATCCTGTATATCCACGTTCAGACCCCATTGTCTTCTTACAGGAGAAGATGCGTGTTCTGTTCATCGGTGTATCAACCCTATTGCCTGGAGCATAGTAGAGATTCAAAAAGTGACTTTGTGGATTAAATTCATATAAGTTGGGAGTGATAGCAATGGAGAAGGAATAGTGTGTGTTGCTTTAAAGTTGATTTTGTTTGTATTCATCAAGTTTATAACCCTGACATTACCACTCTGTACAAGAAAAAAGACCAGTCATTGTATTCACTTGTTTACTGGAACAAATGTTAGGCTTACATTGTTTGCAGACACTAAAAAATTGTAGGGGCCTGTTATGTGGGAGCATTGTGGGAAAAGAATTTTGTTGGTTTCAGAGTAGTGACTTTGCTGCACACAGTCTCCCTTTTCGCTTTCATCATAATCAGATAGAATGTTGGTCCACACTTCCTCACTGAAAACCTTTAGGACCAGCCTTATTCAAGATTCAGAGTTTCCATCCCAGGTTTTATTAATAGAAGATAGAATGTGCTTCCTTATTGATTATATACACAGCAGACTCAGGCAGACTTGACCAACCATGTCAATACTTCTGCAGAGAGATGTCTGGATAGTCACACGGGATAGGATACAGACAATGAACAGCTCGCATAGGTTCTGTTCAGGTTTCTCTACAAAAATGACTTTGACACCAAAAGCATGGAAGAAGTTGGTGTTTGTAGCTTTCGAGTTGTTTTTCTGCCTTGGAGGTGTTATTGTTCCTGGGTGGTAACCATCATGCTTGTATGACCCCGAGGACTGCTGGCTTCAGGAAAGTTCCTCTTCCTGTTCTGAGTTCCAACTCCAGTAATAGAACAAATGATACATGCTTCTAATTGAATGGCAATTCAGTGTCACCCAATAAACCAATCATTTAATTTTGAATGATTTAATCTATATTGTTGTTATTGTTGTTTAGTCGCTAAGCTGTGTCTGACTCTTTTGCAACTCCGTGGACTGTAGCCTGCTGGGCTCCTCTGTCCATGGGATTTTCCAGGCAAGAATACTGGAGTGGGTTGCCATTTCCTCCTCCAGGGGATCTTCCTGACCCAGGGATCAAACCTGTGTCTTCTGCATGGGCAGATGGATTCTTTTAGCACAGAGCCACCATGAAAGACGATTTAATCTATAAATACAAATAATTCAAGCAAATAGATGCAATAAAGAAAATGGGCTTTTATATTCAATATCCTAGAAACATGGCTAAAAGAACATGGTTACATTATTAGTTGTGCAGAAGTCATGGTTTTCATTTAATTGCTTCTAATTTGAAATCATTAAGGCAGAGATTCTCAAAGTTTAGTGTTTAGACTCTATAGCAGGCATAGGCCAATTTTTTCCATAAAAGGTCAGATAGTAGTAGATACTTTCAACTTTGTGTGTTTCATATCTTCTCTGTATGTGAGTGTGTTATTTTCCACACCTCCTCTGCCCCACCAACTCCATTTTCTGCCCAGAGAAAACTGCCAGACCCTGAAATTGTCAACATGTTAGGATAAAACTATCAAAGAAAAATCCTATTGCCATTTAAATTTATAAAATGTTTTGTAGGAGTTACCCTTGATCACACAACCACTTTTCTCACTCTCATGGATGATAACCAAATCATTTGTTGCTGGTGAGAAAACAGCTTCTCGATGTAAATGCACTCCTTGAAAGAGGTTCATTTCCAGAAGGAGAGGTCCTGCATGAAGACTGTGCGGGCAGCGAGGGGCTGGGTGATGTCAAGCCTGCCTCCTGAGTTCCAGATGACTTTCTCTAGGACACTGTTTAGGTATCCTCGTTGGATCCATAGCATCTAACTAAAAAACAAAATTCTGATTTTTTTTTTCACTTATTAAAAGTTAACTGCTAGCCTGGGATATTTGTGTTAAAGGGCAATTTCAAAAATAAAAAATATTTCTGTTAAAGAAATTAAATGTTACTCAGGAGCAACAGCTAACATCGTACTATCTTCTGTTTTAAAGCACTTTACATCAGTTCTTTAGGGTAATCCTCACCACAACCCTATAAAACACACATTATTAGAAAACTAAGTCCTTAGAGCAAATGACTTGACCAAGGTCGCCTAGACAGTGTCAGAACTGAGCTTCTAACCCAGATCTACAGAGTCAGCATTATACTCTTGAGTGTTATAGGTATGGCCTTGTAAATATATATAAATGTTTTTGCGTGAGAAGAGCAAAGTCCTGCTGCTTATGCCTTGATGTCTTTTTTCTTTTTATATTAATTTTAATTGAAGTATAATTGCTTTACAGTGTTTTGTTAGTTTCTACTGTACAGCAAAAGCCTTGATGTCTTTTGTAGATTATTTTAAGAGAAATATTTAAGAATTGGTTTTGCATGTAGTGCAATTGATGCCATTCTTTTTGTCTAAGGAATGATGGATGATATAACTTTTTCTTTTTTTAGGGACACTGGCTCTTTTCTTTATAGCATAATCTTCTAGTAGATTGTTGCTGACTTTTCTCACATGTGGTTTTTAAAAAATTAACTTGAATTTTGCCACAAAGGTGTTATTTCTAAGAGAAAGTTAAAACCCTTCTGATCATTTTTCCCATCTTAAGCCTTTAAGACAGTTGTAAGAAGGTTTGAAGCTTCCCTAATGTGCATGAAAAGCAGTAAAGAAATAGAAAACAGTTGTTAATTTAGTACCTATGGTATGACTAGTAGTCTTTTCTCAGTCCCAGGTGTCACTAGTGATAAAAAACCCACCTGCCAATGCAGGAGAGGTAAGAGACCCAGGTTTGATCCCTGGGTGGGGAAGATCCCCTGGAGGAGGGCATGGCAACACACTCCAGTATTTTTGCTTGGAGAATCCCATGGACAGAGGCATCTGGGGGGTGGCCATAGTCCATGGAGTCACAAAGAGTCAGACATGACTGAAGCGACTTAACAAAGGCTTTCCATTTCTTATTCTCTAGGTTTTCTGTATCTAAAGTAGAGAAGCGACATTAGCCCTAATTATTTTGAGCTCATTGAAATCTTTGAGAGCCTGTATTTTATCATTAGTGCATGGGCTAAAGCCTATTTTTCTCATTCTAGAACTAAAGACTGGCTGACCCTAGAATAGAAAAGTAATGAACATCCCTGTGGAGACTTTCCCCTGGGAGAGGACGTAAGAGGCTACATCATAAAGGTAATACAATAATAAATACCCTGTTGGAGAAAGTGATGAAAGAGGAAGAAAGATCGGCTCTGTTCCTTTTGCCTTTTGTGCCTAACACAGGGGATTCCAGGCATCAAACCCAGCAGAAGGTATTCTCTAGCCAGACCTCCTTTTGCAGAGACAAATGGTATAAGTTTTGCTGCTGATTTCTACTTCTTGATTTATCAATTCCAGGCAGTATGTACTGACTTCTTGCTATAAAGGATGAGAAGAATTCTTATAGAAACTTCTATCTAAATTAATGTATTTTGTCTCCTGATATTTGTAACTGCTAGTGTTACATTCAGTTTTAGTGGTTGCCTTTAATGACTAGACAATATAGTTGACTTCTGTTTTCAGACTGGCTTTTAGATGTACCTATTGACTGCTTTCCTAGGAAAGTTGAGGAAATTAGCACAGGTATCCATTTTCTACTTTTTCCCTCCCAATTTTCCTTAGTTACATTTTTATTTTTATATGACCATGGTTTACATTAATAACATGTTTCATTGTCTGCTAGCACGTCTGTCAGCTCCTGATTACCCTCAGGATAAAGTCCAAATTCTCTCCTCTAGTGAATAAAATCTTTACTCACCTGGCCCCATCCTATCTCCTCATCTGAGTACAGGAGTTCTCACCATCCTCAAGGTACCATAGCTTTTTATATCTCTGGGACTTTGGACATGTTATTGAGTCTAACTTGTGAACTCCAACTGCTTTTCTTTCTGACAAATTTCTACTCATGCTTCAAGATCCAGCTCCCATGGAAACTTTCTTAGAAGCCTTCCTGCTTCCCATTTTCTGGAGTGGTCAATCCTGTGGGTCCCTGTAGCTCTCTTCCAGCCCCTTTCCAGCACTTTGATATTAATCTATAATTTTGGGTTCATGCATCTGCTTTCTCTTCTTGAATATGAACATTAGATTTGTGTGTTCCATTTCTATGTCTCTGGCATCCAGGGTGGTTTTCTCACACAGAATGAATGAATACACAGAAAAGAAAAAGGTTTAACCCTAAAATAAATACATTTGGGATATTTCTGCTTTCCTAAGTCAGTTTTATTCAGCAAAGTGGTCCTTTCCTGATCTGGTTTGTATTTTTCCTTATTTGAAAATCTTATCTATCTCCCTGGGGTGGGAATAATTGAAGGAGAAAATAATTTCTGCCTGTATTGCTGGTAAATACTGATCTTTGCTACACTGAATTCAAAAGTGAAGAAGGACAAGAGAAACGTGCACCAGAACATGGCTTTTCGTCAGCATATACCATTTTAAAGATTTGAATGACAGAACAAAGGGAGAGTAATATTACTTTGAAAAAGTGTTTGTTATCAAGGGCTGTAAATAAAAATAATTTGTCTTTCATTCTTACTTTTTTTTCCTTATATTACTACTAAGTCAAGTGAAAAATATCATTAAATATACATGTGAGAAGAGAATCAATTCCCAGAAGTGTTATTTATTAATAACAATTCCTTAGAAACTACTACAACTGCATCATCTGTTTTGAGTAAACACAGCATGTGGCCACAGGTTCAGTTGAACTGACACAATTTCAGTTCTCTGTTGACTAGAATCAGCTCACTGATTCTCATATATTTGTTAGATTTTTACTATGCTCTTAACTCCTACTGACATAAAATCGATTAAAGCCAATGGTGAAAAGATGCTAATGAATTGAGCACCTAGATATATTTATAGTTCTGTATGTCCAGAAACAATATATTTTTTAAAGGAAGGTATTTATTTAAGCAATACATGAACATACACCAGTGGATATAAAACTTGTAAAGGGAAGAATAGTGAAGTGTGAAGACCTGGAGCTTTACTGCCTGAGTTCAAACTCTGGCTCTCTCTTGCTTTCTGTATGCATAACTTTGAGCAAGTTACAAAACTTCTCTGAGATTCTTTTCTCATCTGCCAAATGGAAAATGCTAATGTGACTTAACACATATGACCTTCGAACAGTCTAGCACTTCATAAACCCACAGCAACTACTAGTAATTTTTATTTTTGTTGTGAAGAATACAGAGGAAAAAGCAAACAGTCATTTCCCTATGGTGGTCACTACTTACCACTTGGAGTGTGTCCTCCCAGGGCGTTAAATGTGTAGTTATAACCAAGAAAACAGTACTGCACAAGGAGTGTGAGTGCTATGTTAGCAATGACTCGGTTCAACAAAACCCAAGTATATACTTCACCAAGAGTTTTTCTAAGGAAATTTGCTGCAGAAGCCTTGTTTCTTTCTATATTACTTGCTGATTTTTCAGTAATGAGGAAGATGCTAGAAAGTAATACAAGGTGATATAGTTCATGGATCAAATGTATTTGGAATTCATGCACTGTCATTATGAATTCGTTATTCATGACAAGCATTCTGGGCAAACAGACAAACTGTGGGTCTGGGTCTCTCTTTAACTTCATATGTATGCATATAATATGTTAAAAATTGGCCTTCTATGATGTCTGTTTCTGCTCATTGAGAGGAAAGCTGTTGCTTAGCAACCAGTTGTTTCTGCTTGACTGATGAGTAAAATGGAAAGCTGCGCAAATCAGAAGGCAAATAACTGTGTCTGTTAGGAGTGAAGAGTTACTGGTTTTAGCAACTAAGTTGACTCCCAACTTAGTTTATATTTCTTTGTGTGGAAAAGATGAAATATGAGATAGAAGCTGTATCATGGTATTTAATAATTATTTTTAGAGAGCACATTATTTTACAAGATATAAATTAGTATATATGAAAAAGGAATATTTAAAGACTATTAAAAATTACATATATTTTGAAGTATATGGTTAAAATTTCAGAAAGATAATATTTATATCAGAACAAAACAGGAGAAAACTGGAACCCATACACTGAATTCTCGAGTTATAGCCAACAAAAACTATGTTAATAACCCATGAAACTTTGAAACATGATTTTACGTATATTTTCTTCATTCATTTAGGTTTTAAACAAAAATTATTCACTAGGAAAAGAAAGGTTAGGTCATGTGGTGGTAAGATATTTTGTGGCAAGGAGAGTACCTTGGCTGCTGCTAACAAAAACTGACCCTGGCCAAGTGAAACTAAAAAGTATTTATTGAAGCAAAGTGGTGGTGCTGGTGGTGCTCAGAACTGATGTGGTATTGGAGAGCAGGACTTGAAAACAGGTTGGGCACTCCAGAAAACTTCCTGTGATCAGAGCCGTTGCCATTTCCTTGTGTCTCTCAAATTTCAAAAGCCCGGGGGTGGGGTTGGGAGGGTGGAGGTGGTGAGAAGCTAGCTGCCTGGTTGACTCTTCACTTGCCTGCTCCTTGGCTGAGGTGACTGGGTGGGATGGGGACAGGGAAGGGTCTGGTCTTCTCAACTTCCTTGGAGGTGTACATCTGGATTTATGGGATGGATCACTGCTCAGTGGTTTTTTTCCCCCAAAGGAAATCTGGGTGCTGTTGGGAAGAAAGAAATGGACACTAAAGATGTATATGTGGATGGATACACACCTACCCACCCACACCCACACCCACACACGTATATTTAGTATAATACTTACAGTGACTCTCTTGAATCTTAACTAAACTCATTCTGTGACATAACTGCCTCTTTCTTTTCATGTTTCTTACCTCTAAAGTGGATATAGAAATATAATACTTTATGTATTTACTAGGTAAAATAAAATGTATTGTTTAGCTGGTGGTATCTAGATCATTTTGCAGAGGTACTATGTAAAAGTACAGTTATAATTTATAAAAAGAGTGTTCACTTATCTTTATCTGCAATTTATATAGAGTTAAATTTTATAATTTAAGTGCTTTATTCATCTTTTTTTCATCTTAATAAAATCCCTGAACATCAAGGAAGAAATCTATATAATCATAAAGTCCACATAATCATGAAGGTTAAGTAAGATATAAAATTAAAGCAAAGTCATTGATGTAATTTTTTTTATACAGTGTGGAAGCAAGCCAAAAAGGCAAGAAGCCAAGTCATTCTTTCTACATAACTGGGTTTTTGACCTAAAGAAAAGTTTATTAGATAGTGAAAGAGTTCATACATATTTCTGTGGTAGCATGTTTTGGCTCTCATTTACTTGACTGTCAACACATTGTTTGTCCTTTAACCTAAAAAGTTTCTGTTACTATTTGAATCTGCCACTTGGACTATTTTGGTAGTGATCAGTGAAAATAAATGACCAAATTCCCCAAATCTTCCCTCTGTGTTAGGCTACTAGGTCAGCTCTTGAAACAAAGATCAAAATAACAGTCACAAACAAGATAGAAGTTTCTTTCTCACAGAATAGTCGAATTTAAATAGACTACGGCTAATTAGGTAGTTTAATGGTACAAGAAGTAACATTTTTTCTATCTAGTTGCTCCGCCATCCTCAACATGAAGTTTCCATCTGGTGGTCTAATATGACTGCTCCCACAGCTACTACATGTCTGGTTTCCAACCAGTGGAAAGTGGAGAAGGGTAGAGGGAAGGGCATACATCCCTCCAGCTTACTCGTCATTGTCCAGAACCTTGTCACGTGACCACACTTAGCTGCAAGAAAAGTGGGCAGCATAGCTCTTAGCTGGGTGGCTAAGTTCTATTGTTATGGAAGGGTAAAGTAGAAGTTTTCTGCCATACCATCTCATGACAAACTCACTACTGCCTTGTGCTAAAACAGAAAATGTCTATATTAACAAATAACAGTAGCAACCCAAATGTCTATCCACGGAAATAAACCCTGGAGCAAATTAAGTAATACTGTAAAGTAATGAGTAAAATTCCTATAATGTGCATTCTCTAAATTAAACTGTTGTCTTTCAAATTATCAGTTAATATATATTGTATTATAGAAGTAATTAACCAACTGGCACCCCAGAGTTCTGATAATCTCAGAAGGTGGGTGGTTAAGGCACCTTTAAGTGTAATTCTGCTACTTTCAGACTCCTTGTATCATTGGCATGTTGCTGAAATCCTATACAAGTTTGACAAATGATTCTCAGAGAATTATGTGGTCTTACAATGAAACCCTTAAAAACATATGTTCCCTTTGACTCAGGAATTTTCCTTTTGAGAGTTTGTCCTAAAGAGAAAAATGAGGGTGCAGAAAAAGATTCGTCTATAAGGATATTTATTGCAAATTTTTTTTGTTGTAGAGAAAATTAGAAATAACCTAAATGTCCTCAGAAAGGGACAGGTGTCATATCCATACAAGAGAATAACAGGCTGCCTTTGGAAATGATAGATGCAGAAATTTATTTATGACATGGAAATTTGCTCACACATATTGTTAAATGAAATATACAGATTAGAACACAATACACAGTGTTATCCAAAGTTTATAAATTAAAACTATAAGTCTTCTTTAAGAAGGCATGCCAAAATATGAAAAGTGATTACATGTTTCTGGGTGGTGGTACTAGAGGTCATTATTATTTTATTCTTTTTGCTTCTTTGTAGTTTTGAAATTAGGAAAGAAAAGAACACTTATCATTTGTACAATCACAGGGTTTTGGTTTTTGTTTTTAACATAGGAAGAAATGAAAAGCTGTGTTCTCTGAACTCCGAGTCAGATTCAGAATGGTGCGGGAAGACAGAGGTTCTCCCAGCCTGACCTCCAGGGAGACTTTTACTCTGGAGACAGTCCTTTCCTAAAGCCCCTTTGAAAGTTTCATCACCCATGCAGCAGTCACAATTACCACAGACAGAGTCAGATTTTAGATGACCTTTGATACTAAGAGCATGGATTGTATTCTGTAACTAATGAAAGAGACTGTAGGTTTTTAAGCTGTGATAAGGATAATTTCTCTTGGTCTTCCATTCCTGGTCCATGAGCACAAAATCCAGAGTTATCTTTGACACCACCCCTTCCATCCAATCTTTGGCCATATCCTGTCAGTTGACTGCCACAGATCTGCACTCTAGGGCATCATAAACATTTCCCTTTTCTTTATGATCTTATCCACCTGGTCATTCTTGTATTCATTCCACAATGGTTTTCCAAGCATCTATTAATATAGAAAGTCTTGAGATGGATTGATGGAAGAAATACATCTTTATCCTTTGAAAGTGAAAAGCAAAAGTGAAAGTCGCTCAATCGTGTCCGACTCTTTGTGACCCCATGGACTCTTCAGTCCATGGAATTCTCCAGGCCAGAATACTGGAGTGGGTAGCCGTAACCTTCTCCAGGGGATCTTCCCAACCCAGGCATCAAACCCAGGTCTCCTGCACTACAGGTGGATTGTTTGCCAGCTGAGCCACCAGGGAAGCAAATGAACCACCTGCAATGTGGGAGACATGGGTTTGATCCCTGGGTTGGGACGATCCCCTGGAGAAGGGAAGGGCTACCCACTCCAGTATTCTGGCCTGGAGAATTCCATGGACTGCATAGTCCATGGAATCGCAAAGAGCTGGACACGACTGAGCGACTTTCACTTCACTTTTCACTTTCAAAGGATAAGGATGTTTTTCTTCCATCAATCCATCTCAAGATTTTCTATATATTAATAGATGCTTGGAAAACCATTGTGGAATGAATACAAGAATGACCAGGTGGATAAGATCATAAAGAAAAGACAAATGTTTATGATGTCCTAGAGTGCAGATCTGTGGCAGTAAATTGACAGGATATGGCCAAAGATTGGATGGAAGGGGTGGTGTCAAAGATAACTCTGGATTTTGTGCTCATGGACCAGGAATGAATGACCAAGAGAAATTGGAAGTTAGAAGGATTAGCTTTTAGTTTTGAAATGTAATGTTAATTTTTAGATGATGTTGTGTGCTGTGCTTAGTCACTCAGTGTCCAACTCTTTGCAACTCCATGGACTGTAGCTGCCAGCCTCCTCTGTCCATGGGATTCTCCAGGCAAGAATACTGGAGTGAGTTGCCATGCCCTCCTCCAGGGATCCTCCCCAGCCAGGGATCAAATCCAGGTCTCCCACATTGCAGGTGGATTCTGTACCATCTGAGCCACCAGGGAAGCCAATGAATATTGAGACTAGATGTTGGTAGTCCATGAATAATGAGACATCTAACATGAAGTTGGAAATGAGAGTTTGGAAATCCAGAAAGAGATCAGAGATATTCATAAAAAATTAAGAATTATGCATAGGATGGTTGAAATTTGGGTGCATGTGCTTAGAAAGAAGGATTAAGAGGATTAAACTGACCTACCTTTGGGAGGAAGGAGCACAAAAGAGAGCTGGGGAAGCAAGCAGAGACTGACTATGAGGAGGGAACTTCTGCTAGAGCTTCACATGCTGGAGTTGGCTCCCCTCAGGTGATTCCACAGCATCTTATTCACACACTATTGCCAAACTCTTCCATAGTGAACTTAAAATTAAGTGCTAATGGGGAAAATTTCAAACATATCCAGAAAAAATGAAAAGAATGTAAAGAATTCGATGTACTGATCACCCTCTGTATCAGTCAGTGCTCAAAAAGTTAAGCAGAACTACTAGGACATGTGTGAATGTGAGTATGTGTGTCTAAATATACATATATGTGTGTATGCTTGTACAATGCAGTTGTGCCTTTGTGGAACCGGGTTTATTGGTGTCTGTAAGACTGTTACTCTTGAATCGATTGCTGGAATTTGAAGTGCACAGAGCAGGCAATCACAAGGGAAAGATGAGTCCAAAGTGGGAGAGAGTAAGATCTGCTGGAATTGGAAACTTCGAGGACAGGCTGAAACTCATCTTGCCTCAGACCTTGGTTTGTGGTGTCCAAAAGAAGTCAGGGCTCTTCAACAAAGAGCTAGGCACACACACCTTGCTGTGGAGTTGGAGAGGCTGAAGGAAGTTCTAGGAGTAGGTGAACAGTTTTAGGCCATGCTAATGTGGTGAATCGATAGAGAAAGACAATATGCTTGGCTATGAGAGTGGCTGTAGCTTTGCCTTCAGCCCCCAAATTCCAAACAAGAATGTCTCTTATGGCCCATCCTAACCAGAAACATAGACGAATGGAATTCTGGGAAATGTAGGCCAGCCTGGTCAAGCTATCACATTGCAAAGCCACTGTACCTAATTTCAACCATTTTTATCCCATGGCAAGGCTTGTTTTATCTGTTCCTCCACCCACTTCCTGCCCCTATTTCTTTTTCTTTTGGGAAAAAATCCTAGGCAGCATATAATTTTATCTTCTAACCATGTTGGACTTTAAAAGTTCAGATTTTCTTGTCTTACTGTATGAGCCTTTTGAGGAAAGAATCCTTACCTTATTTAACTTGCACTTCATATATATAGGTATCTTATAAATACTTATTGACTGAATGATTTATGATTTTTATGTGAATGAGTAGAAGATTAGAAAGAGCTGATATTGTAAGGCAGTCTTTGTCCTGAGGAACTCGGTTCAAGAGTTGCCACCTCCCTAACGTTTTCAAGTCCTGTCTCTCATGGCTCTAGGTAGAAATACCCACTCCTCCTTTGTCCCCACTGGTGTATTGTGTATATACTTCTACCACAGTACCCATACATTTTATTTTTAATGCATTTACATGTCTTTCCCCTTCCATTAGCTTTTTAAGTGACAGAACTGGGCTATTTGACCTTTCTGGGCTTTATCTTTTGAAACTATCAAAAGTGAAACTAATAATATTGGCCTCCCTTATCAAGATTCATGTGAAAATTTCTCCTGAAGAGTTGAACTCTTCTCTTTCTATTTTTCTACTACTTTAGGTTCATAACAATGAGTTATATAAAGTTTTCCATTATACCCAGTATCTTCAAAGACAGTGTGTGGTCTAATGTACACAGGGGTCTAATTCTCATCAGGACAATGGAGGTTCCACTTTTCTTACAAGAGTTTTTAAAGGATTATGAGTCCTTCTACCCTTCACATAGGTTGTTAGTCAGGACTCTTGACTGTGAGAGACAGAATCTAACTTGAAGCAGAGTCGGCAAAAATGGCAACCATATAGCTCATATAATGTAACTGTCAGGAAGGCAGGAACCACAGATATGGAAGTCTCCTACTTGGAAGAAATGTTCAAAGGGGTTTGGGGAGCTGCAAAGAATCTAGCTGGGAGCTATAGGCATGAGTTAAAATCATATGTTAGAAGCCATTTACTGCCAAGCTGAGGAATATGCACTAATATATTCTATACTTTCTCTTGCTGAAACCAATGGGAGCATCAGATGAGTCCATGAAATAAAAATTTTGTTCTCTGGAAATGGCTAACTACAGAGCTCTAATACAGAGAAGAAAGCACAGCAGACTCTAAGAGAAAGAGGCGTCAGTTGCACTGTTTCTTTCAACGTATCCAATGTTAGAATGTGCTTAGTTTAGTTCAGTCGCTCAGTCGTGTCCAACTCTTTGCAACCCCCTGGACTGCAAAACGCCAGGCCTCCCTGTCCGTCACCAACTCCCAGAGCTTGCTCAAACTCATGTCCATCGAGCTGGTGATGCCATCCAACAATCTTATCCTCTGTCATCCCCTTCTCCTCCTGCCTTCAATCTTTCCCAGCATCAGAGTCTTTTCCAATGAGTCAGTTCTTTGCATCAGATAGCCAAAATATTGGAGTTTCAGCTTTAGCATCAGTCCTTCCAATGAATATTCAGGACTGATTTGCTTTAGGTTCACTGGTTGAATCTCCTTGCCATCCAAGGGACTCTCAACAGTCTTCTCCAACACCGCAGTTCAAAAATATCAGTTCTTCAGTGCTCAGCTTTCTTTATAGAATGAGTACAAAAGACATATAAAAAGTTGATAACAAAAATGGGAAAATTAAACGTGAATATAATTTTTAAAGTGTTGGATAACATAAGTTAGTGATTCTCAAAGTGTGAGCTTCAGACCGGCAGCATCAGCACCACCTGGGCATCTGTTAATAGTTCAGAAACCTGGACCCCACTCTAGACTTACTTAATCAGAAACTCTGGGAGTCGGTCCCAGTACTTTGTTTTAACAAGCTTCCCTGGTGGTTTTGATAACTGGTAAAGGTTGAGAATAACTGTGTGGTAGGCTGAAAATGACACCCAAAGATATTCATGTTCTAATCTCTGGAAGGGCTTCCCAGGTGGCTCTAGTGGTAAAGAATCCACCTGCTAATGCAGGAGATACAAGAGATGCCAGTTCGATTCCTAGGTCAAGAAGATCCCCTGGTGAAAAAAATGGCAGCCCACTCCAGTATTCTTGCCTGTAAAATCCCATAGGCAGAGGATCCTGGTGTTCTACAAGGTCCATGGGGTCACGAAGAATCGGACACGATTGAGCACACAACACTATGATCCCTGGAAGCCAGAAGAGGAGAAGAAATCTGACCATGGAGGCAGAGATCCAAGTGATGCAGCCTTGAGCCAGGGAATGCTGACAACTACACAGAAGCTGGAGGAAGAAAGGAATGGATTCTCCCCCAGAGCCTACGGAAGGAGTGCAGGGTGGCATGGCTGATACCTTGATTTCAGTCCAAGGAAACTGATTTCAGATGTCTGTTCTCTAAGACTGTTGTTATAATTAATCAAGTTTGTGGTAATTTGTTATAGCAGTCATAGGAAACTGAAATAAATAAAATAAATAATAAATAAATTTTATTTATATAAATAAATAAATAAATAATGAAATAAATAAAATAAAACACATTGAAATAAAGAAAGAAGAATTATAGGCTAAAGTACCTAAAAATTCATTACATTCTTATGATAAAAATATGCTTGATATTATTTAAACAACTCTAAAAGTAGTCTTTTGTATTAAATAAATTTGCTGCATCTAAAAGCATTTTCCTAATGTAGTTTAGTAGTGAGTGTTAGAGTATAATAATTTTCATAATGTTAGCATCAAAGATGGCTTATTTATATACCTTGATTTTCCTTTGATAGCTAATCCTGCAGGAAATGAAACAAATATTGTTGGTTAGAAGAGAAAAAACAAGAGACATTTTGCTTATAGTTAAGATTTGCATAGATTAGAGAGCTGTCATACATCTTCCTTTATGAATAAGAAAGTGCTTTTGGAGAATAATAGTGGCATTTACTTATAGGAAAATGCTTCATAATAAACATGAAAAGACTTTTAATCTATAATCTATGCTACTTCATAAAATATTCAAGTTCTTTTTAAGATCTGGAACATCTTAATATTTATAATAATTTGTCTTGTGCACAGTGCTTCTCAGATCACTTTCAAATATATATATTCCCACTTAATCCTTACAACTACTACATGAGCTGAGCAGGGTAGGTGTTTTTATTTTTCTTATTTTACAGATTTAAAAAATGATGCTAAATAACTGGCCCAAAGTTACAAAAATGGTAGATATTAGATTTGAGAATTAGAACCTACCCAAATCTGCTGAACATATCATTTCCAGAGACACACATTTCCTTAGCTGCCCTCTAGAAGGTGTATTAATATTTGTGGTTAATTACGCTAATTACACTGAGGTTCAGAGGTCCTGTGATCTGTTTAATTTAACCCAGTAGGTAGTTGCTGAGCATCTATTGCATGTCTTAAACTGTGCTAGTTACTGTGAGGAACACAAAGAAAGGACCAGACACAGTCCTTGCTCTCAAGTGAATTTCCATCACTACTAGGAAATGTCTACGTAAATGAAATGAATAAGTAGAAGAAAAAAATTAAAATTAAATGCCACAATCTGGGTGACTCCATACAAAAAAAAAACTTTGACAAACAGAAGGAACAGGAGCTGGGCTTTTTGGTGCCCCTGGTCTCAGACAATTAAACAGCAGTGAGAATCTCTAATATTTCCAGTGAACACTGTATCCTAGAAAAGTAAGGGAGAAGCACACAACTTGAAAATCCTGTCCAATTTTTCTATTCCAGACCTATGGACACCGCTCCTGAGAACTTACATCTCTGTCTGTGCTCGTTTTTTCTGAGAGTCATAGTTGTATGTGTATGCGTGTGTGTGTGTGTGTGCATGCTCATCTGTGTGTGTAGGAGTGTGTAAATATAGTGTTTGAACACCTGTCATAAAGTTCCTTTTAGGAAAAGAGGTATGTTTGTTAGGAAAATGTTTTGAGAGTGCGTGGTGAAGACACTGTTTGCAAGGAAACAGGGAAATTAAGCAGTATTTACATAATAAAGTGGCAGGAATTTGGAAGAGGGGCTTACCTAGAGAAAGAGGGGAGGTTATGGCCAGAGGAGGCCAGAGCTTGAGGAAAAGGACAATGGGTAAGAAGGCCGGGATGGTTGAAAGGCTTTTAAGAACAGGGATCTTTAATTTTCCCTTTTTTTTGTAACTATTTTTATTTTTAGGCACCCACCCCCAACCTCCCGCCCCACTGGTGGCTCAAATGGTAGAAGAATTTGCTTGCAATGGAGGAGACCCAGGATCAATCCCTGGGTTGGGAAGATCCCCTGGAGAAGGAAATGGCAACCCACTCCAGTATTTTTGCCTGAGAAATCCTATGGACAGATCAGCCTGGCAGGCTACAGTCCATGGGGTTGTAAAAGAACTGGACATGACTTAGTGACTAAACAACAAGAACAATAATATTCCATTGTCTATATGTACCACATCTTGTTTTTGTTGCTTCCATGTAAATTTTCTCCATTGCCTTGACTCTTCCATAAAAGTAGTTAACACCCAGAACTTTGAGTCAGTGGTATTTGGGGAAGGACATAAAGTGAGGTGTATGTGCAGGAAGCAGGACCACGTGCAACAAGGGGCAACAGCAATGGTCGTTCTCATGCACTGGCAAGGTGATCATAGACCCAACTAAATCAGAGCCATCCATAGGTGACAAGGAAAAACCTAGGTACATTGTTTTCCTCCCCTCCAATCCCCGATTAAAGTGAGAAGGATATTGAGTTTTCCATTTCATGTAGCCTGGGGTTCTAGCCAATTTCATTTGAATAATCTAGGACATGGTGACCCCCACATGTACCTGGGCTTCACCAGCTTGTGGTCAGTCATTTACAGTGACATTCAGTCCCTGCTTCACTGGGCTCCTCTGTCACTGCAGAAAGGCCTTTCTGTTTGCTGAAAATCGCCAGCTCCTAGAGAAGGAGGTAGAGTTAGATTGGCTGAGGGTAGAGTCTCCAGAGAGTGACTCAGGTTTGGCTTCTCCTGGCTCCAGAGCCTATTTTCTGTTTACCAGGGGATTAATCATGGTTTCCAAATTAGTCCATCAGGATGCCAGCGGGACTGGTGAAAAAAAAAGCAGAGGTGCTGAGTTTGGGGTTTTTCCATGCCCTGGTCAGTGATGTTAAGCAAGAAGAGGAAGGGACGTGATTCCTCCTTTAGAGTCTTGTAATAAATTATCAAGCGCTCTGTAACTCATCTGATTCTGATCCTTGTCTCTGTGTAAACACAGATTTATAGCAGCTAAGGTGAGATGCCTCTGTTCTTTCTTTTTTGATCAGCAGAAGAGGGAATTCAGTATTTGATTAGCCAGATGTGGTGGGTATTTGATTTAATTGAATGCAACAACTATTTAATGTATAACCAGCATGTGCTAAGGTACAGAAACCTAAATTTGATATTTACAAGAAGATCAGGAAGGACTTGGAAATAGGTAGAAAATAAATAAGTAAGTAAATAAATAAATGTTTTTTTAGTCCTCCAAACAGAGGTTTGAGCTTTTTTGCTGGATTCATTACAGCCTGTTAGGATATACATTATCCAATGTCATCATATACAAGCAATGAATCAACACAATATCTTTTTGAACTTGACAATAGTATCATAGAGAAGTCTTTTTAGAAGCTGAAGCAGTAATGGTTTTGCTGTCATTCACTGGGTTGTTTACCATAGAAGGTGGTTTGATGTTTTCAATTGTAACTATTTCTACAAATACCCAGACAAATCATATTTTCCCAGTGAGGGAAAAGAAGCTCTTGAAAACATCAGAGATCATTTTAAAATGGAGAACTTGTTTTTCAGTTAGCTGAAATTACTTTAGGTAATTTGTGATACTTTAGAGTTTAATTTATGGATGCTTATATCCTTATATTAATAAGCATAGTCTTTAGTTGGGAAAAGTTGTATTAATTTCACAAAACATTTATTTTGTGAAGCAGATTGGTAAAAAAAAAAAAGTGACAGGTCTGTTACGGTATTTGTTTTCCTTTATCAATCTTTCTTTTAGAATCATAAAATAATTAGAATAGAAACAGCTTACCATATTGTAACATAGTGGTCTTTGGGTCCTGATTAATTTCCATCACTTCAATTGTTTGCTCTACATAAATTTGCATTTGCAGCATATAGGAACTAGCATTATTATGGTATATGATATGATCAGAAGATGGACAAACAGACAACATTGAAACACTCTTCCTAACTTAGTCTCCAAACCCACTGATGCCTGAAATCCCACTTATTCTGTATAGTGATTTAGTCGCTCAATCGTGTCCTACTCTTGCTACCCCATCGACTGTAGCCTGCCAGGCTCCCCTGTCCATGGGATTCTCCAGGCAAAAATACTGGAGTGGGTTGCCATTTCCTTTTCCAAGCGATCTTCCTGACCCAGGAATTGAACCCAGGTCTCCTGCACTGCAGGAAGGTTCTTTACCTGTGTAATATTAGGCATCGTCAGCTTCAGCAGTGTTTTGTTCCTGTGCCTCAGAGGATGATGACACTGCCTTAAGGAACATCAATAATCAGGAAGTATGACATATTTAAGGAGCATGTTTTCAACTTTTCTGACACAGTTTTCTTTTTCTGTGCCACTAATCTGGCACTTAAAATTATTGGGAAAGAATGGTAGTGCCCCAAAGTCCATTCGGTATCCCTTACAGATGACACAGAGAAGACAGAGCAACAGTGATGACTATTAGAACAGTCATCCTCAGACTCTTCTGGATCTGGTTTACGCTTGGAGAGATCAAGCACACTCCATGTTGACTACGTAAAGTGAAGGTGGGATAATATCAAAGTTAGATGGCTTCTATGGTGCATTCCTTAGAAGCTATAAACTGAGGAGGTTTTAGTCAAGTGGAGAAAAAGCTTCTAGAGTTGCTAGCTATAGGGGCAGTAGTACAACAAGATTATTCACCTAAGGTAAAACAATCTAAAATTCATTTCAAAATTTACAGTTGGAAAAAGCTTTAGATGGCATCTGATTTACCTCCTTACCTGCTATATAAATTCCTCTACAGCTTCTCTAAATTTTATTACCCACTTTCTGCTTAAATACCCACAGTGTCATGGAATGCATTTAAATATCCATTTAGGTAGTAACCTTTCTAGGCCTTTTTACATAGCCCCACGGTTGTCTGTTGGGGGGCTTCCCTGGTGGCTCAGATGGTAAAGAATCTGCCTGCAATGTGGGAGACCTGGGTTCAGTCCCTGGGTTGGGAAGATCCCCTGGAGAAGGAACTGGCAACCCGCTCCAGCACGCTTGCCTTGAGAAACCCATCGACAGAGGAGCCTGGTGGGCTACAGTCCATGGAGTCGCAAAGAGTCGGACACGACCGAGCAACTAACACACACACACTCTTGTTTATAATCTTCTAGCAACAGACCTTTGGCATGCTTGCCAAGTCACCTTTTATTTCTAGCGATAATTATTTGAGATTTCTCTATTTTTATACAAAAGTGCCATGTTGGGTGTCATAGAGAGAATATAGGATTGAGTTATATTGAGTAGAATCCTGGGTTGTCTTTTAATGACATTTCAGTCTAATGGAGGAATGTAAATACCACACACACACACACACACACACACACACACACACACACACACACACACACACATGCCTGGGAGGAACAATCAGAGAAATTTCAGAAAAGAAATAAATTGTGAGCTTGGCCTTATATTGTGAGTAGAATTTGGAAAGACTTTTCCAAGAATGGCCTAAAAAATAAGCAAAGTTCTATCATGTGGGAAAATAATTCAGTAGGATTCAGGTCACTTGCTTAAAGCCCCTGCTGCCCAGAAGGCAATAGTGGGGAATTTTCCACTAAGGGACTTGCTGTGGGAATTTAGATTATTGTACTCTATGATTTTTCAAAGATGAGATTAGTAGTTCTCCTTTTTCACAGAATGTTCCTACTAAACCATATTTCCTGTCCCTGGAATAATCTTATACTAAATAGAATAAAGGAAGTAAATGGAGTTCCAGAAAGCAATCTTAAACCATAGCCACCTTGAAAAAAAAAAAAAAAAAACCAAAGGAGATATTTTTAAAGGTACTTTTATTTAGAAATTTTAAAAAGGAACAAAAAGGTAAGCAACCCAGATTTTGTCCTGTAGAATACAAATGCTAAGAGTTTTCAAAAACCTTGGCAAACTGGAACAGCAGAGGTTTGAAGGCTGAGGTTCTTTGATTTGCACTTCCTGGATGCACTGTTTAGGCTACTACTGCCTGAATGTAGGCTCTCTTGTTCATCTCCCCCTACCCTGGACTAGTCCAGACCCAGATCTGCTCTGTCTCTCTGGGTTTGCTTACCAGACACGGAGGAGGGATATGGGCAGTGGCTAAACCACAGGCTAGAATGCAGCCTCTTCCCACCACTGACTCACAGGATGACAGGGCCAGATCACTTCCCCTTCTGATGTTTCTGTTCTTTTGTGTTTACTGGAGCCCTAGCAATTCTTCATTCCACAGAAATAAATGTGTATATTTGTGAGTATGCTTTGAGACAAGGATCGAAAGAAGATTCTTTCTTGTTCTCTCCAGGCAAAGCACAGAATCACTTTCCCTTTTAAATGTTGCACCACCACCACCCATGGGATATTCCATCAGGGATACATAGTGGCTTTCTCAGTGTTGCTTGTTTATTACAGGGTAAGGACAAAAATCTTGGGCTAACCAAGCTACATCTCTGTGTTGACTCACATCCTTACCTTCCTCCAGCTGCTGGAGTAACAGGGTCTGTTGCCAGAGGGCTTATTTTACCTTCCCTTGATGTTTCATCCTTGTATTTAGTACACAGGATGGATTCTTATTCTTCACTAGACACAGAGGTGCATTGCTTTATGCTACAAACTGTCTATTGGGTGAGCTTTGTGAATATCAAATATTTGTACACAGATCAGATTTCTCCCCCAGCTGAAATCGTTATCTCATAAGGGGTTTTTTGTTTGTTTGTTTTGAGTTGACTTCTCAACGTGATACAGTGGAAAGAGCATCGGAATAAGAAATAGGAGATTAAGCTTCCTATTCTGGCTTTACTCCTGATTAGTAATGTGACTTTGGGCAAACTACACTCTAAAGTCCCACTAGTCTGTGACTTGGTCTTGTGGGGGCTTCGATTTTGTCATATCTAATGTTTTGGAGTCAGGTTAGATGATTTTTATGATTCAATTTTGGAATTCTTTAGGCAATCTCAGTAATCCATGATACTGTTGCTTTAAATATCTTGTTTTTTACCTTTCCTCAAGGACTTTGTAGTAATAATTATCCACTCTCGAGAATTAATGTGAAAGATGAATATATGAAGGGTAAACAGCATTTTAGGAGTAGGTTTCCGGTTTATAATTATAGCTGATCTTTTCTAGCAAAATATTTGAGCATATAATTTAAGCAGTTTGATAAACATTCTGCACACCTCTGGACCCACCCTGCTTAGCTTTCCAGTCCTTGGATATACTTCCTTAGTGAGTTTTACACCTGTGGCTTTAGATATCATCTACTATTGACTCATAGATTTACATATTCAGCTCAGACTTCTCTCCTAAACCTCCAAACTCACATTCTGCACTCTGTGATAGCTCCATTTGGATTTCTAGTAGGTATCTCAAACTCAGCACATCCCACATGGAATTCCTGATCTCTGCTGCCTTCCAATCTGCTTCTCCCATCATTCTCCCCATCTCCATGCACAGCAACTCACGCTTTTCACTTCTTCCAGAAACTCGATTGTCATCCTCACCACCTCACTTCCTCTCACCATCCACTTAAATGCCACCTAATTGGTCTCCCTGCTTTCTGTCCTCGTCTTTGCTTTCTGTCCTCGTCTTTGCTTTCTGTCCTCATCCTCTTATGGATCATTTCCCAAACAGCAGCCAGAGTGACCCCTTTAAAAGTAAAGTCAGAAATCATGTCTGACCAAACTTTTAAAATTAATCTGAATCAGTAACTGATTCCTGATCACTCAGACCACAACCCAAAACTCACAGCCCCTGTGACCTTTTTATTTTCATCTCTGCTTCTCTCCTTTTTGCTCACTCTGCTCTTGCCACATGGTTCTCCTTGCTCTCCTGGGTCTTGCAAACATGTTCATTAATAAGGCTTTTGTACTTGCTATTCCCTGTCTTACTATGTTCTTCCTGTAAATACCACATGACTACTGATTCCCTTGCCTCTTTCAGGTTTTTATTCAAATGTTCATATTCCTACTGCGTTCTTACCTGAACCACTCCTCACCCTCTGATGCCCTGCCTCTGGGATTCCCTTTCGTCTTTCTTTGTTTTTTCTCTATAACTCTCATCATCTAATACAAGGTTTCTCGACTTTGTCATTACTGACATTTTGGACTAACTCTTTCTTTTGGGGATTGCCCTGTGCTGTGCAGGATGTTTAGCAACATAGGGATGTTGCTACCTCCTGCCCACCAAATACTAACAACCTGCTTCCTCCTCCCCAGTTGTACAGCCAAAAATAACTCCAGATGTTACCAAATGTCTCCTGAGGGGCAAAATATTCCTGATGGAGAACCGCAATCTAATGTAATATGTGTTTTACCTATTTATTTGTTTATAGTTCCTCTCCTTCCCACTACTAGAATAAAACCTCCTTGAGAACAGGAAGTTTTGTCTCTATCGTTCACTGCTATAATGCAACCACCCAGAACTGAGCCTAGTGCGTAGTAGGTGCTCAACAAATATTTAATGAGTGAGTGAATAAATGAAATGGACTCCTCCCTTTTTCCTCTGAGCTCATTAAGCTCCAGTCACACAGGCCTTTTAGCTTTCTCTTGTACATCCTGAGCTCATTCTCACCTTTCCGCCTTTTTCTTTTAGCTCCTTTTCTGGAACGCTCTATTCACAGGTCATTACAAGGTGGATCCCATCTTGTTACTCAGGTATCTACTTAAATGTCACTTGCTCAGAGAGGTCTTCCTTCCTGATCACACACTATCCAGCATGAAACCCCCTCCGCCACCCTCCTCCCCTGCCCCCACCGATTGCCAGAGTTACTACCATTTACTCTGATTTCATTTCTTCTTTACATACATCTCTGACATGAGCTTATTTGTTCACATGGTGAATTTCTGTCTTTCCTCCTTAAATGAATGTTCTCTGAGCACTCAACCTTATATTCAGCATGTTTGTTTATCATGGCATCCCCACAGTCTAGAACAGTTCCAGGCACACATCGTCTATGTACTGATTGAACAAATAAGCCTACCTCCTACTAGTCGATTGCAGTGTGGAAGAGGTTTTAATGGTTAGGAATTAAAGGTTATATCTGTCAGAGTTCGGTTGCAAAGAAGAGGATCCACTTTAGCTAGATTAAGCTGAAAGGGGTTAATTACAGCTTTAATTCTGTGGCTCACAGAATCACTGAGAAAGCTGAAGAAATAGCCTCCATGTCGAGCTTTCATGGACAACCATGAAAGCCACACAATGACTGTCCTTCCCGAGAGAGAGACTGCTTTTCCCTCAGGAACCTCTAGCTGAACAGAAGCTGAGGTGCCAAACACTGGCTCTGAGACAAGATCACCACTGTCAGGATCAGAGAGCTAGCACCACCCCAGAAAAACCAGATACCACCCCTCCAGGATTTCCAGCAGAAAAAGCAAAATGGCAAAGCTTGCCCACCAGCAAACTTGATCTTCCAGCTTTCATGGCTGTACTTCTGATTAATGCAACTAATTCAGATAAAACCCTGGCTTCTAGGAGGTCTGGGAGCTGTGGCTTTTAGTGTTCCAGTGTCTTCAGCTCAGGAAGGCCCATTGGAAGGAGATTGGAATGAATGTGGAAGGCCAGTTTACCATATGCAGGTGTGGTAGTAAGGATGGAGAAATAGGTGATTAAAAAAAAAGAATCTTCAACTTCATATCTGAAAGGCAAAATGATCACCCTAAATACAAGTGAAATAGTCAAGAGTCTCTTATACAGAGTACTGATGAGTAGCGTTCATACAATTTCAGGAAATGTTACTTTTTCTCAAAGATGCAGCATGTGATGAATAGCATTTCAGATAAATCAAGCTCAATAAAGCCATGATCTGAGCTCCCCTGCAGAGTGGAACTCTTTATACCTTATAGCTCTACAAGAAAAGTGTGAGATCCATCCGGCTGAGCACTGTTTTTCATAACTGGTCATGGACATTTTATTTTCAACTTAGGACAGTGGTCAAACTCAAATCTTTGGAAAGACTCACTAAAAGGATAGAATCTCAGATTTGTGCTGGCTAAGAAAGAAATTCATTACTAGATTTCATTTTTATTGTTTGAAATCTATCAATGGTCATTTATTTGAATGAATCTGTTTTTATAAAATATACTGTCAACATTTACATCAGATCACATAGTGCAGTATGTATATATATATGTATATATATATATATATATATATATATAACTTAATTCACTTTTTTGTAAAGATAAAATCCAGTCTTTCTATTCTTAACCTTACATTTGCATGCTTTAAAAAATTTAATTGTTGCAGTTATACATGCTGTTGGTTTATCTGTTTTACACACTAAAAATCAAACTATAGAATCTGTATGAAATGATAATTGGGGAGCCTCTCCTCAACTAAAAATATAGAGATATAGAATGGTATTTTATCAAATTTAGGAAACATGAAACTGTCTGCAACTTTTAAATTCTTCCTTTTAAGTGCTTCATGCTTAAAATAGCTTAAGGATTTCTTCCATTCTTTCTCTCCAGTATCCCTTGCAAAGGACTTTTTAAATAGCTGCTCTTTATTGCAAACCTTCTGTGTGCTAGGCCTGGAGCATTCTCTCTTTTAATCCTCATAGCTTCCCTACAGGGCATAGAAATTTCTGCTGCACCGATGTGAACACTGAGGCTCAGAGAAATTGCTTGGGAGAGGCAAAGCTGGGATTGGAAATTGAGATTTGACCTCATATCCTCTTCACTTCAAAACTTACTCTTTCTCTGGCAACATTCATTTATTCAGTCACTCATGTATTCAATTAATGCTACTCAAGGGCTCACTATGGAGTAGGCATGTACTGGTTTCTGAAATTAAAATAATGAATTCAAAAAAAGGCATCATCCCTACCTGTATGGAGCTGAGAATCTCTGCTTCCTCCGGTTGGTTGCTTATTTGTTATTTATAGATGAGAATTAACTTCCTGAAACACAGACAAGAAGGTGAAGTTTGCCATTTTTTTTTTAAATGTAAGAGATGGAATTTTATAAATATTCCCATGTGAAACAATATTAAAATGGATTACCAGCCCTAGGTTATATGTGTTTGCTTAGAGCCTTGATGACTTCAAGATTAATGAAGCACAAAAATTAATTAGAGAAGCTGAAACTCAAGAAATCCCTCGTGAGGAAAATAAGGGTTATCTGATTTTTACATGAGGCAGAAGCAATGACAGAAATTGAGTTCCTGTCAGGAAGGATCAAGCATTTAAGACACAGTTTAATAATGTTTCCTAGTAGTTTGAGCACCTCGGCCAGCACTGCCAAATTCTTGAGTCAAGATAATACTAACGTCACCAGCCGTTAGCTATCATATGAATGACAGAATCCATTATGTGTGTCAGGACTTCAGTGCCTGGAGGGGCCAGTAGGTTGTGTACCACATGTGGAGGGCCAGATGTATTAACAGGTAGGAATATTCTTCACTTCCACACACAAAAATATGTTTTCTCCTATTGGTAGATCTTTCATTTTTTGCTCCTTCTGATTGAGATATAGATATAGGAAGTATTTCATTTTCCACTTTACCATAAGAAAAACAACAGCCTGAGGGTTTTGATGAAGGTCTGGTGTTCACCTCACTCTGGGGGAATAGTTCGGAGTGGCAGGGAGTGGGACCCTGGAAATAACGTATCTTGTGTAACGGGACAGTAGTTATTCAGCTCCTACTGATGGTTGCCATGAAAGAGGACCTGGTGGTGCCAGATATTTCATTTTTTAAAGAGAAGCCAGAAATATGGATTTTTCTGTGAAATCACCTGACATTTAAATCTTGGCAACTAATTTAAAATTAAGGGGAAAAAAAAGAACAAAAAACTCTTGCACCAATATTTGTAATAGAGTGATCAGTCATCTTGGTTGATCTAGGACCAAGGTGTTCTTTCATTGTTACAACAGAGTCCCAGGCAAGCTGGGATGGTTGGCCCCTCTAGAGTGTGGAGGATAAAGAAGATATCTCTGTAAGCCACAGAAAGACTGTAGATGGTCAGTTTGTGGCCTCTGATGATTAGGACAATGGACTGGAATAGGATTCACAGTGTCACATTTTCAAAGGAGGGAGAAGGTATTTGATGAACAGAGAATGGCTATGTACATCCAATTATCACGTCTGCTCTCCCCACAGTCCACATCTAATGGCCTCAGCTAGATTAGAAATTAGCATAGTATACTGATTGCAGTGCTATAGAGTGTTGTTTTTTTTTTCAACTGCTTATCCAAAATTTGTTCAACCAAGGAACACATTTAGAAAGTGGGAGATCCAGAGGGTGAAGGAAGAGGTTGGCTTCTCTGAAAGGCCACTAATTAAAGGAAATATTGAAAGTTATTGGGAAGTATCTTGCTGCTGCTGCTGCTAAGTCACTTCAGTCGTGTCCGACTCTGTGCGACCCCATAGATGGCAGCCCACCAGGCTCTCCCGTCCCTGGGATTCTCCAGGCAAGAACACTGGAGTGGGTTGTCATTTCCTTCTCCAATGCGTGAAAGTGAAAAGTGAAAGTGAAGTTGCTCAGTCATGTCTGACTCTTAGCGACCCCATGGGCTGCAGCCCACCAGGCTCCTCCATCCATGGGATTTTCCAGGCAAGAGTACTGGAGTGGGGTGCCATTGCCTTCTCCAGGGAAGTATCTTGGGCCAGACTATTTTTATTCTACCTAAGTTTTAGAACTAAATATCAAGGTTAATTTTCACAAGTTTTTCTTAAATTTAAAAAAATTATAAAATATTATCATAGGAAAGCAGCTTTAATACCATGTAGCCCAGAACTTCCAATACAAAGTTGGGGAAATTGAGGCCCAGCATCCCATAGCTAAGTTAGTGGTAGAATGGTTCAACCTGCATCTGTTCGAAATGGTGCTGTTGCTATTTAGTCACTAAATCGTGTTTGATTCTTTGCAATTCCATGGGCTGCAACCCATCAAGATCCTCTGTTCATGGGGTTTCCCAGGCAAGAATACTGAGGTGGGTTGCCATTTCCATCTCCAGAGGATCTTCCCGATCCTCTCCTGCATTGGCAGGCAAATTCTTTACCATTGAGCCACCTAGGAAGCTCTTGAAATGGTGTAGATGGGTGTCAGTGACATGATAAGGGAGGGCAACATGGCTCCTGTAAGATCCAGTTCTAGCAATTAAGAAAGTTTCATGGCACAAAAAACCCCATTAAAATCTAAAAACAACAGAAGTTATTTCAAACTCTGCATTTTGTTTACGAAATTAAAAAACAATGAATCCCTAAATGCTCATATTGTTGAAACTCAATGCAAATTGCATTCAGTGAAGGACAGTGAAATGGAAAAAGGCAAATCCGCTATTAAGAAGATTACTGTATTGTATCTGGGCCATTTCTTGTGCAAGGTACACATTTCAACCTAAAAACCTATGATTTGCAAAACATAGACAAGAAGTTTAAAAGAAGTCTTTCTAACCATCATTATCTACTGGCATTGTTTAGTTTCATTCGGTTCTAAATACATCACTTCTTCACAACAGAATTCTCTTTGAAGTCAGAGAATGAACTCTTTGGTGACAATATGCCCCCAGGCCCATTTGAGCAAGGAAAAAAACAAGGCTGATTTTTATCTTACTACAGTGGCATGTTGCACCAGCCAAAGAACTTACTGGTCATATTTACAGTCACAGGAAGGTATCAAGATTGCCGGGAGAAGTATCAATAACCTCAGATATGCAGATGACACCACCCTTATGGCAGAAAGTGAGGAAGAACTAAAGAGCCTCTTGATGAAAGTGAAAGAGGAGAGTGAAAAAGTTGGCTTAAAGCTCAATGTTCAGAAAACTAAGATCATGGCATCTGGTCCCATCAGTTCATGGGAAATAGATGGGGAAACAATGGAAACAGTGTCAGACTTTATTTTGGGGGGCTCCAAAATCACTGCTGATGGTGATTGCAGCCATGAAATTAAAAGACGCTTACTGCTTGGAAGGAAGGTTATGACCAACCTAGATAGCATATTTAAAAGCAGAGACATTACTTTGCCAACAAAGGTCCGTCTAGTCAAGGCTATGGTTTTTCCAGTGGTCACGTATGGATGTGAGAGTTGGACGGTGAAGAAAGCTGAGTGCCGAAGAATTGATGCTTTTGAACTATGGTGTTGGAGAAGACTCTTGAGAGTCCCTTGGACTGCAAGAAGATCCAACCAGTCCATCCTAAAGGAGATCAGTCCTGGGTGTTCATTGGAAGGACTGATGTTGAAGCTGAAACTCCAATACTTTGGCCACCTCATGCGAAGAGTTGACTCATTGGAAAAGACCCTAATGCTGGGAAGAATTAGGGGCAGGAGGAGAAGGGGATGACAGAGGATGAGATGGTTGGATGGCATCACTGACTCGATGGACATGGGTTTGGGTAAACTCCGGGAGTTGGTGATGGACAGGGAGGCCTGGCATGCTTCAGTTCATGGAGTCGCAAAGAGTCGGACACGACTGAGCAACTGAACTAAACTGAACTGAACTGAAGGTATTATTAGGGTCCAAAGAACCACAGATTCCTTGTTTGAATAATTCAAATTTTCCTTGCTACCATCTGGGACAATAGAACTACATAGTTTATCTTTGATAGCTGTTTATGCTAATTCCTGGGAATCTCAATAGAGTAAAATAGAGACAATAGCCCAGTAGCTTGAATATCACACCAGAAGACCACAAACCCCAACCTGTGTTTCTTGCAGACTCTAAGAAGCTCCTCGAGCCTGGAGGTCAGTGCTCCTATTGTCTTTATTGTGGGTAGATTGCATATAGCTGTAAGGCTACTTAAACATAAGCTTGGTGAATAGTTCAGGGTGAGAATGATCCTGGTCAGTGTGAGAGGCCAACACTTAATAAGTTTATGGTTACAGACTAGACCCACAGCTACCTCAGCACTTGCCATACCCCTCCTGATTAGATCCAGAAATGCAATGAGAAGGGAGAGGTATTTTAATTCTTTTTTTATTATTATAATATTTAAAATTTTATTTATTTATTTTTGGCTGCACTGGGTCTTCATTGCTATGCATGGGCTTTCTCTAGTTTCAGTGAGTGGAGGCTCCTCTCTAGTTGTATGCGGGCTTGGGCTCTGTGTGGTATGTGGGCTTCAGTAGTTGTGGCTCTTAGGCTTATTTGCCCCTTGGCATGTGGTATCTTCCTGGACCAGAAATCGAACCCGAGTTCCCCTGCACTGGCAGGCAAATTCTTAACCATTGGACCACCAGGGAAGTCCTCAGTCAGTCAGTCTTTCAGTTCAGTCGCTCAGTCGTGTCTGACTTTGCGACCCCATGGATGCATCATGCCAGGCCTCCCTGTCCATCACCAATTCCTGGAGTTTACTCAAACTCATGTCCATCGAGTCAGTGATGCTATCCAACCATCTCATCCTCTGTTGTCCCCTTCTCCTCCCGCCTTCAATCTTTCCCAGCATCAGGGTCTTTTCCAATGAATGAGTTCTTCGCATCAGGTAGCCAAAGTATTGGAGTTTCAGCTTCAGCATCAGTCCTTCCAATGAATATTCAGCACTGATTTCCTTTAGGATGGACTGGTTGGATCTCCTTGCAGTCCAAGGGAAGCCCTGGGGGATGTTAATTCTTGATAACTATTTGGGGTTGATTATATAGGAACAGGAAGCAACAAAACACAATTATAAAACATTGTTTTGGTGTTCAGGCCAGATTCCCTTCCAGGACAAATCTCTAAGAGGGTGATTTGGGCATTCTCTGTCAGAGGCAAGTCCCAGGAGTGTTACTGCTGTTGTGTGTGTGTGTGTGTGTGTGTGTGTGTGTGTGTGTGTGGTTAAGCTTAAAAGCACACATATTTATCATACATAATTTCTGAGGGTCAGAAATCTGGGGGTGGCTTAGCAGGATGCTTGTGGCTTAGCTTCTCTCATGTGGTTGCAGGGTCTTCCAGGGCTGCAGTCATCTGAAGGCTAGACTGGGGCTCAAGGGTTTCCTCCAAGATGGTACATCTCTGCCTCAAGGTAGCTCATTCACACGGCAATTGGCTGGAGGCCTCAATTCCTGTCATTTTGCCTTCAACCTGTCAGTGGGCCTTCTTGAGTGCCATGACAAGACAGCTTCCATCAAAGGAAGTGATCTAAGAGAGAAGATAGGACTGTAATTAACATGGCTTTTGGAAATGGATTTTTGAGTTTACATGATCTTGGTAGTGCTAAGTTACTTCATTTATTCATGCCCTAAAGCCACTATAGTTGAGGGTAGTGTGGATTTCACAAGAGTGACTAAGTTGCTTTAACATGGGAAGCAGATGAGTCCACGTTGGAAGATGTAGAAGGTGGAAGACGGCTCTGGCACTGAGACCCAGGGGAGTCTTTTATTTATTTATATATTTATTTATATTTTGGCTGCCTTGGGTCATTGTTGCATCTTGTGGGCTTTCTCTTGCTATGCAGCATGGGCTCTAGAGGATGAGGGCTCAGAAGTTGCAGCCCGGGCTCTCTAGTTGCTCTGAGGCACGTGCGATCTTCCATCCCTGATCAGGAGGCACGTCCTGATCAGGGATGGAACCTGCAGTGTCCCCTGCATTGACAGAAGGATTCTTAACCACTGGATCATCAGAGAAGTCCCCCGAGAAGTATTTTAAATAAATGACTCCTATATCACTGAAAGCAGTGGTAAATTATCCTTTTTTAAAATTTGGAATAGATGGATTTGAGCACATGGTTAGCCCAAATTGTCCATTTCAAAGATGGTAGTTGAGGGCATGAGAAGGGTAATTTTACATAAATATTTCAGAGCATTTGTATTTAAGAGTCATTTTCTTTAATTAACCTTTGTGGTAGAATGGAACTCCCCTGGTGGCTCAGCAGTGAAGAATCTCCTTGCAATGCAGGAGCCACAGGAGATGTGGGTTCGATCCCTGGGTGAGGAAGATCCTCTGGAGGAGGGCATGGCAATCTACTCCAGTATTTTTGTCTGGAGAATCCCATGGACAGAAGAGTCTGGTAGGCTACAGTGCATTGCAAAGAGTCGGATATGACTGAAGCAACTTAGCATGCACGCACGTGGGTAGGATATTTTATAGTATAGAAAAGCCATCTCTGGACTTTTTGAGCTCATTGTAAACAAAGACAAGGTAGTGGCTGGCAATGAGGAAACCAGAACTACCATTCCTAGCAACCTTGATTCATGTGAATCTGAATGTAAACAGAGATCAAGATTTTAAATTCAATTCTCCCACGCATGAGTGGGACAATGGGTTGTTGGAAAATTGTAAAGCTTCTTCTGAGCCTTAAAGGTTTTTGAAAAAGTAATGGAACATCTTGGGTAACTGGCTTAATGTTGTTAGCAAGACCTGTTTCCTCTTTTGCCAAATGAGGCTGATGATAGCAACCTTGTAGGATTATGGTGACTAGAAATAATCTAAACTGAGTGAGTGCTCAGTAAATGGTAACTGATTTTATAATTATCACCATCATATTTTTTTCTTCAAGGCATTAAGCTCATAACCAATAGGCTTGGAGAACCTAGGAGAACCTTTATCCCTTTGGTTCTCAAAACTATATCAGGGTATCTGAAAAGTGATGAGGGGAGAAGGGGAGAATGCCTCAGTCCACCGCAGCTGTGTGGCATAGTGCTTTCCCCGAGGCCACTTGTTGCAGAATTACCTGATTGTTAAAAATACAGATTCTTGGATCCTGCCACAGGTCTACTATGTCAGTATATCTGGGGTTGGAACCATGTAGTGTGGCTTTTTTTTTTAACCAAGCCACCCAAATGATTCCTGTGCCCACTAAAATTTGAGAACCACAGGAAAACATGTTTTGAAACTCTTGTGGGGCTCACAGAAGGCAAAACAACTGAATTGATCTCGACCAGAAGCTTCCAACTTTTACAAAATTATGTACCCCCATCAATAAAACCTTTTGTATAATGTAATCCTAATGTTTTATGCTCATACTTACACCTTAATTCATAAATTTTTACATATACCACTATGCTAAATATCCTATGAATTATAAGGCAACATAGACATTTTAAAAAAGATGATATAAAAACTTTCTGTATAAATTTTAATATTTTGTTTTCATATCCTAGTGGATCATATGGTATAACCCTTGGGATGCCTAACCTGGAGACCACTGGTTAAACCAGAGTGGTCCCTATGCTTGTGTTTATTCAATCACTTAATTAAGCAAACATTTACAATGTTCTTTCCAAATGTGAAGCCTGCTGTAAGCTCCAAGGGCTCACGGTGAGTGATTGGCTCCTTCTGTCATATTGAATTACTAATAACATCACTACCTTATCGTGTATAAACACTTTGTTATTTCCAGGGTCTGTGGTGGGAGCGTTCAGTTCATCTCCTCCAGGCAGTAGAGTGGTGCCGCATCTAGTCACACTTATATAATTTAACAGACTATTTGGGAGTAGGGGAAAGCCCAGGACAGTCAAGGTGAGCCACAAGTGAAGTGGGTAGAGCCCTCCCTGAATTAAACAGAGCCTCACCTTTGGAGATGTTTTGTGACACTGTGGAAACAACACTGCATTTGGTTCTGAAGTCCTGTATGTCCGTACTTCATTCCTTAGAGGCTGCATGGCCTTCTGTAAATTTCACTTTCCTGATTTTACCAGAACAAGCAAGTTCTTATTCTCCTGAATTTAATAGCAACTCACTTTCCATCTGTCACCCTTCCGCTCCCACAGAAGTTAAGAGAAGTGACTTCAAAGTTTGGCTTTGCCACTTTAATGTCTCATTTCCTTCAATATAGTTCTCTTGGGCTTCCCTAGTGCCTCAGGTGGTAAAGAGTCTGCCTGCAATGAGGGAGACCTGGGTTCATTCCCTGGTTTGGTAAGATACCCTGGAGAAGGAAATGGCAACCCACTCCAGTATTCTTGCTTGGGAAACCCCATGGATGGAAGAGCTTGGTGGGTTACAGTCCATGGGGTCGCAAAGACTTGGACACAACTGTAAAATGAGGATAATGATATTTACCCCCTAAATTATTGTGAGGGTTAAATGAGATTATTTATGTAAAATGTTTGGCACAATTGGAACATAGTAAAAACTGAATAAAGGATTGTTACTTAAACGGCAAATATGATGAGGCACTCTTTTAACATTTTGGTAAATGCAGACTACAGCCTGATACATGTGTTCAGAAATGAATTTCACGTGGTGATTCTAAAAGAAAAAAAGTAATTTAACCTTACGTCTTGTATATGATTAACCTTAACTGGTTATTGAAAATGAAGCTAAGAGATAGATTTCCTTTAAGATTCAGTTGGAGAATGAATAATGATTAGCTTGACAGAATGGAAATTTTTACTATATTTTAGACTGGCCTGGATTTAAGAACTGCTCCAAACATGAAGACTTAATATTTACTAGACATAAAAATAAAAGGAAAAAATATTGCTAGTAATCTTATTTCAGAGAGATGTGCTCAGGAAGTAATGAACTGGTAGTCTATAATATGGGCCACAATAAGGCTTTGATTCTGACTTTTTAAATTATGTGATACAAATCTTTCCCTATTGTTTAATAACAGTGGATTTTTTTTCTTGTTACACAAGCTATTGACATAGCTTAAATCACTTACTTAATGACTCATGATGTAACAGATTGGCATTTCCTTCATCCTTACTTATACACAGATGATTTGATTATACAGGAACATTTTAACTGATCATAACTTATCTTCATAATATACCTGCTGTTTGAAAAATGCACAGAAGACAGACAAGTATTTGTTCCTATGTGAATTTATATGCCAGTTTCCCTTAAATGGCCTAACTATAAACCTAATCTTTTCCTTTTGCCTAAGTTTGAAGCTGATCTTCTGTGTTCTGTTTTCTCTTGAGAGCTTAGTGTGCTTCCCTAATCATTGTAGACTCACAAGACCATCAGGTATTTGAACAGGAAAGAACCTTGAAGATTTTCAACCTCTATTTTCTCATTTTTTAGATATGAAAACTATGACCCTGGCAAATCAGTCATTTTCACCAGTTTCAGAGTAGAGAACTGATTCTGGGTCAGGACTCTCAGTTCTGTTTCTGGTTTATTTCTCCTCAACTCAGCTTCTTTCCATTTCTCTTACTCTTGATTTGTTTGTTTCTTTCAAATATATAAAAGTGTGGTAAAATCAGATTTTTCTGAAACATTGTGTTCATTTCTTGCCCTAGAACAAGCCTTGATATGTGAGTGGAAACACTGGTATTTCCAGGTTTTAACCAGTGAGGTGTGGCACATTGGAACATGGATGTGCCCCTGGATCTGGTTGTATTCATTCCATTATGTCTTTAGTATTGTGACTCATAAATTGACTATAAAATTATCTACATTTTTAGTGAACATTTGCATGGAGAAATCACGTTTGTTTCTCCTTTTCCACTGCAGTATGACTTAGATGAAGTACTTCAGGATTTTACATATTCTAAATAGATTTTTGAAAACCTAAAGTATTGATTAATACATCAGATATTGAAGAACCAAAACTCATTATTGAGCTTTAATTGAAGAGAATCATTATAAATGTTAATCTGATGCCCTGGGAGTTGTAAATATTGTTTAATAATAGTATATTTCACATTATTGAAACAGGAAATCTATTTAACACAAGTTAAAGTAATTAATTTAGCTGGAAAGGAAAAGTAGTTGTAAGAGATGTCATCAGAATAATGTAAGACAGGATCCCAGAATATCCGTGTTTACAGAGGAAAACAGTGTAATGGCAATTTGGATATACCAGAAGGACATAACCAGAAGTTGCAATTTCAGGATGCATAATTGTGAACAAAAAAATAATCCCAGAATCAAACATGCATTATTATATATTAGGGAGAAGAGTGAAGTGTGAGGAATCTTAGATTTTTAGAAATACGTAGATTCTATCCATTTTCTTATTTCCTTAGTCTCTGTGCTTAAGTTTCTGCTCCATCATTCTGCTGAAATTGCTTGAAGGAAAGTCTGCAGTGAGTTACAATTTGTCAAATTTCCTTTCTCAAGGAATATACCTATCTCAAGGAATGTGTCTATTGTCTATCTTCCTGGACCTACTCTTCTTTTTAGCGTCCGTGATGATGCCATTGAAAGTTTTCTGCTGCTCCTCCCCCTTCCTTCTCCTGTTCCTTGAATATCAGTATCCAATATTCCAAAATCAGTCCTTTTCCTTTTCATACTATCAGAAATGATGAACATACAATATGGACCAAATCACGCATGCCCATAACAGACATTGCTAATTGATTTTGGCAATTTTCTCTGATCCTGGATGCTATCCTAGGATTCTCAAAAATACTTTGGCCAACAATCACATGATCAGAGTTTGCAGATGAGAAGAATCTTTTTATACAAGACTTGATAATTGTTTTCAAATAAGTAAACTTAACATCTGCTCAATAAGAAACACCCAAAGGAACTGTGGAAGCTTTCATTTGGGATTTGAGGAGCTGGTAGCAAGCTAATCTATTAGGATATTTTCCTCAATGTTATAAATTTCAATTCAATGGCTAGTGAGAATAAAATGTGCTTTCTGTTTATTCCTAGCCAAGGTTAAAGTGCTGCTGTGCTGTGCTTAGTCACTAAGTCATGTCCGACTCTTTGCAACCCCATGGACTGTAGTGGAGCCAGGTTTCACTGTTCATGAGATTTTTCAGGGAAGAATACTGGAGTGGGTTGCCATTTTCTTCTCCAGGGGATCTTCCTGAACCAGGGATCAAACCTGCATCTCCTACATTGGCAAGCAGATTCTTTACCAGTGAGCCACCTGGAAAGCTCCAAGGTTAAAATAGTAGCGCATAATTTTGTACTGTACTATGTAACCATTTGAAATAATTATAAATCCTCAATAATCAGAGTTGTAGACTGATATATTTTCTGAAAATTAATAAAGTAAACAAATCTCAACTATTTACTACAGAGATGCTTTCAATAAAACATGTTTATGAAAGTAGAATAAACTGTTGTAAACTTTGAGCTTGATTTTTCTCCCTCCTCATTTTTTAATTTTTATATTGATCTATGAAGGAGAATTATTAAGCAACAAGGAAGTATTTTCCACTAATGTAATACCACTTAAAAGTTATTTATTTATATATCACCTTTACCAATTTTTCTGTATTCTTATAAAAACACAATAGTACCTAGCATACAGTGCTAAGTAAATGTTGCCGCTGCTGCTGCTAAGTCACTTTAGTCGTGTCCGACTCTGTGCGACCCCGTAGACGGCAGCCCACCAGGCTCCGCCATCCCTGGGATTCTCCAGGCAAGAACATTGAAGTGGGTTGTCATTGCCTTCTCCAATGCATGAAAGTGAAAAGTGAAAGTGAAGCCGCGCAGTCATGTCCGACTCTTCGCGACCCCATCATGGACTGCAGCCTACCAGGGTCCTCCATCCATGGGATTTTCCAGGCAAGAGTACTGTAGTGAGTTGCCATTGCCTTTTCCGAAATAAATGTTAGCAGTTATATAATTGTATATTATCAAAGATGCTTGGCTTAAACTGAGGGTAAGAAGTGTACATTTTTCAAGGTATGTAATAATGTGGTTCAAAGTGTGATCTATCAGCTCATACAGCATTTATGGCAGTGCACATTCAATTTCAAGGTGGAACAGGAGACAGCAGGACAGGAGGGCCAGCTTGTTTATAATGGATCGATTTTCTCGGACAGGTATTGGCCCCCCTTAGTAAATATTTGGGGCTTTTTGGCCACATGAATTTGTTGTGACCACTCAGCTTTGCTGTTATAGCGCAAAAGCAACCACAGGTAATACATAAATGAATGGATATAACTGTGTGCCAGTAACATTTTATAAAACTAAGTGGTGTCCTGGATTTGTTCCAGGGATCATAGTTTATAGACCCCCTATACACTATGGTGGTAGTTTTGGTGCTCAATTAGTTTTCTTAACCCTGCAAGTTCTTCTTTCATCTTATTTTATATTGTTTCATCCTCTGTGTATGGGTTTGTGTATTGGCCATTGCAATGTGATTCATTTTTATCTCATTCATTTTTAATGTAGACTGAACTTTAGTTTGCTCTGATGTAGGTAAGTTCTTCTGGACACTTGCCACCTTATCTGAGATTTGTTTTTCTTCCATCGAATGTGGTTTATAAGCTGCATATTGAGATGGGAGCTACATGCAGTCTTTATTGGAAGACCTGAGCTCTGTGCTCTAATATAAGATTGTGTTAAATATTCTACAATAAAAAGCAAACTCGTTAGGAGTATATTTTATTTTTGAACATATTCTCTCAGGCTTTAATTCAATTTCCCCTCTTTCACAGAGCCCTGGAAATTCTAAAGTCGGGAATGTTACCTCCGCCTGACATTGCCTGTGCACTCCTTTGTTTCACTAATCACCAGCTTTCTTTGTGGGGGTGTGAGCAATAATTTTCTGGATTTGTTTGATTCAAAATGTTAATTCAGTATTGTTTCTGGTAAGTGGGAATAGGAGGAGTACATATTCTCAATCCTTTTTACTTCTTTCTTTTTTTTTTTTAGATGCCTCTTTTCAAATTTGACGGCATAGCTTAGATTGTTTCCTTGCATGGCAACTGAGGACTTTTTTTTCTTCTTGCTATTCACATTGCTTGTTTGCCTATTTTGTCTGTTCGTGAGGAGAATAGTATGGTGGCTAAAGACACCAGCTCTGGATTTAGGCTGCTTGTGATCATATCTGAGGCCTACCAATTACTAGTTACAATCTGTACTTCAGTTTCTACATCTATAAAATGGGGTGATAATAGTATTTTTTCATAAATGTCTTATGTTATTGAATAAGATAATATATATAAAGTTCTAAGAATAATGCCTGGTACATACTAAGTACTATTTAAATTTTAAATATTATTGATATATGTTTTTGATTTTTGTTTTCTCAAATATTGGGATAGGTGATTTTGCTATTTGGTTTATTTTGCCATATTGACCTTCAGCTATACAATTTTTGCAACTCTATAGTCATTCTTTATTAGAAATTAAACCTAAAAAGCTTACAACAAACTCTTTATAATCACTTATGGACAGCAGTAGAAGCAGAAAGAAAAAGGGGCATTTAATATACTTAATAAATAAGTAAATATGAATGAAGTAGCCTCGCAGGTAGCCTCTGTTTGCAAATGAAATTCATTCATTTTCAGCTCCATGTAGACTTGACTTATTCTGCCAGCCTGGCTCATATATGACTTGACTCACTTCAGACCATACACTTTCTGCTTTGTCTGTTTGTCTCAGATCAACTCTCTCCCAAATCCGCTTTTCTGACCTTGTCTTTTGGCCACAAATTTCCTTCACTCATCTCTTGCCACCTGGAATGATGTTGGTTCCACTTTTCCCATTATTTCCCCTGTAAAGGAAGCCTTTGCACTTCTGGCTCTAAATGGCAGAGAAGTTGGTCACTGCTTTCTTATGTTTTCACCTAGAGTTTAAGGTACAGACTCTGTCCTTCCTTGGGCTTCCCTGGTGGCTCAGCTGGTAAAGAATCCACCTGCAATGTGGGAGACCTGGGTTCGATCCCTGAGTTGGAAAGATCCCCTGGAGAAGGAAAAGGCTACCCACTCCAGTATTCTGGCCTGGAGCATTCCATGAACAGTATAGTCCATGGGGTCGCAAAGAGTCAGACGACTGAGTGACTTTCACTTTCACTTTCTGTCCTTCATTAAATTTGGATGTGGTGAATGGATTCTATCCAAATCAGGGGCACTGGCTCCTTAGAAATCCTTTAACTTGTAAAGATTAATGAAACTTTTTCAACTGGTTGCCCTGGGCCTAGGGATTTATGGATAAGCCTAGTTTTGTGCAGATTTTTTTTCCAATTCCTACACCCTTGTCCTCTGCAGTAAGTTATTTATTTATTATTTTTAATAGTGAAAGTGTCATTTATTAAATATAAACTCATGAATCACAAGATATTCACTTAACAGCCAAATTCAACATCTTTAAAAACAGGCCAAAAACCGCACAATATTTGATTACTCCTGTTTCTTTTTAAAGATGGTAGTTTCACTTCTCCTGAGACTTTCATTGTCTTCAAAGGAGAGGAGTCCTTGCAATTTTGGATACTTTTGGCTTCACTCATATAGCACAGGATGAGATTTTTTTTTTTCATTCCAAGGAGCTGTATACAAGTTAGGAAAAGTGATAAGGCAGAAGTTTGGCCTCAACTTCATATTTCTAAGTTAAATCATAAAAGGTCTTCCTTCTAATCTAAGTTAAAGTTTTTTCTCTTTAACTTTTAATTTTGTGTTGGTGTATGCTGCTGCTGCTGCTGCTAAGTCGCTTCAGTTGTGTCTGACTCTGTGCGACCCCATAGACGGCAGCCCACCAGGCTCCTCTGTCCGCAGGATTCTCTAGGCAAGAATACTGGAGTGGGTTGCCATTTCCTTCTCTTATATTGGTGTATAGCCAATTAATAATGTTGTGATAGTTTCAGGTGAACAGTGAAGGGACTAGGCCATACATACAGTATGAGGTTTGTTTTTTTTTAATTTTGGGATTACATTGCAGCAAACTGAAAATTCTGTTCAATAAAAGCAGCATCGCTGGATAGGATGCACACTTAAAGTAATTTTTTGATAAAGTGAAGATCAGCTAGAAACACATTTTATCTCAATCTTTGATGAAAATATTTCTCAAAAGTGTACAGCCATTCTCCTACCTTAATATTGAACTTGTGAAGATTAGCTTGACTTGGCGCTGACCCCAGGACTTAGTCTGAAAATTAAAGAATATCTTTGATAATAGCTTGTTTTTGTTTCCTTTTAAAAATAGACTTTTTCCATGAAAGAAAATTTGTTTCTTGAGTTATGATTAATTGAGGGTTTGATATTTTTCTTAACTCTTGTTTATATGCTACCACAGAATGAGGTGTAACCATAATATTTGGTCAGTCTGAGTTAAATGGCTCATGATGTCAGTTACAAAAGTCTAGATCTAATATTTCCAAATGTCTGTGTAGCCAGTCTACATGAGAACCACATGATAAACCAGATCTTTTAGTCATGTCTAGTTCTACTGTATTCTTATAACAAAAAAGTAAAGAATGGTAGCATGCTTCCTTAAACCAGTTAGGCAATATTTCAGATTAATTCTAAAGATAATAGACCCCTGTGTTACCATTGTCCAGATTTATCACAGGATTTGAGGACTTTCAAATCCTGAAAAAAGTAAGTGTAAAAGGTGAAGGTGTCTCCCTCCCCTTCATAGTCTCCCTTTCCCTCTCTCCTTTGAGGTCATTTATACTGAAGATAATATATACATCCCACATTTACTGCTGTACAGAAAAATTACCCCTAATTCTTAGTGAGGCAAAACAACAACCCCTTGTTATTGCTCATGAGTCTACAGCTCAGCTGGATGATGCTACTGACCTGACCTAGGCTGGGCTCATCTGACCTAGGCTTGCTCATGTGTCTATGGTCATTTGGCAGGTCAGCTGGGCTCTTGCTTGTCTTACTACAGCCCTACTCGTGTGTCTGGTGGTTAGCTGATTGCAGCTGAGGGTGAAAGGGCTGACTGCACCGTGGAGTGCTCATCACTCAGCAGGCTAGACCAAGTTTGTTCACTAGATACTAGGAGGTTCTGAGAGGAAGAGTAGAATGGAAGTGGGTTTAGCCACTGGCAAACTATCACTGCTACTGCATTCTGTGGGTGAAAACGAGAGTCACGATGACATGAGATTCAAGGAGTGGGAAAACAGACTTCAGTTCTTGGTGGAAGGAGTGGTAAAGTCACACTGTAAAAGTGGATTTCTAGGAGGGGTGGGAAGTTATGGCTATTTTTGTGATTCACTGCAAATCATATGTATTTTTTCTATTTATGTAGATGTATTTATATTTAAAAATAGTATTTCCTATTTTTATAAAAAGTAGCATAGTTAAAAACTCTTTAAATATATGGCTTTATAGATAGATTTTTAAAAAAAATTGTAATTATGTTTTTGAAATTTACTGTTTTGATAAATTTATTACACCACTACTTATCTATACCATCTCTTGTTGCTGGACATTTAAATTATTTTCCATTATTTTTTGCAATCACAGGCAAAGCTGCAATGAACATGCTGTACACAGTATGTGTGCATATATGAGGGTTTCTCTAGGTTAGTTTATAAAAATGGATGGATCGTGTGGTACAATACATGTGTTTTCAACTTTATTGGATATTGTCAAATTGTTGTCCAAATTGTTACACACCATCAGGGAGTATAACACTTTCATTTCTCTTACATTCTTATGAATTACAGTTTGTATTATCAGACTTTATAATTTGTGGAGCCATTAGGAGAGTATCATCATCTTAATTGCATATTCATTTAGCAAAGTTGAATATACTTCATATGTATGCTGGCCAGATAAATTTCCTTTTCTGTGAACTAATTGCCCATTTATGTATTCCAACATTTAAATTTTATTTTAAACCTTAAAAGTGTTTCCATAAAATTGTTTGTTTTTTAATTATTACTTGCAGTTAAAATACCTATAAATAGTGGAAACCAGTCCTTTTCCAATTATATGTATCATCTTTTAGATGTTGGCATTCATTTTAACGTAGTTTATTGTGTCTACTGTTATACAGATACTTTTATATAGTAGTATAGTCAAATATTTCTATACTTTCATGGTTTGTATGTTTTTTTGTCTTGTTTATAAAAACTTTTCCTACCAGGATGTCATAAGCATATTTTCCTGTATTTTCTCTTAAGGTTTAAGAGTTTCTGTTTAGTTTCTTAATCCGTCTGGGATCTCTTTTGTGCGTGATGTAAAATAGGGGTCTAATTTTATCTTTTTCCAGCTAGAAAGCCAATTGTCCTGGTACAAGTTATTAAATATATAATCTTTTCTTTCTCAATGATTTGTGATGCTAACATGTCATATCTCGAGTTCCTATGTCAATGTGTGTTTATTTCTGGGCCCTTTATTCTTTTTTATTGGTCTCATTTTTCCATCTCTGCACCCTTTTGCATTGATATGCCCTTTTAATGGCTGCAGCTTTACAACAAGTTTCCTGTTCAGTGGGGGTAATATCCTTTCTCATTCTCTAACAAAATTATTTGACTCTTCATGGCCTTTTGCTCTTTCATATTAAATTTAGAAGCAGCTTGTCAGTTAAAAGATGGAAAGTTCCATAAAACAAGAAAAAGCAGAATAAGGTAAGAGGGATTAAGAGTGTGTGTGTGGGGGGAGAAATTTATAGCATTAAAGAGGGTGATGAAGATAGGATTCACTGAGAAGTAGGATTTGAGGGAAGACATATAGGAGATAAAGAATTTCACCAGTTTTCTGGGAAAGAGTCTTGTAGCCAGAAGGAACAGTCATTGCTAAGATTCTGAATCAAATGTGTCAGAAAGAACAAGGAGGCCAGTGAGACTGAAGCAGAGTGAACAAGGGAGAAACTAGTAGGAGTTGAGGTCAAAACATTTATGGGGGCAGCTAAGAAAGCTGAGCACCGAAGAATTGATGCTTTTGAACTGTGGTGTTGGAGAAGACTCTTGAGAGTCCCTTGGACTGCAAGGAGATCCAACCAGTCAATCCTGAAGGAAATCAGTCCTGAATATTCATTGGAAGGACTGATGTTGAAGCTGAAACTCCAATATTTTGGCCACCTGATGTGAAGAACTGACTCACTAGAAAAGACCCCAATGCTAGGAAAGGTTGAAGGTGGGAGGAAAAGGGGATGACAGAGGGTGAGATGGTTGGATGGCATCACCAACTCCATGGACATGAGTTTGAGCAAGCTCTGGGAGTTGGTGATGGACAGGAAAGCCTGCTGTGCTGCAGTCCATGGGGTCACAAAGAGTCGGACATAGCTGAGCAACTGAATTGAACTGAAGCCATTGTAAGGATATTGGCTTTTGTTTAGTATGTGGTGGGAAGTCATTACAGTTTTTTATTTTTTCCACCAGTCAAGGCTTTACTGGGGCCCCTGCTACAGTAGGAGTAGTGAGAACAAACAAGAAATTCCCTTGCTTGCTCACTCCCTGAGGGATGGCGATCTAGTTCCTTACATGGGGTGAGAGTAGGAGTGTGTCCAGGTGTCAGGTAGAGGAGTGGCTTAGGTGTTTTGCCCATCCCTCTTGCGGTGTTGAGTGCAGAGGGCATGCACTGTACCCTGCTTTTGCTCCCAACTTTCAGTTTTTTTCCTGGCTCTTTAGAAGTGGCAGCAAGATTTTTTTGGTCTTTTGGTATCTTTTGTCCATAATTTGCCCCAACACTTCTCCTCAACCAACAAAATACAAAGAAACTAGATGGGACTAAAAATAACTGCATTGTAGAGTTTTGAGTAGAGTTGTGACACAGTCTGACTTAAATTTTAAAAGAATTACTCTGGCTTCTGTGTGGAGAATAGAAGGCAGGGAGTAAGTACAAGAGCAGGAGAACAGTAAGGGAACTACTGACAATAACCCAGGTGAGAGGTGTGGTGACTTGGACCCAGGTAGTAGCAGTCTGGGTATGACAAGTAGCTGGATTCTGCCTCTATTTTACAGGTAGAGTCAACAGGATTTCTTGATGGATTTGGTGTTGGGGTGTGAAGACAGACAATAGTTGAAGATGACTCCAGGGGTTTTGGCTTGAGCAACTGGAATAAAAAATTGCTAGTACCTGTCTCGGGAAGACTGGGAAAGATCAAAACTCAGTTTGGGGCATGCTGAGTTTGAGATGCCTATTAGATGTTTAGGGGATGAGTCTGATGTTCAGGGGAGAGGTTCAGAGTGGGGATGTAGATTTGAGACTCATTAATATATATCTGGTATTTAAAATGTAGCGACCGGATGAGATCATCTAGGAAGTGAATATAAAGACAACTGGTTCCTTGCTAAGTCAAAGAAACACATACAAGGGACCTTTCTGAGGAAATGGAAATGTCCTAAAACTGTATGGCAGTGGTGTGGTTGTGTGAGTTTGTAAATTTACTAAAAATCATTGAACTGTTCACTTAAAACATGTGAAGTTTGTGCTTAGTCGCTCAGTTGTGTCCGACTCTTTGTGACCCAATGGACTGTAGCCCACCAGGCTCCTCTGTCCATGGGGATTCTCCAGACAAGAATACTGGAGTGGGTTGCCATGCCCTTCTCCAGGGGATCTTCCCAACCCAGTCAAATCCAGGTCTTCCACACTGTAGGCAGATTCTTTACCAACTAAGTCACCAGGGAAGTCCAGTGAAGTTTCAGTTCAGTTCAGTCACTCAGTCGTGTCCGACTCTTTGCGACCCCATGAACCGCAGCACGCCAGGCCTCCCTGTCCATCGCCAACTCCCTGAGTCCACCCAAACCCATGTCCATTGAGTCAGCGATGCCATCCAGCCATCTCATCCTCTGTCATCCCCTTCTCCTCCTGCCCTCAATCTTTCCCAGCATCAGGGTCTTTTCAAATGAGTTAGTTCTTCGCATGATGTGGCCAAAGCATTGGAGTTTCAGCTTCAACATCAGTCCTTCCAATGAACACCCAGGACTGATCTCCTTTAGGATGGACTGGTTGGATCTCCTTGCAGTCCAAGGGACTCTCAAGAGTCTTCTCCAACACCACAGTTCAAAAGCATCAATTCTTCAGCGCTCAGCTTTCTTTATAGTCCAACTCTCACATCCATACATGACCACTGGAAAAACCATAGCCTTGACTAGACAGACTTTTGTTGGCAAAGTAATGTCTCTGCTTTTTAATAAGCTGTCTAGGTTGGTCATAACTTTCCTTCCAAGGAGTAAGCGTCTTTTAATTTCATGGCTTCAGTCACCATCTGCAGTGATTTTGGAGCCCAGAAAAATAAAGTCAGCTGCTGTTTCCACTGTTTCCCCATCTATTTGCCATGAAGTGATGGGATCGGATGCCATGATCTTAGTTTTCTGAACGTTGAGTTTTAAGCCAACTTTTTCACTCTCCTCTTTCACTTTCATCAAGAGGCTTTTTAGTTCCTCTTCAATTTCTGCCATAAGGATGGTGTCATCTGCATATCTGAGGTTATTGATATTTCTCCCGGCAATCTTGATTCCAGCTTGTGCTTCCTCCAGCCCAGCATTTCTCATGATGTACTCTGCATATAAGTTAAATAAGCAGGGTGACAATATACAGCCTTGACGTACTCCTTTCCCTATTTGGAACCAGTCTGTTGTTCCATGTCCAGTTCTAACTGTTGCTTCCTGATCTGCATACAGATTTCTCAAGAGGCAGGTCAGGTGGTCTGGTATGCCCATCTCTTTCAGGATTTTCCACAGTTTATTATGATTCACACAGTCAAAGGCTTAATGGTATGTATATTATGTCTCACTTTAACAACGTTAGTAATATACATCTTTAAAAAAAGAAGTCAAAGAGATGAGAAGAACCTAGTAAAGGCTATGTGAGGAGTGGCCAGTGTTAAGGGAAAAAAGCCAAGAAATTATGGGCAAACAACTCACTATAACTTCAATTATATTTGTTTGTTCTTCCCTATATTATTTCTCTACTGTATTTTTTCACAGCTAAAGTTGGATAAAAGAAATGAAAAGTCATTTGCTTGACTAAATTCTTAATCCAGGTTCACGCCCCTGTTCTGCCAGCTGTTTTTTTGGATCAAGTAACAAACTTTAAAGTTTTGCTAAACAGGATTTTCTCAGCTAGAAGAATTGATGAATATTGGAGAACAGAGGTAAAGACAAGGGGAAAAGGTGACTTCACACAGAAGAATCTTTGCTAAGATGAGCTCTGCAGGTGTAGAAACAACAATGTAGAATGAAGTCATCTGGTCCTGAGTCCCAAGCCCTGGGCATTCTCCACAGGGGTTGGTGGTGGGCTTCTTGGTAAGGTGAGAAGCAAAGTTCACAACAATTTCAAATGACATTAAACAAATGTGAAAATCCTGTGGCTTTTCATGCTGTGATATGGAGCCTAAGACATGTGGATTGTACTTTGTGGCTTTAGGAACTGATTGTGTAAGAGGCAATGGCAGATGGCTATCTTCTAATATAAGGGCTCTGGTTGTATTATGCAGAGCAGTGTAGGGTTTAGTCATCATTCCATGGAAGCCTCCCCTTTATTTAAAGGGTGTGGTGTGTTGCAAGATGCATGAAGTCACTTCTTAGAGGTGTACTTAATAAGGGAGGATTAAAGAGAAGCAAATACAGTTCTCAGGATCAGAAGAAAAACTTGTGAGCAATTAAAACATATTTTAATTGTTTTTTTCTTCATGCTGAGAAATTATGTAAAAATCTGAGGCCCAAATAAGGAAACTGAAAAATGAACTCAATATATTGAAACATAAAATATAGTAGGTGAGGGAGTAACATATCATAGGTAGCAAATGAAATCAGAACAAATTCATGCCAGCCTTTTATATCTTCTACTAGATGATGTGAATCAATATGTTTCTTGAGGATGAAAATAAATCAGCTAAAGATCTCGAGTAGGGGTTGGATAAAATACCTATGAGGGATTGGAGTTTGGGGCATTTTGCTTTCACTGCCGCATTAGCATGAAAGATAATTATTTGTTTTAGCACGTCTCATCCAAAAAGCTCATAACTAATATATGTGGATTATTTTGTTTAGAAAAAACACTTTATTTTTTCCCTAACAACAGTTTATTAGACATGGCTAATCCACAAATCACAGAAAGCTTTTAAAATTACTCTAAACACATTGCCATTTCATTTTTTTCTGGTGAAGAGGACCTACTATCAGTAAGGAGCAGGCGAGGTGGTCCACTGTCCTCTCAGGAAGAGTTGGAGGGATTAAAACGCTCAACAGTGTTTCTGATAGAATAGTGGGAGTTGCAGAGAGCGGGTTCCCTCTGGCGCGTGGTGAGTTCACTCCTGTTTCTGTAGCCAAGAGAGGGACAGTTGCAGAGAGTCTGCCCAGAGATGTGGCCAGTTGGTTTCCTGAGGCAACAGTCCTTCTAGTGGCACTTGACTCATAAGTAGAATGTCCCCTCTGTGCCAAGCCGTAGGAACAATGAATAAACTGTCCTGTTGTGCAGGCTGCTGCTGACCACGAGTGAGTCGCCTGAGGCAGTCAGTGAGATCAGGCAGCATGAGCAGCCAGATGTATTGGGATAGTAGCCATTTGCTCACCCATCCATTTAACCTGTTTTACTGTGTGTCATCTAGATGCCAAGAATGGTAGTCTGGTAGTAGGTGCTGAAATGTAACCATGGGCTAAGCAGACATGGATCCTGCCTCCATTAATTTAGTAAACTGATCCAGAATTAGAACCTGTGTTCACTATAAAGGAAAGGCATAGGAGTCTGTGATAGAGCATAATGGGGTGGATTGGAACGGACAGGAGCTGAGGGAGTAGGGTGGTCGGTGTTTAAAAGGAAAGAGAAAGGGAGCAGTGAAATGACCTGGTGGTCCAGCAGTTATGGTGGCATTGCCCAATTTTCCAGGAGCTGGAGGCCTGCCCTGAAGGAGCAGGAGGCCACGAGGCAGGGCCACTTTGAGAGTGGAAGCTCACTTGGGGCAGTGGCAGAAGGAGCATGGGGCTGGGAGTAGGGTGGTGCTGATAAGGGAGTGGGCAGTGGGGATGGAGGTGAAACCCGGTTGCCAGAACAAAGCTTAGGCCCAAATGCATGGGGGAGGAGGGAGTGCTGTCATCCAAGCAGCCTTGGGGATATTATAAAATGAAAAAAGCAATGATATGCTTATTTAGAAACAAAACAAGCCTTAACAAAATCAGCAGTCCCCCCTTGTCCATGATTTCTCTTTCCGCATGTTCAGTTACCCATCATCAACTTTAGCCTGAAAATATTATATGGAAAAATTCAAGAAACAAACAATTCAGAAGTTTTAAATTGCACACTGTTATGAGTAGCATGATGAAATCTCTCACTGTCCACTTCATCCTACCCAGAGTGTGAATTGTCCCTTTGTCCAGCATATCCAGTCCTTTAGTCACTTAGTAGCCATCTCTGTTTTCAGCTTGACTGTCTCAGTATAGCAGTGCTTGTGTTCAAGTAACCTTCATTTTACTTAATAGTGGCCCCAAAGCACAAAAGGAGTGATGCTGGCAGTTCAGATATGCCAAAGAGAAACTAAAGTTCATCCTTCAAGTGAAAAAGTGAAAGTCCAGATAGAAATGAGTCCCAGTGTCTCTCTCCCTAGTCAGGGTGGATCAAATCAGATATACCTTACTCTTGGGTTATCATTTTCTTTAACTCATCACGCATCACCATCCTTCAATTAGTGCATTTGTAATACATTTCCCATTAAAACAACCAAATACTTGGCTTCATGGCTCTGTAAGGCAGTTTTAAAAAGTCAAAAGTGAGCAATGACTTGAATCATTTCTTTAAAGAAAAGGAATAAAAAGTTGTTGTAGTTGTTGTTGAGTCCCTCAGTCATGTCTGACTCTTTGTGACCCCGTGGACTGCGGCAAGCCGGGCTCCTCTGTCCTTTACTATCTCTCGGAGTTTGCTCAAATTCATGTCCACTGAGTCAGTGATGCTATCTAACCATTGCATCCTCTGCCTCTTCCAATGAATATTCAGGGTTGATTTCCTTTAGAATTGACTCATTTGATCTCCTTGCAGTCCAAGGGACTCTCAAGAATCTTCTCTAGCACCACAGTTCGAAAACATCATTGTCTTTTTAATTTTAACTCTTCATCCCCCTTTCTTTCTTCACTTCCTTCCCAGCTTTAACTGACTGCTATTTTTATGTAGGCATTTGGTTGGCGATGGACAGGGAGGCCTGGTGTGTCCATGAGGTCCCAAAGAGTCGGACATGACCCAGTTACTAAAGTGAACTGGACTGCAAAACTCTGTTGGGATGTTTTCCTCTTTATTATTTAAATATTGTACTGTGCTTCCATCTTCGGCTTGTATTTTCTCTCTTATTTTTCATAATTTGCCTCAAATCCCTTTGATACTTCAGGCCATTCAGGACTCTCACCCACTCACTCTTCCTTTTTACTTTTTGAATTACTGAATGAGGTTTCACCAGTCGCTCCTTCCTCCACAGTGGTTGTGGTACCAGAGTAGGGTTGGACTTAGAAGAATTCACTGGTGCTTGAGTGGCAGCTCTCCTGAAGGGCAGTAATCATCTTGTGCCCTACTCATATTACTCAGATGTAGAGGGAGGGCATAGTCTTTCTCATGCTTTATTGCCAGATTGAAGTGATAAAGGTTAAACAGTTTCCTCAAGAACAATGAGTCAATGATAAGTGTTTTGCCAATTATCTGTCCATTAGAAGTTGTTTCATTGCCAATATTCTTCTTCTATAATAAATCTCAAATAAACATAATAAATACTCTTAAAAACACAAATAACAGCTTTGTGAAGATCTCAGTGCAGGCTCTTGGAAGGGGTCCCTGTTGCTCTGTGCTCTATCCCCCTGAAGCACCCTCTTTTTCTCAACAGGCTCAGATGCTCAACCTGACTGCTCTCCAGGCAAGTCTCCCCTCTAAGCTGAGATCCTGTGAACTATTTCTCCTCCCCTTTAACAAACGAAATATCAGAGATTAGAGTTTTCCAAAAGTTACTGAGCACTTAACTTGTTCCTACATGCTTTGCTTAAGGTCTCTGCTATTATCTCCAGTTTATTCATATTTAATACCATATATTTAAGGCCTGATTCAATCCCTGGAACTGTATCTCTTGGTCTTCTTGTTCAAATGTATAAAATCCCATAGAATATGCCTTCAGTTAACGTGTTTCTGGTTTAGATGTATTGACTCTTGGTGAAGTCATTTCGGTTATATCTGCACCCTGGATATTTGTGTGGCATGATGGGAATGTTGTCTAAGGACTGGATGAAGCCTTCTCTCCAAACATCTCTGGATGGTTCACTGCAATAAATTATCTTCCTTTCTCCCCAGGAAGCTCACAAAGAAATTTCCCTTCTCTGTTCACAATGCTGGATCTATTTCTGCTGCATGGCATGAGGTTGTTTTATAAACTTAAAAATAGCCTCTTCCTTTTATTCTCATTCTTCTGTTACTCCACCCTGCTGTTCGTTTTATCCTTGTTTCTTCTCTTAGCAAGTTGTTGTATTTGCTGAAGGATACAGAAGTCCCACCTTGGGGGTGGGGGGCAAGGAGGTGGGACTATAAATCGGAAACAGCTGCAAAATGGAGGGAGGTGAGGACAATGGTTTTGTCTAATTAGAAAAACAAAACTATTTCAAGTTTTCGATGCTCAAATGGCCTTGCTTATTAATCACCATCACAATGCAAATAATAGTTAACAAAGTGCCATGTGGTTTTTACATGTATTAAATACTATATGATATTTAAAACATGTTCTTTCTTTTTTTTTTTAACCTTCACTTTACAGGTGAAAAAACTGAGCTTAGACTTTGTACAGGTTGCCCAAGGCTACACTGGCAATAAATAATGCAGCAAGCTTCAAACCTAGGTCAGGATGACACCCAAGCCCACACGTGCTGCTTCTCTGCATTCAAATGTGAGAAGTCCAGTGGGAAGAATTTGTTGCTATAAAATAAAACATATATAATAAAAGCATAAAATCTGTACAGCCTGCTATGTTGCAGTACAAATGTAAATGGAGCACGCACAAATGGTTCTAATCAGTATCACTCTTATGCAGTTGAACCAGTTTTTTGCTGCTTATTTCCTCATCTTGCTAGTTTTCACATATCTCCAACCACTTTTCCCACATGCCTAGAAGGTCATTTCCTGTCTTCCAGTGATGTGCGTGTAATGATGAAATCAAAGGGTCCCTATGTTTGGAAGGTCCTGGGTGTTGCCAGCAGTTCCTAGTTCATCTTTTCTAAGATTGAACTGTAAATAATTATCATCCCTATCCAAATGTATTAGGTTTTTCATGCTACCAGAATTTTATAGTGCAATGATTTAGAGGTTGAGCTTTGGCATTTCATAGGTCATTGTTTTAAATTTGTTTTCTTCCATTTTCTAGTTTTGTGACCTTGGCTATATGCTTTCTAAATTTCAATTTTCCTCTCTATAAAAGGGATATAGCAAGAGTACTTGGTGTGATTATTTTAGGATTAAATGAACTAAAGCTAAAAAGCACATAATACAGTCCTTGATGTAATAAGCAGTAAATGTTAGCTGGTACTATTAAAATACTAATTTCATACTTTTCCTTGTTATGCAGTGAGAGAACACAAGAAATGGCTTAATGAATTCCCTGAACTGTGTAATATTAATTTAGATTGTTTTCAGGGGCAGTACAATGTTCTATAAATCTTATAATCTTTCTAAATTAGGAGACTGAATATATTAGAAATGACATTTAGATGGATTCAGTTCATTAGTTTTTTTGTATTTGTTTTGAATTTTATTTCTATTCATTTTTCCCCAGTTTTAATATGCATAGTTGACAAATAAAGCAGTATATACTATTTACTATATACTACATATACAGTGTGATTTTTTACAGCCAAAAATTCATGTTGTTTTTTGTTCACATTTATTAAGGTTTAGTTGACAAAATAGTAAGATATTTACAGTGCACATCATGATGATTTGATATACATTGTAAAATAATAACCACAATTAGGTTTATTAACACCTTGTCACCTCACCTCATTACCATTTTTTTGTGTGTGTGATAAGAACGTTTAAGATTTATTCTCTTAGCAAATTTCAAGTACACAGTACGGTGTTAATAACTTTCGTCACCGTGCCGTATGTTACATCCCCAGAATTTATTCATCTTATAGTTGAAGGCTCGTACTGTTTAACAGCATCTCTCCGTTTTCCCCACCCTCTAGTAACTAATGATCTACTCTCTGTTTCTATGAGTTCAACATTTTTAAAAATTCTGCATATAAGTAGAATCATGTAGTGTTTGTCTTTCTCTGTTATGTCTTATTTCAGTTAGCGTAATGTCCCCTAGGTATATCCATGTTGTTGGAAATGACAAGATTTCTTACTTTTGTATGGCTGAGTAGTATTACATTTTATACATGTATATCTATATATCTTTGTCACATCTATATCACATTTTCCTTAGCCATTTATCTGTCGATGGACTTGTTCCCATATGTTGGCTATTGTGAATAATGTTGCAATGACTATGTCAGTGCAGATGTCTCTTTGAGATACTGATTTTATTTCCTTTGGATGTATACCCAGAAGTGGAATTTCTGGATCATGTAATAGTTTTTATGTTCTTAAGTTGTTGAGGAACCTTCATACTGTTTTCCATAATGACCAATTTACATTCCCATAAGCAGAGTACCATCTTTCTGGTGCGTGTGTCAAATATTTTCATGTGAATGTAAGAGGATTTAAACTCGATTTTTAATTCTGACTGAGCACTGCTCTTCTTCCCAGAGGTCAGGATTAACATGAGAAGAAACTGTATTTTCTATTCTGGATAGTTTTTTTTTTTTTTAGATGTTTCCAGAACTTGTTTCTGTGTTTCAGAACCAGCCACAAACGTTGTCTTTCTACCCTCACAAACCAGCAGACATCATTTCCCAGGCCACCTCTAAACAGGGACTTAGTGGACAATTTTGATGAATAGTTAAGCTCAACTTATTCATGTGGAAATATGCCTGGAGCTTTCAGGATGCTGTAGGAGGCACTTAAAACTTGGATGACTAATGCAATGAGAAGTCTGGCCCTTAAGCAGAAAAGGGAAATGTCTCTTCTAAATTGCACTGATTGTTTTCAGTGTTCTTTTATTTAAAAAATAATTTTATTTATTTATTTTATTTTTGGTTGCACTTGGTCTTTATTGTGGCGCTCAGACTTTCTCTAGTTGTGGTGAGCAGGGGCTACTCTTCCTTATGGTACTTGGCCTTCTCATTTCAGTGGCTTCTCTTATTGCGAAGCACAGGCTGTAGGTGTACGGGCTTCAGTAGTTGCTGCTTGCAGGCTTTAGAACACAGACTTAGTAGTTGTAGTGCATGGGCTTAGTTAGTGCTCAGCGGCATGTGAAGTCTTCCTGGACCAGGGGTCAAACCTGTGGCCCCTCTGTTGGCAGAAAGATTCTTATCCACTGTACCACCAGGGTAGTCCCATAGTGTTCTTTTAATTTTACCATCCCAGACACTTGAAGTCTGTAAGTTCTGCTAGTCTAATACCTGGAAACAGTTATTATAAGGATATTTGTGTCTGGTAAAAGGTCACAGGCAGATCTTGAGATGAACTGGCAGAAGGGCATAACTCATGATAAATTCTTTTGAGATGTTTGTTCAGAATTGAATTGATTATCTTAAAGTTGTTTTTTAAGGAAACATGGGCAACAGTACTCTGTAAACTTATGTACTCTATAAAGTTATGAATAACTCTTAACAAATGCTGTAAGATGGTCTTAGCCCTAAATAAATGATTAAACTTATTCTGAATAATCTTAGGGAGAATGCATAAGACTAATGAAAGAGAAAACTAGCCTGGCCAAGATAGGAACTCTATAGAAAGGTTTTGGGGGAAGCAGTAGGCTTTCTTGGGAACTAGTGAGTTTCCTGTCACTGAGCATGTTTAAGCATGATTGTACGTCTACTTGCCACGGGTGTTACAGAGAATGTTGACAAGATCAGCGACTTTCATTCTTACTCTCTTACAAGGGCATAGTGGAGTTTACAAAAGCTATAAGATCGGTGGTTTCACAAGTGTTTAAATACAAAAGTAGATGTAAGAATAGAGCTATCTTCCATTAAAGCAGACATAAAAAAGATTGGTAAAGATGTAAAGTGATGCCACTCTTCTAAACAATTTTTTTTTTGGAAAAATATTTTTCATAAAATATTATTTATGCTAATGTACTATATTTATTAAGATTGTTTTAAATGAATTAATACACAAATATTTTGAACTTCTCACTTTTTATTTCTAATACAGTAAATATAAAGAGTTGTAATTCACATAAATACAAACTATCTGAGATCCTCATACTTGTTATCTATTGCTACGTAAGAAATCATTCCAAACTTAGTGGCTGAAAAGCAACAGATATTTATTATCTTGCAGTTTCTATTGGTCTGGAATTTGGGAGCAGCTCAGCTGGGGAATTCAGGGTTTCATGAGCTTGCAGGCAAGATCTTGACCATAGTTGCCATCATCCAAAGGCTTAACTGGGGCTGGAGGATCTGCTTCCAGGAAGGTCCCTTCATTGGCTGTGGGCAAGAGGCCTCCCTACCTTGTCTTATGTGCATGCTAAGTCACTTCAGTCGTGTCTGACTCTTTGTGACCCTATGGACTGTAGCCCCCCCGGATTATCTGTCCATGGGATTCTCCAGGCAAGAATACTGGAATGGGTTGCCAATTCCTACTCCAGGGGATCTTCCTGACCCAGGGATTGAACCTGTGCCTCCCGCATTGGCAGGCAGGTTCTTTACCACTAGTGCCACCTGGAAAGCCTTGTCTTATGTATGAGTCCTCACAACATGGCAGCTGATTTCCTCCAGAATGGGCGATCCAAGATAGGATAAAATGAAAACCATAGTGTATTTTGTGACCCGGCCTCAGAAGTCAGGCTTGATCATTTTCCCATATTCTCTTCATTAGAAATGACTAAGTTAAGCCCACACCCAAAGGGAAATGCATTAGGCTCCACAGAAGGGATGAGCGTCAGAGGGTTTGTGGACATATTTTAAAACCACGGCAGTCCTCTTTAAGAACCTCTGAGCTGGATGATCCTAAAGGGTATTTTTAACGCCAAGTTTCCGTGGGGAAGGGAAATGAGGTAAATGTTTAGGTCAGAATAATGATCCAAGAGGCCTTCTTGAAAGGATTTCCCTTATTAGCCACCTGGCAAATTTCCATTAATTCTTTAAAACTAAATTGGGAAATTACTTCCTTCCGAAAATATCTAGGCCTCTTCCTCTGTACTATCTCTGCACTTATGTATTATGTCTGATGTTACGCTTTTTCACACTGTATTACAATTATTTTGCTTCTTATTCTCTCTTCTTATCAGATGGTGAGATTCGGAGGTCAGAGGTGTTATCCTGTGTCGTCCTTTCTCTGGTATCTACACCGCGTCATCCTTATCATCCTCTGAAGTCACATTTACTCGTTTGTTCATTTATTCTTTTATACCGTTTCATCTTTAGTGTTTTATACGGTGTTAGGTGTTGGGACAAGATTCCTATTTTTAGGGTATATTTTACTAGGAAGACAGACAATAAATAAGTAAACAAACCAAGCCAAAAGATAGTTTCAGAAAGTGACCCAGGCTATGAAGAAAATAAATGCAGACTTAACTATGTGGGTTGTGTGGAGTGGAGGTTACTTTAGGTAGGATGGTTGGGGAGCACTCTAAAGTCTACATGTCTGACCCTCACTGTCCCAGCCCAGGTCCCCCAACATGAGACAGACCTCAGAGTTCTGGGTGTAGTGGCCTTAGGACATTCAGAAAATGTCAAATCCAAGCTGCCATGTAAAAGCAAGAAACAGATCTGAGGTGAAGACTCTGTAGGATCAGTGTGGCCAGAAGGGACGCATCTGTTACTCACCTGTAGCTGTTTCTACAGCCACAGAGTTAGCACGTTTCCTTGGGCAGACATGTGAGGACAGGGGAGGCTGCCAGTCACCCAGGGTCAATCAGAGCCCATAGTATATGTAGTGAAGTTGAGCCTCGAAACCAGGTCCGGCCATAGACTCAATACAGTTACATTCTTGCTGGGAAGAAATAAATTCTTCCCAGTTCCCATAAATTCTGGGAACTTACTGGAGGGAGAGGACACTTGCCTATTTCACAGGACCAGAGAGCACAGGTGGAGGTGTCATTGCAGTGCCTGTGGGACACAGAAATGCAGGGCTAGGAGATGAGTGTGGGAGCGGCAGAGATGGTTCTGGCCTTTCGTGCTCACACTTGTCCCATCCCTTCAGGCCAGGTACCCTCCTGTTCTCTTCCTCCCCTATCCAAAGTTGCTCTTGGGAAAAAATTCCCAGACCAGGAAATACTCAGTTGGTGCGTAATTCAGGTGTGGTTCAGCAGGTTTCTACACATCAGACTTGCTCAGCTCTTGGGGGGGAAAGATTCTGAAGATTTCTTGTGAATTTGCAAATATTTTCAAAATTTAGTCTTAATATCCAAAACCCCAGAAATTTATAATGTAACTAACAAAAAATGCTCCAAATCCTCAGATGTTGATTCCTCCATGAAGCTTCCCCTGAGTGGTCAACACTGTCTACTTTTTATGGTCATAGCATTTTGTATATCCCTCTCTTCAAGTCCGTATCATATTTTATGCAATTAATTGTTTACAAGTCTCTCTTTTGAGGGCAGGGACTGCCCTTTACTCACTTCTGGTATATTTCACTTGGGTCATATTCTTATTTTTCTTTTTTTCCTGTGCTCATTTTATCACTGGTGTGTGTGCTTGTGTGTGTGCTTAATCACTCAGTCATGTCTGACTCTTGGTGACCCCATGGACTGCAGTCCACCAGGCTCCTCTGTCTATGGGAATTCTCCAGGCAAGAATACTGGAGTGGGTTGCCATGCCCTCCTCCAGGGGATCTTCCCAAGTTCAATAAAGGAAAAGGGAATTCCAATACTTTTGCCTGGAGAATCCCATGGACGGAAGAGCCTAGTAGGCGATAGTCCATGGGGTCGCAAAGAGTCAGACTTCACTTTCACTTTCACTTTTTTCAAAGCCATGAACACGAAGGTGGAAGGGGCTGGTGACTTCTTGTGATATTGTCCCTTTCCCCCAGACAATCTCAGTGTACTGCAACAGGGGGCTGGTTGGCTGAATGATGGCTTATCTGTCTTACAAAATATCCCTAATAAGGGAAATACTTATAATATTAAATGATAATAGAGCCAATTGAATTGAATGTAATATATAATAAGGCTTAAGAGGAAGATCTGGGAGGAAATGAACTGAAAGATTGAAATCATAATCTCTGATTAGCAGCATTATTTATGATTTTATTTTCACCTCTTTAATTTTATGTTATCTGAAGTTTCTAGAATAAGTATGTATTAATATATGTGAGATAAGGGAATTTGATGCCCCTCCCAAATATCTGTCAGGAAAGCAGGAGTCTCTCTACATTCTAGTCCTTCCAGAATCCTTTGCATTGTGGAATGCTCTCTCTGACATTTTTTGATCCACAAAATACTATCTGGGAAAGACACATTAGCTTTAAATGACCTCAAGAAATAATAAAATTTTAGATGATTATGGTGATATTCTAAATAAAAAAAAAAGAGCAAATACATTTAACATCAATTTAATGAATTGTTCCTTTGGGATAAGATCCCCAAATTGCAAGCCTTAGATGTCATTGTAAGTCAGTTTTCTAGAATTCCCTTTACAAAGCAATAATGTAAGTGGTTAAATTATTAAGATTTTGAATATACACTTGTACAATAAATGGAAAAACAATTGTCACAGTGTTTTGTGAATAGGTATTTGTGGCTTGAGATAAAAATTCTGGTGGCAGCATCATAGTTAAAACACACTAGATGAAAGAAAAGATTATGTCTGGAAAACTGTCAGATGGCTCAGAAGTTTCTCTCATAATATGAAGGAGACTTGCCGCTCAAGACACATACAGCAACTTTGAATCCATGCCTTAATGAATGGAAAAGTAGGAGAAACAGTATTTCTAAATCAAATGTTATTTATATTATTTTAAATATGTATGCTTAATTAAATTAAATAATTTAAACATTGAAGTTAGACACATAACTATTTCATCTGTATCCCTAAATGTTTATATTCAAGTTAGTCAAAATCATTAATTTTTTTTTTTTCCCTCTTTGGGAAAGTGACCTTATGTTAAGGTCACTTTCTATTCCTGTACACTTTTATAATAAGAGGAAAATCAAAAGCACAAACTTGTTATCCCTTCCAGGGACTCTTAAAATTTAATAGGCATTTACACTTTCATGTAAGTTGTTAAACTTTAATGGTGAGAGCTCAGTCATCAGCTGGTGGATGGGGAAGGGATTTAGGGATGCAGCTGGGTCTCAGTGCAGATTAACACAAGGTGGGGCATTGACTTAAACCTGAGGGAGGCTGGCTTTGCAGAGAAAGTTTCCACCAGGGGAAACTTGTTGGAGGAGTGGCTTTGGAGCTCACTGTACAAGTGGATAGAGGACTTCTTAGGAAGAAAGGAATAAAAAGGTATGTGTTAGAGATCTGCTGCATTACAAACCACCTAAAACAACACTCATTTATTTATCACCGTTCTTTGGCTTGGCAATCTTGGCAGAGCTCAGCTGGGACCACGTACATGTCTCAACTCTGTTTGCAGCTTCTGGTAGTTCAGCTGGTCATGGACAGCCTCGTACACCGCTCACAGTCTGGGGCCTTGGTAAAGGATCCTGTGATGGCTGGGGTGCTGGGCTTCTTTCCCCATGGGGTCTCTTTCAACCTCACAGATGGGCTTGTTCATATGGCTGCTGCTGCTAAGTCACCTCAGTCGTGTCCGACTCTGTGCGACCCCATAGATGGCAGCCTACCGGGCTCCGAAGTCCCTGGGATTCTCCAGGCAAGAACACTGGAGTGGGTTGCCATTTCCTCCTCCAATGCATGAAAGTGAGAAGTGAAAGTGAAGTCGCTCAGTCGTGTCTGACTCCTAGCGACCCCATGGACTGCAGCCTACCAGGCTCCGCCATCCATGGGATTTTCCCGGCAAGAGTACTGGAGGTTCATATGGCAGCAGTGTTCAAAGAGCATGAAAGCAGCAGTGTTCTAAGAGCATGAAAGCAGAAGCTTCAGGGCTTCTAGAAGCCAAGGCTTGGAATTCATAGGACATCACTTGTGCCACAAACTATTGGGCAAAGCAAGTCACAAAAGTCAGCTCAGATTCAAGGCACTGGGGAAATAGTTTCCACCTTCCGATGGGAGTTGCTGTAAAGAATTTGTGGCCATATTTAACTTATTAGAGGGCATTATATGGGCAAAGGAAGCTTCTAGAAGGGAATAGAGACAAGAAAATGTCAACTGTGTAGTAGGAATTTTAAGGAGTTCAGCCTAATTGAAATAGAGGAAGCCTTTTGGTGAATAGCTGGTAATGATACCAGGTGGGCATCCTGAAGGCCCCAAGGGCTGTAAACTCAGAACCAAGACTTTGGTGTGAAGGTTAGCAAACCTCAGTGCATGCCCTGTCCACTGCTTCAAATGATCCCTTTTGTAATTTGTCTTCAGTATTGTTTTCGCTTGAGAAATACTTTTGCTTTGAAATCTTAGAAGACCCTATGTCCTTAAAGTGCCATGTCCAGGAATGGGCTTCTTGTTTTTAAAACAGGTTAATTCTTTGTTTATTTTTGGCTGCGCTGGGTCTTTGCTGCTAGGCAAGGGTTCTCCCTAATTGCAGAAAGTGGGGGCTACTCTCTAGTTGCAGAGCAGGGGCTTCTCATTGCAGTGGCTTCTCTTGTTGCAGAGAAGAGCTCTAGAGAAGAATGGGCTCTAGAGCACGCAGGCTTCAGTAGTTGCTCAGCAGTTGCAGCTCATGGGCTTAGTTGTCTCGTAGAATGTGGAATCTTCCCAGACCAGGGATCTATCCAATGTCCCCTGCATGGGGAGGCAGATTCTTCACCACTGGACCACCATGGAAGAAGCCCCAGGAATGGACTTGACCAAAGCCCTTATGAACTTTCAGAAGACAAGAGAGCACAGAAGCAGTAAAGGACAGTGGATAAATACCTGAGCTCTGGAGCAAAACGGACCGTGGTTCAAATCCTGTCTTCACCACTTGGAAACCATACGACATTTGATTTGTCATTTAACCATCTGAGTTTCCTCCAATATCAAATAAAATAGTACCTACCTCACAGGATGGCTGTGATGCTTAGATAATAGTCTTGCAGATTTTCCTTAGAGTTTTAAGCATTAAATATGTAAGTTCTCAATTACTATCAGCTGTAATTACTGCCTTTGGATTTTTACTCTTCATCTGTAAAATGAGATACTACCTCTAAAATTATAGGGTCTTATTCTTAACATAGCTAATGAAATTGAGCATAAAGAGATTTGCAAATATAAAGGGCTATGCCCATTCCTGAGGAGAGTGCTCTTTATTGTGATGTGCATTTGAAGAAGGTCTGTTTCAAACTAATTGCTTCTCTTCCCTGAAAGAAAACTGACTTTATGGCAAGTGTGTTTTACACAGAGTTGATGCTTTGATGAATATATGCATTTATTCTCTATTTGAATGTATTATATAAGATGATCAGGATGCTGCAGCCTGCTTACTTTTAACCAAATAGGTTTCCCCTATTTAACAAATATTTAAAATCTCCTGCTATGTTACAGGCACTATGCTGGGTATTGGAGATAAAATGGTGAGAAAAATAAAAATCATTGTTCTCAATAAAGCCTAAGTAAAAAAATATGTAATTTTTTTCCCCAGGGAGTATTTACAAATAGATCCCTTAATTTTTTTGTCCTCAATCCTGGGCCATTGTTCATATTTACTAGAAGTAAGTTAACCTATTTTGAAAAAAACACAGTTATTTTGATAGAAAATTCTAGAGCCATCCCCTAGTCAGACAGTCCATCTGTTTGGCAAGTAGAGTGAAAGCTCTATTGACTAATAGTGTATGGCTCCCCTGAGTCCATTAACCAGGGAAAGAGAAATTTTCCCAAGGCTGGTTGGACCCCTTATCATTTTGGTGGCACAACATATAGTAAGGAAGATCTTTAACTACAGGTACATTAAGAAAAATAATCCATACTCATCCAAGTCAAATCAATGCCTCCAAGACCATGTGATTTGGAATTTATGCTTGGTTGTATTCATGTTTTTCACATATCTACAAACATGAATAACCTTATTTACTCAATAAATAGAGATCATCTTAGTCACATGTAAGAGACCCAATTTAGGTTTTAGAAGACTTCAAAGTCAAGCTCAATGTCAATGAAACATAAACCATTTGATTGACTGTGAAACTAGCTCCAGCAGAAAAATATGCCATGTTCTGGCTTCATTTCTGTTCCAGGAAAGTACATGGAACCGAATTGTGGATAGATCCTGGTCCCAAACTGGAGGTCACATCCAGAGAAAAGAGCTTCACATCTTCCTGATTATTTCATTTGGAGCATCTGGAGAAGGCATGAGAAATACCTTGCCTCTCTGTCTCACTATCACTTAACTTTCCAAACATCTGTGTGTATGCTTAGTTGCTCAGTCGAGTCCAACTCTTTGTGACCCCATGAACTGTAGTGCACCAGGCTCTTCTGTCCATGGGATTTTCCAGGTAAGAATACTGGAGTGAGTGGCCATGCCCTCCTCTAGGGGATCTTCCCAACCCAGGGATCGATCCCAGGTCTCCCGCATTGCAGGCAGATTCTTTCCTATCTGAGACACCAGAGAAGCCCTTCCAAGCCTCTATTTGGAAGCATATACCGATCATTCTTCCACTCTTTCCCCTACTCCTAATTTACCCCTATAATTCTCTTTTGAACCACTACCCAGGAAAATAGTTGAATCAGTTACATTATCTTATGTCATATGTTTTAATTATAATCCCCAAATTGGGAAATGGAAAGTTTTGGCATACAACTAATTATCAGACAAAAGAGGAATGTTTCTTCAAATGTGGTGAATAGAATAGCATGTAATCTACTGTCAATTAGCTGTGAATGTACCCACTCCAGCACTTTTTAAACGAGTCCCACAAGAAAACCGAGAAATACATTTTTAATGGAGCCACTTGTGCCTCCAGGCCTTGGGAACTTTAACAAGGATCACTCTGTGAAAAAAAAAAAAATTGCTATAGGCATGTATAATAAATTAAACATGAATTTTAAATTATCCACTGAGTCTTTCTAAGGGATTGAGAGGCTGTAGGGATAATGAAAATGCAATGTTAATAAGCAATCAGTAGTGATGTTTAAAAGGGACTGAAAAAGAAGGGCCCATCTAAATTTCACCTTTGCTGAAAAATGAACTAAAAGGATAACTTCAAACTAGTAGTACTAATTAATGTAAGCTTGCAATGCAAGGAATTACTTTATGTATTAGTGTAGTTTCATTGGTTTGTACTGTTACGTGTTTAATCATGTAAACAATTTTAAGAAAGAAAATAATAATAATAATAGTATTTATGAGTTACTTTGATGGGACTTTTTGTAAATTATCCCCAGATTGTATAGGAGACAACTGAGTATAGAGAGATTAAATAGCTTGCCCATGGTCATTGAGCTAGGATCTGAACACCAGCTTTTGTAAATATTCCTTGTGGTTCCTTCCAGCTACGCTATTCTAGCCAAATCCTATTTCCTCTTGAAGGTGGATTGATGAATAGAAGTAGCTAAGGGCTCTGGTATCAGAGTTTTTAGCTCTAATACCATCTCTTACTCTTACTAGCTGTGTGGTCTTCGATAGTTTCTTCCTATTTAAAATAAAGATAATAATGTAAGGCTTATGTGGACTTAAAAAATGTTAACAACCTAAAAGTTGAGAGTTATGTTTTATTCGGTGGGAATTTTTTGAACTTCAAACCTGGGAGATAGTATCTTAAGTAACCCTGGGAGAGTTACGCTGAGGAGGTGAGGAGAGGAGCCAGTTTATATAGAAGTTTTGTAACAAAGGCCAGGTAGTCTGATCATCAAAAGATTATTATTAAGTAAAGAAAACCAGATATCCCAAGTTAAAGAATTTAGTGCTTTTGTATGTTTAGGAAGCTGCAAGAGTCTGGGTTCACTGAAATCATTCCTTTGATATGCACCTCAGCAATTTGGGGCCAGTATCCTGTGTTTTCACATCCTGAGTTTCCTCAGGGCTCACCAGTGGGGAGGACTTCCTTGGTGGCTCAGACAGTAAAGCATCTGCCTACAATGCCTACAATGCGGGAGACCCGGGTTCAATCCCTGGGTCGGGAAGATCCCCTGGAGAAGGCAATGGCACCACACTCCAGTACTCTTGCCTGGAGAATCCCATGGACGGTGGAACCTGGTGGGCTACAGTCCACGGGGTCACGAAGAGTCGGACACGACTGAGCGACTTCACTGTCACCAGAGGGAGTGGCTGCAGTCTGATGGCTGCTCAGTTCAGTTCAGTCGCTCAGTTGCGTCTGACTCTGCGACCCCGTGGACTGCAGCACACCAGGCCTCCCTGTCCATCACCAACTCCTGGAGCTTACTCAAACTCGTGTCCATCGAGTCAGTGATGCCATCCAACCATCTCACCCTTTGTTGTCCCCTTCTCCTCTTGCCCTCAATCTTTCCCAGCATCAGGGTCTTTTCCAGTGAGTCAGTTCTTTGCATGAGGTGGCCAAAGGATTGGAGTTTCAGCTTCAGCATCAGTCCTTCCAATGAAGATTCAGGACTGATTTCCTTTAGGATTGACTGGTTGGATCTCCTCGCAGTCCAAGGGACTCTCAAGAGTCTTCTCCAACACCACGGTTCAAATGTTCACAGTTCTGATGGCTGCAAGATGGCAGGTATTCTTTCCTTCCTGAGTTCCCTCAGGGCTCACTAGCTCACCTTCTGTTGTGACTGCAATTGCTGATGACTGTGATATCCTTTGTTTACTGATTTGACAGGAAATATTCCATTTCTCAGTTAAGTGAGAAAATGCATACAAAGCAATCAACCCCATGCCTGCTATGCAGTGAGAGTTCAATATGGGTTATAGTTATTGTTAAGGAAAGTAAACAAAAGGAAAAAGAATGGTGTGGCTGCCTTAGATGACAAACAGCCCCAAAGTAGTGCCATATGTTCTTGCTGGGTGTGGGAAAACAGCAGACTGCTCACTCTATTGAGTCATCAAGCCTGGGTGATCACAGCCTGTCTCACATACGGTTTAGGTCCGAAGTCCCTAATGCATCTGGCTGGATGGTGCTCACATCCTGCACTATCTGGTGACAATGAAGGAGACCTCTCAGCTCGCTTTGGGTAGTGCCATGGCAAGTTCATGGTCAGGGTGGTTTCTTGTTTTCTTCTCATGTCCTCCTCCTGGAGCTGAGTCAGCTGGGAACTTTCCAACAGGTTTCTTCTTTTTGAAATATCTCTTCCATCCCTTAGCTGCTAGGGCTTTTCCCTGTAAAGGAAGCCTGATTTAACATTCCTAGTTATTTTGAAGAACAACAGCTTTATCTTTCTGTGGCTTTTTGAAGTTCTTTTCTGAAGATGGAAGAAGAGTGAGATGGGTTGAACTATGTTCTTTTTTTCCTGTTTCTTTTTTTAAATTTATTTTTCAATTGGAGGAAAATTGCTTTACAATGTGTTGGTTTCTGCCGTACAATGCAAATCAGTCATAATTATACATATATGAACTGTATTCTTTCAAAACTCATATGTTGAAGCCCTAGCTCCCAGGACCTCAGAGTGTAACTATATTTGGAGATGGGCAGTGGAGGGACAAGATGATGGGAACTTTGAAGTCACTCTCTTGAGAGGGTCTTCCATCTTAAATATCTTTCTCCACAGGTCTGGAATTATATCATTAGCAATTTATGTGGAAATTTTGAAACTTTTTTTTTAGTTCAATAATCTCATGAAAAAATAAGAATGGGATCACTGGGGATGCTGTTGGTAGACTACGGATGTGGGATGTGGATTTTGGAGAAAGGTTCCAGGAAAGGGGCAGTGAAGGAGAAGATGGAAAGGCACAGATCATCAAGTCCTTTCCCTCCCAGCTCTGCCCAGGGCCAACCCTTCTGACTGGGTTTACAGGAAGAACGGGGGAGTTTTGTTCCTTCTTTTGTACCTCATTCCCGGAAAGTGAGGATCTCTGGGCTGGGAGCACAGGGCTGTGGTGATTGCTTCATGGTTGATGGTTGAGATGACCGTCCTTCAAGAACCTTCTTTGGACCTTGTAGGTGCTGCAACATTTTGATCAGAAATTTCTGCTTTAAGTGTAAGGGTTGTGTTACAAATGAGGAAGGAAGTAGGAGAGCAATCAAAACAAAACATTCTGGCCCCAGTTCAATAAAGCAGAACACATTCCTGCCTCCTGCCCTCCTCTAAATTGTTTAACAATTTTCCCTTTTTGTTCTTACTTCTGACTCTAGTGTGGTATCGTTTATAAGCTTGGTATTTTTGTCATCATTTTGCCTTAAACAAGGGCACAAAGAAGACTTCAACAGCAGTAAACAGTAGCTTGTGGAAATGCTTTTGTGTTTGAAGTCTGATTAAATTTGTGCTTCAATAAGATTTCTGCTCATGCCCACTCTCTCTCTCTCTCTCCTTTCCCGAAATTTCCCCTCCAACACTGCAGCCCATCTCCACACCCTCAGGATGTTAGCAGGTTTAAAGGAACAGAATGTACCTTTTTATGACTGCCAAGACTGAAAAAAGTCTTTAAGACTGCAGGATGAATTTCTAAGGATATAGTTAATGATCAGTAGGGCAGATTTTGTGAGGCAGGAGCTGTTTCAAAGTTTCCGATAGGTTAATTTCTGTACATATTGAGAGTTTTGTGTGTGAGATGGGAAATTAGGAGATGTTACCTTTCTTTTTTCTGCTTAATCGCATATTTTAAATTGTATACTATAAATAGAGCTTCCCAGGTGGAGCTAGTGATAAAGAACCCACCTGCTAATGCAAGAGACCAGGACTCACTCCCTAGATCCCACCCAGATCCCACCCATGGAGAAAGGCATGGCAATCCACTCCAGTATTCTTGCCTGGAGAACCCACGGACAGAAGAGCCTGGTGGGCTACAGTCCATGGGGTCACAAATGCTGGACACAACTGAAGTGACTTAGCATGCACACGTGTACATACCATAAATAATCACTGTTTCACACTTAACCTTATAGCAAGGACAAAAGAGAAAAAACCAGCCCTATACCCGTTATAAAAATTATATCATTATTTGTTACATTATTTTAAATGAATTTTATTTCATGTCATATACCATACTTTATTTAACCATTTATGTCCATTTCTGGACATTTCAGTTGGTGTCATTGTTTTTGCCATTGTGCCTGTAGCACCCACAACTGCGACTTCATGGGGTGTTGGCTGCATTCAGGTAAAGGGGAAAGCTTGAGTCTGGTTTGCAGATGGCTCCCCTGATACCGGCTGACATGGACTGCTGAGGTGCCAGCAGAACCGCTTGTCCTGGAGGTTGGAAGAGGCAGGTGAATGATACCCTTGGATTGGGCTCCAAGGTGAGACCCACATGTGTGCTGTCCAAAGAGCATCTACTTCAAAGAAGACTCTCCATAAAAGGGTGGATGTGGTAAGCTGCTGTACAGACGTCTCTCAGCCTCGTCTCCAGCTATACCAGTGTGTTGTAAGGAAGGTAGGAATAAGGGCTGAAGACTACGAATAGCTGCAACAACAAAATTTCCCCTTATAAAGACTGACTTGGTCATTGGCCGCTTTGAGTGCCAAGTTTTCTAAGCAATGTCCAGTCCTGAACATTTCATATTGTAGCATATACTAAGTGAGGCATGGAGGAGTTAACCACAGTGTGAACCCAGCAGCACCAGCTCCAGTTGTAGAATACTGAACTACCAGGACCTGTATCACTATTTGGAAACAATGGCAGGGCTCACTGAATGGGGTGGCTTGGTTTTCTAGAAGGATTTATCTGTTGTCCTGATTGATTCTGCTCTCAAGAGTCATTCCCAGAGCAATAGAACACTCTGAACAATCTGTAGTGGATTCCAATACCATTCTGTAGGTCTTCTGGACTAAGTGAACTGGTGATGACCTTTGACTAATAGGGCTAAGAGATAAGTTTTGACCATTATCTCCTATGGGTTTCTACTTACTCTTATCCAGGTTCACCCCTGTGGGAACCATCATGTCTTGCTCTAGAGTGTGGATGGCTAACTATAGTGATGTCTTAGCCTATGCATATGTTCTTCCTCAAAGAACAGGCTTGGAGGGCAGAGGATCAGTAGATTTCTATGGAAGGCTTTGATTTTTTCTAATGCACCCCACACAGTGCTGGTTCCCTTGCACAATATTGACTTGTTAATCCAGGAAATGGTTACGTATTTTTTGACTTAAGTTTTTTTATTTTAATAAAATACACATACTATAAAATTTACCATTTTAACAATTTCTAAGTTTATAATTCTGTGACATTAAGTCCATGAGTTTTTGATTCTAAACTTGAGCCCACCTTTCCTTTCTGTCCCTTGGACTGCAAGGAGATCAAACCAGTCAATCCTAAAGGAAATTAGTCCTGAATATTCATTGGACGGGCTGATGTTGAAGCTGAAGCTCAAATACTTTGGCCACCTGATGCGAAGAACTGACTCATTGAAGGCAGGAGGAGAAGGGGACAACAGAGGATAAGATGGTTGGATGGCATCACTGACTCGACGGACATCAGTTCAGTTCAGTCGCTCAGTCATGTCCAACTCTTTGCGACCCCATGAATCGCAGCACGCCAGGCCTCCCTGTCCATCACCAACTCTTGGAGTTTACCCAAACCCATGTCCATCAAGTTAGTGATGCCATCCAACCATCTCATCCTCTGTCATCCCCTTCTCCTCCTGCCCCCAATCCTTCCCAGCATTAGGGTATTTTCCAATGAGTCAACTCTTCACATGAGGCGGCCAAAGTATTGGAGTTTCAGCTTCAACATCAGTCCTTCCAATGAACACCCAGGAGTGATCTCCTTGCAGTCCAAGGGACTCTCAAGAGTCTTCTCCAACACCACGGTTCAAAAGCATCAATTCTTCGGTGCTCAGCTTTCTTCACCATCCAACTCTCATATCCATACATGACCACTGGAAAAACCATAGCCTTGACTGGACGGACCTTTATTGGCAAAGTAATGTCTCTGCTTTTAAATATGCTATCTAGGTTGGTCATAACCTTCCTTCCAAGGAGTAAGTGTCTTTTAATTTCATGGCTGCAATCACCATCAGCAGTGATTTTGGAGCCCCCAAAAATAAAGTCTGACACTGTTTCCATTGTTTCCCCATCTATTTCCCATGAAGTGATGGGACCGGATGCCATGATCTTAGTTTTCTGAACGTTGAGCTTTAAGCCAACTTTTTCACTCTCCTCTTTCACTTTCATCAAGAGGCTCTTTAGTTCTTCTTCACTTTCTGCCATAAGTGTGGTTGTCTATCTGAATGAAACTAAGCCATGCCGTGTGGGGCCACCCAAGACAGATGGGTCATGGTGGAGAGGTCTGACAAAAGATGGTCCACTGGAGAAGGGCATGGCAAACCACTTCAGTATTCTTGCCTTGAGAACCCCATGAACAGTATGAAAAGGCGAAAAGATAGGACACTTAAAGATGAACTCCCCAGGTCGGTAGGTGCCCAATATGCTACTGGAGATCAGTGGAGAAATAACTCCAGAAAGAATGATGGGATAGAGTCGATGGACACGAGTTTGAGAAAACTCCAGGAATTGGTGATGGACAGGGAGGCCTGGCGTGCTGCATTCCATGGGGTCACAAAGAGTTGGA